>OX421966.1:50472299-51072299 GCA_949128115.1 Anaspis maculata | reverse complement strand
CTTGCATTTTGTGATAAAAGCATGAAATTTGGCACATACGCTCTACAGACTCTCCTTTACTATTTACGAGGCGGACCCACGATGGAACCACCGTGCAGCTGTCAGAATCGCCATTTGCCTACCTTCCAGGGGCAAAAACTGGAGTCGGTTATCGAGCTGATTCAAAAGTGACGTCTATCAATGCAGTAGACCTTTACAGTATAACTTCACTAAAACAGATGTCAATATTACAAAAGAAGGGGGAATGGGAGAGGATAGTTCTAGCCGCGGCACAGATTTTTTTATTTGTTAATTCCGGATCAAATTGACAAGTTTGGTGTCGTTTTCGACTAAATTACATCTTCTGAATTCAAATTAAATGTTGTGATTGCAGCTTGAAAAAAAAAGATTTTGTTTTGTTGAAAAAAAATATATTTCAGAAAAAAATCTGAGGCTTTTTTCTATTTGACTTTTATCCTAATTCAAGGCATTAGAAGTGGAAATCCTTATTTAGTTTACTTCTTCAAAGCTTCCTGCAAGTGAAAACCATGTACGAGACCTGATTTGTACTTTGACAAGATCGTGAGCCTCATTTGTTCCTAAAGTCATAGAAGTAATATCCAATAATTTTATTAATTTTCATGTACGAATGGAGGTGTGCGTACAAAGCCTTGCAAATTGTGACGAAAGCCTGTAGCTTGGCATACATGATCTATGGACTGTCCTTCACGATATAAGAGATGCACCTATGACGGAACCGCCGTACAACTGTTGGGATCGCCGCGATACCTTTGCACGCACACTTCCATTCTTACATGAAAATGATTGCATATTATTACTTATACAACTTTTGGAACAAATGAGGCTCATAGGATCTTATCAAAATAAGAATCAGGTCTCGTACATGGTTTCCATGTACAAGAAGCTTTGAAAAAGTGAACTAAGTAAGGATTTCTATTTCGAATGTCTTGAGCTAGGATAAAAGCCAAAATGGAAGAAGTGTAAGGTTTTTTCTTGAATGGTTTTTTCTCAAACAAAACAAAATCAATGTTTTCCAAATTGCATCACAACACTTTATTTGAAATAAGAAGATGGAATTTAGTCGAAACAGACACCAAACTTGTTAATTTGGTCCAAAATTAAAAAAAAAAGAAAATCTTTGCCGCGGCTGGAACTATCCCCTCCCATTTCTCTTCCTTTTGAAATATTGACATCTGTTGTGGTGAAGCTTTACTGTGAAGGTCTACTGCATTGACAAAGAGGCGTGGGTCCGCCTCGTATATAGTAAAGGACAGTCTCTAGAGCGTATATGCCAAATTTCATGCTTTTATCACAAAATGCAAGGTTTCTTAGAAAAGTGGTCGTTAGCCGCCGCACTATATAATTTGCTGGATCGTTGATATAGTTTTTCTTGTGAATTGGTGTAACCTTCGCTAATTTCAGTACAGTTGGAAATGTTTCTTTTTCTTCTGTGTTCTTGAGGCTATCAATTATGTCGTTCACCTGGTTGTATAGGTTACCTCCGTAAAAGAGAGAGTGCCCGAACAATTTACAGAATTTTTAGCCGAATAACGCCTGAATTTATTTTTGTAGGCGCCGATAAGCTACTGTCTGATTCTTGGGTGTTCTTACGGCTCGATACCAAGTTGGGGCTGAGACCGCCGTAAGTGCGGTTACTATAGCAACGGCCAATCAGACCGCTCTATTTGGCAATGGCAAGTTACGCCGTCCTAACTTTTGCGCCTGCAACTTGGTATCGAGCCCTTAGTTATGTTTGAATCCCTTATGATAGACCACATAGCTTTTTGTCGATTCTGAGAGATAGGTATGAACTTGTCGTGTGCTGCTTTCTTGTGTTTAGTTAGTTCTGCCCTGTAGTATGTTCGGCGTTGATTGATTGTATCTCCCAAATTAAGTTCCGGGTGCAGCCTGTGCAGATCAGACAGATGGGCTGTTTGGGTGCGTATTCTGAGCCCAAAGAATCTTCAACTCTCACCGGTGAGGCCGAATGCATCATTGAATATGAAATAATTTGGAACTCAAAATTCTGCCGCAAATGAACAAAAAGCACTGTCAAGGAATTCTCACAAATGTGACAACATGCTTCGGAAAAAAAGCCCGGATTGTTTGGGTGCGTATTTTGATCCAGAAAAATTGCTCAAACTAAATATTCAGTAAACTGGTTTATTATTTATCTTTTGTTTTTTTTTTCTTTGCACATTCTTCTGATTTCAAAGGCAATCAAAATTCTCTGCTCACTTCCCTACGATACTTCCTTTTTTTTTTACTTACAACATTTTTTCCTCGATTTTTTCATTATAATACGTAGTTCCTTTTCTTGTCCAACGAACTAGTAGTACTTTGGGCCATCCGAGTATGCAAACCACGGAAACTTATCTGGAATAAGTACTAGTTCTCTTTAGTCGCTCGTGGATCGGAATCCACAAATCCACTCTAGACTGAAGCTCCCCAATTCGATATGAGCAAACAGAGAAGTTAGCCAAGGACCTACGATCTACGATCTACATATGGCCTCAAGAGCTACAGATTATTATTTGAATAACTGCTCTACGCCACTGGAAATACTACCCGATTGGAGAGTGCGATTGGTGGTCACGTTCCCCAGCCACGTTTCTCTAGATCTTATGGGCTTTAGCGGTATTACAGGAAAAGTCAGTTATGCGGTAGGTAATTGTTATCTATGCAGTCGTGGAATTCGAACTTTCCAGCTTCCTGCGGGATGCGCGCAGGAGAGGAGAGTAGTACCTAAGTAGTAATTCCATTATGCCTGGCATGACCTTCTCATCCCCTCTCAGGGTTGACACTCCCGACATTCACCCTAACCTTGAAATCGTGCCGTCGCAAGTAAACACCCTCAAATTTTCTTTTTCTCTGCGGAAAAATCAGTTTGACGGTCACTTTTATTTATCGCTCAATTATGTGGACAGAAAGGGCAGAGAGAACGCGAGCAACCCAACCTCCGGACCTGGACAAATAGGAAAAAAATACGGAAAGGTCCTGAGATGCTCTCCGGTCAGTGGCCGGGGGATGGGGGAGTATTGAGCATTATAGGGCACAATGTGTCTAATCCCTTAACACACAATGCTGAGGATGAGGAGGAAGGAGTCCATGCGATGCGAGGAACACGTGCGCGACTTGAGCGTTGAGCGGGAGTTATTGTCGCAATAATGTGATAAAATGAAAGAATAAAGAGCGGATCGGTGGATTGTGTGCCATCGGAGGATGATCTTTATAAATGTGGTCGCTGACTTTTCGCTCGGGCGATATCGAAACCTTTTTGAACTTCTTACCCTCACTCTGTTATGCTAGCAGTATACTAACTTGAAGTGATTGTGCCTCGGATTGTGCGTTGTGTTCTTTTGTAGAATTTTCAAAATTCGTTACTTCAGAAAAACTCGTTCTCTACGCCAATGCCTTATTATTTTCCGATGCGTATTCTTGGGGGAGAGGTCAAAGGGCAATGGGACAAGCGCTCGGTTCAAATAAAATCCCGAGATACGCCGGTCGGTGACTTTTCACTGCCTCATTATGAACGCTTAAATTTATTTGAATTCCGGAAGATGGTTTTCCTCGGCGTTTTCCTTCCTTTTATTATTATTATGACTAAAGCCTAGCTAAAGCTCATTACCTTCAGTAGATTGGATCGGGGCTCTCATCATGCTTTCGCTAACACAGTGAGAGGGATAGCTTTTTTTTGTATTATAGCTACGAAGCAATGTTATACCTAAGTAGGTAAACGCAATTTTCCCCCTGGGCCTTATTTGGGTAGCCGGTAGCCCTGATGAGCCATGGAGATTCCTTCAGTTTAAAAACCTCTCGAATTTGACTCTAAAATTGATTTGATAATATGACTCGGGATAGTGGGACACACTTCGCGTACCTATGCAAGAAGCGCAAAGTTGCGACCAACGTGTATGTATACATGAGTATTGTTACGAGCGGCGATCCCGTGCATTCTGGTAGACACGCGATCTTTCTAGATTCTTCCATCCATTAGGTCGCGGTGTAGATACAAGTGCGGAACTCTGGACATTTCCAGCAGTATACGCGATGGCTTGGCAATGGGAACTTCAACACTCGATCAAGACACATCTGTTCATTTTGGCGGAGGCGCCGCTTCTAGAGCACAGCGGAGTTATACGGGTAATGTGCATGATTTTTCGGGAGTCGAGTCGTCTGGAAACCGTAAGTCGGGTCACTGTGGAAACCGCTGGAGAATCCATGGAACATTTGAGATAAATTAGTCGAACCCATATAAGGCATCAATCGTCGCCTCACGAGCAATTATGAATTGGAATGCGAAGTGGTAGCGAGCGGATTAAGAGCGGATAGTAATCACAGCGATATTCCTAAGTAAATAATTGTTGGCGTGTATTTATTGTAGTACGAAATAATAAACAGTGTGTGTTTTAAAACGATCGTCTCAATTATATCCGAACCCGTACGCGATATACGTAACAGTATAATAACTAGCGAGCAACTTAGACTACCTCAGCGGTGTTCTGATTGGCTGAGTTTCACACGAATATCACATACCATCCATCAATAAACAAGGACGAAGAAAGGTTTTTGTTTAAACGAATTTTTGGGAAGGGGTCTGAGACTTGATCAAAAAATTAACAAAACACTTATTATGACAAACTGAAGACATACTCGCGTCCAAAGCGAAAAGGTACTGTAGCTCCTTGACGCCCATGCAAAATAATACGTATAAAATGTGTTCGCTTGTCGCTTCGCTGTCATAGAATAGGGTACTTGCCACTTGGAATATATTTAGCTGGAAATACTTTTGATTGCTAGTATAAGTGGTGAGGGGACTTTACTGAGAATTTTACAAAAATACCGCCATTTTCTACAGAGAAAAACGAATTTGAAAAATTCATCCTGAAAGCTTTGCGCCGGGGCAGGGATTTTGAGTGGGGTTGGTCTGACTGTGTAATGATGGGATGGAATAATCAAGAATGTCAGGAATGTCACTGTGACAGTGTCATTTTGAACATGTTCGCAAAATCGGTTTCCTATCGAACTCTTTTACCATGGGCATTTGGGCAATGAAGTCGAACAAGGTTTCGGAGAAACTGACTCCAGAAACCTGTCATAATACTGTCTCAGTCGGGATAATTTATTTTCCAGGGGAAAATCTAGAAGTTCAAGCAATAGGCGATTTACATTTAAAATCGCCACCTGGTGTAGAGCTCGGTACTTGATCGTAGAGGACGTTTTTGAGAGGAAAACATACTCCGACGTCTAGTAGCCTAGGTGGGCACTAGTGGATACCTGCAATACCCACATATTGACATGGAAATTTGACAAGTAGAAATAATCGGAAAAGGGGTTTGCATTTGTGTCTCTTATTTCATGTTATGGTTAGCACATTTAGCAGGCTTGTGGTAGATCTAGCTCCAGAGGTGCGCAGCTGAAAGACTACGCCCCAAGCAATGCATTTAATTGCGATAAAAAAAGACAACGTTTACGTCGCGAACACAAAGGTAGCTACGGCGAGCTTGTTAGAATGAAAAATGCGGATCTCCAGCAGAAGTCCAAGCAGGAATCTTCAGGAAAAAAGCGAGGAAAAAAGGTAGGTGGTGGTTGACTCTGTACGGCCAGCCCGAGGTGGTTTTTTCTTGGCTGGCAGGCTGGTCGACGGGCTTGTGTGTTTCCCTCCGTGCGGGTGTGACAGAGTCTGTTGCTCTTCCTTGGGCGGAAGCTATGGTTGATTTAGAGAACGGTCTGCGACGACGCTGGTCATCAACATGGGGCTTAATTAAGAGCCTACGGGGTCCCGAGGGTTCACAGGAGCGAAAGTTTGCTTGTAGGAGACTGCACAAGACAGCAAAGTGACAGTTTTGACGTGCCACCAATTGACGTAACAGACGCCGCTGCCTGCGGCAACTTACACCTCTTCTGAAAATTAATTCCCTAAAACTTCCTCGACGAAACGGCCATTTCCCCCGATTTTCCTCAATAAGGTCAATCGCCTATAGCACAGAAATAAGTGGTTGAAAATGAACAGTGAGCTAATAAGTAGGTACGCATCAATCGCATTATTAGCATACAATATTCAGGATAGGTAATACTTTTGAGCTACAAAAGATTCATGTGGGGAGGACGCGATGGATCTCCAAATAAAATGTGGGGAGCAGGAACACTGATATGTGCGAAATGAAGCCGAAGGTCACGCCAGGTCAAAGCACGGGTAACAAACATGCAGAAGACTTTATGGTGGACAGCACTAAAGACTAAAGAGAGAGACTAGTTAGGTTGATCAAGAATTAAAGGAAACGGGTAGGTACTTACCTACCGCATAGATCAAAGCCTCGATCAAAGTAGTAAAAGACAAAAAAAAGGGCACAGGAAGAAATAAAACTACGGTCGGCGGTTTGACGTTGTCAGTCAGACTCACATTGACGTCACAAATATATTTTTGAGACACGCATTGCGGCCACAATTTTGGGAATTTAGGAAAAAGAAAAAATACGAGTAAGTATAGACAATACAAATAGAAAAGACTATATGTTGTTACGGATTTTTACGGTTGCGTAGAAACCAGGCGAGTCCATCATTCAAAAAAAGGTTGGCTGATTTTTGATGCCCCAATATCCGTGACGACGGCGGTGATAACATATGGTCTTCTCTATTTGTATTGTCTATACATACATTTTTCACCATAAGTACTATCGATTAGGCCAATAAAAAAAAAATTAGGCAAGTACCCCATTTCGCTGTACACTAAAGCAATATTACCTGGACAACCAAAGCCTTTGTGATAAATTGAAAAAAAAAATTGAATGTCTGTGATTGTATGAAACCTCTGGAATCCTTTTCTGATCTTTCGAATCACTGCGTCTTCCACTTGTGATTGCGGTCTACCTCTGTAGCCTACAGCAATCAGAAGACACTGTCTGGGCATTTAGGTATGGGCAGGTACTCTGCAGGTATACCTATAGGTGCACACAAGGCTGGGCGGTATTTCAAATACAAGTATTTGAAATACATTCAAGTATTTTGTATTTAAATACATTAGATTTAAAAGTATTTCTATTTTGTATTTTTGGAATAGTTCAGATAGATAGTATTTTGATTTTCTAAATACAAAATACATTTGTTTCCCACGCTCTGTAGTCTGTTTGTAATTTTCAGGAATTTCTCCGCCATCTCTCAGTGGGTTGTAGTGTATTCAAAGTTTTGGTTTTTCGGTCGTCCCACAGTTTTTATAAAAATATTTATTTAACCTGACCGGTCTCGAGGGCCTCTTGTCCCTCCTCGTCAGCGTATCTAGATATACATAAGAAATACAATATAACAATGTAAATGGAATAAAAAATATAACAGTGGTACCTACATACCAAAAAGTAAAATTACATGTAAAAAGAGATAAAAAGAGAGTTGTATAATTTTTGCAGAAATCTGACGTATAATAAATTAGTTTGAAGATGTTACTATGTCTCTGATGATTGTTAAGTGAACAATGGTGATAACTATTGAACTAGTATTTTAAATAATTGTGCCGAATCCACACCCAATGACTTCCACAATGCATTAGATATCGGAGGTGACTGTTGAGGTGTATGGTGTTGAATAACCAAAAACCAAAACTTTAGTCTGTTTGGGCTGAGATTGTTTTGGTAATACTATATCGACCCGGGATCGATAATAAGTTCGATTACTTCTTTTACGTTTGATGTTTTACTGGTGGGTGCATCCTGTAAGCCACGAAAGGTTCCATGTCGATGTCGGACAATATTTTGGAAAAGCTGGTTGTCCTCAAAGAAAGCAACATTTGTGATTTTGAAGAATTGATAAATGAAGTTACGAATAGGTTTGGATATGAAGTTCTCTTTACTTAATGTTTGTTTTATTTTATTGGTCTTTTTATAGTTCATAATAATTTACTTATTGCTGCGACTAAATCAATAAAGTGCATGTTTCCACTGAACTACTTGCACCTCCCGGTTTTTTCAACAAAATTGTTGAAATACGTATGTATTTTGTATTTTGAAATACCTACGTTGTATTTTGGAATTTCTTGGTTTTCCAAAATACGTATTTTGTATTTTCTATTTTGAAGACATAAGAATTAGTTCGTATTTTGTATTTCGACTATCTTGGATCATGTATTTTGTATTTTGTATTTGAATACATTTTTTGAAGTATTTTGCCCAGCCCTGGTTAAGACAGATAGTTTTTACTTGGGCTCTTGTCCTTGAAAAATCAAGTAGGTTCTATTTAACGGTCATTATAGGCGATTTACATTTAAAAAACGCCACCTGGTGTAGAGCTTGGTACTTGATCGTAGAGGAGTTTTTTGAGGGGAACACATGCTCCGACGTCTAGTAGCCTAGGTGAACTCATGACCTACACCTACATTGACCTACATTGTGTTCATGAACAACACAAATGAATTAATATTCAAGGATTGAAATTCAAAACAATAAATCATTTGGACGCATGCTTTGAACGGTTCTAGAATTGGTTTTCACTGTTGTTGAAACACACCTATTATACGCAGTGCTACCACCACAGACGTCAAGTGAGGTAGGTACACAAAAATCACGGCGATAATACACGACCACCGGCGATCATCCAGCGACTATTCGCGATTCTAACTACCGATGAGGGCGCTGTAAACAAGATGGAGGATTGTAAGTTTTTCTGTCACCTGTCATCGTGCGTTGTAGGTATAACGGTTGTATTTGTGGCATTTGTGTTGATTATTTATTGATTGCTATTTAACAAAAGTTATTTTCTTGAACCCTTCCACTCAGAAGGAGGCTGTTGGGTGACTTCCGCAGCAATGAACAGACGGAGTAACTCCTGGAGCATTAAAGACTGCCAGCCAGCGTGCGCCCCTTAACGCTAGCCGGAATTAGTTATCCTGGTAGCGTCTCTCCGGGCTGGGAGTTCTCCGTCCCGGTGTGGAACGGTCGCTTGAACTCGACCTTTGTCTGCAGTCCCGACGCAGATGTCCTGGTCTTCCACAGCCAAAGCAACGTGGTTTTCTTCCAGCTTTTAGCTCGTCTTGGGGTTTGTTCCGAGATAAAACGCTGTTATTTAGATAATTAATTCAACCGTGCGGGTGCTAATAACCGAGCAGTTTATGCACCCTTAACAAAATCAAGGAAAAAAAATTTGCACGTCTTTCAATTGTTCTTTTGGGTATATAGTATGGGGGCATAGGTCGTGCCGTGTGCAGCTTCATGATACAGGCTGGCCCATTGAACACGAAACAGACAGATTTTCGGGCATTCGCCCTCATTTTTTCGAAATAGCCCGGACAGGTCAACTTTGTTATCAAGGGGGACGTTCAACTGCTTTTAATTTAACCGTGGAGTTTCACCCCCGTAGTCAGGGTGGCAGCCCTTTCGCAAATTTCAAATGACAATTGGAGTTGAGTGATACATCATTTCAAAGCTGGTTCAATTATCTTTAGAGCGGTGTTAATTTTTTTTTCGATTCGATGCAAATTTTTCAGGATAATGCTAATTTTAGTGTTTTCGGAGGGTTACAGCCCCTTCTAGGGGGCTGACTCGTAGTTGCCGAGCTTGTGACGGGGCTTATATCCCTTCTATAAACATATTGGAGTACCTATATCTCAAGTCAGTCGTCATTTAGAAACGCTGATCGAAATAGCACCATGAATTCAACAGGACGTTCTTTCAAGGCGACATTCAAGGGGTTTGTGCCGATGCCGAATCCTTGGGCGTTCGGCGGTTACGCCCCATCCTTCAAACGCAACGTCCTAATAGGTTTCGTCATGAGTATACCGATGAACTTTGTAGCTGATAGAGTATTTGGTATTCGACTGCTGCCACCCATCAGCGAAAAAGAAATTATGCCATCTGGACCCAAGTCTGGACCCAATGTGGAAAATTCTGATGTCAAGAACTGAAGCAATATAGTGAGCTGAGCAATTTTCATTTTCTGTAATCATATGTGTAGACTTTTTTATATCGAGATAATATATGTGTTCTTATAAAAAAAAAGTCTTTGTATATATCAGAGTACCTATACAAACAAGTGAGGTCAAGTGCCCAAAAATTTGTCTGTTCCGTTTTCGTTGGGCCACCCTGTATAGAACTATGTCTCAATCGATTCCTGGGCTATCAAGGACCATGAATAGAAAAATTATGATGGAATATTGGCATCTGTTGCAGGCAATTATGATGGAGGCGCTAAAATGGGCTCTATCTGGTGATAAGAAACTGGCTCTAGCTCTAGCTCGTTTGTTTTTCAACGGATTTCAACATCTGGAACGGCATTCTGTAGATGAAACAACTCTCTTATTATTCCATATCTAAATTTAATAACGTCATGTGGGGAAACTGTCAAAATTGTCATCATAAGATTTGTTAGATACCAGCGTTTTTTGAAGGTTATCAAAAAAATTCAAAACTTGGCAGTAGGTACTAGTTATATAGATCTTGAGGTGGCCTTTCCGAATTCCCACATTTCCACTTCGTATCTTTGCCGTTTTGGCCGCCATATTGAAAAGGTGGCACCCAAAA
The DNA here is from genome assembly GCA_949128115.1 of Anaspis maculata. NCBI lineage: Eukaryota > Metazoa > Arthropoda > Insecta > Coleoptera > Scraptiidae > Anaspis > Anaspis maculata. The sequence continues at coordinate 51,061,794 of OX421966.1, read as the reverse complement.
AAAAAGTTTTTTGTCAGTATCCTCAATCCAACTGACTCAAGATTGAAACGTGTATATGCAAAGGAAAGGCCATTCAAGTCTCTACAATTTGACATATCAATCATTCATGTGCGACTTACCGTTCTTGAGTTAAGGCTTTTAGAACATCCGATAGCATCAACTTTCGGCATTCATATAGCATGCCAAATTGATACAACCATCATGTAGTAAGCGAATCAACCATAAGCTATCAACCATAGATAATAAGAATTTATAAAATCGATCGAGAAAATCGATCATGGTGATGTTAATTGATGCGTATTTACAGGGTGAACTGTGAAGACAAACTTACTTTAGAAAGGAATAAGGGCAATAGATCATTTGGAGGATCCCATCGGATACATTTGAGACTCATTATTATAATGAAATTTGCTGTCATCATTCAGAATATCAACTTTTTCACTTCGTGTTTCTGCCGCTCTGGACACAATTTTGGAAAAATGGGGTCCAAAAAAACAAATTTCCAGAAAATTTTTGTTGTTCGTCATCAAATTTCACAATTTATATCAAAATGAAGGTCCATCAAATGATCGAAAATTTGACATCTGAACTACCTTTGTGCGACTTACGATTCTTGAACTATACCTTTTGAAAGTCAATTTGCCCTTAGTTGCACCCTGTAGTTGCATCACAACCATTGCCATGATTGATTTTCTGGATATCAATGGTCTGGGGTTGACAACTGATCGTTATTGGACTGCCACGTGCAGCTGGGATCAACTTAACTTGCTGATTTGGATTCCAAAAGTTGATGTTTCAGAGAAATCTAGAAGCCGTAATCCAATAACCAGAAGTAGCACGTAGATGAGTAAGGTGTCAAATTGTGAAGAATTGGATGAGCTTCCATTCGCATATAAACGCTCCAACCTCACATTGACTGGAATGGAGATATTGACAAAACACTTTTTTTTTGAGATACGAAGTAGAAAAGTGAAAAAGTGGAAATTGGGAAAGAACACCTCAAGATCTATAATACTGCCAAGTTTAAAAAATATCGGATAATCTTAAAAAAATGCCGAGATTCAGCTTAATCTTATAAAGACAATTTTGACAGTTTCTCGAAATGACGCTTGTGAATTCAAATATGAAATAATAAGAGAAATCATTCGTCTACAAAGTAAGGGTTCAAGTGTTGATATCTTTTGAAAAACGAACGAGGTACAGCCAATATTTCTACCTACCAGATGGAGCCCATATTGGCGCCTCCACCATTTTTGCTTGCAGCAGATGTCAATGTTCCACCATAATTTTTCACGATTGTTGACGGTCTAGGAATCGAGTGATGTATAGCTCCATATAGGTACCTTCACGAAGTTGCACACGGCCAAGCCTTTTTTAACCCTATGCCCCCAGACTAATATACAGGGTGGTCCAGGTTTTAGTCGACAAACTTTGCAGGCTGATAGAGGATGAAAAAAAAATCGACTAGCTCCAACAAATACCCATCTAAAATGCATATTAACAAAGTTACAGGCCACTAATGTTGCAGAAAAAATTATTCTTTTTCTTGATAACTTTAGAACAGCCTGACCGATTCCGCTCACATTTTGCACAGATGGTTAAGAAACACGTCCCTAGTGATTTCTTGGAAAAAATTCTGTCAGAATGACGCAATGCCGTAGATATGGGGAAGTACTAACACTACTAACCCTCTACCCCCCTACTTTCTACACCTCTGGATATATTTTTAAAAACCGATGGAAGTATTGGATTCCGCGTGCAATTTTCGAAAGAAAATGGGTGTGTCATTGCTACATTTGGAGCAGAGATTTTGGAGATATTTGTGTTTAAAAGTTCAAAAACTGTTTTATGGTGAATTGAAACACTTTGTAGTAGTATAATATTGTTACTAATTTTGCGTACGGGTTCGTTTATAATTGAGACGATCGTTTCAGGACACACACGACTGTTTACTACAATGAATACACGCCAACAATTATTTACTTGAGAATATCGCAGATTACCAGTCGCTTTCTATCTCTCTCGATCACTCCGTATCCAATACTGGTGTAAGCCGAAGATCAGTGCCTTATAATAGGTCCGAATAATAATTCTCGAATGTTCCATAAGTCCTCCAGCAAATTCCACAGTGACCCGGGATAATCTTACACCTTTCGCGTGTGATCCCAACGTGCGGTGAAGCCGGCACCTCCGCCTAAATGGACAGATGTGTCTTAACCCACTGTTGAAGGCTCCATTCAGTTCCACGACGGGTCAAAGCGTACACGCATGTTCTGGAATGCACCAGAGCTCCGCACTTGTACACTGCGACCTAATGGGAAGAGTCTGGAAAGATCGCGTGTTCTCCAGAATCGCCGCTCGTAACACTAGGTCTATAAAATATCGAGTGAAACATTTTCAGAATTTCCACTGAAATCTTTATAAGACTAAAGACACCACTGCTCTCGATTCTGGGAGCGGTACGCACTATGTCACATCGTAAAACTCGAAGCAGAAGACCATTGATTTTAAATCGTCGCTAATGTGCGCCAATAAAAATCTAATTTTAGCGAACACCCTGTATGCAAATCGCTCACTGCGACGACTATTTATAGCGAATAATTAAATCGGATCCATTAGAATGCTGTTATATGTCCGTTAGACTTGCGATGGTCGCAATAGAGTGGAATAATATATTTTCCAGGAGGATTGAGTCGTACGTACCTACATGCCTATTCATACCTTTGCGGCAGAGATACACAAAGTAGATACGAGCATAGATTGCACAGGTAAATGTACTGTGAAGGTAGGTAGTTGTACCGATAGGTTTACGTTAGTCAGTTAACAGGTATCTCGGATATTTTCGCACATTCATAAAACTATCGTATTAATGTCATCAATTCACTATTTAATGTTCTATCGATAGACACTGCTTGAGAGAGAAGCGGGAAGTGCCTTAAGATCTCAACCGCACGCGAACTCGAATTAGTTTCGCCTTTATTGGATGTTTGTTTTCCTAATGCGGTGTCTATGGCAATAAATTATTATTTTTTTCCATTTGCCAACATTCCGTTGTTTAAATAATTCAACACCTCTCCGATTTTTTTCTTCTGTTTCATGATGCGCTCTTATTCGACCTTAATACCTAATAACTAATAGTGAAATATTAATTAAGCAATGTCTTGAACACAAAAACAAGATGTTATCCAAGTTGTATAGGTATTGGAAAATTATTTATTTATTAGATGGATGAGTAATGGTTCAAACGAGAGGGTTCAAGAGATGTCGCAATTTGGTAGGTATAGACATTAGGTGCCTACCTACTCACATTTGTGATCAGTGTAGAAGATAGATGGAGACAAAATGACAGTTCATTTATCTAAGCTTTAAAGCTCACTTGCTACACCCTGTATTTGGACTTGGGTATGGACAGCTCATACAATGAAAATTCACCATTCGAACAACAACAGTTCATTCCCTAATGAGTTATTTAACCTCAAAGTTATATTCCTATTTCGGATGTGGAGCTTTTAGAATTCACAATGAAAACTCTCCACTAGTAAAAATACTACTACATGTACCACTATAACTACTATTATACTCCTTTCCTTTCTCCACTCTTATTGGTATTGCTCGTTCCGTGCACGTTCTTCTGAGTTATTACCGCACAAAACGGAATACGAAAACAGTATCCCAGTCATAAGTGGACCTCGTAATATTCGATAATTATTCGAATCTCATTCCGGATTCGTGTGTTTTTTTGGTCTGGTCCGTCGGTATCTCAAAAATTTGCATCCAAATGGCCGGTACCTATGAGTCGCGGTGACGCAGGTACTTACTGTGTGCAGCTACTTCTTTTAGCATCCGAAGGAGTACGATATTCCCGTCACGGATGATAAATTGCTAAACACGGCGTCGTCAGATTTAGCGCATCAGAAAAATCCGAATTTGGTCATCGTAGGTTTGTTGCACCAGGCAAGCACTACAAATTAAAGTGGATAAACGTAAGAAAGATGTGTACCTGTTCAGAAAACCAATCGGATTAGCTTGAAGAGTTGTACCATCTATAAGTTGTACCTTTACCAAGTACTTATAGGGGTTTCTCAAAAGAAATGAATCAACAAATCAAATATCAATAATAATTCCTCCAAAATTCAAACTGTTCGCTTCAATCTTCTATACATATTCCCAGACAGCACGAAATGTTTTGAAAATATTTGGTAGTAGTTGATGAATATTTACAACATTCTATAAATGTTCACAAAATATTCCTCACAAATATTACAGAAATATTAAGGTGAAATATTTTACCAACATTCAGCAAATATTTTGAACATTTATTGAATATTTAGCAATAAATACGGGGTGTTTATAAGAGACTGTGATCGCGGCAGGCTTGGGTCAGGCCGAAAAACGTAGTAACAGGCGCAATTGTAGTGATCGAGAGGGGATTCCAAAGGCGATGCGATCACAGACGTTTATAAACACCCGGTATTATCAAAATATATAGTGAACTTAATTTCTCTAATATTTACAGTATTCTAGGCAATGTGACTTCCGGTTTTTGTTTTGGTCATTTGCACGGAACTTTGAAATATATAGTTGTGTTGTGTTGAAGAGATGACGTTTCACATCCCTTTGACTTCAAGTGTAGTTTCTCTTAAATTTAGCAAAACTCGGTTTGTGGTCCTGAAAGTGCCTTTTTAACGGCCGACAATAAGTTTTTTCTATGTTACGGTTGAAATGATTCATAATGTCGTGAAATACATCCGTTGTTTTATTTGTTCCGTACAAATATGTCACTTTAATTTATTTCGACACCAATTGGTAATATATGTAGCAAGTACGCGGATAAACCCGCGTGTTTAGGGACGAGGCGGTAGTCGAATATCCCTAAAAGTGGATGAGCCGCTGAATCTTTCAGATATATAGTTAGCAAAATTCATATAGCGGACATCTGCGTGTTCACATAGTAGTTTACCCAGAACCACTGAATCTTCCCAACGGCCCCGTAGCACAGGTGGTCAGTATCTGCCTGTGGTGCGGAGATTGCGGGTTCGATTCCTGCTGTAGCCTGGGCGTTGTGTCGTCTTTGAAAGGCAATTTTTCAGCTAAATCAATTGTATATGAAATAAAGGTGAGCTCCTATGGCCAAAAAAGGCTAATAAAAAGAAAAACAAACTTTTTTTTCAATTGCTAAAAATACCCGGTTCTAAATGTTTTTAAAATATTTTTTGGCAAATATTGTACAAATATTGAAAAGCGGGACATCAAAACATTCAATAAATATTTATACAATATCCACTGAATGAATTCCAATATTTTATAAATATTATAATATTTGGCTTTTAATATTTCACAAACATTTTAAAAATGTTTATGTGCTGTCTGGGTTGTTACGAGCGGCTATTCCGTGCATACTGGTAAACACGCGATCTTTCTAGATTCTTCCATCCATTAGATCGCAGTGTAGAAGTGCGGAGCGATCTGGTGCATTCCAGAATTATACGCGATGGCCTGGCATTGGGAACCTTCGACGCTCGATTGAGACACATCTGCCCATTGTGGCGGAAGTGCAGATTCCAGAACACACGGAAAGCACGCGAAAGGTGTGTGTGATTATTCAGGAGTCGTCTAGAAACCGCATTTGCCGGGCCACTATGGAAACTGGAAGATGATAAAAAATTCGAGAACGCTAATCGGAGGCATATAAAAGCACCGTCCTCTCAATGCGGCAGTCAGTATTGAATTGGAATGCGAAGTGGTAGCGAGCGGACAAAAGCGAAGTACCTGCGACATATTTCCAAGTAGATAATTGTTGGAGTGTATTTATTGTAGTACGCAGTAATAAACAGTTTGTGTTTTAAAACGATCGTCTCAATTATAATCGAACCCGTACGCAAAATATGTAGCAATATTAAGACATTGGGTTATATGGATGAAAACAAAGTGCAGTGCATATTTGCGCATTCTGCTTTTACTAATATGTAATACGGTTAATTGTTTCGAGGCTCTCGTGCATTCGAGAGCACACGCGGTCAGAGCTGTGCAAAATACTTCTGGAAAGTATTTAAATGATGAATACTTTTTATTTCCTGGTCAAAATAATATTCAAATGATAAATAATATTTTTAAAGTTGCAGTTGTAAATATTTAAATATTTTCGTTATTGAAATACTTTTTTTTATTTAAATACTGTCAAAGTATTTGACTACTGCAAATGTATTTTAATACTTTGAAAGTATTTCAATATTCGGAGTTTGAATACTTCAGGTTTATTTAGATACATTTGAAATTATTCAAGGGCTTTCTTGCTTAAAGGTGCGTTCAGTCAGCTTATTTAGCCGCAAGTTTTAATTTTAGTCGCAAGCGCAGCGACGCCCATTGGCTCTTATGAACCAGCCTCCTCGGAACAGCCAATAAGCGATGCAGCGCTTACGGCTAAAACTAAAATTGCGGCTAAATAAGCTGACTGAACGCACCTTAACTCAAAAGTATACAAAAAGGAAAATCGCCTATTATTTCGTAACCATTCAACAGGAAAAATCGTGGAAAGTGGCTGAATAGTGACTCCACCTCGGCTTCCACAGCCATGAACTCAACAGTTTTTTTTCCTAGATTAGCTTTTATTGCCACAGTTCCGTGCAGGCCGAATATTTCGTTGTATGAACGATACATTGTTGAGCAATTCTTATCATTAACCGATTTCAAGTCGTGGTCGGTGCAGTCACCCTGAGGTTGATGGCTTCTCGCTTTTACTTTGATGTGTGAATTCCAGGCACATTTCAAGTCATCGGTATCAATGTTTGTGAATGGTGTTGTTGAATCATTTCCTCATTTCTGCTTCCTTACCAGTTGTAACTGTGGTATTCCCCCTTTGTTTTGTTTGCACGTTGGCACCTGAAGTAGATACGGTCGTTGACGTTCGTAGCGTTTGCCGATCGGAGAGGGAGATGGCGCTGCGCTAGGCGAGCCGGGCGAGCGGCAGCCGCGGGCAGACAGAGAGAAGAGAATCAGCGGTGGTGAAGAACACGTGATTTTTAGTGCTCCGGAGTGTACGTCGGTTTCTCCTAATTTAAGGTCGGTCTTTCTTTGATTATTGTATCGTAATTCTGGCTTCCACCCACTCACCAAATCATGCATTTCGATACCTATTTTGTCCGCGAAATCATCGTACATAACCCGAAATGCTTTGTTTTCTTTGTTCTCAACGGGCTTGCATAACCTGCCGTTTTCCCCTTTGAAATCAAGGTGCTTCGCACTGCTTTGAGATTTTGTAATTTATCTACTCCCAAATGATCTTAATATTGATGGCAAAAGCCATAAATCTAGTGTGTGTGCTTTTTGCGCACTCATAATGTAACCTCAAGGCCGCGCTATCGCGCGTACTTCGAGGTTTCATTAATTGTTTCGTTCCACAAGTTACGTCACAAACAGTAAAACAACAAAAAGAAACTCCACTACGCCAAAATCAGCCGCTAAGTACAGAACAGTACTTTTGATGATTCAGTCACATTTTATTGTTCATTGTCGGGTTATACATGAAAGTAAAGGAAGGAAAGAAAGACTTGCACGCTTCTCCGTGTCCTGGGGGGGGGGTCCACCACTTGTATGAATCTGCCTTGTTGAGTCTACTAACCTCTCCTTATTTGGGGGGAAATTATGTAAAACGACGAAGAGACGAAGAGAGGGCCACAGGTTGGCTCGAGTCGATTTTCTTGTATTTACTGTTATTTCTTGTATGTGATTACTGTTTACTAACCATTGTTCTGTTTTGTATGTGAGTATGTATCTGAGAGGTTTTTGATAGGTAACTGCTGGGGAATTTCGGGCGAATGCGTTACAGATACTTCTTCCTTCCAATTGCTTACAAAGAGTATGACCAACTTCAACTTCTCTACTCATTTACCTCTCACCTGTTTCTTGTTTATTTATCCACCTATTTATCTCGCATTGGTTTCTTTTTTATTCATCTACCTGTTTATCTCTTATTTGTTTCTTCTTTATTTACCTACACCTTTACTTATCGTTTGTTTCTTGTTCGTTCACCTACACCATTACTAATCATTTGTTTCTTGCTGATTCATTCACTTGTTTACTGATCATTTGTTTCTTGCTGATTTATGTACTTGTTTATCGATCATTTCTTTATTGTTTACTTATCTATCGATTTGACTTCTTCTGTTTGTAAAGTGTAAAATAAATTGGTCAGCGCTCAAAGCGTAACATGTTTCATGATTTCTTGTTCTGTTTTGTTAATCTGATTTTGAGTTCATTTTATTGTTGTAAATTCCTGCATTGTCGGAATAATTTGTAATGACTTTTCTTGTTTCATTTGTTGGTGTTTTGTTGTTCTTCATTCATGTTGTGTCATTTTATCACTGTCAATAGGTGTTTTGAGGAAAGAAACAAATTCATTTAAAACTTTGCAATTGATTTCCAATAAAACATTCATTTTGCTTGCATTTCATTCGCGTTTCATTCAAGAATCAAACCTCATCCCCAACGACACATTCTCATCTCGAGTAAGAACTCAACACAACGTGGGTAAAATGTAAACGACGTCAAGAAGGGAAGGGACAATGACGATTACAGCCGAGCATCGAAAAACGGGGTTACACTACAGAAATGGTGCCATCAACCAGGATACACTACAGAATGGTGCCGTGACCAGGATACACTAGGATACACTACATAACCTATTGTAATAGTAGTGAAAACTTGGGTGGATATATTTACCGCGTAAGACAGGACCAAATTGAAGTTCAAAATGTTCAGATAATCAAGTTCAAGATAAGTGGTACTTACAAGCAAATGTGAGCGCGCCATCTATTAATTAATAGCAGTAATCCACTTGTAACATGACTGGAGTGTAGAGTGTATGAAGGAATTGACTTTATGAAATTATATGCTAGCTTTGAAAGGTTATTTAGGAAACATATTTGAATTCTCTATTATCCATTCCAAACTTAAAAAACCACAGTGGCCTGTGATATTTTTTCTTTAAGTTGCATGATCTGATAAGTTGATAGATTGAAAATATAATCAAATTTCTCAAAGTGATGCTCGCTCTGCTGGATTGCTGTTTGAATTTAATTGTTAGGTCAGATTTTGACACTGACCCATTACTCTTTTTCTGTTTTGTCTTGAAAACGCCGTTAGGCAAGTCATTCCAATTGTGAGAAGTGCTAAGAGCTGCAATAGGAAGCATATACAGTCGAAAAAATGACCGAGGAGGACACAGGTCTAGCGGCGGGGTGTGATTTCGTCGCAAATGATCCCACGATCTGAGCTCGTCGCACCCTGTAAGAACTAGGTATGTAAATCTACTCTCCGTTCCAGGATCGCAAGAAAGCGGCTGAGGTCAGTGAGCAAACCTGCGACCTGCCGGCGACGCATCCTCAGAATGACAATTTGACAACACAGCGTAGTTCAAGTGAAGGTTTCATGTCATACAGACACAAATTTGAACGTAACCTCCCTTGTATCAAGATGACATTCAACATAAAAAATCAGGGACACCAACGAAATTCGAATTTTTCATAGCAAGCTGTGTTTTTTCTTAAGCTTGGAATAGATTATAAGTAACCTCATCCACCGGGTGACAGCGACAGATCAGAAAATGACTTAAAAAAAGTATTTAAATACAATTTACGAAGTATTTGAATCACAAAAAAGTATTTAAATAACGCAAAAGTATTTGAATAAAGTAAAAGTATTTAAATGGCGCAAAAGTATCTTTGAAAGTATTTGCAAATACTTTTTCAAATAATAAATACTAAATACTTTTGGAAAGTATTTAAATAATAAATACATCTCGATCTTCCCGAAAAAATATTTAAATATTGAGTATTCAAATAGAAAAAAGTATTTATTATTTGAAAAGTATTCACAAGTACAAATAATGTCCAGCTCTGCACGCGGTTCGGACACAGTATGACGAGTTGCGAAACTCTCGTGCGATTCTAGTGCATTCGAGAGCATACGAGTAGTGAAAAGTCGCGAAAAATTCGACCAGCGATGGAGTATGTTAAATTTTCAAAATAGAAGCGGTATACATATGACGTTATATTTGAAGAAGGCATTGGAAAAGTTTTATTGGTAATAAAAATTATTACAATTTGGTGTGTTCTCTGGAAGAGACTCTGGGAGACACTGATTTTCAAAGGATAGATCTTGGATCCTAAATTTTAGGTTTTGGAATATTTCTTATTTCGTGGATCAATATTCGAAATAATTTACACATAAAGTTGCCAATACGTTGTCTGAAGAATAGAATAACTGGTGAAATAAATGAGCAGAGATTCTCGGATCCAATAAAGATGACTGGTGGCGTATGTCATCATGTTGAATAATAATTCTTCAATGGAGGATCACTGCATGCCTCCACCACAGTAAGAATGATGTAGCACTTTTGGGGGAAAATTTTTTGAAATCAGACCCACGGTTTTCGAGTTTTCCTCTTATTTCCCAACTTTCTATCCCGTGAGCAGATTTCTTCTACTGAACTTCCGTGAACTTTTTTTTCTAAAGGATAGATAACTGGTTCTTGAACATTTTCCTATAATTTTTTTCAAACTTCCCAGGAATTTTCCTGTTGAAAATGTAAAACTGGCCTGGGTTTTCGAGACCGAACTTGAATGATGGTGCTTGCAGTGGAGCCTTAATTGACGATTCTTACAGTAAGATAATTTAGAAAAAGATTCAAGGTTTTCCCGGAAAATTCAAATTGTCCAAAACCCAATTTTCAATTTTATGCAAATTATTTTCAATCTTCTTTCTTATTCCAAGTTCCCACCTGAAGAGACTTTTCGGAAAAAAAATTCCATTATGTTCCTGGATACTAGTCAAGAATGTTTTGGGGTGACACAACCAATTGTTTTTATAGTGCTATGCTTATATTCGCATTATAAAAGAAATGTTCTCCGCGACAAATAAATTCAACCAAATTCAAGAAATTTTCTAGCCAAATAAACGGAAATTTTATGGGATTTTTGTGATTTTTGCGACAATTTGCCTCTCAATTTGCCTTCGGAAATAACTCAACAGTGTGGTATGTATTTGTGTTCAGAATAAAAAACTACTTTAATTGCAATTCAAATATGAACGGTGTCGCATCAGCAAAAAAAGTTTTGTGCAACACCCTGTATATTTTAGGTTGTAAAATATTGTAGTCTTAAATTTTTAAATCTCAGGAGAAAATTGTTTAATGAGGTTTTTTCATCTCAAATTATCTCCAAGGGGAAACCTCCAGTGTTGTACAGGTGTTCACGCGAGAACAGGGTGTTCACGCGAGACCGACCCCCCCCCCATAAAAAACTTTCCCTTCACGATAATTCTATAAAGAAAAAGTATATCTCCAGCATTGATGGTTTGTTTCTTGAAGTGGCTTTGAATATTATATAAAGGTGTTGATGTTTTCTCAAAGTCCTGCCACAGGTTTTAAATATTTTTATTGGTCGACGCGCGTTTCGGCACTAAAAGCCATTTTCAAGACCACGACGTATGAAAATCCAAAATGGTCGCAGCAAAAAAGGTAGTCAATGAGTGGAAAGCTTTTCCAAACAGGTACATGGTATAGGTAAGCCGTGGGCAGCTGAGAATGGGCGAAACTGCTTTATGACTTTCCAAAATACAGGTTGAATTCTTTCAAAATCTGGCGGGTCGGTAGATAGTTCGGCAAATCACTCTATGCTGAATTTGAGTTGTTTTCGTCTAAGCGTCACTGAGTTACAAATTTTTTAAATCCGGAAAAAGTCAACTTTGAAAGGCTGTATCTTCGTTATTAGGCCGAACTTTGCAAAATGGTATATAGGTTTCCGTCATATTTTGACGAGATCTATCCATAGTTAGTTTTTTTGCTATCATCGCTGAAACACCCTAAATACAGGTGTCCCAGAAATGAGTACACAAAAAGATACCACATATTCCTGGCAACAAAATAGGTCGATTCAACAAAACTTACCTCAGACACAGGCCTCCAAAGTTGACTTTTGGATGTAGTTTTTATGGCATATCTCCGAAACCGTTCGTGATTGAAAGAGAGAATTCTGTACAGCTACTTAGGTTTCCAATTCAAATCGATTTTTCAAACTCGAGAAACAAAATTATACATCGAGTGGATGATTCTTGTGGAGATTACACTTCAATTAAATGGTCCTTGAAAATTTTCTGAAAATGAACACCTTCAACAGTAAAAACAAATTCGCCAATATTGTTGAAGAAAAAACGAGTTTTCTCAAGTTAACTTGTTCAAACTTGTTTTCATCCGAATTTACACATCGGATACGAGTTCAAGAGATTGAATTTAGTCGGAAAAGATACCAAACTTGTCGTGATCGGTTCTACATGGCCAGAAAAACAAAATGGACCACCTAGCAGAGCTTCACCCCTCCCACTACTCCCCTTCAACAATGATGGACACTTTTTGTGCCAAAATGGTATCAATGGGATATGATACGTCGAACTATAATGTATCCGCATCCAATGGATTGATGGGTTCCATCCCCTCCATGTTTACCTGCAATTTTTTACCCCCCCTCCAATAAGTCAAAACCCCCGAGTGCGATTTTTGGCGATTTTGGATATGTTGTAGAGCACTCAATTCTGAACAGAATATCAATTTTTCATGACGTCCATATTTATACCGAGGTTTTGCCGATTCTTTTACTATTTTTCCTGTACTAAATACACTGTATGATACACAGGGTGACAAAAGTAGAAGTGAAAGGTGGTTCATTTTGAGGAGTGTGTAACTTTTTTGAAAACAATTTTAGATTTTTCCTAACTATATTTTTGAAAACCTCGCATCAATATCTTGAAACTGTTCTTGACATTTTACCGCCTTCTGTTTCTTGTACAGGCTGCTCACGTATGAAGTATACACTCCTCCTTGAAGACATCCCCTCAAACAGAACTTCAAAATTCAAAACGATTCGTTTACAATTTCTTCCGTGGGCTTTGAATCCGTTGACAAAAGATTACTGTGGTATACAGCGTGTCCCGTTTTTCAACGCTCACTATGGGTATCTCGGAAACGGTAAGAGATACAAAGTCGATTAAATCACAAAAAAGTTGCGCAATTTTATGACTATCTCAAAAATGTCAAGATATTCAAGATATCTTTGGTCATTTCTGAAATATCCCCAAAAAACTGAAAAATGTCGAATGCGAAAATTTCAAATCACTTCTTTATTATGACAGCTATCAATTGAAAATTTGGTATGCTGACATTTTTGAAGGTCCTTGATCGACTGACGGTCATAATTTTTTTCTACGCCTACTAGTTTTTGAGATATGACAGTTTACTTCATTTTTTCTTATAGACACCATATTATTTCTCCACCCCATAAAACTCAGCTTTTCTTTCTCTTCACAAAGATATAAAACACTTGTGTAGCATTTTTGTCAAAATAACCTATAAAAATTGGAAAAACCATTTCTGAGGCGAAAAATCTAGTCACCGGTTCGGTTGCCATGCTCTCGTGATATAATAACAATGGCATTCGGTTGCCATGGTCGATTGATTTTGGAAAAAGTTGGGGGTCATTCCGTTTTTATGTATTTGATAATGATAATAAATAAAAATAAAACAAATACAAAACCAAGTATAATACAAAATAACATCGCAATGGCAATAAACATTTATAATTCACAATTACTCGAATTTGAGTCCATTTTGCTCTGTGCAGAGTTGTGTGCCTTTTAGCCATATTTTCAACGGCTACGCTGATATTGTGCGGGTTAATTGACTGAAACGCAATACGCATCATCAACTCCTTGCTTCCAGCTCTTGGTTGCTTTGGGATGTTCTGTCATGAACCATAAATTCGATCTTGAAGCGTTCCTCGCAAATAGACTCCATTTCGAGTAATTGTAAATTATAAATGTTGTTGCTATTGCGATGTTATTTTGTGTTATACTTGGTTTTGTATTTGTTTGATTTTTATTTATTATCATTATCAAATACATGAAAACGGAATGTAACCCAACTTTTTCCAAAATCAACCGACCATGGCAACCAAATGCCATTGTTATTATGTCACGAGAGCATGGCAACCGAACCGCGAACCGGTAACTAGGTTTTTTCGCCACAGAAAGTGTTTTTTCTAATTTTTATAGGTTATTTTGACAAAAATGCTACAAGTGTTTTATATCTTTGTAAATAGAAAAGAGAGGTGAGTTTTATGGAGTGGAGAAATAATATGGTGTCCATTAGAAAAAATGAAGCTAACTGTCATATCTCAAAAACTAGTAGGCGTAGGAAAAAATTATGACCGTCAGTCGATCAAGGACCTTCAAAAATATCAGAATACCAAATTTCAAATTGATAGCTGTCATAATAAAGAAGTGATTTAAAATTTTCAAATTCGGCATTTTTCAGTTTTTTTGAGATATTTCAGAAATGACCAAAGATATCTTGGATATCTTGACATATTTGAGATAGTCATAAAATTGCGTAACTTTTTTGTAATTTAACCGACTTTGTATCTCTTACCGTTTCCGAGATGTGTCAGTTGCTTCAAAAGTTACAGGGTGTCAAACATGTCAACAAAAAAAAACTTACCTAAATCATTTCATCACGAGACAGAAACGGTTAGTTCGACAGTTTTTGTGATGGCGAACAAGGAAAACTACTTCTGTCACTCATGCGGCGGTTGCTTCAGAAGTTACAGGGTGTTAGTTGTGTGTTGTGATCTAGGCGCGAAAATAGAGGTTTCACTTCAAGAATTACCGTTGGTAAAACGTAACTCGTGAAGTTACAGAACAGTGAAAAATGTACAGCACCTGCTACGACCCAGGTCTCAACCCGCAGAAGCTACTTACGAAACGCGATCCAACGTCTTATTATACGGCTTTCCCTTTGTGTTATTGTGTTCACATTTCAATACATCATCGTCAACTCTTTCATTTTTATTATTAGGTAGGTATAAATAAAATGCATTCAAGCACACGCATATACAAACCCCTGGCCTTCCCTGCGACCCCCTCGCCAATGATTGCCAAGAAACTGCGATGGAGCTATGGAGGGCATCGAAGGGCTGCGTGTGCGGGAGAAGGAGCAGGAGACAGCCACCGGGACAAAGAGAAAAGGAGGCGCACACACCACACGATCGAAACGGTTTTATTTTAATTGCACGCAGGAACCACCGCTTTTAATCGAAATTCGAGCCGATGATGATGGTCCCAAATAACTTGAAGCCCCTACTGAAATAAATTAATTAATTAACCACCATCGAACTGACTACGCACAAAATAATATCTACTTTATTAAGGCTGTATTGTCAGCAGGGCAAGATTATTTTGAGGATTTCTCCCTCAAAAATGGGGATAAAAACTCAATTTTTTCTACAAGGTGTACTGAGTGTATTACAAAATTGAGCACAGAGCGTTTTTCCAATCATGTGAAAACAATATTTTTAGCGCATTTTCCATCTTGATGAAAATCGCTATAGCAACCGCTTTGTCCGTCCGTCCGTCCGTCCGTCCGTTCCTCGAACTTCTCGCAAACTAGACGCCCTAGCTTTCTAATTTTTTTGCTGTTATATAGCTGCCACTCCCAAAGCTGGGCTAGGCTATATTGGATGTCTATATTGCGCCGCCAACATAGAGAAAACCGCCCTCGATAAACTTGAAATAACATGATATTGCAATTTCTACCAGACCTAATGCTCTGGTGTTGTCATTTTATGAATAATACATAGTTGCCACTAAGAAACGTAAGCCCAGAAACATTCCGTCTTCAATATGCGCCGCCGAAATGGAAAAACTGCTAAAAACCGCCCCCAATCACTTTAAAATGAAAAACATAAACCCGAAGACATACCGATCCGATTCTTTCGGTATATAAATAGCTGACTAAAAATGGAGAGGATAGGCTACTTTTGGTTAGTCGCCGCCCCCAGATTCCGCCCCCAAACGACAATAAGTGCAACTTTTACAAATATTACTGATTCAGATGTTCCCTTGAACATTTAGGAACTGCCAACTCCAATTGTGCAACATTTACTCAGCCGAACGCTGCCGCTCCCACACGCCGCCCCCAAAGTAAGAGATAAATGAAAAACATGAACCCGAAGACATAGCGATCTAAGTTTTTCGCTATATGGATAGCTGACTGAAAATGGAAAAAATAGGCTATTTTTGATATGGCGCCGCCTCCAGCTTCCGCCCCCAAAAGAAAAAAGTGGAACTTTCATGAATTTTCACTGATTTAGCTAATAATTTTACCTCAAACATCAAGAAAGTCTTGACTCAAACTGTGCAAGAATTTCTCTGCCAAACTTTGCCGCTCCCACACGCCGCCCCCAAAGTAACAGATGAATATAAAACATGAACCTGAAGACATAGCGATCTAATTTTCCCACTATATTGATAGTTGAATAGAATTGGAGAAAGATAGGTCACTTTTAACTACGCGCCGCCTCCAGCTGCCGCTTCCAAACAAAGAAAAATGAAACTTTCACAATTTTCACTGATTGTCATATTTCCCTTACATTTAGGAACTCCCAACTCAAACTGTGCAACAGTTACTTTGCCGAATGCTGCCGCCCCCACACGCTGCCCTCTCAAAGTGAGAGATGAATTAAAAACATAAACCCGAAGACATCACGATCTAATACTTTCGCAATATGGATAGCTAACTAAAAATGGGAAAGAATAGGCTACTTTTGATATGGCGCCGCCTCCAACTTCCACCCCCAAAAGAAAAAAGTGCAACTTTTAACAATTTTTACTGATTTACATTTTAATGTTACCTCAAACATTCAGGAACTCCGAACTCAAACTGTGGAAGAATTTCTTTGCCAAACTCTGCCGCTCCCACACGCCGCCCCCAAAGTAAGAGATGAATGTAAAATATAACCCTGAAGACATAGCGATCTAATTGTTTCGCTATATAGATAGCTGACTAAAAATGGGAAGAGATAGGCCACTTTTGATTAGTCGCCGCCTTCAGCTCCCGCCCCCAAACAAAAAAAATGCAACTTTCACAATTTTCACTGATTGTCATATTTTCTTAAACATTTAGAAACTCCTAACTCAAACTGTGCAACAGTTACTTTGCCGAATGCTGCCACCCCCACACGGTGCCCTCAAAGTAAGAGATAAATGGAAAACATAAACCCGAAGACATAGCGATCTAATTCTTTCGCTATATGGATAGCCCACTAAAAATGAGAAAGAATAGACTACTGTTGATTAGTCGCCGCTCCCAGCTCCCGCCCTCAAACAAAAAAATATTGATGAGTGAAAGAATTTTCATTCAAATCTATATCATTGGCAAGTACACCATTCTGATAACAAAATATCACAATGAGTTTCGAATGAATAAAGTGGGCAAGGAATGGTGTTTCTCCTTCAACCAAATTTCTTTACGTTCACAATATGCCTCTTTGAGAAAATGCGCTACTGAGACTCACGCACGTGAAGACATACTCACTTGTTTTCTTTTTTGTTGACAATTTTTTTCAAAAAATGGTTCTGTACTCAATTTTCTACGTCTCTCAAAATCACAAAAACAGTTTATAATTTTTCCGTTTGTCAAAAAATGTCCCAGTAATCCTTTAAAAACTTTTCTAGGGCTTTAGGGCTATTGGGCTCCTGAAAAAATGTGAGGGTAATTCAAACGGAAACAAGGTGGACAAACATTTAATGGAATCCCATCAGAATCTCTATACATATCTCTTTATTTTTATTTTTGAGGGCAAAATATTGCTACCCTGCGTTATACAGCCTAAAAGTACCTATACTTACGTACCTATACCGGTTCGTCTTCTTGTAAACTGCGTGCATTGTTAATCTTACGGATCTGGTGTCGAAAATGATCATCTCGCCCATCAGATCTGGTAGATAATTGAATATTTATTTACTCCTCGGCAGCCACTGGTATCGGTAGTCATTATAGGTACAAAAAGAAAAACAGCCGGCTATTCTTATTTCTTTTGAATTTGGTCTTTGATGTGACAAGTCGTCGGACGACTCTGTCTGCGGGTCGCACCTTGTGCATGTATGTGTGTGTGTGTGGATGTGTAGTGGCCATCAGCCAGAATTTGAGAGATATTCCTCTCTTCTCATTACAATATCGGAAGTCGAGAGGTTCAGTTCGCGTCGCATAGTAGGCCGCGGTGTGTGGAACAGTAGGTATGGGAAAATCGAGGAAAATTTAGATATACGAGTGATACGACGACGCCGCTGGCGCTGACGAGGCGCAACAAGAGAGAATATAAGTTGAGTGCGCGCCGCGACGCTCGCCGAAAAACGTGTTTATTGAGAAAGGTCGGCAAATCGTGGAATTCTGCAAATAATTCACTTTTGAAAATTCCATAGTACACGTAAAGTATACTCTGCAATTTTGCATCCTTTTGTGTTTTCCGATGTATGAAAAAAAGTTCTGGGAAAGTCGGGGGAAGGGGAAATGTGACACAAAAAATAGGCTGATGTGTTGTATAGGTATCACCAATAATTTTATTATGAAGTGGCTCCTACCTACAGCAGTAAATAAAAAAAATTGGGCGCGTGCCAGCGGAACTGTATCATAATTTTGAGGAATCAGGCGTTAATGTTGTGGGAATGTTTTATTATTTCCGGAAAAATCTGTCTTTTCAGTTTGGTTAACTCCCAAGAGAAATAAATAGATGTTTATGTTGCTCGATTATGAAAGAAGATGTCAGTTGAAAATTTTTTCCAATTATTTTGAGTCGGTAAAATGATAGTGAAAAAACTACCTTTTTTTATCCAGCTTATGGTACCTATTTGTCAGAAAATAGTTCTTTTGAAAACTCGCTCAATGATTCCAAGGGATAAATCGATACGTAAATGATGTTGACCAAATGACCATCTTTGCAATCTGAACAATAACGAGTTTACTCTTTTTGGGCGTTTCGAAATTGGGTCAAACCGAGGGACAAACACTCGATGTGGTGCTTTTTTTCGTCGTCATTGTACAGGGTGTTCACGATAAAATTCACCCCTCTCTAGGAGATTCCCCTTTGAGATATTTTGAAAAACTAAAAACTTTTTCTCAACGATTTTCCACAGGGATCTTGAATCGATCGTCTAAAAGTTCTTAATTGGTACCGTATACAGGGTGTGACATGTAACATTTTCACTTCAAATGCACCCTAAGCCTTTCTTTCTGATCACAAAAATATACATATAACATTTATGATTTGTTTTGACAAGGAAGCTGTCAAAAAAATAATAAAATAGGCAGTCAAATAAATTAAAAATGAAAAATACGCGACACCCTGTATTACGAACGAATTAGACCATCCATGCAGAGTTGACTTCTGCAGACAAAATGCTGCGAGAATAACTTTTTTTTAAGTAAACTTCAGAAACCAAAGATATCTTTCCGCGAAACAAAATTATTTGACTCCCTATTTTATTATTTTTCCGACAACTTACTTGTCAAAATAAATCATAAGTGTCATATTTATTTGTAATCGGATAAAAAGACTCCATCAAATAACGGAATAAGATGTAGGGTGTTGCGTTTGAAACAAAAAAGTTACATATCACACCCTGTATACAGTACCAATTAGAAACTTTTAGAGGATCGATTTGAGGTTTCTGGGGAAAATCGTGAGGAAAAAGTTATTAGTTCTTCTAAATATCTTTAAGGGGACCGGAAGGGGGTGGATTTTATCGTGAACATCCTGTACTTATTGTCAGTGATTTCATTTTTGTGATCGTTTCATTAGTTGGAAAGTGATGTACAGGGTACCAACAGGTACAGGCTTGTCCCTGAACCAATTTTCAAAATAAAAACTGATTCTTGAAGGATTCTTGCTGAATTTTTCAAATTTGCCTATAAAACTTTTCCAGATCCCTAATAGATAATTATACAGAGTGTCGCAAACAAGTTACCTTGGTTTATCACATTCACATTCATTTAAATAATGCAATGGATGCAGACTTTTGTCCTCAATACAAATATACCAGGTGTCCCAAAATTAAGTAGCCAAACGCCTATGGGAGATAGCCCAGAAGAAATTAGAGGCCCCTAGTTTTTTTTTCTGCATTCGAAAATGTTTTGTTTGTTATTCTTTTTTCCAATTTTTCTTTACTACTGGTTGGATTTCAGTAAAATTCTACCAATAAGTAGATGATCATTCAAAACAAGTCTCAGCTGGGGTCTCAGCAAATTTCAGCCGAATAGTTTGACCCGTTTAGGAATTACTTCCGTAGAGTTATTGTTTTTTTTTTGTGATTAATGGAGTGAGAATTCAGCAGTAAAACAAGCACCTATGATGGTACAAACTGGGGACTATGGCAATCTTGACGCAACGGATACTTGCCATTGATGCATTTTGAACCATTCTGGGCCATCAAACATGTAATGCAATGTCACAGCATGCTTGATTTGCCATGGTCCCACATGAGGTCTAGGTCCTCACCATTCGCCATTCCTGCGAATGTCGTCGAATGTCGAATTCCTGCCTCCAAATTATTTCATGGTACATTTGATGGGATATCTTCTCGCGAGAAGACCGTCTAATTGCATTGCGGCATCACCTTTCTCTGGCACATAATTTTGGAAAATTATTGAAATGAACATAACTTGAATTTTTCAAATGACACGCCTTGTATTTAATTACTTAGTTATATCGATAATAATGTTGAAAGCCAGAGTAGAGCAACAACTACACGAAGGTGTTTACAATCATGTTGATGATGATGTCAATGGTTATAGAGCCTAGAAAATTTCTGAACTCTTAACACCACATTTAACATCTTCCAATCAGAAACGCTGATTCACACATGCGCGATGCGTGTTTATGTATTATTGTCACTGTCAACTGTCAGGTGTCAGTTGTTTTATACCGGTCAACGAAAATAGCGAAAACAATCATGACGGTAGATATGGACTTACTAATAGAGCTAAGACAGCATTACAGCTTTCCGTACAATGAATACCGTCAAGATTTTACAGACAAAAATATCACTTGTCACTGTCACTTCGGAAGGATGCCATAGGGCCCGGCTACATTTCCCGCGAAATTTGAAATGTCATATTACACACCATCAACATTGACATCACCATTACCATCAACATTGACATTTGTGGCAGCCTTCACTCACACACATGTTACGTGAATAACTATTTGCAAATTCCACAATTACCGCACCTTGCCTTACAATCTCACCCAGGAAAAGCACGGGAAGCCCGGCAAATCACAGCCATCACGCATGCTCGGCATCCCAGAGCGCGCCGGAATCAAGAGTCCTCCTCAGTCGGTATATAATAAAAAATTGCCTTCGAATTTCGGCCAGTGCGATCTTAATTTTTGCGTTATCCGGTTGACGGCAACCCCACCTGAATTTCCACGAGTTTCCACACACAACAATCACGTAAAAGATGTAACCTGCAAGTCGGCCCCTCAACAATTCCCGACCAAAAAAAAAGAAAAAAATGTCAACGGATGATGATTTATCCTCAAACGTATCCAGCAACGCCACCTCGGACATCCAGTACTTCTATTTTTATGAGGTGAGTTTTTTTTTGGCTTTTTCTTCTCGTATGCGAGTAAATAAATTTTCGACTTGTTTGATGAAAGGAGAAGCTCCCGGTGCGGTGGAGAGCTCAAATTTAACGAGATGATTGTGATTTGTACGGTATATACGCGAAGTGTAAAAAGTCGTAAAGTTGGTCGTAAATTAATTCAGAGCTGTTGAAATTTCAAGTGGCTCAATTTATTCGATTCGTTTTTTGCTAATTTTTCAATTTAGCGCGCGTCTGTGTGCACCAGGCGAACTTATATCTTCTCGTATACCTACCTACCGCGAGATTGTGAAGGCGTTTTTGTTGAGTTTCGGCGGAAAGTATGTTCGCCTCATTAACGTTCGCTTCATAATTTACCTTCTAGTTGTTAATTGGGGGTGGGTGCGGAGTTGGCGTCAATTGATTTTTATAAAGAGAAGTTTGGCATATTAAAGTTGGATTTACCAACTTCAGCAGTTCTTTGCTTGTGGTGGGTGGTGTAACTTTTTCTTTGGGTTTAGCATAGCTCGGGTTATACACATTGCATTATTCATACATTCGAAAACTTTTTGCTCGTCAAGTGAAATTCATGAAACTTTAGGGTTCATATCGCGTCATTTATTTGACAAGTAATTTTGAAATGTAAATTATCACCTATACTTACTCACTAGAAATGAATAAAAATAATAGAAAATTATCACTGATTGAAAAACATCAGAAAAACGCCAAAAACTATTGCCTGGATCAAGATCGAAATTGCTTTTAAATAAAAATAATTTGGATAAAATATTTTTAAATAACCTAAAAGACTGCAACTCCCAGTTTATAGATTTTTTCGCTGAAAAATCTGATTTTGAATGAAGCCGCACAATAATTTAACTTTGTTTATTTATCCAGGAAAATCTACAAATAGCTTTTAGTAACCCAACTGTTAAAAAACTTAATTGTCACTTATCGACTTTGCTCGTCTTTTGCTTACTGATGTCTGTCGAAACACCTATGATTGTCCAAGGGCACGGTCAAGCTAATTTTACTACCTATATTCTTGTATAGAAGCTTCCAGAATTCAGTGACGGTATCAGTATCCGTTCAAGTTTGAAAAATTCGAATTTTCAGGAATTTCTTCGCCATCTATTAGTGGGATTGTAGGTACAATAATTTAAATTTTTGGTTTTTCTGTCTTCCCACAAGCTTATTTGAACTGACCGGTTTCGAGGGCCTCCTGTCCCTCCTCGTCAGAGTATCAAAAAGTGATGTAAAAGAGATAAAAAGAGATAGAAAGTTGTATATTTTTGCAGAAATCTGACGTATACGAGGAGGGACAGGAGGCCCTAGAAACCGGTCAGTTAGAATAAACTTGTGGGAAGACAGAAAAACCAAAAATTTACATTACTTATTGAAAAATTCGATTTTTTTGCTGCTATTCCGAATTCGATTTTCGTTCTTAGTTTCAATTCATCCGTTGAATGTATTAAAAATATGGCAAATGGTATGGTATAATAATGCAAAATTCCAAAACACACATACTTCTGGTAAATTGAAGATCGCAGAGCCTACATACCCATTTTATGATATTTTTATGAAAAATTGAACTAAATATTTTTCTGTGATTGAGGCACCCTGTAGTTAAAAGGTTCCTAGAGTCAGTACACCCCTGCATTCAAGAGAACTGTAGTCAAGAGGCTGGCGGCCGCTGTATGCAGAGGCTCTTCTTTTGGCCTTTTAATTTTTAATGCCTAGTGTGGACCCTACTATCAGGGGCATAATGACGAAATAGAGAAGCAGCGAAAATTTTAACTGAAATGTCTTGCTTCAAATGTCTGAAACCAGAACTGTGCCCACCGCCTTAGTAGCCAGGTTATTGTACAGTACAGGGTGGCCCAACGGAAACACAACAGGGTTTTTTTTGCCATTTCACTCCATTTTTTTTGTAAAAAAACTCGGACAGGTCGATTTTAATATCGAAGGGGGCATCTGGAACATACATTGGCGAATTTATATCTTTAGCCCCCTCACCGCCATCCACCCCAACTTTAAAATTTCAAATGACACCATCCACTTTGCGATACATCAAATCTAAGAGAATCAAATTCTCTTTCTGAAAAAATATATTTTTGAAATTTTCAACCCCACCCCCTATTTTCCTGAAATTCTCTGAGTGTCCAATTTGATATTCTTGACCTTTCAATTTTCTTCATTGCAGTCAAGTCATCCTGCACAGTATCGAGGAAAAAAGCTTTCTGTGGGAAAAGTGCCACCCAAATTCACCCCCTTGGTCCCCCCCCCCACAACTTCTGAATCAAAACTGATACTACCTACTTTGTGACACATTAAATTGAAGGGAAATATTACGAACAAACAAAATATTTTCACAATTTTTCAAAACCTTCCCTTTCGTCTTCTTTGGAGGGGTTGAAAATTCTCAAAACATTGTTTTCGGAAAATGAATTCAATTTCCTCCAATTAGATGTATCACAAAGTAGTTGAAGTTGAAGTTTGAAGTTGGGGTGAGGCAGAGCAAAGGGATGAATTTGGGTAGCCCTTTCTCCACCGAAAATTTCCTTCTTTGATGCTGTCAGGGATGACGCTGACTAAGTTTGACAAATTGAGGGGTCAAGAATATAAAATGGAACAGTCAGAGAATTTGAGAAAGGCCTTGAAAATTTTGAAATATTTTTTTCAGGAAAAGAATTTATTTCTCTTCAATTTGATGTATGAGTGGGTGGTGTCACGGGTGTCATGGGTGGGGTTGAGGGGGTTGAAAATAGAAATTGCCAATGTATGTTTCAGATATCCCCTTCGATATAAAAATTGACCTGTCCGAGCATTTTTCGAAGAAATGAGGTGAAATGCCCCAAAACACCTCTGTTGTGTTTTTGTTGGGCCACTCTGTATATCGGTTTTGATCTAAATATAATACTGATTGTAACCTTATTTGCGTTGAAAAATTGACTGACTTCACAGAGTAAGTTGCAATTTTGTACATAGTGTTACGAATTTGCGCTGGGTACTTTTATAATTGAGAGACAAAACTTCAAACAAACAGTTTATTACTGCGCACTACAAAATACATGCCAATTGAATACCGCACTTGGATAACGCTTTCTTTAATTCCGCCAAGATACTCGCTCACTGCCGCTGTAAATGTATATCTGCTGCCGGTCGGCTCATCTGCGAACATTCCACGCGTTCTCTGGCAAATTCCAACATCAACCGCCGGTCGATTCGCCGCGGCTCTATAAACATCCATCAGACTTGCGTATATTCTGGCAAGCTCTGGAATTCGCACCTCCGCCAATTGTGCAGATGTGTCTTACTCGCGCGTTGGGATCTCCAGCTTGCTCAAACAATCCAAAATCACCGCGTTTGCTCTCGAATGTAATGGAATCGTACGAGATCCTCGCAACTCGTAACAATAGGCATCTCTCAGTCTAGAGTGGGCTGGTTAGATTCTGGTTTCCACACATTACATATTTCTTCCTAGTCTTGTTACTCGGGTATCCGTAGTTTATGCGCGGAATCTTTGCCAGTCGATATAGACAATCAAAAAGTAAGTAGACTGCATCCAGGTATTTCGAGCATACATAATAAAGGAATATAGAGATAGAGTGAGAAAAAAAGCAGTGGTGTAGAATGTAGAAATCAGGAGGGATATCGACCTCTTTTTGTTCCCCAACTTCTACGCTGCTGGTGATGCTCCAAAAATTGATAGAATTTTTTAATTCCGGGTTTATCTGGTCACAAAACGTTTCTTTTTAAAAAGATTTATCATTAGACGCTTTGTCGTCATGATAAATATTTCAAGAAGAATCTTTCAAAGACGTCCAAAAACGGACTTGAGCATTCAAAGTCTTAAAAATAGTCGATCTTTCTACTTGAGTACGTCTGTTGTGTTTCTTAAGCTGAGGAAATATAATTTCAACTGAAGAATCACTTGTAAAATCTGTGTAGAAATAGATGTTCTAGTTTACGGCTTCAAATTTCGAGAACAAAGAATCCAATAAAAAAATTTCGCTGGAAATTTTCTTTTGAAAACTAAACCAAGAATCTTAAAATATCCGCATTTTGTAAAATCACCAATGCATCGATCGGTGTGAAAATCAGAGGATAAAAAAATGATCAACCCCCAATTTTCAAAATTTCTTCTAGCTGTTGCCACCCAAGACGGCCCCTCGCCCATATTTTGACCAGGACGATTCGCTTTCGATACAGGACTCTACTCAAAAACTCATTCCTGCTCGGGGATTGATTTTTTCTTTGAATTCCAACTTATATTAAAACTAGATTGGATTGGGCGTCGTGTTCGATGCGACGCGGTTTCGGTTTTCCGGCGGTGATTTCTTCAAAATTCATCTTGCACATTTTGCAAACTTCGACATGCTGTAAGCTCCACGAAATATTCAATTTAGCTGCAGATGCTGGGAGTCATAGTTGGAAAAAGATTGAAATAATTTTTGAGAAGAAAATTTTTTAAATCGGATCAGTGGTTTACGGTATTTCCATCCTGGAAAAACTACAAATTTGCAACTTTTTATACCGTAAACGGATTCTCACCAAGTCTTTTTCAAGAGGAGGTTACTGGTTATTGAACATTTTCCAACACTTTATTCTTTCAATTTTCTGAGAGTTTCCCAGCTGGGATGAAAAAACTACTTATCGCCGAGAGTGGACTTGAATGATGGAGCTCAAAATGAAGCTTGAATTGACTTTCACAATGAGATGATTTGGAGAAAAATGTTTGGTTTTCCCAGAAAATCTAAATTTTCCTGAAGAAACTTTCAATTTAGTGAGGAATATTTTCAAGATTTCTCTTTAATTCTAACTAGTCACCCGAAGGGACGTTTCTGACGAAAATTTTCATTGGTTCCTGGATACTAGTCAGGAAAGTTTTGGGGTGACACAACCGATTTTTGAGTTTCCAAATGTGAAATATAAAAAATCTCCAAAACTTTTCGGTTGGCTTGGCTACACTGGCGATATTCGGCACGATGGTTCACGATGAGACAGGATGTCGTCCAGACCACTTGTCGGACGGCAACACTGTAAAAATTTACAGGTGTCTGTGTCTATGTGTCTGTAATTAGCTACGATAACAGCCGAAACGTTGATCCGATCGACTTGCAATTCGGTATGCAAACATGGTTTTGCAGTCGGATGAGTCCATTAATTTTTGGCTGTCAACAGAAATGTCTCTGTCAAAAAATGACAGAAATTATATCTCATGAAACTTGGGTTGCAAAATGTCATTTCAAAGCTTTTGAAAAACTGCATTCAAAATTGTCTAAGATATTCCTTTATCTGTCATCTGGTAGATATAGAAAAATATTGAAATTCAAAACTTTGCTATTTATTATTTATTCCGAGATTTATTCAGAATGTTTTCAATGGATTTGAATGAAATTCGGCAGAAAGCAACACAACAAAAGTCTGCAGTTAGAACTTCTCCCCATTTCTCAGTCTGGCGCTTTGAATTTAAAATGTTTTCCTGGCCGTTAACTACTCGAGACGGCCGTTCACCTGGGTTTTGACCAGGACTACCCGGGTTTGGTACATGACTCTCCTCGGACTTTCGGCGCAGGGATCGACTTTTTTTTGAAAAATTTCAACTAATATCGAGAGAAGATAACATTGGGCGTTGTGTACGTCAATTTTTGTATGCGAGACACGGTCTCGGTTATTCGGCGGTGATTTTTTTCAAATAAATCTTGTACATTCCGTAAATAAAAAAAAATGTAGTGCAAACTTTGACATGTCGTATAATGCAAACCTCACGGAAATATTCATCTAAGGTGCAGACTTGTTGCGAGTCATAGCTGAAGAAGTGATTGAAATGATACTTGGCGGAGGGGGAGGGGGCTATCTTTGAAATCGTATTATCAGATTTCAAGTTTTCCTCCCTGGAAAAACTGCAAAGTTAGTACTTTTTATCCAGTGAACAATTTGCACCTTTTTTCACAAGAGGTAACTGAATCTTGAACATTTTCCGACAATTTCCCTCAAAAATTTTTGAGTTTTACTTTCCCGGCCCCCCACGAACTCGGAGGGAAAGTATTGTAATCGTGCAGAAAAAAAGTTTCGGGATTACGCCGGATATATCCATTTTGAGGTTTTTCAAGACGATTTAGACAATTTCCAGAATGATGTCTGTCCGTATGTCTGTATGTCTGTGATCTTCCACGATAACTGCCGAAATGTTGATTCGATCGACTTGAAATTTGATATGCAGACGTAGTTTCACCCTGGAATGACCGGATTAGTTTTTGGCTGTCATCTGTCAAACAGAAGTGTCACTATCAGAAAATGACAGAAGCTACATTTCACGGAACTTGACTTGCGATATGCCATTTGAAAGCCCTTGAAAAACTGTATTCAGAACAGTTGAAAATATTTCCCTATCTGTTATCTGTCAAATTATAATAAATGCCGAAGTCTGGAGCTTTGTCATTTAATTATTCAAAATATATACGACAGATTTGAACCAAACTTGGCAGGAAGCAACATTACCAAAGAATCAAACTAATGCTGAAGTTGGAGTTTCCCATCATTCACCAGCCGAGCGCTATGAATTTTCAAAGTTTGGCCTGGCCGAATTCAGCCGGGCTTGCCTGTTGCTCGAGTTTTGGCCTATTCAATATTCTTAGCAACCAGACCGGTACGTTTCTGTTACATTGACGTATCCATCGTGATCCCTGGTATCTATGTCAAAGTGACAAAATAATTATGGATGCAGGCAGATCTCGGTGTGTTTTCTTTTATCGTTTAAGACAACAGTGTGCTCCGATCCTTTGTGTCTTCAAGTATCGTTTTGGGGGGCTCCGTGAACCCCCTTGTGTTTTCTGTAGCTTTAGCAACTCCAGTATGCCCATCCCGTTTTGGCGTACCTATACCTACGTTCAATCTCTAATGTGTCCAGTTCCCTTGTATGATTCGTTACCAGGGCCCCATGTTTTCTTACTGCCGTTAGAAGCCCCGATGGGGCCCCCACTAACTTGTGACTATCAGATTTTGCCGTTTCAGGCCAAGCGACGCCGTTGCGTCTTCTTGGGTTGGTTGAAGACCTATGGCTCCCTGGTGTCTACGGGTGTCTCATGGAGTCCCACTGAGCTCCCCTCTCGTCTTTTCAGTCTTCAGAACTATTGTGCCGTCAGGTGTTTTCCGGACCTGCCCTTTTTAAGGGCTCGAAGCCTTATTCCACATGTCGTTTGGGGCCTTGAAGTTCAAATAATAAGAACTCCCGCCAGGTATTCTATACCCGTGAACCGATTTTCACAAAATATTTTTTTAACAATCGGTAATTGGTTCTTGGATATTCTCCAACCATTTTTCGTCCAATCTTCTGAATTATTTTGGTTGAAAAACAACCTTCTCTCTATGGAATATAAATGTTCTGATGGATGAGGTTCTACAGCGCCTGGAACCTTGAACCGCAGTGTGCTTTATTGCGATGTGTGTATCCGAGTTAGTTTTCCTGGATGGTCGTTGGACTTGATCGATTTTTTCTTCAGTTTCACAATCATTTGATTATGTAATCGTGCAGATTGAACTGTTCTGCCAACAACTGTCCAACAATGATTGCAGAATGCCGTCGCTCGGATTGTCTACCCAAGATTGAAGATATAGGGTTGAAATTTGAAACAAAGATGCGATGCAGTAAAAATCCTTATCAAGTTTGTGTAATTTTATCATCATATCTAAAGTAGGAACAAAAATTTTAATACGACACTAGCATTGCATTCTTGAGATATCATACAACAGTGAACTACCTAGTTCTGCCTTTGGATTAAGTATTTCATCACCTTGGACCAAACCTGTCATTTGTTCTGTCCGCTTAAGAATGGATGCAGGATGCTTGCTAAACGCTCAACTCAATAGAATTTTTTCATCAATTTCCAAATCAATCCCCCCCCCCCCCCCGAAGGGACACTTCGATCAAAATCATTACTGACGTCTCTGGATACCGCCGGGAAAGTTTTGTGTCGCCCCACAACAGATTTTTTATTTGAAAATGCCAAACCGATCTGACTTATCGCGACCGAACTCAAATGATGGAGCTCAAAATGAAGCCCTTATTGAAGATTTCCAAAATGAGTTCATTTGTTAAAAGCTGTGAGGCCTTTTCCGGAAAATTTATATTTTCCTGGAAATTGAGCCTGAGCGACAGATAATTTTTAAGATCTTCAGGTTATCATCTTTCAGCGGTCAACTTCAGAGTGTTTAGAGGATCGCAGCCTCTTTCAGGATGATGGCTGGAAGTTGGCTCATGTTAGCAAAAATTTCTGGGAAATGAACACCGCGTGTGGAACCCTATACATATAGTACACTACACTTTGATGCAGGTACTTTGATATACCCTTTTGAAACCCTGTTCGGCTTTATTTGGATGCGAAAGGTGAAAATTGAAGAAAGGGTTGTTTACCTAGTGTAAGGAGGTAGAAACTAAGCAGAAATGAATGAAGAAGCTGAAACTCACAGTAAATTGTGGTGATTGATGTCTAGCGAAATAAGAAGCAAAGAAAAAATGCAAGAGACTGACGTCAGTCGAAAATAAGGCTAATGCATCGCTGCATTTTGTTCCTTCAAGCAAGAAGTATGAAGTAAGATAAACTCCATCGAGTGCATAATGTAACTTTAACGATCATACGAGGGGAATTTTATTGCGGTTTCGACAACGCCGATCATCATTAAAATCACACGTTTTATCGCCTAATTAATTTTATTGGACTCTAACTCCCATAAATCCCATAAAGCTCCGCTTCCTTTCATCCCATTATCACCCAGCCCAAACCCATTGAAATAATACAGGTACCTATATACAAGCGGTATTCAATAATAATAATAATGATTATTATTATTAGGAGGAAATGAAATATTATTGCACAATTTTCTTCTCATGCTAATGTTAGCGTCTTTTGGATGGAGGACCCCACTTATTAACACACAAAAGTCATGACATTACTCTCTCAAGAAACAATAAACGCGTTTCTCAAATGGTTTACGATGGTACATTTTTAATGAATGGCTCCTGTCGATCAAAGGCCAATGAGAGGAAAAGAATCATGAACAAGTTTCCCAACGGTTGAATTTGGGAAACGCCGTTCAGTCCAAAACTCAACTGTTATTTTAGTGCGGATGCTAGTTGAAAGTACCTTGCATTTTTTGATGATGCCACTCGGTGGAAATGTTCTTTGCATTGTACTCTTTCGATCCAGAAAGGTAGCCATCAGCGCCATCCATGCCGGCGGCGTATACAGGGTGATACAGAAAAAAAAGTTGAAAAATTATATTCAATTAACCGAAACATGTAGAGACGTGTAACTCACCACATACATTAACTATTTTATGCTTATGAAGTCACAGCAAACTGTTCTTGATTACCTTGAACCGTCTTTGAAATGTAGGGGAAAACCAGAAAAAAAACAAGAACACTCTTTTTTTCATAAATAAGTAATTCTTCAAGATATTGACACAATACTTGGTATTTCTACAAAAAGTAATGCTGGCAATGATGTGAGCTGAGTAGCCAATTTCTAAGCCAACTATTTCCAGAAATACAATTGTCAACTTTTTTCCTCTTGAGCACCATCTTGAATCTGTCCTGTGAGGCATCGTTGAAAAAGTGATTGGTTATTATTATAATAATGGTAACATGGAATCATTGCATCGCAAAAGCAACCTCCTTATCATAATTTAGTGACCTCTTCGGCGGGAAAGAATTGTCATTCACGTATTTTTTGGCTCTTCAAGGCTTTAGTGCCCATGATGGCATTTGCAACATCTGGAATGGTAAAATATGTTACGCATTATGAACCTTGATGTACTTTGAGGTAGCCTACCAAGTTTCATCATCATCAATTGAGAGGTTTGTTCTCAAAAGCGGTTTGAACAAAATTTGTGTCGTTTTTTTATGAAAAATACAAAATATTGGACACAACAAACACGCGAATATAAATAAATATTGCGCCTCTTAGGGCCATATAGCGGCACCTCGCAGTTTTATGAAACAAAGCTCCCCGACCAACCACAACACCAGACGATCGAACCGAACAACTGCACAGACACGTGTTTCGCCCCTACTGGGGGCTCATCAGTGCGCAGGCGTGATCAGCTCAACCATCCGATGCTGTGGCAGTCAGAGAACTCATGGTAATATACACCCAGGAGGACTCCTAATATGTGAGTCCTCCAAGCGGCGCCATCTATCAAAGGCATTCCGCAGATGCTATATTTCAAGGCATCAGGCATGCGAGGGAATCAACAGAATTCCACGTAAAGCAACACCGTCGCCAAGAGAGCATCGATGGTAGATGTACACATGTATACTCAAGCCGAGTAGAGCAATGTTAAACACAACAAACACGCGAATATAAATAAATATTGCGCCTCTTAGGGCCATATAGCGGCACCTCGCAGTTTTATGAAACAAAGCTCCCCGACCCGAGCTCCGAGCCCCCAGTAGGGGCGAAACACGTGTCTGTGCAGTTGTTCGGTTCGATCGTCTGGTGTTGTGGTTGGTCGGGGAGCTTTGTTTCATAAAACTGCGAGGTGCCGCTATATGGCCCTAAGAGGCGCAATATTTATTTATATTCGCGTGTTTGTTGTGTTTAACATTGCTCTACTCGGCTTGAGTATACATGTGTACATCTACCATCGATGCTCTCTTGGCGACGGTGTTGCTTTACGTGGAATTCTGTTGATTCCCTCGCATGCCTGATGCCTTGAAATATAGCATCTGCGGAATGCCTTTGATAGATGGCGCCGCTTGGAGGACTCACATATTAGGAGTCCTCCTGGGTGTATATTACCATGAGTTCTCTGACTGCCACAGCATCGGATGGTTGAGCTGATCACGCCTGCGCACTGATGAGCCCCCAGTAGGGGCGAAACACGTGTCTGTGCAGTTGTTCGGTTCGATCGTCTGGTGTTGTGGTTGGTCGGGGAGCTTTGTTTCACAAAATATTGGGTCTCTCACCCTTACTTGATCCCTCACTGAGGATAGCCTGAAACCGAAAGTCTCCGAATTTTTTATGATAATGGTTCAGTAGGAAGTGCTCTTGAGTAATGAGGCCTCTCCATCTCCATAACAATTGAACGTTTCGAGTTTATTGAAAATCGAGGTAAAAATCGTGAAGATAAAATTATAAAATATAGAAAATTTCAGCTAATCCCACGTCAGAATGAGGCATGGTGCCAAGAATTAAAGCAGCATTGCCACGTTGAACTGCTAGGCTTATTCTTTGTGTCAAGTATGCGGTTGATTTAGCTTCATTTTTGACTCCTCTGATCTTCATGCCAATTTCGCTTATCAACTTCTTTGCTTCCTCTCCCCAAGGACCAAGGGTTTCTATGGCGATTGGTACGAAATGGAACGAAGTGTCTGCCGTTATATACTTGGATTTTTTAAAATTTTCTCGAAGACGTGCTGTTTCTCCAGCTTTTTTGGTAGACAGACGAATGTAGGACTGAGCCAGTGTATCGGTGCATGTAACATCCCAAAGAAGAGATTTGCCACGTGACCACGGTATTAAAGTAATACCGTCCGGTCTCTTGTTGTCCTTTCTGTAGCAACCGGTGGGCTCTCGGATGGAAAGGATCTCGGCAGATGTTAGTGCTCGTTTGATGAGATCGTTGATCATCTCGTGTCTGGCTCTTCTTCCAGCGCTCTTTTTGCACGATAAGCCGTGATGGCCAAGAGGGTCAACAATCTCACCACAGGTGCAAGAGTGGGGAGTGCACATCGAACTGCCTAGCCGAAGGCATATGGAAACTCTAAAAGTTGGGTTATTCAAGAGAGTTCCTAAACTGGCAGAAGGAAGTGCATCCAACCATGCTCCAGATTCCTTCTCTTGTAAAGCCAGAAGACGAGCATGGTCCTTTTCCGAAGGTCAAATAAATTTTGAAGAGCAATGTTGTTGATTTCTTTGTCCCAGAGTTTTTGATGGCAAGCTGCTGGAGTTAGCAGTGGTGCTAAATGTGTTAGTGTGGTCCAATTTAGCATTGCTTCTTCGTAAGCTGGGTCCTCAATTGTCGAAATAGAATTTGGCAGAACGAGTGGAAATAGTTCGTTGCAAGAATTCCAGGACCCTAGAAACGTTGGGAAGCAGAGTTGGGTCACGTTTCTAAGGCCGAGTCCTCCTTGTTTTACTGGTAAAGTGGCTTGAGTCCAAATTTTTTCGTTGTTCAAATCCAGGTTACAAATGAGCGAAACTGATTGTCGGAATACATTATCGTACTGTTGAAGTTTCTCTTGCGAATGCCAGCATGGTGTACATCTAAGAAGGTGAATCATTTTTGGAATTGAAAAGGCAAATCTCAGTAGGTAAAAAGCCATATGTGAAGGAAGGTGGAACATGCGGGTGACCATACTGCTCAATTCTGAGGTGCGTTTTTCTAGTGCATCTGAGATTCCTGAATCAAACAATGGACAGCCCAGAATATTTGTATTCTTTGGTTCTAAAACCTTGATACCAGGTGCTATACAGTTGAAATTCTCAATGACTTCTAGACGCTCTTCGCTTTTGTCAGAAATTACTGCAATTTCACATTTTGTGAAATTAAGCTCTAAACCAATATCTTTGGATTTACTTATGACGATTTCTAAATCATTGAAAACTGTTTCTGGGTCTGCAATTAATGCTCCATCATCCATATACCAAATATTCATCTCAGAATTAAGGGATTCTATCAACGATTGTATTCCAAGGCAAAATAGAGGAGGACCCAAAGGATCCTCTTGTTGAACTCCCCGTTGTGAAAGAATAATGGATGTACCATAATATAAAATGGAGGTTTCTCTATAGCATTGGCTCAAGAAATTGTGAAAAGTCGAAATTTCCTCACCAATTTTCTGCAGGATAATTTCCCGATCTAACATATTAAATGCATTCAAGAAATCTATCTTCAGTAAAACTTTTGGTGACTGATGAGGGATTTGTAGAAAACGTCTTGCAGAATGTATAGCTGCTTCCATTCCTCCTTTCGTCCCGAAACCAAATTGGTATGGTCTGAAGTTAAGTCCAAGCTCCTCAGCAATCCTGCGGCATATAACTTTAGCTATTAACCTTCTAATAGTAGAGCCAATAGCGATGGGTCGAATACCGCCGTCTTTTTTCTTTAGCGCGCAAAGGTTAGCCCCATATAGAATAGGACAAATTGAAGAAGGTACTTTATTATCTAGTAATAAAGTTCCTAGTTTGGATAAAGCGGAGATGAGATTAATATAAGAGCGTTCTGCCCAAGCTCGTTGTTGGTTAAATCTTTTAGATGTTGCGGGCGTATAGCATCAATTTCTCCTGCAGAACCATTTTGAAAGGAAGCTATTGCTTTGATAATTTCTTCATTGGTGACAGATTGTACAACATTATTTTCGATTTGTTTAGGATGTAATGAATTGACTGTTTTTCGTAATGGATGTTTTTTTCCGCAATGCCTGAAGCATGGGCGCCCGCAGGATTTTTGTCAGGGGGGGGCAAATAGCTTTAGTTAGAGAACGTCACATACCTACCTGGCTTAATTTGCGAAGTCTTGAAGATTAGCGCCGCAGGCGAAATTTTTTTCGAATAATAATAATAATGGTGATAATAATTATTGTGCGAAAAATAAGGAAATATATTTGAAAATTGAACTTATCTTTAGAGAAATTTATTAAAATTTGTAATTTTGTACAAAATGTATAAAAATTTACTTCAAAATAGCC
This sequence comes from Anaspis maculata, assembly GCA_949128115.1. NCBI lineage: Eukaryota > Metazoa > Arthropoda > Insecta > Coleoptera > Scraptiidae > Anaspis > Anaspis maculata. Next base: position 51,026,638 of record OX421966.1, on the reverse strand, counting down.
AGGTCAATAGTTACACTCGTTCATTATCTTGAAAAACCCCCTAGTGTTTTAAACCAGAGGTTCAGAAAATTTCAATTATTGCCATGATTGATATAGAGGTCAATTGTAACACTCATTCATTATGTTAAAAGGAACCCCTGGTGTTTTGAACCAGAGGCAGAGGTTCAGAAAATTTCAAGTATTGCTATGATTGATATAGGTAGGTCAATGGGGCCTTGCACTGCCACTTTCACACACCGAGGGCGCCACGACCGTTGGGGGCAAATTCGACAATTTTGACGGCGTTGACGCTTCAGCGACCGACGTCCGTCATTTTATGTCTTGATTTGAAATTTGGATAACCTCTGTTTCTTGCTTGACGTCTCCAGTCACTGTCAGTTACTGGTCAAACTACTCAAACTCCCATGTTTTTCTCGTCGTTACGGCCACTTCATCAAAGTAGGCGCCCCCTACAGTAGTGGCGACCTCACGTTGAGTTTTTCAATTGCAAGGCCCCATTGTTACACTCGTTCATTATGTTGAAAAAATGCTCAACAAAATGCCCTCTGCCCCCACCAGTCTGCAGCTTTTTAGTGGCTTATTAGTCCTTAGAAATGTTTTGATAATAAACTGCTTTTAATCCAAAGCTCTTTACAGTGTTTATACCAAACGGAAAAAATAACATAATCATTTCACCCTATATTGGGCAGTGGAGCTGGTAGCTGGAATGCACAAATTGCAGATCGTTACCTACCTACCTACCTATCTACCTATTTTATGACTTTACGGGTAGCAATCTAATTTAGGTTGAAGCCTAATGAAATGTCAAATTGCTCTAACAATTCAAGAAAATGTAAAAATCCTTCTCAAAGTTTTTTCTTTCGCAAATGAATTTTTTTTTCCTTTCTCGATTTTTTTTTTTTTCGTAAGGAATAATTTATTCAGCTGCTCCGGAGCCAGGGGGGGGCAAGTGCCCCCCCTTGCCCCCCCCTCCGGGCGCCCATGGCCTGAAGTGTGTTTTCGTCTTTTGGTGCGAACGAATCTTGTGAGTTCAGTATGTTCAGGGCACCACGAATATCACCGTCTGATATCTTCGATTGAGCTTAATATCTGATAATAATATAATATCTTAATATCTCCATTATTTTGCTTTTCCGAAGTAGAATTATTTTTTGGCATCAATTTGATTCGTCCTCGATTGATGAAGCTTCTTCCGCATATTTGAATATGGGATACCTAGGGGGGTACCCTGTATTTAATGATATGAGAAAAAAAATGCCATCACCACATCTGGGGCCAACTGATATAAACATGGGACGCTCATACATCCTCCAAGTTCCAAGTTTTTGTATGGAAAAGCTCTGAAAAAATCCAGCAGCTTCGCTCATTCAGGCAAGCTCTCGAGCGACTCCTCCGCCAGTTGTATGGGTTTCTGACTTACCTTCAAGTTACAGTCTCCGGGTTTGCCGCTTACCTCTGAGTCGAAGTCTCCATCCAATATCGTTACGATCTGTCATATCTTTCGAATGGTTGGTAAACATATCGAGTTCGTTCTTTCGCTAATCGAATCATCTATTTTGGCGCGTTATAGGTACATGTTTACCAACACATTTTCAATATTGTATGTAGGGTAGGTACTAATGGGCGAATCCATCATCTGTCAATCGTTAACTGTTGCCGTAATAAGGTTTCGTGTTATGATTAAAAAAATTCAAGGTGGCTAAGTAGTAAAAGAAACGGTATATTTATTTACTTGTCCAATTTTCGAGTCTGAAGCTCCCATCCCACCTCGTAAAGCTTCCTTTTTTTTCGCCAGTCAAGTGCACCCAATAATATCGATACTTAATCTGATGGAAATATCAGACAACTTTATACCCATATTTCTTTTTCTTTTAGCAAATCACTCGACAAACAATATCTGACCTTTTGGCCGAGAAACCCAATGCGCTTTTCCCCTAAACATCGTAAAGAGCCTTCCGAAGTCCCCACCCGTCCCAAATATCTACCTGATGCAACGAGCACGCTGCGATTAAATTTCGTGAAAAGCGTCGTCGCCGACTTTGATGTGGCGTGTGGCGCCTCGCCTTATACCCAAGTAATGGACTACTTATCGTCCCGATTCTCTCTCTGCTTTTCCTCAATGGTGTCACGGCGCGGGACTCGCAGGAGGCTTTGGAAAGGTGAAAAAGAGCCGCACGAGGAATAACTTGTTTTCCCCGTTTTTGATCCGTGGCCGTCGTCGTCGTCATTTTCAGGTCAGGGCTTAGAGCGTGGCGCGTCCCCCATTCATGTTTTTATTTGAGGAATCAAAAGGACATCAATATGTAGGTACACGCGTGTGGTTTTGTGAGAAAGTATCTCTGAATAGGGCTGACTTAATTTATTGAAAAGTTTCAATGCAAGAAGCAAAATCTGGTAATTGCGACAGAAAAAAGCACCGGGTTTTGACCAAAAAAGTAGGCCATCCACGTGCCCTTTCCAATTCTAAAGTGTTCTATTTTTTTTTTTTCATCTCAACGACTCGATTTCAATGACGCCAAATTCGTGGCAAACTAATTTGCAATTGGCTTTGCATTGCCAAAGTTCACATAATGCGATCAAGAAAATTTCCATTAGGAGTTAACTTTGATGACAGATGACAGAATATAAGTGGATAAGTCAATCCAGTCGCTTTAATCGATAATAATTTTGTTTCCAAAGCCAACCTCAAATGAAAATTTGAGGTTTATCCAATCCTATTGAATAATGCACGCATTATCACGCGCATACATGCCTGCATTTTTCAATAAGACTGGATAACGCATAGTATTCTACTCGCGGGTAATGGCTATTACTCATTCGGATGCTTTACGACACTCGCCAAGGCTCGTGTCGGCAAACTGCATCCTCATGAGTAAGAAGCAATCATTACCCGCTTGTTGGATAATATACTATTATAATGTTACGAGCGGCGATCTTGTACATATAGGTAAACACTCGATGTTTCTCGATCTTTCCACCATTAGATCGCAGTGTAGAAGTCTGGAGCGATCTCGTGCATTCCAGAGCGTTCTTGTATGTGAACCCAATGGAGACTTGAACGTTCGATCAAGGCACATCAGTCCACTTTGGCGGAGGCGCAGATCCCAGAACACATGGAAAGCATACAGGTAACGTGTGCGATTATTCAGGAATGATCTAGAAATCGCATTATGCCAGACCCTCATGGAATTTGCTGGAAGCAGACAGAAACTTCGGGAACATTATTCGGAGGCCTTATATAAGGCGTCAGCCGGGAGCTCGCGGCAGTAATGAATTAGATAGCGAGTGACAACAAGCGAAGTATCTGCGACATAATTCCAAGCGATAATTGTTGGCATTTATTGTAGTAGTAGTACGCAGAAATAAACAGTGTGTGTTTTAAAAGTTCGTCTAAATTATATTCGAACCCGTACGCGAAATATCGTAACATTTGGTGTCAGAAGTGGGATAATTGAGAGTAATTGGGCCTGCGACTACAGGACGTTCGGAACATTCGTGATTTGGTAAATGCCGGAGACGAGAAGCATGTCGAAGACAGGAGTCGAAGACGCTTTGGCAAACATCATGGCGATGATGCAGCAGCAGAAAAGTCTTCAAGAAGAACAGGAGAAGAAGCGTCTTGAAGAGAAAGAAGAGGACAAGAAGCGACAAGACGAATTAAAAAAGCTTCTAGAAGAACAGGAAAAGAAACGCATCGTAGAGCGTTTAGAGGACAAGGCGGAACTGAAGAATCTTCTAGAAGGGCAAGAACAGGAATTGAAAAACCTGCTAGAGGAACAGGAAAGGAAACACCTAGAGGAAAAGGAAGAAATTCTAGCCGTTGTAGAACAACAGACGCGGTATTTCGACGGCAGTGTGAACAAGTTAGAAGAGAAAATGGCTGCGATGGAAGCCAACATGACGAAGCTGGAGCAAAAGGTTCAGAAAACCGCCGCCAGTGCTGCGATGGTCAGTTCAGCGGGTGTTCATCGTGTGAAGCTGCCGAACTTCGATGGGAAAAGCCCATGGACTACCTATAAGAGGCAGTTCGATGCCGCTGCTGAAGCAAACGGATGGAGCGACGATGAGAGAGCCACAGCTCTAGTCCTGGCTCTCAGAGGCCCAGCATTGGAGCTGCTCCAGACGATTCCTGAAAGTGAGCAGAAGGACTTTGCCAAGCTGACGAGGGTCCTTGAGCTTCGGTATGGGGACAATCATGTGCGGCAGATCCATCAAACCCAGCTGAAGGCCAGGACACAAAAGAGCGGAGAAAGCCTTCAGGAATTCGAATCCGAAGTCCTGAGGCTGGTTCACCTGGCCTATCCAGCCCATCCAGCGGATGTTTTGGCCGACATCGCCAAGGAAACTTTCATGGGCGGAATAAGAGATCCAGATCTGCGTCAGATGGTCATGATCAGCAATCCAGCCAACATCAGCGACGCACTCATCCAAGCTATTCGCATCGAGGCTGCTAAAGATGCATCGCGCCCTCATCGTCTTAGAGAGGTGAACTTTGATGAATCCGGAGCATCACATCCTTCCGAGAAATCGGTGAAGGAGATGTTTGAGGAACTTCTTAGCGCCATGTCTCGGAACAGACCCCAAGGCGAGCCAAGAGCTGGAGGAAGACCGCGTTGCTTCGGCTGTAGAAAACCGGGACATCTGCTTCGGGACTGCAGGCAAAGGTCAAGTTCAAGTGACCGTTCCACACCGGGACGGAGAACTCCCAGTCCTGATAGACGCTATCAGGAAAACTAATTCCAGCTAGCGCTAAGGGGCGCACGCTGGCTGGCAGTCCTCAATGCCCCAGGAGTTACTCCGTCTCACTGCTGCGAAGGTCACCCAATAGCCTTCTTCTTAGTGGAAAGCTTGACGAGGACGATTGCGTGTTCGTAATCGATACGGGAGCCACGAAGTCAATCGTTCGCCGAGGGATACTTCGAAAGCAACGCATTGTACCACTGAGGGACGGCGCTCGTTTGACTACAGCTACCGGAGAGTCTGCTACATTGCACGGAGAAGCTGAAGTAAGCATTCGCTTCGGACGATTTCTTCTGCGAGAAAAGTTCCTGGTCGCTGACATTGTTGACGACTTCATACTTGGCCTGGACTTGATGGATAAATACGGATTCATCCTGGATGTTGGACAGCGGACGTTGAAAATCGGAAACGAGGAATTGGCGCTTAGAACATCCATGAAGGCCGCTGAAGAAATCCGCCTACTTTCGGCTGAAACCGTTCGTGTAGCCGCCAACTCCGAGAAAATCGTGTGGGCAACACTGAACGGACAACCTGGAGGACATGTCGCCGGCATTGCTGAACCCGACACAGCTGCCAGCTGCATCATGGCTAAGACATTGATTAACATGGACAAGACAAAAATCCCGATCAGAGTCATCAACCCGAACAAGACGAGCAAAACAATCAAGGAAGGAGAGACCCTGGGCAAGTGTGAACCCGTAGAGTGGATCTCACGTTGTGAAGACATATCGACAAAGGCTGCGACTCCCAAGCTCTTAGAGAAAAAGCTAGTGGAGATGTTCTCGCCTGACTGGAAACATCTGAGTGGCAAGAAGAAGGAGCTTGCGACGCAATTCATCCAGGAAGAAGCTGCAGCCTTTGCCATGGAAGGTAACCCAACCGGAAGGACCAGCGTGATCCAACATCGGATTAACACTGAGAACGCCGCACCGATCCGACAGGCTCCCCGGCGCCTACCATTGGCGAAGCAAGAAGAGGTGTCGAAGCTCTTGAAAAACATGTTGGATGAAGGCGTGATCGAAGAATCGACGAGCCCATGGTCTTCACTGGTTGTTTTAGTCACGAAGAAAGACGGTAGTACACGATTTTGCGTAGACTACCGCAAACTCAATGATGTGACAAAGAAAGACAGCTATCTTTCTTTCCTCGGATTGACGACACTTTGAGCACGCTGTCTGGATGGAGATGGTTTTCGACGCTTGACCTGAAGAGTGGTTACTGGCAAGTAGGACTCCACAACGACGACAAAGAAAAGACGGCGTTTTCCGCCGGTAGCGGCCTTTATCAGTTTACTGTGATGCCGTTTGGACTTTGCAACGCACCCGCCACGTTCGAACGTCTAATGGAGTGCGTCTTGCGAGGTCTTACGTGGGAAACTTGCCTAGTCTACCTCGACGACGTGATGGTCATCGGTCGAACCTTCGAGGAGCACCTGAAGAATCTCCGGGAGGTAATTCGACGTCTTCGAGGTGCACATCTCAAGCTCAACCCAAAGAAATGCGTGCTCTTCCAGAAGCAAGTCAAATTTTTGGGGCATGTTGTGTCGTCCGAAGGCATCGAAACCGATCCAGCGAAACTGGATGCTGTCCGAGAATGGCCGCGACCAAGAAATCAGCATGAAGTCAGAAGTTTCTTGGGCTTATGCACATACTACAGGCGATTTGTGGAGAAGTTCGCTGACATTGCTAAGCCCTTGCACAAACTGACTGAAGACCGTGCGCCATTCCTGTGGACCAAGGAATGTGAAAACTCATTCAAGACTTTGAAGATTGCATTGTGCTCGAGTCCTATTCTGGCATACCCTCTTCCTCAAGGACAATACATCCTTGACACTGATGCCAGCAACACCGGAATTGGAGCAGTGCTGTCACAACACCAGCAGGGCCAAGAGCAAGTAGTGGAGTACTACAGCAAGGTGTTGTCCAAGCCTGAAAGGAACTACTGCGTGACGCGTAGGGAGCTACTGGCCATAGTGAAAGCTGTCGATCACTTTCACCAGTACCTCTATGGCCGGAAATTTTTGGTGAGGACTGACCACGCTGCCCTGAAATGGCTACTGCAGTTGAAGAATCCTGAGGGACAGTTGGCACGGTGGATCGGGAAACTGCAGCAATATGACTTCAAGGTCCAACACCGCCCTGGAAGAAGTCATGGCAACGCGGATGCTCTTTCTCGAAGACCATGCAACGAAGACTGTAAGCACTGCAAGAGGGTAGACCAGCAGAATGGGAACGTCGAAGTCAAGGCAATCGTTTTCGACACCCCGAGAAATTGGACTTCGGCTGAGCTCAAGAAGGAGCAGCGTGAGGACCCAGCCATCGGTACGCTTGCTGAAAGGAAAGAACTTGGCCAGAACAGACCGGAATGGGCCGAGATATCTGGAGAAGGACCCGAATTCAAGGCTCTTTGGGCTCAGTGGAATTCTCTGAGGATAGAGAATGGGCTGCTGAAGAGGGTCTGGGAGAGTCCTGATGGAAAGAAGGAGATGGTTCAACTGGTGCTTCCCAAGAAGAGAGTGAGAGAGGTCCTGAAGGAGATGCACGATGGCGTCACTGGAGGGCACCTTGGTGTGAACAAAACGTTGGCCAAGGTGCGCGAGCGGTTCTACTGGGTGAACTGCCGGAACGACGTGGAAACATGGTGTCGCCAGTGCGAGGTTTGTGCCGCCAGCAAAGGACCAAGAACTCGCAGCCGAGGGGAGCTGAAGACTTACAATGTTGGAGCGCCTTTTGAACGCATCGCGATCGATGTGGCTGGCCCGTTCCCGACAACGGAAGATGGCAACAAATACATCCTGGTTGCCATGGACTACTTCAGCAAGTGGCCGGAAGCGTACGCCCTGCCCAACCAAGAGGCTTCTACAGTGGCAAGGGTGCTGGTGGACAATCTGATAAGCCGCTTTGGAGTACCTCTGGAGCTGCACTCAGACCAGGGACGAAACTTCGAGTCCAACGTGTTCCAAGGTATCTGTACTCTACTCGGAATACAGAAGACCAGGACGACGCCCCTTCACCCACGGTCCGACGGAATGGTTGAACGGTTCAACCGGACGATGGAGCAGCACCTGTCAAAGGTCGTCGACGAGCATCAGCGAGAATGGGATCGTCATCTGCCGATTTTTCTGATGGCGTATCGCGCTGCCATTCACGACACCACAGGGGAAACACCAGCACGTGTTCTTTTTGGCCGAGAGCTTCGCCTCCCCTGCGATTTGCAATTTGGCACGCCGGAGAATGATCCGAAAGACATCCCCGAATACGTCGACGACCTGAGGCAAAGAATGTGTGACATCCACGAGTTGGTTCGAAACCGGATTCGAATCGCGACCGACCGAATGAAGACCCGTTACGACTTGAAGGCGAACTCCACGGGATTTCAGGCTGGTGACTTGGTCTGGTTGTACAATCCTCAACGAAAGAAGGGAAGGTCTCCGAAGTTGCATCCGTCGTGGGAAGGGCCGTACACGGTAGTCAAGAAGATCAATGACGTCGTGTACAGAATCCAGCGAGCCCCGAGAGCCAAGATAAAAGTTGTCCACCTTGATCGCCTTGCACGTTACTCCGGGAGTAACGATGAGCCTATTCGGGACGAACAGGCTTAAGAGGGGGGCAGTGTTACGAGCGGCGATCTTGTACATATAGGTAAACACTCGATGTTTCTCGATCTTTCCACCATTAGATCGCAGTGTAGAAGTCTGGAGCGATCTCGTGCATTCCAGAGCGTTCTTGTATGTGAACCCAATGGAGACTTGAACGTTCGATCAAGGCACATCAGTCCACTTTGGCGGAGGCGTAGATCCCAGAACACATGGAAAGCATACAGGTAACGTGTGCGATTATTCAGGAATGATCTAGAAATCGCATATGCCAGACCCTCATGGAATTTGCTGGAGGCAGACAGAAACTTCGGGAACATTATTCGGAGGCCTTATATAAGGCGTCAGCCGGGAGCTCGCGGCAGTAATGAATTAGATAGCGAGTGACAACAAGCGAAGTATCTGCGACATAATTCCAAGCGATAATTGTTGGCATTTATTGTAGTAGTAGTACGCAGAAATAAACAGTGTGTGTTTTAAAAGTTCGTCTCAATTATATTCGAACCCGTACGCGAAATATCGTAACAATAACTAAGATATTTGAACAAAGTTGTACCAACTTTGGGTAAGCAATAAGTATAGGATCGTATATTCATAAAACGAATAATCTTTATTGAATAGGCAGGTAGCTATACCTATGAATAACTTCCGGATTATGTTGAGGCATGTTAATGCTCTTTGCGGATAGATAATACAGTGGGCCATTAGAAATTGAATTAATCAAGTTGTCACATGTCACAAGACTCTTGGTCTCTCATTCAATTTTCTTTCCTGTGCTTACTTCAGCAGTTTATCAAACTATGATGATCTCTCACTTTGGGGGCTCTCAATTTACGCGACAAGAATGAATAAATGCGGAATGAATGACGAATATGCCGACTTTTAGTTGGATCAAGTTAAAAAATGTTTTTAATACAGTCAGATCAGATGGTCTGTCTACAATCAGGCCAGGAGCCGTATTCTCTAACTCGCTATATGCACTCGAACCGACAGATATCGTTATCGGTAGCTAGGCAAGCACCATTGTGATTGGCTTTTGCCTGACTACCGATAGCGATATCTGTCGGTTCGAGTGCAAAGCGAGTTAGAGAATACGGCTCCAGTACAAGTATACTTGAATTCAGTCATGTTATGTCAATACTACGCTTGTATATGATACAGAACAAATGTATAATTGTTTACTACCCGGTCAACTATCCAATTCGGATTTTTTTGGAGAAATTCTCATCGGATGCGATCAGCTAGGTATTAAATAAAAGAAAACTGTTGTCGGCCGTCAGATTTATAAAAAAAAAGTCCGAATTTATTGAGAAAATAGACTCTTGATGAGTTGACCAGATAGTAAACTGTTACCGCCCCGGTCTCAGTTTACTATCCGGTCAACCACCGAAATCACATCATTTTTGACAAATTTCTTCTACAAACACTCAATTACGTCCTAAAAAATCAAAAACTACTGTCGGCCGCCACCTTTATAAAAATAATGGAGAAATGCAGACGTTTAATTCGTTGACTACATAGTAAACTGATACCGCCCCGGTCTTAATTTCCTATCCGGTCAACTATCCAAATTGCATTTATTCGGGGTGATTTCTCCACACACATTCAACTACGTCCTAAAAATAAGAAAACTGCTGTCGGCCGCCAGTTTCATGAAATATTTGCCCCCCCCCCCCCTTGTGTCTTCAATACCGTTTGAAGTTCTGTTGAGCGCTCTTGCAATTTCCCGAGGTTTTCGGAGCACTAGTAAACCCTTTGTGCCTTTATGTCATATTCGGCCCCAAAATGTCTGCAAGTATAATTTGGAGCCCTAATGAGCCCCCTCATGTGCTTCATGGCTTCCAGAATTCCAATAAGCCCTTTCTGCCATCTTGTGCTATGTAGGCTCAATTGGACTCCCCCTTATTGTTTCTCCAATGTGATTTGAAACCCTGCTGAGCCCCCTTGCATTTTTTGTTACTTTCAAAGCATAATAATCACCATTGTGCCGTCATGTCATTCGGAGACCTTTCGTGTCCACTTGTGTCCTCATGTGTAGTTAGGAGGTCTATAATCAGCCTATTCATATTTTTATCTCGATTTTTATCGACTTTCAGAGTACCAGTGAGCCCCCTTTTGCCTTATTTTATTATATAGAGCCCCTTGAACCCCTCTTGTGTCACCAGTATTGTTTAAAGCCATTCGTTTGGAGCCCTTATGAGCTCCCTTGTGTTTTTTCGTGGCTTTTAGAATTCCAATAAGTCCTTTTCTGCCATCTTGTGCTATGTAGGCTCAATTGTTTGCCCCTTATTGTTTCTCCCTCGGTTTCTCCAATGTGATTTGAAGCCCTGCTGAGCCCCCTTGCATTTCCCGTTACTTTCAAAGCATAATAATCACTACTGTGCCGTCATGTCATTCGGAGACCTTTCGGGTCCCCTTTGTGTCCTCATGTGTAGTTAGGAGGTCAATAATCAGCCCATTCATATTTTTATCTCGATTTTTATTGACTTTCAGAGTACCAGTGAGCCCCCCCCTAGCCTTATTTTATTATACAGGGTGATTTTTTGAAAAGTTTCCACCCCATGTTTCTCGCCGCCAAAATGTTTTACAGGAAAACGCCGAAACAGGTCAATTTTTGTTTCGAGGGGGTCATCTAGAGCACATATCACCAAATTTTTATCTTGAACCCCTTCGCCCCCGCCCCACCCTGCTTTAAAATTTCAAATAGCATGACCTACTTTGTGATACATCAAATTGAAGGCAATAAAATTCTCTTTCCGTTAAACATATTTCAAATTTTTTAAACCACCCCTCAACCCTTCTGAAAATCCTCTTTTCGTTAATGGAAGGACAATGTTCTCCCTATAAACTCTTGATTCCTGAGAAATAGACTTCCCAGCAAAAACAGGTCGATTCTTATTTCAATGGGGTCATCTTAGACACGAGTGGCCAAATTTTTATCTTCAACCCCTTCGCCCTCACCCTACCTTACTTTGAAATTTCGAATAGCATTATCTATCTTGTGATACATGAAATTGAAGGCAATAAAACTCTTTCCGTCAAACATATTTCTATTTTTTTTAAACCACCCCTTTAAAGTAGGGTAGGGTGGGGGCGAAGGGGTTGAAGATAAAAATTTGGCCACTCGTGTCTAAGATGACCCCATTGAAATAAGAATCGACCTGTTTTTGCTGGGAAGTCTATTTCTCTGGAATCAAGAGTTTATAGGGGGAACATTGTCCTTCCATTAACGAAAAGAGGATTTTCAGAAGGGTTGAGGGGTGGTTCAAAAAAATTTGAAATATGTTTAACGGAAAGAGAATTTTATTGCCTTCAATTTGATGTATCACAAAGTAGGTCATGCTATTTGAAATTTTAAAGCAGGGTGGGGCGGGGGCGAAGGGGTTCAAGATAAAAATTTGGTGATATGTGCTCTAGATGACCCCCTCAAAACAAAAATTGACCTGTTTCGGCGTTTTCCTGTAAAACATTTTGGCGGCGAGAAACAAGGGGTGGAAACTTTTCAAAAAATCACCCTGTATAGAGCCCCTTGAACCCCTCTTGTGTCAACAGTATTGTTTGAAGCCATTCGTTTGGAGCCCTTATGAGCTCCCTTATGTTTTTTCGTGACTTTTAGAATTCCAGTAAGCCATCTTGTGCCTTTTGCATTGCTGAAAGCTCCAGTGTGTGTCCCTTGTACCTTCATGTGATATACGGAGTCCTAGTTAGCCCCATTATGTTTTTTATGGCTATCAGAATTTCAATAAGCCCCCTCTGTTGCCTTCTTGTGAGCACCTCATGACTTTATATGATATTCGGAGCTCTGATCAGCCCACTTATCTTTTTATTGGCTTCAAGAGTAGGTGAGTACCAAGAAACCCCCTTTTACCTTAATTTGTTATGTAAAGCTCGATCCATTGGGCCCCTTTGTGTCTTCAATATCGTTTGAAGCCCTAATTAGTCCCCTTATGTTTTTTCGTACCTATCAGAACTTCAGTGAACCCCCTTTCGCCGTCATTTATAACTTGAAGCTCCCTTGGGCCCCCTTGTGTCTTTAATATCGCTTGAATCCTTGTCGATCTCCCCTCACATCTTTTCGTAGCTTTGAGAGCATTAGTGAACACATCAAGGCTTCATGTGATATTTGGAGCCCTATCGGACCCCTTGTGTCCTCAAAAGAATATGAAACCCCAATCAGCCCCTTGTGTTTCCCTGGTTCTCAGAAATCCAGTAAGCTCCCTTTTGCCGTCTAGATTATCCAGAGCTCCCTTTGGCCCCCTTGTTCCTTCAACGTCTTTTGAAGCCTCTTACATTTTTCCTAGGCTTTTGGAGCATTAGTTAGTAAGCACCTTGTACCTTCATGTGACTTTAGACACCTACACCTTGTGTTCTCAAGTGTAGTATGGAGTCCCCCAGTAGTGATGAGTAGTGATGGAGTTTTGCCTTCGTATGTTATATGAAGCTTCACTGGGCCCCCTTGTGTCTTCAATATCATTTGAAGCCCTGCTGAGCACCTCTGCATTTTTGCATGGTTTTTGGCCCGGCTCGGCGGCGAAATGAACATGACGTCAAACTGTCCCGCGTCAAACCGGTCGCTTTAAACAATATAGGCGTCCAACCAGCTGCGTCAAACCGTCATGTATTAGGTTGACCCCATAGAGGGGTCCAAAAGACGTTGAAGAAACAAGGGGGCCAAATGGGGCTCTGGATAATGCAAGAAGGCAAAATGTGGCTAATCTGAGAGCCAGGAAAATAACAGAAGGGGGCTAATTAGGGCTTGATATTCTTTGGAGGACACAAGAGGTCCGATAAAGCTCCGAATAATCACATGAAGGCTTGATATTTACAAATGCTCCGAAAGCCAGGGAAAGATTAAAAACCAAAAGAGGATTGATTAGGGCTCCAAACTACACTTGCGAACATGAAAGGAACCCGGTAGGGCTCCGTATATTGCATTAAGGCACAAGGGATTAACACTAGGGCTTCTAACAACGCAAGAAGGCACAAGGGGGCTTACTGGAACTCTTAAAGCCACGGAAAAACACGAGGGGGCTCATTAGGGCTCCAAACGACACATGAAGACACAAGAGGGGTCAATAGAGATCCGAATGACACAGAAAAACACAAGGGGCCCAATGAACGAGCATTATATTACCAATGGAGGTGGAAGGGTGCTTGTTGTATCCATTCTTGAAGCCAGTAAAAACTAAGTGGGCTAAGTGGGAGCTCCATACTACATTTGAGGACACAAGATGGCCCGATAGGTCTCCGAATATCATATGAAGTCATGAGGTGCTTCCAGCAATGAAATAAGGCACAAGATGGTTTACTGGAATTTTGAAAGCTACGAAAAGCACAAGAGGGCATATTAGGGTTCCAAACGAAGGGCTTCAAACAATCCTGGTGACACAAGGGGGTCCAGGAGGTCCACTGGTATTCTGAAAGTCAATAAAAACTGAGATGAAAGCATAAGTGCGCTGATTATAGGCCTCCAAATTAGAGATGAGGGCCACAAGGGGACCTGAAAGGTCTCCGAATGACATGACGGCACAAAAGTGATTATTATGCTCTGAAAGTAACGGGAAATGCAAGGGGGCTCAGCAGGGCTTCAAGTCACATTGAAAAAACAATAAGCCTAGATAGCACAAGATGGCAAATGAATAATAGGTTTATTCTCAACAGGTCGAGCCCAATTACAGAGAACTGAAAATATGTACGTTACGTTACGTTACATTTACAACAGTACAATTGACATAGACTTCAACAATCACTTATAAAAATTAACATTCACATTTTAAAGCTTCAAGGAATCTGAGACCAAGCCTTTGAACCTCGACCTCCTCTCGTGATTAATGTCAACGTCAGGGCACTTGGAATTGTACAGCTCGCACGCTGCATGCAGTGGGGAGGCTCGGAGGACGTTGGTGTTGGCTTTAGGCAGCCAAAACGTCCGGTGATGACGGGTGTGGAGTCTCGGAACCGCGAAGCAGATCTGCCCAAGAAGATAGCTGTCGTTGACGTAGCCATGGCACAACCCGTGAAGAAGCATGAGCGAAGCCACCTCCCTTCTGTGTGCGAGGGAATCAACATCAAACCTCCGAAGGAGGACCCCCTGAGGGATACCCCTGGGAGGGTAGTACCCGTCCAGCGTCTTGCTCACGAACTTGAGGAACTTCCTCTGTAATTTTTCGACTTGCAGTTTCAGTCCCTCTTGTTGAGGATTCCAAATCAGACTTCCATACTCCAACTTCGGACGTACTATGGAGTTGAAGAGTGCCAGGAGAACGGTTCCATCCCTAAATTCGGAGCAGTTGCGAGCAATGTAGCCCATCGTCCTGGATGCTGAGTTCACCATTGAAGATATATGTCTATCAAATTTAAGTGTCGGTTGAAAGGTGATCCCAAGGTCCCGACATTCTGTACCCCGTTCCAGAACCGCTCCAGACAGAATATAAGGAAATTCATAGATGATTTCACATCGAGAGAAGCTGGTTATTTTGCATTTCTTGGTGTTGAACTGAAGATTGTTTACGGTACACCATGAAGAGAGGACGTCGAGGTCCCCCTGAAGCAGGATGCAGTCATCTGGGCGACGTATATCCCTATAGATCTTGAGGTCATCCGCAAACAACAAGACTTTACTCGAAATACCCTTGGTGATGTCGTTGATAAAGATGGTAAACATTCTCGGAGACAGGTTCGTTCCTTGGGGGACGCCACTCGTTGCCATGTAGTTCTGAGAGCGATGGCCGTGAATCTCAACAAACTGCTCCCTGTTCGCAAGGTAGGACTTGAAGAAACTTACCAATCTGTGATGGAAGCCGAAAGTACTAAATTTGTTCAGCAGGATTGTATGGTCCACTCTGTCGAAGGCGAGGGCGAGGGCGAGGGCGTCGAAATGAGGGCTTATTAGAATTCTGGAAGCCATGAAGCACATGAGGGGGCTCATTAGGGCTCCAAATTATACCTGAATACACAAAAGGGGCCCCCGATTTGGGGCCGAATATCACATGAAGGCACAAAGCGTTTACTAGTGCTCCCAAAACCTCAAGAAACTGCAAGAGGGCTCAACAGAACTTCAAACTGTGTTGAAGACACACAAGGGGGCCAAATATTTTATGAAACTGGCGGCCGACAGCAGTTTTCTTATTTTTAGGACGTAGTTGAACGTGTGTAATGGAAATTACCCCGAATAAATGCAGTTTGGATAGTTGACCGGATAGTAAACTGAGACCGGGGCGGTAACAGTTTACTATCCGGTCAACCAATTAATAGAGTTTATTTCCACATTTTCTTTCTTTTTTTGTTATAAATCTGGCGGCCGACAACCGTTTTGTTTTATTTAGGACCTGACTGGACTTTTTTCTACCTTTCTACTTTTTCTACTAGAACTACTTTTTTCAAGCAAAAAATCTAATTGAAATATACTTACTATGAACTCCATTATCGAGTCGAATTTTAATTCACGTTCTTATTGGCTACCAATACATGGGTTTATCAATGAAGTGGGCGTGGTATGGTGGCAAACTCGAGTATGAACCGAGAGTTAGTAGCAGTGACATTTTTAGTTGAATTCGTTGAGGCACCTTTGAATAATGGGTTGTTGAGTATCTCTTCGGTTCCAATCCTATTGTCGAGGTTTCTAAAACCGACAATAAGGTACCTACAAGACCATACCGGCTACGGCAAGCAAACTTTGCATATCCCTGCATAATGAATGCCGACAGCTTGATGCACCGCTACACTCTGGTGTAGATGTAGGTACACAATATTGGATTTCGGATTATTCGGATGGCCGAAGAGGGAATTGTTGCTCTTCTCTAAGTACGTATCCATTATTAAATGGAATTCACGCCACAGTCATTAATCTAAGAAGGAGAGACGCCTGCTGGACGTGGTTTATTGTGCTGTCTCGCAGAATATTTATTAGTGTCGCAATAAGTATACCTTTTTAAATAGTTTGAAATATTGCCATCGCCTGGCTCTTGTGGATCTTGTTGATTTTATTATTGCACAAGAAGTGCACCTACCTTTACCGATAAGGAATAAATCGTGAATATGTATTTAATTAAATTAAATAAATTATGTTTTTGTGATGGGTGAGGATGGAAGATCTAGAGAAGATAGGCAGATAGACACGCCGATGCTGCATACTTTTCATTTGGTGCGCTACAGCTAAATGCAGGTCGTGATACGGAATAAATTTCTCGCACCATCACGCACGTCTTTATAGAAGGCGGTGAGAACTTGTTGCTTATTGAAATTGGAAATCACCAATAAGCAATTTATCAAGCTAATAGAGCGAATTTGTCTTAATTTGGAGTTTAATTGAAATTTTAATTGATTTCAAAATTTTTCGCGGAGTCAAATTAATTTCGATGATGCTGAGTTTTGTAAATTTATCCGAGTCTTCAAGATGACTGTATAAAGTTTCATCAGTTCCATGTCGAACTTGAGAACTCTCAACCTTAAAACGGATAAACAATAGTGAATGAACAATGCTCGCCTCGATTACCGAAAGCTTGGCTTGGCTCTCGCGGTGTTTCACCAAAAATGGGCAAAAATGGTGTCCCTTTACGACGACAGAATGTTTCGTTATGATGATCCTAAGAACAAGAACGAATACAGGAATATACCATAAGCAGGTATACGGACTGTACCCACCAATGTCGAGTATCAACCGATATTATTACTGCCTGTTGATCCCGTTTCCAATTTGCATCGCTTCTTGCGGTGTGTCGCACTTTTGTTGTTCTGTTTTAAATGGGAATAAGAACATAAACATCGTATATTTGGAACGAACGGACTTTTCCCATTACGTCAGTAATTTATATGCACACACCACACCACTTTCTGTGAGCAGCAATTTGAAATAATTGAGTTTAGTTTGCGAATGACGGAAGTACCAGGGTTATTCTAGAATGGGATGGAAAATTCACGCGTTCGCGTTCCGGGTCGCACCCATCGCAACTCTGACTTGGTGACTTGGACTTGACGTGGCGACTTGGACTTGACGTGGCGCTGCTTTGAATGTCAGTGTGAATATTAGCTAAGTCCGTTCAATTAGCTAGCAATCAATACCAAATTCGTTAAAATCGCGGTTGAGATACACAAATTCTAGAAGGAAAACTTTTTGTGCCTTATTTTGCCCATCCGATAGAAAATAATGTGGGTGTGTTCATAGAGTTTTACTTTCCCAGCCAAGCATATTTTGAGGTCCTCAAGATGATTCAAAAACATTTTCGGAATGAGGTCTATCTGTGTGTTTGTCTGTCTGACTGTCATCTGCCACGATAACAACGGCAACGTTGATCCGATCGACTTAGGCAGATATGGTTCCGCTGTCGAATGAGCCCATTAGTTATTTTTGGTTGTGATCCGTCATTCCGTCTAGCCGAAATGTCACTGTCAAAAAATGACAGAAGTTATATGTCACGGATGATTTTCTATATGTCATTTGTATAGGCAGAGGTTATACAGAATACAATTGCGATTAATGGAAAAACAAAGCGTAGTTATCAGAGCACTTTTTATTAGATCTTTTTCGCTATAGGGTAGGTGAAGAAGTTAATTTTTAAATCTCAAGTTAACACTCATATGCGGGGTAGATTAACAACACAGAACTATCAAAAACTGCGAACAACCCCTGTTCCCGTTCCCAACCCCGAGAACACAGGCAGACTTCACGGCTATTAAAATTAAATCCAAGTCGGTTTGGAGTGTCGTCCATAAGAGATTCATTTTGCCAATTTGTTTTCTTATACCTACATGGAAACCAAAAATTTGGAAGCCCCTGAAAAACTGGATTCAAAATTGTTGAAAGTATTTCTCCATCTGTCATCTAACAAATATTTAATAAATTTAACGTTCAAAACTTCCTTATTCAAATATTCAAAATCTATTCAAAGAATTGGAACCAAATTTGGCAAAAAGCAGCACAACAAAAGAATGGCATTCAATCTGAAGTTCTAGCCTTTCACCGTTTCCCAGTCTGGTGCCATGAATTTTAAAAAAAATTCCTGGCCGACACTACCCGAGACGGCTCATCACCCGGCTTTTGACCAGGATTACCCGCGTTTGGTGCAGGACTCTACTCAGACGTTCTTTCCTGTTCGCTAATCGACCTTTTTCGAAGAACTCCAACTGATGTCGAAAGTAGATTACATTGGGCGTCGTGTAGGCCAATTTCAAACGCGACACGGTCTCGATTTTTAGACCGTGGTTTTTTTCTAAAATAAAACTTGCACATTTCGTGAATTGCAAAAAATCCATTGCAAAATTCGACCTGCGGTAAGCCTCACAATATATTTAGTTTAGGTGCAGACTTCAAAGGATGTCATGGTTGAAGAAAAAATTGATAATTTTTTTGGGGGGGGGGGATCTTTGGAATTGAGGCAAGGACTCCGAGTTCTTCTGCCTGGAGAAATAAATTTGTAACTCTTCATCCCGCGAACAGGTTCTCGTCAATTTTCATTTAAACAAGAGGTAACTAGTTTTTCAACATTTTCCGACAATTTATCTCAAAATTTTCCGAATGTTTCCAGAGTTTTCCACTTGAAAATGCGAACCCGGCCAGTTTATCAAGACTGGACTCAAATGATGGAGCTTAAAATGAAGCCTTGATTGACGATTCCCAAAATGAGTTAGGGGGTTTCTGATGCGACTAAGTAGAACAGATGGAAATTTTGTACGAGACGTCCGCTTGGGTGGGGACTTAGAATTTGAGAGAAAGATTAAAACACATTTGAAGCATCTTCCATAATAATTTAACAAAAAATAATTTCCGGGAAAATATGAATTTTCAGGAAAACCTTAAAGCTCTTCCCGACTTTGGGGGTTTCTGATGCAACTAAAAAAGTTGTTGACAGGAATTGGTTTCATTTAATTTTTCCCTACAAGTAGAAACTTATCTAAAGAGAAAATGTAACGGCAATGCTATCAAATTTTCAAAATTTACAAAAAAATGCAAAAATTTTTCATTTTGATTTTTGAAAATTTGAAAACTGGATAACAACGCACATACACCTTTTTTCAAGAAAGTCACATGCCAAATTTGAACTTTCTATTTCCAAGAAAAAGGTACTAAAAATGATTTCTCGTAGACATGAAAAAGTGAATTAGTAGATAAATTTAAAAAAAAATTAATTAAATTATTAACAATAAGTAATTTTAATTTACACTTCACCCTTTTATTCTGTTCATATTCTTATTTATGTTATACCTTTTTGAAATGTATTCTTTGTTAATATAGCAACCCAAAGTGCTGGGAAGAAGTAATTTTTTTAAATAAAATTTCTATATATATTTTGGTACCGTTTTTTTCTAAATAGACAGTTCAAATTTGGCATGCGACTTTCTTAAAGAAAGGTGTTTGTGCGATGCTATCTAGTTTTCAATAATCAGAATCAGAAATTTTCAAATTTTCTTGGAGATTCTGAAATTGTGATAGCAATTCCAGTACATTTTCTTTTTGGAGGAGTTTCTACTTGAGAAAAAATAAAATGAAACCGATTCCCGTCAACAACTTTTTTAGTCGGATCAGAAACCCCTAAAATCGGGAAAAGCTTTGAGGTTTTCCTAGAAATTCATATTTCCCGGAAATTATTTTTTGTTAAATTATCATGGAAGATGCTTAAAATTGTGTTTCAATCTTTCTCAAAAATTCCAAGTCCCCACCCGAACGGACGTCTCGTACAAAATTTCCATCCGTTCTTTGCTACTCGTCGGAGAAGTTTCGGGGTAGGAAAACCGATTATCTATATACTGACGGCCAAAATAAAAAGGACACTTTTTCGGAGTTTCTCTACAGAAAAACCACTCGGCAGATTCCGCAGATTTCTTCAAATTTTTCATGACGGAAGCTCGAAGAGTATTCTACATGCCCTCAAACTCACGAGTTTGTGGCCCTTCCCCAGTAGCAAAGAAATATTAGAGACATATTCGACAAAAATATTCATATAATATTAAAACGACAGATTTATTTATATAGGGGGAATATTCGAAGTGAATATTTATAAATATTCAATTTAAATATCTATACCATATTAGTTGCATTACATCTGGAGGATATTTAAATCGAATATTAATAATTGTTTGAAACAGGTTCAAAGCTGAATATTCAAAATGAATATTCATAAATATTTGACAAGGATATTTCAATTATATTGCATGAAATATATTCATATTTTTTATTAGAACTGTAAAAAATTGTAACAAAATAAATGAAGTAAAAAATGCAACAAAAAAATATAATTTCAAAACAGAAATTGCATTACAGCCTTCATTCTTCTGCGTTCTGAAACATAATATACAGTATTTTATTCATAATGAGGTTTGTAAATACGAATGCAGAAAACTTACCGCCAGGAGAATGATGCGAAAAATAAACTGTTGACTTAGCACCCATTTTATCTTTCTGATGGCACCAACCGCGACTAACTTGCTTCTGTATTGTTCGTGGCCACTGCACTATCAGTATCGAAACAAGTATCGACATTTTCAGAAAGATGAGGAAATGAAGCAGTCAAGCTTGACTTCCGTTTACGAGTTGCTCTGTATTTTTTGCAGTAAG
Organism: Anaspis maculata; assembly: GCA_949128115.1. Classification (NCBI taxonomy): domain Eukaryota; kingdom Metazoa; phylum Arthropoda; class Insecta; order Coleoptera; family Scraptiidae; genus Anaspis; species Anaspis maculata. The sequence continues at coordinate 51,005,753 of OX421966.1, read as the reverse complement.
CTGCATTTCTTGTTTTAGGCATACTGATTGGGAATTTGCATCCGTAACCTATAAGTATAAATAAGCAGACTTTAGGAACAGAATAATTCCAATTTAATAGGGCAGCTGCAGGCGACCAGTACATAAAAATGAAACATCTAATAATGAGTATCACTTCATGAAAGTCGCCCCCTAATCCCTCCCTGAGGGTGAGGGGGCATGAATAGCAGAACACAACACATAACCATTAAATGCAATGTGTAATAATAAATGTATTCGACTTACCAAGTTACCTGTGACAAAAATTAATCGAACTAATTAAGAAATAGCGTCTCTGCACTCTGGAAGTTTCTGCTTCAGAAGAGTAAAAGACCAGACCACAAGACCGTTTCCCACTGGAAGCAAAAAGCCGCGAAACACTGCCAAAAATTGACATAATTCTCACTGACGCTCTCTTGACAGCCAGCTCTGCCAACCTAGCAGCGAATACGCAACTAAACGCAAACGTTTTTGCACGTAAAATCAGCACTTCAGCCCATTCTCAGCTTTACTTGACTGGAAATGTTAGGATATAGCTCGGTAATTTTGATTTACGCCGACTCCATGTCTCATCACCCGTTGATCTGGATTATACTTACAACAGCATGATTTGGTAATTTGCGATTTGACGTTGGCTACATTTCCCGCGCGGATTTCAAATCTCTATCTTAACTACCATAAATTAAATTAAATTCTATTTTTGCCCTAATAAACATATTTTCTAGATGGGATTCAAATTGGTACAATATACATAGATTTACATTTATTTTTCTCAGCTCGTCTACCAAAGTTAGCTGGCAACTATGGATGGCAGTCATGTAGGTAGGTACCATCGCGTGCAAAAAAATCTAGTACAGAGAGTGAAGCGGAGTGTACTGATTTTGGCTTGATGTCACTGTGACAGCCGGCCGAAATCGGTACACTCCACTTCACTCTCTGTACTAGATTTTTTTGCACGCGATGGTACATTAAATGACCTTGGCCTGGAGACAATAATTATCATCAGCTTTGTTCAGTAGTCAACATGAAAAATAGGATTAGGTACATTAAACACAAAATCTCGACACAAATATTTTTGCACATGATGAATGTCTGTTAGTTGTAGGTTCAAAACTCCTTTTTTTTCGTACGACTTGAGACAAACATTTAATGAGCATTGGAAGTTGTACATTTCTTTTCGCAAATGACATATTAATGTCCATTGCATATTATGAACTGATGGCCTATTTCCATATATCAGCTGAATGTTCAATTCACATTTAGAAATGCACATTTGTTTCCAAATATCAGACGAATATTCAGTGCACATTTAAAAATGCACATTTGTTTCCACATATGAGACGAATATTTAATGCACATTGTGAATTGCTCATTAGTTTTCATATATTGTAAAGATATTTGATGTACATCCAGAAATGAATATTTGTTTGCAAATATAAGACAAATATTGATCCAATATACGTAATATTTAGCCAACATTGTAATATTCCGGCAATATTTGGAACATATTAGGTGAATATTGCTTGCTACTGGGGTTAACATTACAGGGTGACCTGACTGAGGTTATAGCAATGTGCCAAAATCGTTTCTGCAAAATTTTCAATTGAATTCACGAGATTGTTGTATAGCCACTTGAAGTTGAATTACACCCCACAGGTTTGAATAAACTGCTCGCACTTAACGAAGTCCTCTTACATCGAACTTTTTCTAGGGATAATCTAATAGTTTCCGGTTGAAGAAGAAATTGATCTGCCATACAATTGCATAGACACCTGATACTCGACATACCTTCGAGGTCGGCCAGGGATAGAATTGAAAGTAACAGTTTGCGGAGAAAGCACAGGACACATGACCTAAAGGTCCCGCTGGCGGAATATGACGCCACGCGACTACTTGAAGGTTGAGGTGATCGCCATGGTACTCTTTTACTTTTGGGATTGGCCGAGGGATTGGCTGATAGATGATGCCAGATGCCACGGTATAAGCAACTTTTGAAACCAACTTTGCAGCGGGTCGTTTTCTAATATAAGTATTGGAGTATACTGGAAGGAGTTTGTTCTTTATTTCGAAATGCCCCTTCTTGCAAATTTCGAACATCAATTTCACCTCGACGGGAAAAGTTTGTTTTCGTGGAATTTCCTTTATTTCAAGTTTCAGTGTTGGTCATTGCTTCTTCTTGCAAACTTGACCGCTAAAGTGCACACAAAATCTCTCTTTCTCGTGTTATCCACCCTCATGTTTGGACTAGCAATGCACTTTCTCAGGTATCCACGGTCGGCCGGCCGGTATGACCGGTTGCTAAGACACTCAGGTGGATAGCGATAGGTAACGCCATGGGGGACGCGTACTTGACAATTTGCAACTGTCAATGCAAGTGCCGTGAACGAATCACAAAAAAATTAGGGATAACGAGGTCATTAGGATAGTGGAACTTGTTAATAATGAGCACTCCTTGACGGAGGTCGCCAAAAGGATTGAGAGGTTTCTCATCTCATAATTTGAATTACCAAAAGTCAGTAAAAGTTGATTTACTTATGTGAAGAACGTGCTTGTAATCCACTGGTACAAGCCGCCTACAGTACCTTAGCAACCGGTCATACCGGCCGGACGACCGTGGATACCTGAGAATTAGTATATTATATACCAAGGTTGAGAAAGTATTATTATAGCTGAAGCGCCAGTTTAGATCCCGAAGCGCAGCTGAGGGATACAAGGCGCTGAAGCTATAATAATTTTCTCAACCGTGGTTTATATAGTATTTTTTTTACTACTAAAAAATCGCCATCCTAATTCAGGGAGAGGTTAATAATGATGCACTTCACGGCTAGTAGTGAAAAATAGTATATTATATACCAAGGTTGAGAAAGTATTATTATAGCTGAAGCGCCAGTTTAGATCCCGAAGCGCAGCTGGATATAAGGCGCTGAAGCTATAATGATTTTCTCGACCGTGGTTTATATAGTATTTTTTTTACTACTAGAAAATCGCCGTCCTAATCAGGAGCAGGTTCAGGTTGATAATGATATACTTCACAGCTAGTAGTGAAAAATAGTATATTATATACCAAGGTTGAGAAAGTATTATTATAGCTGAAGCGCCAGTTTAGATCCCGAAGCGCAGCTGAGGGATATAAGGCGCTGAAGCTATAATAATTTTCTCGACCGTGGTTTATATAGAATTTTTTTTACTACTTGAAAATCGCCATCCCAGTTGAGGAACAGGTTAATAATGATGTACTTCACGGCTAGTAGTGAAAAAAGTACATTGCCAGTCCATAAGTCCAAACATGAGGGTGGATAACACGAAAAAGAGAGTAATTGAAAAATTACAAGAGCCGCCACCGGTGACATTTCTGAAACTGATGATTATATCTATTGTTTACCGGTTTAATATCTATTTTGACCTAGGAGGATATAAGAATAGGGAGGGAGTATAACCCAGCTTGTGGGCGTTGGGAAACGAAGTCGGGAGACGTAATGGGTGGGGTAGCAACTACGCCCAAAAATTGCATCTAGTGTCAAGGGTTTTTTGACTTTTGTGATTTGAATTGACATTGAAATAATTTGAAACTATTTGAGGTTATTGAGATATTGGTTATTGGTTGACATAAAATGAGTCCTGCGTGACATCTTTTATTTTTGTGCCTGGATCTTGTTTGGGTGGTGCTTCATCTATAAGAGCTGAATAGATAGATCAGCTTTCCCAGGTGTGGGAAAGACAGAGGCTACGTGCGCTGAATACAATATGATGTATGAAAAATATCCCATCAATGCGGGACGAAGCTGCCGAAGAGAAGATGTCTACCTGTATCATAGGGTCGCCCGATGTTTCAGTAGAATATTAGGCAAGGATGAGAATGACCAGCATATCCCAAAAATAATAAGCGAAAAATGAGCAGCTCGATTCTACCCTCCTAGATTCTATCACGTATTTGTGAGGTCAGCACTGTTAATACACGTAATGATGATTTACACTCTGTGATCTACACTGAACAGTGATAGAGGTACTCTGGAGACCTTATTTCACCTTATCATCAGCCAATCTTAAGGCCTGTGTAGACTTCAAGGTCCATGGCAAAATAACAATGAAAAGTACCTAGGTACCCATCTTGGTGGAACTCCTACTGCTACAGACTATCACCTACCACAAAGTTGATGACGAAAATGCCAATAAGTAGAAATAAGTAAAGTGAAATCCAACGATCATCTTTAGGAAGGATGGTGCAGCACAAGCGTCATAGACTGACACTGACAAGAGCGACAGCTCGCAAAAATTGACGTGGAAATATTTAGTTTCAATGGTAAAGTGATTAAAATTTTGGGCGTACGTACAAAGATAGCGGATGACATTTCCATGACTTCACTTTTTATGACGGATCTTCCCCTCCTATTCTTATATCCTCCTAGATTTTGACAAGGTCTGCGACCCACATAGTGAGACTGGAACTGATACGGTTTTATCCTGTAGACTAGTATTCTGTTTTTCGGATATAAAGAATAAAGTCCTTGGTTTCAAAAGTTGCTTATACAGTGGCATCTGGCATCATTTACCAGCCAATTCCAAAAGATTATCCTCTTGGCGCCTTTTCGTATCTTTTTACTCAACGGTACCGTTCAATTCAAATGATACTAAAGAAGATTGCAATCTCTCCAAATATCACTGAAAGACGCTAAAATTTGCCAAAGTGACATTGTGAAAGCTCAAATCTGCCAGAACGTAACCTTAACCTTCAAGTAGTCGCATGGTGTCATATGTTACCTCGGGGGTATCTCGAGTATTGGGTGCCTGTGCAACTGTATGACGGGTCAATTTATCCAACTGGAGACTAGGTAGGGTCGCTATGGACGTCTCCAATCGGGAACAGATAAATCCTGTCCCAGGATTATCCGTCGACTAGGCCGCGAGACCGGTAGTCATAGGTCCAAAATTACTCAAGTACACTCTCTGCAGGATACTAATAAGTGAGATTCCAGTGTGGCGTCATCTATGAACAGCACTCTGCAATGCTTTTGTGCCAACTGCATGACTCCACAAAAGCATTGCGTAGTGCGTTTATAGATGGCACGGAATTCCGAAGCATCTAGTGAACTCGACTCAAGTCGTTGAGCAGAGATAAGATTTAACATTTACGCGGGCCCTTACATAAGTCGTCACAGGCTATTCGAAGTCAAGTTGGATTATTCGAGCTAAAATCCGGCGATTGGATCTTTGTAAGCTTCCTTTTTCACTTGTTGTGTAAATCGCGAGAAAAAAGTAATCAAACCCCATTGTTGATTCATATTACCTACCTACCTAGAACAAAAACAATGAACCAGAGTGCGTCATTTGCCAGATTACTTAGAGCCAGGAGGACACATTGTTCGAAAAGCTCGCCTCCTAGCAACTTCCGAAGGGCAATAACAATGTTCCATTCATTTCACGATAAAAAAATCTCTTTCCCTAATGGCAGCTTTCTTCCGTTCCTACCCAAATTATTCCCGCGACACTGAACAAATGGACACCCACCTATCTATCTGGCTGTGTTAGGAGTGTTAGGACGTGTTCCCAAATTAGCCATTCATGTAGGTACCTAATCTAGCACAAGCGTAGGAATCGAAGTCCCATAAGTGGGTAGTGTTCCTGCGCCGGAATAATTTTTTCACGTCATCCCATCGACATCTCATCGGAATACCTAAACCATGCCATACCTATTGGAAAGTGTATTTTGAATTCTTAAAATTATCCAAATATTTGGTATAGATTACAGTGGTTGTAACAGGCTAACAGGTATTCCTTGCACAGTATATTTACACAAGCTTTAATCTCTGATCCACGAATCAATAAAAATCGGAATAGATCAACAATTTCCATTTGCACACGTAATGACGTCGTCATTCGGAACAGTTCCAATTTAATGTGCAAATAACACACGGCAAGGGTCCATATTTCATTGTTCACTGGATATTTACAGACGGTCAGTTTATTTGATAATTAAAAATAAGTGACTCTGGACTTTTTTGTTGATTTTTCCTTTTACTCCATGCGTAGGTGGTGTCTGTTTATTGCGTTTATTGTTTATTGTGTATTAGGTACAACCACGTAGGACTATCGAAACAGTGCGGGGAGCACGCCGTCTGTTTACGAATTTCGTATACGAAGCTTGCGTATTTTCTATTGTATAAACTTGCGTGTTTTCGTTCGTCTTCGCAATCGGAAACGATCGTAAAAAGTCGTGCCCGTGGATGAAGGCCGCCATATTGCTAAAATTTCAGCGACGAAGAGGGAAGATGCAGATATATTATGCTAGACAAAGACAAGAAAGATCGACACTTTCCGCAAAACCCAAGGTTTTCGTATTCGCACGGAGCTTGCGGGCTGTGCATAGGCACGGCTGTGGGTAGGATACGCAAGGGGCTGGTCGATTTCTACGAAATAAGGAAGTGGCGTGCTCGCAAAATTCGGATACGAAAACGAACTTCGTAACCGCTTGAACGCATGCTCTGCACGGGGCAGAAGACGCAAGGGATTGGGCGATATTCACTCTATTTACGAAACATGAAAGTGGCGTGCTAGCAAAATTCGTATACGAACACGAATTTCGTAACCGATTGACGGCGTGCTCCCACCACAGTATCGTGGGGTCTGTGGTGGTGTGCATAAAGCGATGATTCCAACTACTGTCAACAATGTCAACAAATGTCATATTTTTGTCTATACAGGGTGTCTGGTGTTTAATCGCAAACATTCAGCCAGTCGATAGGGTATCAAAAAATAGGTGCACTATATTTATAATCCGATATATAAATCTTACAAATACAAAACAAACACAAATACAACAAGGTGCCTTTTTGTTAGTAATATCGCAATTTATATGGCTTTTGGGAAAGTGTTGAATTTTTCAACAGCGACATGGTAGCACCTGTATAGTTTACAGTCTTGAGTTCTGTTTAGAACTACAACCATGTTTGTCAGTTAACAATTTCGTGTGCATGGTGCCACAGACCCCAAAAACTACAAATTTTCTGTCTTACCCCACCTCACTTCACCACAAAATACAAATTTCTCATTCATCTCTGTGTGTTGATTTGGTTATAATTTATAACACATTGAAGCCAACAATTTGAATTTTGGAATGGCAAAGATTGCCCCTGTACAAGGAGATGTCCATCATTTTCCCAGAAAGTTTCTAATTCGATAGACAACATTTTCGTCGGGTGGGACTGAGTCTTGGAACATATAGACGGATCGCGGCTCATATAGTCCAGTCACTGTAAGTCTGGACCATGGAACCAATTTGTAACTGGCTGAATTTTGTTTTAGATTTTAACGTCATGTAGAATACCGTATAAAAATTCGCGGAAATTCTCATTCCAGGAAAAAAGTTCCTGGATAAAAAGTTGAGGTATCTCTGGATTGGATTGCTGACAGTGTATGGACAGGGAGCTGGTGCCTCAAAGGCATAAGGTACATGATTTTAACCCTGTAGGTCTAATGTGCGTTGCCAAGGTTGTTGAAAATTTCTTTGTCTCACATGTCAGACCGGGGGCTTTAGGCTGGTATAGGCTTGTCAATTTTCGGGAAATGTCAAAAATTTATGTCATAAGGTACATGAATGAAACCAACGGGCTTTTGTGTAGGAACATCCCCTCAATCAAAAATCGGGGTCATAAGACAAAATTTTTGGGGGCTTTCGGTCCATAAGACAAGTTTGAAATTTTCAAAAAAGGCCAAAATTTACCTCCTCCTGGAGATTTCTCCTTTGTCAAAGTTTTAGGAATGAAGAACGATTCTCACATGATTTTTTACGCAGGTTTTGAATCTGTCCGCAAAAATTTTTCAAGGTACATCGCTTACAGGGTGCAACATCAAAAATTTTCCTCAAATCGTACACCCTGTATTTTGATATGGAAATCGATTCCGTTTCTCATCCTGATTACAAATATATATCACACTTGGTGGGCCAGTCTACAAAACGCCTGTGAAAAAATTGATAAATTTTGGCCCTTTTTTGAAAATTTCAAACTTGTCTTATGGACCGAAAGCCCCTAAAAATTTTGTCTTACGACCAGATTTGCGATCAAAGGGATGTTCCCACACGAAATCCAGTTGATTACATTCATGTACCTTATGACGTGAATTTTTGGCCATTTTTTCGAAAATTGACAGGCTCATCCCAGCCTAAAGCCCCCGGTCTGACATGTAAGACAAAGCAATTTTTAACAACCTCATCAACGCACATTAGACCTACAGGGTTAAAATCATGTACCTTATGACGTAAGTTTTGAGGCACCAGCTCCCTGTCCAGTAGGTATCTGCTGCCGCTGCTGCCTGTGAGCGAGGTCTGGTCACTTGGTTGAAACTGATCAACGGACGGATCAACAAAATGGATATAGGAAAGGCTGCAATTGGGATATGACAGCTGTCAGTGTTTTGGTGTTTTACTCGTGTTTTGGTGATGTTGCATTGAATGTATATCTGCCAGATGACGGACGTTTTTATGTGTGGAAGCGTCGTCTTTAGAAATCATAGGTATTTCCAAAAGCGACACATGTAACGTCAAATCGACGTCTATAGAGACGTACATTATGTTTTTAATGGATAGGCAGCAGGCAATCTGTCAGCGAAACAAATTATTGGAATTTGTGCTTCTGACTTTGACGTCTCTGTAACAACGTGTCGGTATGCAGGTATGCTTTTTTTCACTTGAATCAGGAGCATTAAACGGAATCAAATTATAATGAGTATACGAAATGCCTCGATGCATAAAATGATGGTATCGATATCGTTGTAAATAACGATTATTTTATTACGCGTGGATATTATCCTCGCGGCCTTTCTAATTAACTGTTATTAGTAACATTATTCGTGCCTTTTGATAATATCAAACCAGAGCTTGTGAGTTTTGAATATTACCACACATCTGCCACCACTTTCTACATCATAATCGTAACCATAAAATTTATTATTATGTCGCGGGTTATTTCGTCTCTTCTAAACAACATTATACTCGTATCCACCACCGCAGACAAGAGTACCTACTACTACACACAGGATGTCCCAGAAAGATATCGAATGCAGTGCTTTAATATGCAAATCTACGAGGCGAATAACTGCTGCCGCTGGAGTTATAAACGGTCCGATTTTATTTCGATTTTACGAGTGTTTTATTAATTTTCGATTTTAAACGGGTTAATTAAAATGGCGATGGACGCAGCACGGTTCAAAGCTCCCTTTACCGTCCAAGAATCAAGGAAAATTTGTGTTTTTTCAAAACAAAGTGGGTTAATTCGCGCATTTGTATTGATTTACCTAACGGATAGCAAAATTAAGCTTGTACGAAAAGATCGTAAAATTATAAAGAGAGATTGAGAGGACAGGCGAAAAAAATGCGAAGGTTTAACGGGCATGCGACAGGTTTGCAAAACAGTCGCCAGATCTGACAAACGTGCTCCAAAACATGATGTTCTGATTAGTCCCAGGATAATGCAAGGAACATGCGGGATTTGTTTGCGGGCAGAGCGCCGCAGACGCGACCGGCGGAGCTTTGCAAAACTTCCGCGTAAGCACAATGTCATTGAAAAAAAAAATGGGCCAATGCGTAGAAATGTACGAAGTACGAGTTTTGTACACCTTACACGTGAATGACTTTTCAACTTCAACTCTTAGTATTCCTCGTAAGTTTCATATTTTCTGGATCCCAAAATTTCATATAATATGCTAGCAGGCTGGCTTTACACTTTAAGCGGCATTGCCCCACCTGAAATCAGACGTACTGTGGGACAGCAAAATCAACAAGCACTGAGTACAAGAAGGCATCCCCTTTCCGGACAGTCAGAGAGAGAAGCACTGAGTACAAGGCATCCCGTTTCCGGACAGTCAGAGAGAGATGCTAATTCCACCTTGTGGTATTCCCCCTTTGTTTTGTTTGTACGTTGGTACCCGAAGTAGGTACGGTCGTTGACGCTCGTAGCGTTTGCCGAGGAAATAGGGAGATGGCGCTGGGCGCGCAAGCGGCAGCCGCGGACAGAGAGAAGAGAATCAGCTGTGGTGAAGAACACGTGATTTTTCAGTGCAACGAGTGTACGTCGGTTTCTCCTAATTTAAGGTCGGTCTTTCTTTGATTATTGTATCGTGATTTTCGCTTCCACCCACTCACCAAATCATGCATTTCGATACCTATTTTGCCCGCGAAATTATTGTACATAACCCAAAATTCTTTGTTCTCTTTGTTCTCAACGCGATTGCAGAACCCGCAGTTTTTCCCCTTTGAAAACCAAGGTGCTTTGCACTGCTTTGAGTTTTGTGTGATTAATCTACTCCCCCAAATGATCTCAATGTTGATGGCAAAGGCCATAGTCTAGTGGGTGTGCACTTTGTGCACTCACGACGTGGCCTCCGAACTGCGCTGTCGCGCGTATTCCAAGGTTTCATTAATGTTTTTTTTTCACAAGTGACGTCACAACCAGTAAGACGACAAAAAGAAACTCTGTTACGCCAAAATCAGCCGCTAAGTAGAGAACAGTACTTTTTATGATTCGTTCTCATTTCATTGTTCATTGTCGGGTTATATATGAAAGTAAAGGAAGGAAAGAGAGACTTGCCGCTTCTCCGTGTCCTGGGGGGGGGAGGTCCACCACTTGTATGAATCTGCCTTGTTGAGTCCACTTACCTTTTCTTATTTGGGGGGAATTATGTAAAACGACGAAGAGAGGGCCACAGGTTGACTCGGGTCGATTTTCTTGTATTTACTGTTATTTCTTGTATGTGATTACTGTTTACTAACCATTGTTCTGTTTTGTATGTGAGTATGTATCTGTGGGGTTTGTGATGGGTAACTGCTGGGAATTTCGGGAGAATGCGTCATAGATACTTCTTCCTTCCAATTGCTTACAAAGAGTATGACCAACTTCAACTTCTCTACTTATTTATCTCTCACCTGTCTCTTGTTTATGTATCTCCCTATTCATCTCTCATTTGTTTCTTGTTTACTTACCTACACCATCACTTATCATTTGTTTTCTTGTTTATTTATTTACACAATTATCTGTCATTCTTTTCTTGCTGATTTATGTACTTGTTTACCGATCATTCATTAATTGCTCACTATCTTTCAATTTGACTTCTTTTGTTTGTAAAGTGTAACATTCATTGCTGAGCGAGTTTCCTTTTGTTGTTACGTAAATAACTTGTAAACGAAGCAAACGTTTCAAAGAGGTTCAAGCACCGATTCACGCTGACTTGATCAATGCATCACTGGAGTGACTTCTCTGTCATTTCATCATGACTCATCCACACTTGACTTTTAGTCAGATCATTTTGGAAGGGATCTTTCAGGAATCAAGCAGGCTATACGCATGGGTTTGTTTGACGTGTTCTTCCCATGTGTGCCTGTCAGCGAATACGTCACTTTTTCTTTGCGATTGAATTGACAGTTTGACATGTTTCATGATTTCTTGTTTTGTTTATCTGATTTTGTGTTCATTTTATTGTTGTAAATTCCTGCATTGTCAAATAATTTGTGATGATTTTTCTAATTTCATTTGTTTGTGTTTTGTTGTTCTTCATTCATGTTGTGTCATTTTATCACTGTTAATTTCTTGTTGTGAGGTGTTTTGAGAAAATAAACAAATTCATCTAAAACTTTGCTATTGATTTCCAATAAACATTCATTTTGCTTGCATTTCATTCGCGTTTCATTCATGAATCAAACCTCATCCCCGACTACACATTCTCATCTCGAGTAAGAACTCACACAACGTAGGGGAAAAAGTAAACGACGTGGGGAAGGGAAGAAACAACGACGATCGCTGCCAACATCGAAAACGGGGTTACACTACAGAAGTGGTTCCGTAACCAGGATACACTACAACCTGCTGAACAGCTCCCGCCTGGCGACGATCTACCACGGTCGGTCTGAAACAGCTTCAACAGACCAAGGGCTCGATTTCAAATTTGAAATATTCCCGCGCAAATGTAGCGTAAGTCCGGTAACTATGACAACATAACACAATCCGACACGTTGATTGGCTTAACGATGCCATAAATGAGTAGGGCAAGTTACGTCACTGACTTGAGATTCAGCGCTGGAATGTGTATATGCAAGGCAATGCCTCAAAAGCTGCGAACAAAAACTAACTCTGGACATTATGCGCCACGAAAACAAACTAGGAAAAAATTTGGCACTGTGGAATTGAGCTATGCGGATATACAAAGTCAAGAGATGCTCAAAAGAGGGCAGTAGCAGTTTAATCTACACAAAAATTCAATAATAGCTGTTTCTTGTTAACCTCTAAAATTTTGCAGCATTTTGCAGCAGCAGCTCAGTCTCACCTTGTGTTTGTTATCTGTGCCGTGTAAATAAGAGAATGAATGTGTTCACATTTGACACTTGGAAATCGCAGCACGACGCGATAATCATTTGCAACTGAATAGCAAACTGTGATTGGCAAGAAAATTGGTGAGGGGACCCCGGAAAGCTAGGTAATAACCTCAAAACTTCTGCCATCCCAACTGCACTCTCACTGCCACTCGTTTTTTATACCTCAAGTCTATGTGAGCGGTCAATGTAAAAACCTATTGTTCAGCTTTCTTACCATACCGTTGCAACTTGACCAATCTTGTGTGGATGCAGCTTTATTTGATCCCGGGTTCGAATTGCGTGATGTATGGTATACTGCGTTCGCTGTCGTGTTGGATGTGAAAAACTGTTTGGCGATTTGAAGATGTATTGATGAAGATTGACTATTGGACATGAAACCAATCGCACGTGCTGCTGTCCGTCGCAAAAGGGTAAAACCTGGTGAGTTGGGGCTAATGCTGACGTTTAAACTCCTGACAACTGCGCTGTGATCCCGATAGACAGAGAGCCAGACCTGCTGGGTCATATCCAGAAACTTACGACTGGGCCTCATATATGTTGATACACCGGGTGATCATTTGAAAACTATCCACCTGCAATATCTCCCGATACTTAGTGGAAATGTCTTCGAGCAAAAACAGGTCGATTTTTATATCGTGGGGGACATCTAAAACATACATTGGCGAATTTCTAAAACTGCCCGTTTCCCTCCTAAAATACTCCTAATATCCAATTTAATGGGGAAGGGGTTGAAAATTTCGAAAAAAAATATTTTCAGAAAGCTAATCCAATTTCTTTTAATTTGATGTATCAGAAAGTAGGTGGTGTTTTGTTGAATTTTGAAGTTGAGGTGGGGGAGAGCAATGGGGTGAATTTGGGTGGCACTTTTTGCACCGAAAATTATCTCCTTTGATGCTATTTGGGATGATGCTGACTGAACTGAAGAGAGTTAAGGGGTCCAGAATATTAATTGGTACACTCAGAGAATTTTTAAGGAGAAAGGGGGTGGGGTTGAATATTTTAATAGTATATTATATACCAAGGTTGAGAAAGTATCATTATAGCTAAAGCGCCAGTTTAGATCCCGAAGCGCAGCTGAGGCGAGGGGGCTGAAGATCGAAATTTGCCAATGTATGTTTTAGATGCCCCCCTCAATTTAAAAATCGACCTGTTTTTGCTCAAAAAAATATTGACTAGGAATCGGGAGTTATTGCAGGTGGACAGTTTTCAAATGATCACCTGGTATGTATCTCCAAGTTATTCGAAACGTGCTAAATTTTGGAAAAAATTGAAAATCTAAAACTGAAAGTGAGATAAAATTGTGCTTGTTCGGATGAGAGCTCAAAACCTTCGTAAAGTCGCGACTGTTAGTGATAATAGGTTCGGGATACCTCCTTTTCTCCGTTGAAGCTAATAATTCTGTTACAGCGTTCAATTGAAGTTTTTATGGTGTATAATAGTCTTGCTTGTGGAATGAAAAAGCTATTATTCGAAGCTGATGACAATAACTAAGGTACTCGACGAAGCGCGTTATGATGAGCAATTTGTGAAATGAATTTGGGCTCGGAGTAGGTATATTCTAGCTGTCTGTTGTTTATTGATGGAATAATAAATTGTTTCGAAGCCTCTCCACCTCAGCTCATCGGCGAACACCGTATCTATAGTCGGTTATCCGTGCTTTGTTTGTTCTGAATACATCACTTTCTTACTCACAAGGATATAACAGACGATCTTGCGCGTATACGGGGCTTGATCAAGAAGTTATTCAATATTAAGTTTTGTACCTTGACTTTATAAGTGATTCGCAAATATCATTGGTTCAGAAGTTTTTAGAAGGGTGAAATGCGGTTCAACATTTCCGGTTCTCAACACTGGCAACCACGGGACTCTTCTAAGCGTTGTGGGCGATTCACGGTGAAAACAGGTTCAAAGTCCCTGCAAAAGCAACCCATTCCAAGTCAAAAGTCTGGAATCAAATTCATAATTTTTTACCATATTTTTTTCGGAAAAAACGCTCCAACAGGTCGATTTCTGAAAAAGGCAAGCCGTTTTTCCATGACCCGTGTCATGATCTACCGTCAACCCCTTGACCCCTAGCCACCCTTAGTATTTTTTTAATAGCACCTTGTAGCTTGGGAGGGCGGCTTTTTGGGAAGCTTGTCAAAAACTGTCTTCAGATCTACCATTGAAAATTAGATTGAACGCTTTACCATGAAGTGAAAACGCTCGAACAGGTCGATTTTCAAAAAAGGTAAGTCGTTTTTCCATGATACGCGTCATGATCTACCGTCAACCCCTTAACCCACAGCCACCCTTAGTGTTTTTTTTAATTCGCACCCTATGGCTTGTGGGGGGCTTGCTGGAAAGCTTGTCAAAAACTGTATTCAGATCTACCATTGAAAATGGTTGGACGGTGGATGGTGCGATTTAAAAAATACTTTGGGTGGCTGAGGGTTAAGGGGTTGACGGTAGATCATGACACGTATCATGGAAAAACGACTTACTGTTTTTGAAAGTCGACCTGCTCGAGCGTTTTTTCAGAAAAAAAACTGGGGTTCCTCAAAACTTGCCATGATGTTTTCTCTCCATTCAGAAAATTCACAACATAAAGCGAACGGCACTCAGTTTTTTCGGCTAGAGCGAGTCGTGGGTTTTTGACTTGCACGTTGCACAGACACAAATTTATACCGCGCCAACCAGGGGAGTCTGTGCGAAGATGTTAATTGGTGGAGTATGTCCTGGTCTATTCCAACAACAAAAAAAAAGAACGTGCTTGCCCTTTTTTGTAAATAAACCAGATGGAATGGTCGTGCCTTATAGGATTTCTTTATGAATGAACTGACTTAATTGAAAGTACGATGAACGAAAATGAGATTTAGAATATTTAATAAAATAGAATTTCTGGTAAGTAACAATAATGAAACAAAGTATGATGTAACTGAATTTAAATAATATAGTTAGCAACGCAGGTAGGTGCTTCACAAGTTACGTTTTTGTGTAGTGTTTCAGCTTCGAACTGGACGTCAGCAATACACCCTCGTGAGGTTTGAGAGAGATTCCAAACACACCCCCTTGGACTTCGTAAATTAAAGAACCTAAATAATTCCGAACTTACGGAATTAATACCTACAGTGACTACGTCTGTCACGAAAATACCTTGGGCCCAAGTTACCTGTGTCAGCGCTATGGTACGTTGTATCAAGGCTAATTTAGTTCTTCAATATACTTAATCTTAAGGTTAGTGGGAATAAATTGAACATCTCACAAAAAGTAACACGCAGTGTCGCTCCAGGAAATCCAAAGAAAACGATCCTATTCTCGCTGCAAGCGTGGTCTGGATTCCGCGTGAGCGTCGAGGTCCTATCGAGGATTGTGGATGGAACCAGAGAACTTCAGCTTGAATAGGACGTATCCAGGTAATGCGTGGAAACGTCGACAACCTTCAACTTGTGGTGAAGAAATGGCGGAGGCGCCGGATGACTTCGTGGGCTCGTGTGTGGTATAATGGCCTGCTACTGATTACGATGATGATAGCTGTGTTACGGTAATGATCGAGGTACTGATGAATATTTCAGTTGCTGTGGTACTGTTTCAATAGGTACATTTGTATTATGTGTATTGCATGTTTCAGAAGATATACGTTCACGTGGACAGGAGACCTAAAATATAATTATTACCTAACAGACCAAGAGAATAAATTAGCGCTCACCTCAGCTTCAACGTTCAGAGGGGAATATATGGATAAAATGGCACGGATGGCCCCCATAAACCTTGGATTGATCCTGATCAAGTTGGCTGAGGATTTACCGTCAACGATTCGAGAACGTTTCTTTCTCTTATCAGAAATTAAAAACCTACTAGAAGAAAACTCTACTTCTGCCGCTGCGCTCGAGGCTTCTGAGCACCCTTATGTTTTTGTATCAGCACACAGTTTATCGCGCGATTATTTGAAATGTATTATACCTATACTTGATATTGTAAAAAGAATTATTAAAGTTTACCTTGGAATTTAAAATCGTTACAAACTTCATGGTGGAGAGTTCGATCTAATTTTTAATGGTAGATCTGAATACAGTTTTTGACAAGCTTTCCAACAAGGCCCTCCAAGCTACAGGGTACCATTTAAAAAAAATACAAAGGGTGGCTAGGGGTCAAGGGGTTGCCGGTAGATCATGAGACAGGTCATGGAAAAATGGCTCGCCTTTGTTAGAAATCGACCTGTTCGAGCGCTTTTTCCAAAAAAATATGTATAATATATGTAAAAAAATTAGGAATTTTATTCCAGACTTTTGAATAACCCTGTATAGTGTTTGGGGCATATAGGGGCCACGACAAATAGCAAATTATACCTAAATTGTGGTAGCATAAATGTCACACAATTTTCTCAGTGGAGGAGAATTGTGTTCCATTTGTAACAAACAACATCAGAAAAAGCACCTATAATACATACTTTTCCCTTGCACTGTGGACGTTTCACAGAGGTATCTGTTAAGTACCAATAGTTCTCGAACAGTGTAGAAACGTTCGATGACATCATTAGCGTCTTGAAGTATGCCAGAAAGCTACGATGGAAACGAAAAATCTATTATCAAATTTTTGGTTCCCTCTTGGTCAAGTCAGATCGCTCCTTTCACCCTGTACAGGATCGATGACCGTGTGGAAGCTTTCATCCCAGATTTCATGAAAGCTGGCATACCTGCAAGTATACCTACTCGTTTTCATCCTCGTCTCGTCCCAGATTTTCAGTGACAATAAGTATGATTTCAATGGCCGTGTGACAACGGCTTTATTCCATTTGGATTAAGTTAGTAATTTTATAGTTTTTTTCCGAAGACTGATACACCTGTCACACATGGCAAAGTCTTGATTTTGGATGTTGGCAGTGGGTTTCAAAGGTGATGATTTACAGTGGCTACTCAATTTTGCTTCAACAAACGATGGCATGCTAAGGACACTGACTATCTACTACTGGAGTTTTCGTATTGGCCCTTTAAACTCTTGTTCAAGTTGACCGTCGTCCTCAAATGCAATGAATGTCAAGTCGAAATATGTAGATTATTCGTTCTGATTCCAAAATATATGACAATATGCCCCTTACTCGGTTACTAAGAAAGATACGGGGTGTCAAGTTTTTTCCGTTTTTTTTTTAACAATAACAGTTCATGAACCGTTCAATGAAATTCGCTGTAATTTAGTCTAAGTTAGTTTGAAAACACTGTCTACCTGCCTATTCAGTTTTACTGAAATCCAACCAGTGCCAGTGACAGCGGAGTCACCGGTCCTTAAGGACGGTGTTCAATTGGTAAAACAAGCGTTGCGAAATCAATCCCTGTGGGCTTATTCCTTGACGGATTGTTACCATTTTGGTCTCTTTCGATAGCTACAAGAATGTACTTTAGTTTGAGCCCATTGGCATTTCCGAAATCTAAATTTTTTTTGGGAATTTTGACATTTGAAAAAATTATTTTTGGATTTTGGAAATGCCAATGGGCTCAAACCAAAGTACATCCTTGTAGCTTTCGGAAGAGACCTAAATGGTAAGAATCGGACAAGGAATAAACCCACAGGGATTGATTTCGCAACGCTCCTTTTACCAATATGACTCCGTCCTCAAGAAAGGAAGTCGCTTAATGTGCGAATCCTGGTAGCTCCGATGCCACTGGCTCGATTTAACTGAAACTTGACAAGCAAGTATAGGCACTAGGCAGTTTTTGAAAGCTAACCTAGGCTAAATTAGTGCAAATTGCATTGAATCGTTCATGAGATATTAATATTGAAGCAAAGCAAACCTGAACTTTGACAGCCTGTATACTGTATATCTTTTAGAAAGCGAGTGAGAGGCATATCGTTATATACCGGGTGATCATTCAAGAATTATTCACCTGCAATAACTCCTAATTCCTAGTGAAGATGTCTTCGATCAAGAACAGGTTGTGGCGATTAGCCTAGTTTAAAATTGAAAATAGTTGTTCAAGCATGAAAGCGTAGCTACATCTGGCGAAATTCAGATACTAGGGTGGCGAGATGCAGGCCTCGAGCGAAGAGTGAGGAAGCACGCAAGGGTGGTTGGTGTTGGAACGCCATAAAAAGCGGGGGTGCGAATGCGACACAAGGGAGACACCTTGCTTCGCGCTCCTGCTATTATTGTTATATTATTTGTTGATTCAGTTGTTTATGGTTCAGTGATTGTGGTTTTTTGATGTGGATCTCTCGTTGAAGTCAAAAGGCAAGTAATCACTTATTTGATTGATTTGGCCATTAATTCAGGTAGGTAGTAGGTGTTTAGAAATTTATTAGCACAAAATATTGTGGAATCACTATATCGCACTTCAAGTAAATGGTGTACAATCTTTATTATGAATGTTCAGCTGTTGGAACCCAAGTACAGTCTTAATGTCAGATTTTATCGAATTTCAAGAAGTTAGTTACATGGGCTTTCCTACCTGTAAAGATGCTTCACCGCCGACAGGACGGAATTGACGCGACCGACCTGGAAAGGTGCTCGCTTGTCAAAGACTAATCCCGGACCCCTGGCTACCGAGAGCGTCGCGGCGCGATAGACCTAAGGCGGAAAAATGGCGGAAAATTGTGAAAATTAGGAAATGCAAAGGGCGAGAAATCCCCCACACAAAATCTGACAAGCCAAGTCATTTGAAGCTACCTGATACATGACCTGAAATAAAGTTCTCTCCGAATAAGTCTCTTGAAGGGCTTAAATAAACAAAGACCCAAAGGGTTAATTCATGCCAATAATACCTGTAAATGAACCATCAACTGATTCTCTAGTTGATAAGCATGGTGTGAAACTGACGACATTCTGGCGATAATTGGGAACCGACAAAACTGGGAATTATTGCAGTTCTGAACATTCCCATGTTAACTCTTTCGATTAATAACCCCTTTAACACGGAAACTCCACAAATACCTGATGAATTTTCCATGCTGTTCGAAATGTAATTAAAATTGTGTAAACTATTGCTGAAAAAGGTTACTAATCTAGTTTTATTAAGCGGTGAAATGAATATTCAGACAACAAGATTCACCGAAAGCAAAAGGCTCATGTTTGTTCATATTTCATCAAATCAAATAAAGGTCATTGTGATTTGAATGGTTTGTTTCTATGTGAGAAATGGATTGATTTGGTCCTTTCGTAGGTAGAACCGAGGTTGTCAACAAAGAAAGGAGTGAACTAATCAACGGGAAACAGAAGGGTTAAAATACACAACGTAGGGGGAGGAGAAAAGAGGGCGATCGTTACAACGTCAATTTTAATATCGAGGGAGACATCTAAGACATACATTAACGAATCTCTATCTTCAGCCCCCTGCCCCCACCCACGCCGACTTTGAAATTTCGAATGACATCACCTATTTTGCGAAACATTAAATCAAACAGAATTGAATTCACTTCCTAAAAAAATATTTATAAAACTTTTAACCCACCCCCTTTCTTCCTAAAATTCCCCGAGTGTCCAATTCCATATTCTTGACCTCTCAATTCTCTCCAATGAAGTCAACGTCATCCTGCACAGCATCAGAAGAGAAAATTGGCTGTGGAAAAAGTGTCACTCAAGTTCCTTTCACCTCACCACAAAAATCGGAGTTGAGGTGGAGGAAGTGAAGGGGTGAATTTGGGTAACACTTTTTCCACTGAAAATTCTCTTTTTTGATGCCTCCTAGGATGACGCTGACTAAATTAAAGAGATTTAAGGGAGTGCAGAGCATAAAATTAGACACTCGGACAATTTTTAGGGAAAAGTGAGGTGGGGTTAAAATTTTCAAAATATTTTTTCAGAAAGAGAATTTAATTCTCTCAAATTTGATGTATCGCAGGGTGGGTAGTGTCATTTGAAATTTCAAAGTTGGAGTGAGTGGGGGCGAGGGGGCTGAATATGAAAATCTGCATTCCCCTCAATATAAAAATTGGCCTGTTTTTGCTCGAAGAAATATTCACTAGGAATCGGGAGTTATTGCAGGTGGATAGTTTTCAAGTGATAACCCGGTATTTTCCGAATCAGAACGATAAGGAGAATATCTTGTTAAAATATTCAATGTTAAATTTGAACCACCCTGTACATAGCTTTCCGGGTATTCTACCCAATTTGATACCTTGAATGGGTCATGTACCTCATCGACGGTACTTTGACATCAATTATTTATTTCTTCGTATGATAACGTTGAGAAATGATAGAGCAGAGACATTTTGTGCACTCAGCCAAGTTTTTTCAACGTTGATATTATATCATGGGAACGGGAACGCGTTAAAACGCTCACGAGAAGAAGGGATGAGTTTCGGCGATGAGTAAAAAATCCCAAGGAAATTCCTCAATTAAAGCAAACAAGTGGATAAATTTAATTAAAATATTTTCACGCGCCCGGGAGCTTCTTACGCCAGTTTTCTAATAAATTAATTATAACGTAGCAATGCGTGTAGCATCAGCCAGAGAAGTCTGAAAGGTTAACCTGTACAGCGTAATTTATGGCGACTCCTGGAAGATTTCAAGGTCACTAATTCAAACAAACAAAAGAGCCGTAAATATCACCATGCGGATTCATCCTGCACTTTGAGTAGCTGCAACGAAATTTACAGCTTTACCGCCTGGCTCAAAAGAAAAATGAAACTCGTGTCGAGCGTCATTTTTCAGCTCAAAACTTCGGACGCGAAACTTGGTTGGGCGGAAAAACAAACTTTTTGATGAATTTTCTCGAAATTTCCAAAGCCTCCAGCTTCCATACGAATCAATGTTATTAGGTTAAAAGAGGGGTAGATACCTACACCTACACACCAGCTAGCTACACAGGAAACAGGATTATAATGCCTGAAGTATTATCGGAACGCGTGAAATCTTGAGTTTGTTCCAACACTTCGCGCTTTTTTTGCAGCTTATCCACACCTCGCGGCTAAAATCCCACGACATTAATTATTAGTACCTACTCCCATTCGTTTTATTTTTAACGGCACGTCATGTCATCGAGAAGAAAGTAAAACTGCTAGGCTGAAAATTATTGTAATTTTTCTGCAATTTATTTTCAGAAAAAACGTAGTTTACCTACACTGCGCATCCTTTCACTATTTTTATGAGAAATTAGTAATGGCTTAGATTTCAATATCCAGGGAAGAGGAAACACGGCTTATCATCACATACATCGATCTAGTAAAATCGAGAATTTTTAAGAGCTCTATCCCCATTCCCAAGATACTGTTACGAGCGGCAATCTCGTGCATCCGGGTAAACACGCGATCTTTCTGGATTCTTCCATCCATCATGTAGCAGTGTAGATACAAGTGGAGGTGCGTTCAGTCAGCTTATTTAGCCGCAATTTTAATTTTAGCCGTAAGCGCTGCATCGCTCATTGGCTGTTCCGAGGAGGCTGGTTCATAAGAGCCAATGGGCGTCGCTACGCTTGCGACTAAAATTAAAACTTGCGGCTAAATAAGCTGACTGAACGCACCTTAGGTGCTCTGGACGTTTTCAGAAGTAATGTATACGCGATGGCTTGGCATTGGGAACCTTCAACGCTCGATCAAGACACATCTGTTCATTTTGGCGGAGGTGCAAATTCCAGAACACACGGAAAGCACGCGAAAGGTGTGTGTGTGATTATTCAGGAGTCGTCTAGAAACCGCATATGCCGGGCCACTATGGAAATTGCTGGACGATGATGAAAAGTTCGGGAACGCTAATCGGAGGCATATAAAAGCACCGTCCTCAATGCGACAGTCAGTATTGAATTGGAATGCGAAGTGGTAGCGAGCGGATAAAAGCGAAGTACCTGCGATATATTCCCAAGCAGATAATTGTTGGCGTGTATTATTGTAGTACGCAGTGATAAACAGTGTGCGTTTTAAAACGATCGTCTTAATTATATTCGAACCCGTACGCGAAATACGTAACAATACGTTTTTAGCTAGGGTCATCCTAGGCTACGACTGCTATTAGCGGCACATGAGAAAAACAATCGACAAAATACCGCTATTTGGTATAAAAAAGTCACTTGGCTTGGCACGATCGGTCCTTGGACAATAGGGTGTTTTCACTTCAAGGATCCCCCAAAAGCACACATAATTATGTACAAGGTAATACATTTATGTGGGAGCGTGAATAAGTTATTAGTGCATACAAAATACTAATTGGTCGAATATTAGAGAAATAAAATCATATCACCTGAAATTCGAATTTTCCAATTACTTTCAAAACGCAGTTTCAGTCAAGTTGCGGTGATCATGACGTCATCACTGCATTCAACTTATGACTGACATATGATGTCATGCTCACGTGGTCAACTTTTTGTGTGTTTGTGCAATGCATTTTGTTTGTTTCCATTACAAATGTCTTCAGATGGCTTCACTAAGCTTGAACCAAATGAAATGCTCCACTGAAATTATCAAAAACTACGACTATTTCAACTTGGCCGAATTTAAGGGCGTGAAAGCTGCAGCGTAATTGGATAATGTAGGTAGCTACTTGCCCAGTAATTATACTTGTACTTGTGATAAAACTGACAAGGAACCTCCACTCCTGGGACTTGTTGAGCGCACATGGTGGACGTCCAACCAAAGTATCCTCTACGTAGTGATTTATCCTGAAGCCAGCCAGTGACCCTCGCAACACGATAAGTGTTTGATTAAGGAAAATCACGCTGATGGGGTGTGAACTTTGTATTTTTGAAACTGATCAACTCTCGGGAACATTCAGGAACAATTTTGATGGTAGTCCGGTGGATTAGCGCCAAAAAATGCCTAAACTATGCATTTTGTGATAAAGCAAAGGGCTTCTGGATTTACGTCCTTGAGATTCGAAAACGATCACAAAAACATTAATTTGTATCGTGTTGCGGCCTTTCTTGTTGAAAGCAGTCCTATTTGTGTTGCTTGTGGAGTTGGTATAAAAATCAAGCATGTTGATGGCCTGTTCTTGAGGAAGAATTGATTGTTCTTCTAGTTTGATAGAGCCAGTGAACATCTTGTACATTTCGTGAGACTTTTGTTTTGATTTCTGTTCTTGTTCATCAGAAATCATTAATTCCATAATATACAGGGTGTTCCGCGACATTACAACCCGAGTTACAACCCTTTTTTTGGGGCCTTTCTCTTTGCAATGATCTCAAAAAAAACTTTACATTGTCAATTTTCATGAAGATTCCAAAATATTAGTTACCTATCTATAATTTTCTGCCTCTTGTCATGTACAGGGTGTTACAGATTGTCCACAGTCTTTAGGTTACAGAGTGTTACAGATTGTTCACAGCCTCCAGGTAGGCTATTACAAATACTTAATACCTTGGGGGTGCTATTTGATGTGGATGTGATGATGACTCGTGTGTGCACTATGAGGATGTGCTCAACGTATCCATGTGCACCATGGAGAGGGCGGATGTGCTCAATGTATTCATGGTGATCTGACTATATGGTTGATGCACATAAGCACGTTGAGCAGATCCTCCTGTATTTGAGCACATCCTCATGATGCACATAGGAACGTTGAGCACATCTGAATCATGCACATGGGAACGTTGAGCACATCTGAATGATGCACATGGGAACGTTGAGCACATCCTCATGGTGCACATGGGAACATTGGGCACATCCCCATGGTAAACAATGCCATGGTGCACCTATGTATTCCAAAATGTGCCGATGGGCACTTTTCTACCAGGAAATTAGACTCACGGAATGTGATATGGTTGGTTACTCAATAGAACATCATGAATTTATCGTTTCCTTGTCAAAAAAAAACAGGATTCTCAACCTCAACATAAGATTTTTTTTCAAGTTTGGAGAATGGAACAAACACGACGACAATTGCTACCAACATTTCTAATAGACTCATAAGCTTTCTTTATGACGATACTCAATGGTCGTTTTGTGAAAGTTCTTGCTTGCATCTTCAAAGTTTGAAGGGTCCCCATTTGCCTCCTTATTGACGAAATTTCAAGTGCTGCGGGTCAAATCATGCCTATTGGTATAAGGTTCGCACGTGAGAAAATTCGTTGCCCTAAACTCAAAATGCAGGATCGATGTATCCTTGGATCGAATTACTCGGTATTTCGATTCGGGAAAAAATCAGGGAAAATATCTAACTTTTTACTGCAGGTTTATTACTTTTCGAAGACATGTGGAATCGAAATTGTTGTATATTGTATCAGTCTCAGGTCTCTTAATGATGGAAAACACACACTGGATATGTCTTATGTTTTTACAAGATGATTAGAAGGATTTGTTCCGAAAGTTAATTTATGTCAACTTTGAACGCTGTCATTGACGCACCCTCACACGAAAAATCATATTGTGCATGCGATACAGCTCCGATATCATGTTTGTTGCTTTTACAAAGAGGAACAATTCTTCCTCTGCAAGACAAAGTTGAAAACCGTACAACAGAGCCTTTATTTATGACGCAACACGTTTTAAATGAAGCATGCGTCAGTTATGAGGTGCCGTGTTGACGCAAAACCGCCCTCGCGACCAGACACTTCTATGCGCTTGCAAAGATGAGAAGCATATCTAATGCATTTTTTTCAATCGAAGAAAGGTTGAAAGTAACTGAATATGCAAGAATAAATGGAATGCCTGTGGTGAGGAGTGAAAACCATGGGATTAAAGTTGAATATCAAAAGAGCGTGTTTTTTCACATAAACTTGTTCAATCATGTTTCTAACGTAATTTGAACATTTTATTCGAACTCGGAACGTCGATTTTAGTCGAAAATGATACCAAACTTCTTCATATTCATTCAGGATTGATGAGAACCATGAATCGCCTTCAAAGACAAAAATGCCTTCTCCTCAGCCCCCTTACGTGATTAGCATCGACATATTTTGTCAATTCCATCTCCATAGGGTATCAGCGCATCGGAGTATAATGTATTTAGGTGCCTTCGAGGAACATGGAAGATTTTGGTTCTTTTACAGCTCTGGATGGCTCCTGAGGTCACCTGCCACATCAAACTCGTTGGCGCCATTTCTGGAATTGTCAAGTTAAGCCTCAAGAATGTAAATCCAGAAGCCCTTTGCTTTATCACAAAATGCATAGTTTAGGCGCTTATCCACCGGACTATGGGGCACTTTTCGAGGTGTTTGCACACCTAGGCACAAAATACCACTCATTTCTTCGAGATCTGTTTATGCAGAAGTTTAATGGCAACGTGAGCTGACATTCAACCGGCCGCCGGGTTGCAAATGATGACGTCACATTCTGTTTTTGCCGGGGAAAATTTCGTGCAAATTTCTATCCCCCTTTTAGATCATTGCGAGAAATTTTTTGGCAGAACTAAATTTACTAGTGGAATACAGACCACAGACCCCAAGTACTTAATATTTTTCATTTAATAAAACATTGTGAGAACACCCTATTCCAAGCCATTTGACCCGATGAGCTTTTCGCTAGCCCCGTGTGGGGGCGCTTTTTTCAAACTTGCGATTTCAAGTTCCAAAAATTTAACCTGACTATTCCACACAACATACTTCTGACCAAATAATGCGCGTGAAACCTTCAAGTTCATTCAATCAAATCAGTTTTATAGCGATTATCGCCCACATACCCGATTCAACCAATCAGAACAACCGATCGAGACCCACGTGACTCGGTTTAAGCTATAGATTAATGCACACTAGGAGGTGATTAATGCACACTAGGTAATAGCCCCGGATTGAAATATTTTTGGACCCACAAATAATATGTAATTGAAACGGCTGTATTTATACTTGTTTGGATTGAAATTTTAGTACTGGCGGGTTTAAAGGGTCTTCCACTCACTAAAATACAATTTTACAACCTATTAGACTTCGTTTCAGTATTGTTTCCGGCAACAAGGCCCCTTCCTTAATACGCGACTGTGCACTCTTCAGTCTCCTTTCATGCGCTGTCAACAGCTGTTAGTGACATTTAGTTTTTAGCTCTACCAGTCTACCGCCCATGTGAAACTACTGTGTTGTGAACTACCACTCATGACAAGATAATTATTATTTAGTCAAGCAGAATTAGCTTGATTGAGTAGTGAGCTTCACATGTATTTATTTATCAGAAAAAAGAAAAAACAAACATTCTCTTGAAATTGATTTTTTTTTCAACAAGGCATGCTTTGAAATCGACAGTTCTACTATACAATGATAGATTGCACCTACTATTTCTACTAGTAGTCTATTTGTGCGATAATCCACTAAATTCAACTCGTGCTTTGTGTTTTATTCGAGTTAAATGTTTTAAATTCCTCAAACAAACTATCAATCACTCAAAAAGTAGACCCGATATTATCTTGGACAAAATCCCTCGACTTTGTCTCGGGATTTTAGTCAGATAATATCGGGTCTACTTTTCCCTCGTGATTGACAGTTGTTTTCGGGTTAAAACGATTTAACTGAAAAAACACTAAGCACTTGTTATACCAGGTGTTTATAAATGTCTGTGATCGCATCGCTTTTGGAATCCGCTTTCGATCACTACAATTGCGCCTGTTGCTGCGTTTTTTGGCCTGACCCATGCCTGCCGCGATCACAGTATTCACAGTTTCTTATGAACACCCCGTATTACTATTGAAAAAACACTAAGCACTTGTTATATTACTATTGATTATACACGCTTCGTGTGTAAAACTGCGCCTTCCTTTTGCAATTTCTTTCTGGATTTCAGGTGGATTTGGGTTTGGAACGTTTTTATACAGTGTGATTCATGACTAAACCGACATAGCTCAAGGAGTAGATCCAGTTTCCTAAGATGAATCAGTAACTGGCTTCAGAATTTTTCTAAACTCTTCCGTTTCAAAGTTACCGGGTGATTTATGTATTTTGGTCGAAATTTTCATGAACCGTATCTTTGGAACGGATGGGTGGAATCGAATGGAATTTGGTGGGTATGTTCTAGCAACGACCCTTGCATCATCGACCAATCCAAAAACTTCAAGGCCAGATTGAGAAATTGTGTCCCCGGAATTTTTGTGGGAAAAATCTCCCTGTATATTTTTTTTTGCAGAAGTCGTGGCCATATTCAGGAACTAAATGAAAAATGCTGCAAATTCCGCCAATAAAATTATATAGCGCAATTGAACTGTCAGAAAAATTTGAAGATCTTTAATATTTTTTCAACATTTTTAGTGGTAAGATTTTCTTGTAAATTAATATTTTCAAATAACTGTGAATGATCCACTATGCCTTTGAATTTCAGCCGTTTCCTCAAAAAAGTGTTATCATTTTCTTCATTTTTTTAGTGAAAAAAAAAGTTCGGTTAAATTTTGAAAACATTTATTTCTACGTCCCCGTACTTCAGCTCAGATCAATGGATAAATTGGATTATGCGATGAAACAGTTGGAATTTCTTATCAGAATAGATAATTTTGGACTTTTTTGGAAATAATGATACAAAACCCTAAAATTAACTCAGTCATCATTTTTTTCCTAAGACAGTTCAATTGCGCCATACAATTTTATTTGCGAAAAGTTTAGCATTTTTTATGTTGTTTCAGAATATGGCTATGACTTTTGTAAAAAACATTATACAGGGTGATTTTTTCCACAAAAAGTTAGGGATCCAATTTTTCAATCCGACCCTGGAGTTTTTGGATTGGTCGATGATGCAATGTATCAAGAGTCGTTGCTAGAACATACTCACCAAATTTCATTCGATTCCACCCATCCGTTCCAAAGATGCGTTCATTAAAGTTTCGACCAAAATACATGAATCACCCTGTAACTTTAAAACGGGAGCTTAGAAAAATTTCAAAGCCAGTTGCTGATCCACCTCAAAAAACTGGATCTACTCTTGATCTTTGTCGGTGTAGTCATGAATCACCCTGTATTTCAATAAATTTGACATTTTGTGGAATATTCTCCACAAATATCACTCGAGCTGATAGGGTTTTATAAACATGTTCGAACTGTTTCTCAAGCTTTGTTTTCATAAAGTAATTCAACTCGTGCAGATGGTCACTTTGTTATCAGCTTCGCTTTCGGGTTTATATCAGATAATAAAGGGACCATTTCACACTCGGTGAGTTTCTTGAAAACAAAGCTTTCGAGATATGTAGTCCAAAAATTCTATCGCTGAAACTATTAGCTCTTGTCTTGTGGTCAATTTATTTATCTATTTATCAACACAATTTCGAATTTTGGGGCGGATCACTAGCACTCGCTTCCATTTCAAAATCCTCTTGATTACATTTCCGAGTGCCAGTGACAATTTCTTTACTGTGGCTGTGTAGTCATCTCAGGAAATTACTGGAAAGCGGTGTTCCGGAGTATGGAAAAACTTCAGAACTTTTTTCAACTTTTGACGTACTTATGTCAAATAAGCATCAATTTCGCGCCACAGCCATCGTGACCACCGTGCGGTCCGGCGCCAGGCGGGTTTATGTTGGTTCACAGATCTCACACCAGGGTGCGTAGTCCTTATTTTCTATCGCCTATACTCGTAAACCTCCTGAACATGAAGAGCCCTAAAAAAAGATTGAAACATCAGCAGGCTCGAAAATACTCTATGCTCAAGTCAAAATACTGGAGTATTTTCCATTGTTTCTCAATTCTTTGGCATTACTGAATTATGTTTGTGATGGAAAAAATAATGGAAATTATAATTAAAGAAGCCAAACTGGAAGCTTTGGGGATTTTTTGGGGAAATTGGCCCGTGCACCAGCATTTTGGATTGTGGGGTATCATTTCTTTTGTTTTCTGATTCACTGAGAATAATTCCACAACTGAAAACTCATTTTGGCTAAGACGCCATTTTATTTCATTTCACAAGAAAATCGATTGTTTCTCAAGTTTGGCCGTATTTGGTATCATTTTACTTTTCCGCCTTACAAACTAACAATCAACAACAACAGGTAGAAAAAATCGATATGAAGACGGACTTAAACAAATTAGATCATTTCCAGATGAAAGTCTATCTGTGTGTGCCTGTATGTGCGTGTCAACTTTTTGACTCAGATGATAGAGCTTCAAATGAAGCCCCAATCTGCCTCTTGCAGATTTTCACAATAAGATTATTTGAAAAAGGCTTATTTTCGGGGTTTTGCTAAGAACGTTTTGGGGTGACACAACTGGCACATTCCTTTTTTCACTAACTAGAGATCGCTAATGTCGATTGTGGTACATAAACTTGGCTAAAGGGATATAATTATAATCTTTTTGACTGACATGCAAAGCAAATTATCAACAATTTGGTAAAATTGTTCTTGAGATAATTAATTCCATCTTCACATCCCTCTCTCCCTCCCTACCAATTATTACATCTCGAAAACACCGTATTTCAAAGGTATACAAATTATTATTTAACAAAATTCACGATTTCTTCATTCGGAGTCCCCAGCGAATATCGTACCAATCTTCTATATTTTCCGAATGATTTATTATCGGGCTCTTTTTTTTTGCTGATCGAGTTTTATCTGAAAGGTGTCTTAAAATAAACAGTAACAAAAGTTTTGAAATAAAACAAATATTCTAAGTCTGGACGGAAAAGTTATTTTAAACTTTTAAAATTATTCATATGAAACAAAATATCGTCGAAGTAGCCAACACGCACCCTCCGGCTGACCTCCGCGCGTCAAACTGCGTTCTGCATGATGCTTTTGAGGGTTAAACACACAAAATTATTGGGATTATCTTATTAGTACAGATTAGATAAGATTATTAGATAGATTATATGATTATCTTATAAAGGATCATAGCTGTTTCTTGAAATAAACGGTCTGGAGATATTGTTTTCATTTTCAATGAATTCATTGTTTTACTATAGGTATAGGAAGTCAGCTCTGTCCTACTGAAACCACAATATTCTCCAATTGATCTTCAACAATTTTTGGTGCGTTTCCTCACCAGGTATTGTGTTTGGACCAAACGTTTTAAGGAGTTCCCTGCTAGTCGCCATTATTGATTTTTGGTTTTGAAAATAGATTTTCACTCTATCGGTACGTTGTGACCCTGCATGTGTAGTGTGTACCTCTGCATGAAAACCGGTTGTGTCACCCCAAAACTTCCCCGACTTGTACTGTGCGTGTAAGACGCTTCGGCACAATTGGCGGAGCAGCTAGGCTTCGAGAACTTGCCAGAATATGGGCCATTTCGATGGACTACTTCTAGATCCCGCGCGAATAAACTGGCTGCCAATGCTGATATATACCAGAAGACACCTGCAATGTTCTCGGATACAACATGCGAGTATGTGAGATGTAGTACTGCTTAGGACGAGCAGATTTAAATTCGCAGCGGAAGTGAACACATCGGAGAAGTTGAACAAAGCGATATCCAAGTAAGATAATTCAACTGACGTGTCTTTGTCAGTACGCAGTAATAAATAATGCGGGTTTAAACGTTCATCTCTCACTTATTCAACTACGAGGCAGATTCGTAACAATATTGAGAGATTTGTTAAGAATTCAGACTTCTGGTTGTCGAGCAGAGTTTTTGCGAGATTCAATTTTTTGGTCTTTGGAAGGTCTTTATTTTTGAGATGGTTTTTCCAGCTATTCGGTCAAACTCAAATATTCCAAAAAATCCCATTAGATATTACACTGTTCTTTTCACTCTTCACTAAATAAGTACCTACCTATACTGGAGATATCTACAGTAGGTACATAATACTATCATCACTATCTACCAATGTGAATATTCAAATCCGGCCCTGTAAATTTTGCCTTCGGCACAATACATAGTTACTCGAGCACAAAATACGGGCATCAAAAAAGCAGTTTTCTCGCTCTTTGAGAATAGTTCCCTCTCATTATCGTCAGTTTGAGGCTTTTGAAGTGTCCACTTGGACACGCGAAATAAGCCTAATTAAGCCGAACCCGGCGAGAGAGAATCAATTAACATAAATAGCTCATAAATGCCGCTACCGCTTTTACGTTAATAAGTGAGTGAGCATCAAAAAAGTATCATATCAAAATTTATTCTCCCATTCTCCCCGAAGACATAATCATCAATCAGCGTTTTTCTTCGGAATAATACCGCGCGCGGACGTATGCCATCCAACTACTGTGGCATCGTGTATAGGGTATAATGAGATGCAGACGATGTGTTTTGCGGTTTCGTGATGAGTATGATGCCTTTTAAACTTCCGATATTTCGACTTTTCAAGAGAATATTGAAATGAGAATAATGATGGGCCAAAAGCCGGGAGACTGAATCATCAGGACGAGAAGAAAAAAAGGAATGTGCGAGAGGAGGGTTCGCCCCAAAAAAAGCGCGAGTGGGTATATTGTCATAATGATATGCGTCGGGGAAAAAACAAATCGCTTGCGATGTACGATGTGTTTTGAAAAACATGTGTTTAGAGGTGTTGATGATTTAAAAATATATCGGGAAAGGGTCATTGCATGCACTATTTTTATTTATTGCTTTTGGGTAGGTAGAGGTGATGGGCTGAATAACTAGCTTGACTGCCGTTGATATAAACATTGCGTGTCATTGAGCTGTGTGATTCGAACTGCTCGTACCTCAGTCAGCATTATTAAGGCCAGTCGAGAAGTCGACAGTTACACTAAACTGAGAAATTTTAGAGATCTTAAAAAAAATTAGCCAAAATTTTACAAAACGAGCCAAAAAATCTTACAAATCTGTACTGAATAGCAATTATTATACTATACATTTACTAGGTACTTAAATAAGTATCAGCTTTAGAGCAAAATGCAGGAAGCGACACAGAGACCATTAAATTCACTACAAAGTGAGCGATAAATTTTGATGTACGACTTGTAGCTTTGAAATTATGCGCTTCCAAAAAAGTACCTCTTGAGGGCTTTTACTTTTTTGTAGCTAAGCATAATTTCTAAACTACAGGATAGGTGGTACAATCATGTGATGTGTATAGACAATACAAATAGAAAAGCCATATTATGTTGTCACGGATTTTTGCGGTTGCGTAGGAACCAGGCAAGTCCATCATTCAAAAAAAGGTTGGCTGATTTTTGATGCCCC
The DNA here is from genome assembly GCA_949128115.1 of Anaspis maculata. Taxonomy (NCBI): domain Eukaryota; kingdom Metazoa; phylum Arthropoda; class Insecta; order Coleoptera; family Scraptiidae; genus Anaspis; species Anaspis maculata. The sequence goes on along the minus strand of OX421966.1, from coordinate 50,973,494 downwards.
AATATCCGTGACGACGGTGGTGATAACATATGGTCTTCTCTATTTGTATTGTCTATACATCAAAAAGTTTATAGCTCAGTTTGTAGAAATTATATTAGTTCCTATTTCGCCTTCAACTCCTGCATAGACGGCTTTGGACTTTATAATAAGCGATATTTTTGCAAGTAGGTATATGAGAAAATAAATCGATATTTCAACAAGCAAGCATTTGAAATCAATTGATTTTTTGCCTCTTTTTCCAACATTTTGATTAATACCCTGCACAGGGGTGAGTGCACAATCAGTAACACTCCCTTTTTTCAGATTTCTAGGATTTTTACCCATACCATACCTACTACCTTCACTGTCTGATTGAAACGACCTGCCGAGTCACTGAGAAAGAGAGAAAGAGAGAGAGAGAGAGAGAGAGAGACAATTCATGATATTCAATTTTTTTACGAATGATTCCCGTTGGTGAATCTAGGAATGAAATTTTATGGAAAAATGTCGCTACAACGAAACTCCCGGAAATGATAGTGGTTACGACTTCCGTACAGCAGATTTTATGGGCCTCTGTAATGCTTTCCCAAATATAGACTGGCCAGCTCTGTATGCAGAACAGGGTTCGTGAGAACAGGATATAAATATAGCATGTGATATCTTTTACTCCAGAAAATATGAGTTTTTTGAGCAGTATGTTCTCAAGTCCAGACCTCACCGACTCATGTCTCAGTGTAGTTTACCAGGAATTCGAATTCGTGATTTGAATTAATGATTCCCGCCATAAGATGGCTGCTAAAAGCGTCATGAGTTGAAAATAACGTTTTTTGAGCGTGTAACTTTCCATGACCGGTTACACTTGGTTATAGAAATTGAAATTTTAGCGAAGACTGGTTATAAGCGGTGAAGGAAATGCCGCCATGGAATGCTTACATCCTAGTGATGCCCACAGGGGATGGTGGTCGTGGTGGAGGTCGAAACTAGGGGAGTCGAAGGGGAATAGTAAGGTACAGTTCCGACAGCTACCAAAATATCTACACAATGGTGCCAGTTAGGTACTCAAATGACACGTGAAGACACAATGGGGGCCTACTAGGGCTCTAGAGGACAAAACAAGATGCAATAATGCGAGAAAGCCCACTATAGAACCGAACAAACAGCAAGACACTACTGAAAGGAAGGCTTGGGGGGTCTCTATATCCCAGTGAGCATCACCCTGCTGACTAATTCTGCCATCAACTTCTGTCTAATTATCATCACCACCCAATCGATCCGAGAATGCATATTACAAAAAATCGGAAGATTTTAGGCAATTTTGGGACGCTTTGGGCCTTATTAATCCTTTGGTGGGGTCCCCAGGGCGACACAGGGATCCAAGAAGGTTCGACTTTTTCACCATTGGGCTCAAGTGGGGCGTTATGTACAAAATGAAAAAAGAACCGCCTGCCTTCTCTCTTCTCTCAGATCTGGTTGCCAAGTTACATTTTGTGTGGAAAATACAATTTTAGACTGGGGGAAGGGGACAAAATTGGTTTGGCACAATTGATATCCAAAATAGAGGCTACAATGTTGATTTAAACATTCCCCTACACCTCCTGATGACCAGAACGAACCTTTCCCGGCTGGTAGCCGGGGCCTTTGAACGTTATAGCTCTTCAAAGAAAAAAATAAATTGTATGTGTCCTTCATAACGGGCTATTTTGAGACGTCAAACGATTGCCCTGATAGCTCGATTAAAAATGTCCGAGCGAAATGTTCGCAGCAGCTAGAATGGGCGCGAGGTCCAACGAGCCATGTCCAAAACGGGCCCAGGTTCGAGACCCACCAAGTCCGATTTTATTTTCGGAAGAAAATCGTTCCTTTCAATTTTTAAAGCAGTCTTAATTCAAAATACTGATTTCTTACTGGATTCTTGACTTTTTCTAGATAATTCAGTATAGCGTTCGTTTGTTAAGTACCTAGTCCGTGTGAATAATAACAAGGAAAATTCGAAAAGACGTTACTGAATTATCGGAAAAAAGTCAAGAATCCAGTAAGGAACCAGTATTTTGAATTTAAATTGCTTTAAAAATACAAAGGAACGATTTCCTTCAGAAAAAAGATCGAACTTGGTGGGTCTCGAACCCGGGCCCGTTTGGGACATGGCTCGCTGAACCTCGCGCTAGACCTCGCGCCCATTCTACCTGCTGCGGACATTCCGGTCGCAGTTATTTGATCGAGCTATCAGGGTAATCGTTTGACGTCTCAAAATAGCCCAATATAAAGGACATGAACAATTTGTTATTTTTTCTTTAAAGGAAAGGTTCGTTCTGATCATCAGGATATGTAGGGGGATGTTGAAATTAACATTGTAGCTTTGTTGAAATGATGTGAAAAATCCGTCGCTAGCTCCTAGACTAAAACTGATTGCTGAGGTGTCAATCACAATCGTGTGAAACGGCATTTCCCTTTCTCAAAGTGCAAATTTGTGGTAGAAAATTGATCTCGGCATCTCCGCTACTGGAACCAATCTCCTTTGGTTGGCATAAATATTTCGTCGGAATTTTCTTCCTAAAATAATTTTCCAGAGAAAGAATTTTTTCTGTATGAATTTCACGACTGTGTGCGTTACCCCCTTTTTTCTGTAGCCCCAACTGATAGACCCCAGGCCCTATACTAGCACATCAGGGCCGAACAGCTTCTTATTTTGGCCACGGCCCTAGACTGATGTCCCATTACCAATAGTCTAGTCAAAATAGGCTTCAACCGGAAATGAATTCGGAAGTGGACGAAATTTAGTGGATCGATGCAGAATTCAACGTAGAATAACATACTGAAATACTCGAAAATTCCAAAGCTTGGCTTTTTTTAGGACCAATAACAGAGCGTCATCCTTGAAAATTTTCGTTTTTTCTGAATAACTTTTAAACATTTAGAACATAAATACCGGAGTAGCAAATGTAGCCCGGTAAATTCTCTAGAGGTCAGTACTGAACTCATAACTTTGTGTTCAATAGTCTCTGAGAAACAGCGTCTGCAAAAACGCAATGAAAATTACTCAAAATTTATTTCCGGATTTTACATAGCAATTTGCGTAGTGTTAAATCAGGGGGAGTAACGTGAAGAGGAAATGTGCGGATTTCAATGTGTTTTACATGCGTGGATAGCCAGTTCAACAATGGGGTCTTATACCCTTTTTTTTTTCATTTGTTCAAAAGAAAGTACAAACTGTGATCACCAGTGCCGTAACTAGGGCGTGGCAAAGGTGGCATTTGCCACTAGCGCAAAAATTTAAGAGGCGCAAATTCAACTTGGGTAATTTCTATTACTTAGTTTTTTCTCTTTTTATTTTAAATTTATACCTGAACCTCTACTTCTACCTACAACTTCACTAACTTTATAAATAACATGACATGATTAAAAACAGCTATAAAACGGATAAAATTGATGAATACGGCGCTGCAAGAAGTAGCATGCTGAGGATGAGGCAGCGCTCGCGCTCGGCGCCGGCGCCCTCCGCCACGCCGGTCGGTCTAGGTGTTTTTCGAGTTCCAGCATGACTTTTACCGTATGTATTTACTTACACTTTGTACCAAATAAATACAAGAGCGCCGAATCAGTCTGATATGGGGCCTCTCTATATCCTGCAAAATTTGTTTTATTTCTCGTTCAGTAAACTGAAGCTTCTCAAGTCGTATTTGCGCTCTTCTGGCGGCCAAGAAAGATTAACAAAGATATCTATACTTAGAATCGATAAAACAGCTACGTTAACCAGAAGTATGAATTATGTGAAATTAAAGACATATTTTTCGAATCTAAATCTAGAAAAATTCAGGTTGGTGATTGAAGTTCCAAGAGTTTCAAAAGTTATTTTAAGTTAGTTAGGTATTTGAAATAGGGTAGCAACGTGCACCTTTTTCCATTTTGATTCTAAATATTTGTCAATAACTTGACAAATTTTGTTTTGTTGTTCCAATTTTTATCTTTGTCATCCTGCAGGTACAGTTGGGAGCGAAATGATTCATACTGCACCGCTAGGAAGTCGGCTGGATCTCAGAAATGTTAGCTGCTTGGATTGTTCTTGAATGCCAGTTGTTATGATTAGAGATTGGTCGTAATCTAAACTGGCATTCAAAAACGATCTAAGCAGCTAACATTTCTGAAATCCAGCCGACTTCCTAGCGGTGCCGTATGAATCATTTCGCTCCCAACTGTACTACTAGTATTTGGTTACTTCTTGTTGAAGACTTTTGTGTTTTTACTTCTGGGTTGGGAAGCTCAACTGCAAGGGATGGACGCCCGGGAGTTTGGAAATTTTTTCTAGGAACCTAATGAGTTTATTATTGATTTCACCTATTTTTCATCAGAGATTTCAAAAATGTGATGATCATCTTATTGGCCATTTTGAATTTTTTTTTATAAACTGCGCAACAAATATGTTGTCGCGAGGGAAAAATTGGTCCGAGTTTGAACCACAATAACTTTTGAATGACACAAACCATTTCGGTCCTGTTTTGACGGTTGGCGAACTCAGTCTTTCCATTATTCACCTTCAGGAAGTGAAGTTCGGGAAGCTCCATGTAAAATATCTACAGGGTGAAATGTAAAACAGTACAAAATTTTAGCAAATTCAACGGACCCCCATTTCCAAAATAATTGTTTTTCTCAAACGCAAATCAAAGGAATATAAAGCGTTATATTGAGGCTTGCGCCCAGTTTTGAAATTTTTGAAATTGAAAGTCTAGTTCTGACTTTATGATTTTTTTCTCTCGGAGGATGCTGATTGATCCTATCCCTACAAAGAAGACTATGTTACTTTGACGATAGGAGGTTGCAATTCACGAATATTGTTTCTTGAACGGTTCTCAGCAACTTAACTTGCAGACTATATGGAATACCTTGATCAAGGCTTCAAAAAGGGGGCCCATTCAAAATGGGCGACACAGGTGTTTTCCTTGAAAATTGAATTTGATCAGATTTCCACAATTGAAACAAGCTGTCTTTGTTATTTTGACCTCCTGAACTTGATGCTGATGGTCAATTTTAGTTTTTGATGATGACAGGCTCCTTAGGCTAACATAGTCTTCCTTGTAGCGATAGGATGAATCAGCATCCTCCAAGAGAAAAAAAATCATAAAGTCAGAACCAAGGTTTTGATTCCAAAAATTCCAAAACTGGGCGCAAGCCAAAACATCACGCTTTATGATCCTTCCATTTACATTTGAGAAAAAAAATTATTCTGAAAATGGGGGTCCGTTGAATTTGCTAAAATTTTGTACTGTTTTACATTTCACCCTGTAGATATTTTACATGGAGCTTCCTGATCTTCACCTCCTGAAGATGAATAACGGAAAGACTGAGCTCGCTAACCGTCAAAACAGAATCGAAATGGTTTGCGTTATTCAAAAGTTATTGTGGTCCAAAGTCGGACCAATTTTTCCCTTGCGACAACATATTTGTTGCGCAGTTTAGAAAGTTGTGTTCCCATTGCGACACCAAAAATCCGGAGGGGGAGAAAATGGGAGCTCCCAGTTAAATTTGAGATTATCATTAGCATTATTATTATTATTTGGGAAAATTTTCGCCTGCGGCGCTCCAGCAGGACCGGCCCCTTTGTGATGTTTACTTCCTTGGGGCGCACAATTGCTACATTGCCACAGGCGCCAACAAGCCTAGTTACGGCACTGGTGATCACTACAGGCATAAAAATATATCTCGTCTCAAAAGTTCCAACTTTTTTCAGAAAAAAATGTTGAAAATTTGGGCCGCAACAGGTGGGAGATTGAACTGGAAGGTTGATGACGTCAAGATCCTGTTCCGCGCTTGCGCACTGGGTAGGTCATCGTGTAATATGCATTGAGCGTTGTTGTCAGCTTGTGTCTGATAGGGGGTCTACAGTCCATGAATTTTTACTAGATATGATTGAAAAATCACGGAAAAACAAAACAACACAATGCAGTATCTTTTTGTATATTGTGGAATTTATGTATCAGCAGAAAACAATTCAATTTTCGGATTGTAGTGACAGGTCACAATGGAATGTGGCAATTTTGCATCAGAAAACTAGGAAGCGTTGCCAAAGGTTTGCTGTGTCAAATTCTGTTCATTTTATATGGTTATATGTCGACATGACGTCTTCGCCAGACTCTGTCAGTGATCGCCACAAAATAGCTGCGTCTTCCTCAATGGCAACTGCTAAAAAATTAGCTGACTGGGTCAGGTTTATGGTCAAAAGCTACAAGGCAAAGTGTTGCACACCAATAGAAGGACGACGATTTGGACAACTTGCTGGACGGATTTAAATGTACAGTTGCGGCCTTTTTAAAGTGGACGACAGTTGACAGATTTTTCAGGATTCTGGCCTGAACGTCACATGACAGCAAGCCAACTCGTTGACATTGTCGTCCACTTTATTTTGGCCGCAACCGTACCAAGGTAAAATACCGATTATTTTCGGTGCTCTTTCTACAACTTGAACTTGAACACGTTGACTGTTCCCAGACGTTTACGTGGCAACCATAGACGGCAACCCGGTACTGCTTTTGGCGCGCTCATCCACTCGATTTGAACAGATGGACTGTGATGAGCTGAATTTCTATTTCCTTTCTTGATGCCAAAGAGTTTTTAAATATTTTTTCAACTGAATAGTAATCCATTTTATCCACTCAGGCATCGATCCAGAGCAATATAATCGTATTTTGTGATTTTGTATAAGACCCCATTGATACCACACTTTCATCTAGAAGTCGCCAACTTGAAAATGGTACTTTTCCTCGACCTTTGAAATCGATATTTGATGTCCCGAAGAATCTCCAAAAATTGGTTCTTTCATATCATGCCATTTGCTTTATTTTCCAATAGCCCAGGCGCCAGGGAGCAAAAATCAGCTCAATAAGGAAATAATTGTTTCCTGGCTGGAAACTAGCTTAAAACGATCTGTTTAGCTTAGATTTCGACATACTAATTTCCCCCCTTTCGGAAATGTCGGCGTCATGTCGCCATCATCAACAAGAAGAGCACCAGCGTGGTTTTTGCCGAATATCTAAGTTTTGGGTCATCTGACAGCAAAAGATGTAAGGAGTCATTTTGAAGCCTATGAAATTCCCTACAGTTTGGTTTTTCAATCAATTTTCTGCGACCTATGGTCTTTGAGATAGAGCTACTGGAAGCGAAAGTCATTGTCGTAGAAGCTCCATGGCCACTTGACTCGAAAAACTAAAATGTCGATGTGACAAAAAAAAATTCAAAATGAGATTTCTCGAGAATCCTTTATGCTATAGTTGCGGTGATGGTCTTAAACTCTTTCTCTTGAACCGTTGATTACGAATATAGAAAAGTCAAAAACGTCACATTGTACATATACAGGGTGTACTTAGGGAATCAAATCAGATCAGAGAAATTTTACATATTTCTTCGATTTAGCCTATATGCGACACTCTAAGCACCTAACACGAGTCCAATATCAATATGGATTTGCTCTATAAGCTTCACTTGATACACGAAAGAAGTGGTCAGCTCACAGCTTTACTGTAAAATGTTTTGAAGGCCCTCTGAAATCATCAAAATAGTAAAAATTTACAGTACCAAGGAATGTATATAACAGTATATTACATACCAAGGAACCAAAGTGAATTTTTAATTTGGGCATTTGGACCCAAAGGGCCCTCGAGCAACAAACTTCACCCAAATGATCAAAAATTCACTTTGGTTCCTTGGTAAATAATATACTGTTACATACATTTCTTGCTACTGTAAATTTTGATGATTTCAGAGGGCCTTCAAAACACTTTACAGGAAGGCTGTGAGCTGACCACTTCTCAAGTGTATCAAGTGAAGCTTACAGAGCAATGCATATTGATATTGGACTCGTGATAAGTGCTTAGAGTTTCGCATAGGCTAAATCGAAGAAATATGTCAAATTTCTCTGTTCTGGTTTGATTCCCGTAGTACACCCTGTATATGTACAATGTGACGTTTTTGACTTTTCAATATACGTATTCCACGATTCAAGAGGAAGAGTTTAAGACCATCACCGCAAATATCAATTTCGCGCCACAGCCATCGTGACTGTGCGCTCCGGGCGCCGCGCCGAGCGGGTTTAAGTTGGTTCACAGATCTCACACCAGGGTGCGTAATCCTTATTTTCTATCGCCTATCACCGCAACTATAGCATGGAGAGTTCTCGAGTAATCTCATTTTGAATTTTTTTTTGTCACATCCACATTTTAGTTTTTCGAGTCAAGTGCTCGGTCAAGTGGCCATGGAGCTTCTACGACAATGACTTTCGCTTCCAGAAGCTCTATCTCAAAGACCATAGGTCGCAGAAAATTGATTGAAAAACCAAACTGTAGGGAATTTCATAGGCTTCAAAATGACTCCCTACATCTTTTGCTGTCAGATGACCCAAAATTAAGATATTCGGCAAAAACCACGCTGGTGCACTTCTTGTTGATGATGGCGACATGACGCCGACATTTCCGAAAGAAGGGAAACTAGTATGTCAAAACCTAAGCTACACAGATCGTTTTAAGCTAGTTTCCAACCAGGAAACAATTATTTCCTTATTGTTTTCCCTGGCGCCTGGGCTACAAGTAGGGGAAAATCATCCAGGGAATATATGAAGAATTGAATACCAAAAAACAGCATGTTTCGAAATCTTTTTCCCAGTGATGGTTCCTGAGTTATTTGGGTTTGGTGAACACTAAAACGACCTGTTTGGAAAAAAAAGTAGGTAGTCCGCGGACACTATTTGTTGAATACTGAATACGGACCTTGCAGTTGAGGTGTAAGTCAAATGAGGGAAATATCAGTAAAAGTTTGTTATTATTTGAATCCTTCTAGTTCCATTAGATGACTAGTTCTAATGGAACTAGTTCCATTAGTTCCTGAATCCTGTAGATGATTCAATAAATTATTATTATTATTATTATTATTATTATTTCAAAAGACTTTAGTGAAGTGTTATTGGCAGATTTATGTATAAGTGTTTGAAGAATATTATTTTTCAAGGTTTCTGACTTATTACGCTGCACAGAAAAACAAGTGAGTATGCCTTCACGTGCGTGAGTCTCAGTAGCGCATTTTCTCAAAGAGGCATATTATGAACGTGAAGGAATTTGGTTGAAGGAGAAACACCATCCCTTGTCCACTTTCTTCATTCGAAACTCATTGTGATATTTTGTTATCAGAATGGGGTACTTGCCAATGAAATAGATTTGAATAAAAATTCTTTCACTCATCAATATTTTTTTGTTTGAGGGCGGGAGCTGGGAGCGGCGACTAATCAACAGTAGTCTATTCTTTTCCCATTCTTAGTCGGCTATCCATATAGCGAAAGAATCAGATCGCTATGTCTTCGGGTTTATGTTTTTCATTTATCTCTTACTTTGAGAGCAGCGTGTGGGGGTGGCAGCATTCGGCAAAGTAACTGTTGCACAGTTTGAGTTAGGAGTTTCTAAATGTTTATAAGGAAATATGACAATCAGTGAAAATTGTGAAAGTTGCATTTTTTTTGTTTGGGGGCGGGAGCTGGAGGCGGCGACTAATCAAAAGTGGCCTATCTCTTCCTATTTTCAGTCAGCTATCTATATAGCGGAACAATTAGATCGCTATGTCTTCAGGGTTATGTTTTACATTTATCTCTTACTTTGGGGGCGGCGTGTGGGAGCGGCAGAGTTTGGCAAAGAAATTCTTCCACAGTTTGAGTTTGGAGTTTCTGAATGTTTGAGGTAACATTAAAATGTGAATCAGTGGAAATTATTGAAAGTTGCACTTTTTTCTTTTGGGGGTGGAAGTTGGAGGCGGCGCCATATCAAAAGTAGCCTATTCTTTCCCTTTTTTAGTTAGCTATCCATATAGCGAGAGAATTAGATCGTTATGTCTTCGGGTTTATGTTTTTCATTCATCTCTCACTTTGAGGGCAGCGTGTGGGGGCGGCAGCATTCGGCAAAGTAACTGTTGCACAGTTTGAGTTGGGAGTTTCTAAATGTGAGGGAAATATGACAATCAGTGAAAATTGTGAAAGTTGCATTTTTTGTTTGCTTGGAGGCGGCAGCTGGAGGCGGCGGCTAATTAAAAGTGGCCTATATTTTTCTAATTTCAGTCAGCTATCAATATAGTGGAAGAATTAGATCGCTATGTCTTCAGGTTCATGTTTTACATTCATCTCTCACTTTGGGGGCGGCGTGTGGGAGCGGCAGAGTTTGGCAAAGAAATTCTTGCACAGTTTGAGTCAAGAGTTTCTGAATGTTCGAGGTAACATTATCAGCTAAATCAGTGAAAATTGTTGAAAGTTGCACTTTTTTTCTTTTGGGGGCGGAAGCTGGAGGCGGCGCCATATCAAAAGTAGCCTACCTTTTTCCATTTTTAGTCAGCTATTCATATAGCGAGAAACTTAGATCGCTATGTCTTCGGGTTTTTATCTCTTATTTTGGGGGCGGCGTGTGGGAGCGGCAGCGTTCGGCTGAGCAAATGTTGCACAATTTGAGTTGGCAGTTCCTACATGTTCAAGGGAACATCTCAATCAGTAACATTTATGAAAGTTGCACTTTTTATCGTTTGGGGGTGGAATCTGGGGGCGGAATCTGGGGGCGGCGACTAACGAAAAGTAGCCTATCTTTTCCCATTTTTAGTCAGCTATTTATATACCGAAAGAATCAAATCGCTATGTCTTCGGGTTTATGTTTTTCATTTATCTCTTACTTTGAGAGCAGCGTGTGGGGGTGGCAGCATTCGGCAAAGTAACTGTTGCACAGTTTGAGTTAGGAGTTTCTAAATGTTTTTAAGGAAATATGACAATCAGCGAAAATTGTGAAAGTTGCATTTGTTTTTGTTTGGGGGCGGGAGCTGGAGGCGGCGACTAATCAAAAGTGGCCTATCTCTTCCCATTTTTAGTCAGCTATCTATATAGCGGAACAATTAGATCGCTATGTCTTCAGGGTTATGTTTTACATTTATATCTTACTTTGGGGGCGGCGTGTGGGAGCGGCAGAGTTTGGCAAAGAAATTCTTCCACAGTTTGAGTTTGGAGTTTCTGAATGTTTGAGGTAACATTAAAATGTAAATCAGTGAAATTATTGAAAGTTGCACTTTTTTCTTTTGGGGGTGGAAGTTGGAGGCGGCGCCATATCAAAAGTAGCCTATTCTTTCCCATTTTCAGTTAGCTATCCATATAGCGAGAGAATTAGATCGTTATGTCTTCGGGTTTATGTTTTTCATTCATCTCTCACTTTGATGGCAGCGTGTGGGGGCGGCAGCATTCGGCAAAGTAACTGTTGCACAGTTTGAGTTGGGAGTTTCTAAATGTGACGGTAATATGACAATCAGTGAAAATTGTGAAAGTTGCATTTTTTGTTTGTTTGGAGGCGGCAGCTGGAGGCGGCGGCTAATTAAAAGTGGCCTATCTTTTTCTAATTTCAGTCAGCTATCAATATAGTGAAAGAATTAGATCGCTATGTCTTCAGGTTCATGTTTTACATTTATTTCTCACTTTGGGGGCGGCGTGTGGGAGCGGCAGAGTTTGGCAAAGAAATTCTTGCACAGCTGAGTCAAGAGTTTCTGAATGTTCGAGGTAACATTATCAGCTAAATCAGTGAAAATTGTTGAAAGTTGCACTTTTTTTCTTTTGGGGGCGGAAGCTGGAGGCGGCGCCATATCAAAAGTAGCCTACCTTCTTCCATTTTTAGTCAGCTATTCATATAGCAGAAAACTCAGATCGCTATGTCTTCGGGTTCATGTTTTTCATTTATCTCTTATTTTGGGGGCGGCGTGTGGGAGCGGCAGCGTTCGGCTGAGCAAATGTTGCACAATTTGAGTTGGCAGTTCCTACATGTTCAAGGGAACATCTCAATCAGTAACATTTATGAAAGTTGCACTTTTTATCGTTTGGGGGTGGAATCTGGGGGCGGAATCTGGGGGCGGCGACTAACGAAAAGTAGCCTATCCTTTCCCATTTTCAGTCAGATATTTATATACCGAAAGAATCAGATCGCTATGTCTTCGGGTTCATGTTTTTCATTTTAAAGTGATTGGGGGCGGTTTTTAGCAGTTTTTTCATGTCGGCGGCGCATATTGAAGACGGAATGTTCCTTGGCTTACGTTTATAAGTGGCAACTATGTATTATCCAAAAAATGAGAACACCAGAGCATCAGGTCTGGTAGAAAGTGCAATATTATGTTATTTCAAGTTTATCGGGGGCGGTTTTCTCTATGTTGGCGGCGCAATATGGACATCCAATATAGCCTAGCCCTCCTTTGGGAGTGGCAGCTATGTAACAGTGAAAAAATTAGAAAGCTAGGTCGTCTAGTTTGGGAGGAGTTCGAGGAACGGACGGACGGACGGACGGACGGACGGACGGACGGACGGACGGACGGACGGACAAAGCGGTTGCAATAGCGATTTTCATCGAGATGGAAAATGCGCTAAAAAATCAACACACTCTACCTCCGGTTCCACCAAACTTTCATCAATGAATCAAATTTTCATAGTAACTGAGCAACTGGCCATGCTATTGGCCAATGCATAGCAACTATCAGCGTGATAGATTTAATCCGCTCATAAAACTTTGGTGGAACCGAGGGTCATAGTACAAGAAAGATAGACTTTAACCTCGGAATAAATATGGACGTCCTGAAAATTTGATATTCTGTTCAGAATTGACGGCTCTACAACATATCCAAAATCGCCAAAAATCGCACCCGGGGGTCTTGAGTTATTGGAGGGGGGCCGGGGGGGGGGGGGGGATACAGGGTGTTCCATAATTAGCGTGCAATACTTCACCAGCAGATTCTGCGACCCAAACTAAGAACAAAAGTTCCCATAAACATAGGTCGAAAAATGCTTCATAAGCGAGCTACAGCCCTTTAAAAGTGGTACCCTGAAGATGGTTTTTATTTAATATCTGCGAAACCGTTAACAGCAGAATCATGAAATTTTGCACATCGGCCAATCTTTTTATGTCTAATATTATGTGATAATAACAATCTCAAAATTCTATCCAGAAATGGGTCCGACTGTGGGGGGTAAAATCACCCCAACTTTTTCAAGTGCCGTTTTTTTGCAACTTTAGCATAAAATTATGAAACCCCAAAGCATTTTGCAATAAAAATGTCCCCCTTGTTCAACTTCTATAGGAAGCACCGTTCTCGAGTAAAATCGATTTGAAACTTACCCTACATGTCATAAAAATTTATAATGAAAATTACAAAAAATTAATAAAAATTGAGCGTAGGCCATGGAACACGACTTCTATGTTTGGGAAAAAAATAATCAAGACAGATGACAGGTCAGAGCACGACCATTACAGAAGCCATACACAAAGTGCATGCCTGCCAGCTCTTGGTTTTTCAAAAACGTTCCATTTTTACAATTTTTGAAAATTCGAAGACTAGATAGCATCGGCAATGCATCTTTCCTCAAGAAAGTCGCATGCCAAATTGAAACTCTCTATTTTCAAAAAAAAAGGTACCAAAAATGATTTCTCGTAGACATGAAAAAGTGAATTAGTAGAAAACATTTTGTGTACATTTTTTTGAAAATAGTAAGTTCAAATTTGGCATGCGACTTTCATGAGAAAAGATGCATTGTCAATGCTATCTAGTTTTTGAATTTTCGAAAATCAAAATCAAAAATTTTAAATTTTTAAATTCACAAAATTTGATAGCAATGCCCGTATATTTTTTTCTTGGAAGAGTTTCTACTTGACGGAAAAAATAAAATGAAACCTATTCCCGTAAACAACTTTTTTAGTCGCATCAGAAACCCCTTAAACACAACTTTCAAACACACTGTCACTTATTTCATGAATCTGTCATCCTGTCTTAATTATTTTTCCCCAAACATAGTAGTCGTGTTCCATGGCCTACGCTCAATTTTCTTCTTTTTGTAATTTCATTATGAATTTTTATGACAGGTAGGGTAATTTTCAAATCGATTTTACTCGAGAACGGTGCTTCCTATCGAAGTTGAACAGGAGGACCTTTTTCATGCAAAATGCTTTGAAATTCCATAACTTGCTGCTAAAGTTGCAAAAAAAAAGACACTTGAAAAAGTTGGGGTGGTTTTATCCCCCACTCCCCACAGTCTGACCCATTTCTGGATAGAATTTTGAAATTATCATTATTGCATATTATTAGACATCAAAAGATTGGTCAATGTGCAAAATTTCATGATTCTGCTGTCAACAGTTTCGAAAATATTGAATAAAAACCATCTTCAGGGTACTACTTTTAGAGGGCTGTAGCTCGCTCATGAAGCATTTTTCGACCCACGCTTATGGGAACTTTTTATTTTATTTTCAGCCGTAGAATCTGCTAGTGAAGTATTGCCCGCTAATTATGGGACACCCTGTATACAAGTCGATTTGATTTTATAATAGTCGTGGGCCCGAAAATATTTCAATCTGGCGCTATTACCTAGTGTGCTATTTTCACCTGCTAGTGTGCAATAATCGATAGTTTAAACCGAGTCACGTGAATCTCATTCGATTGTTCTGATTGGCTGAATTGGGTTTATGGGCGATAATCACTAAAAGAACGTAGTCGTAAAAAAACATAACTAGTGCATGTTCCACCATTGATCCCTCGCTTGATCCGTCCATACCCAACCGAAAGTGCGCTACTAAGCTACAATGAGGGCATTTTCACGTCTTGAAATATGTACAACTCCACAGTTTCGCTGGTAGGTAAACCAGAGATGGATGGGATGATGGATGTTTCTATCAACATTCATTTCCAAAACTCAATATTATTATGATGAACTGCTGCAAATCAGGTTAAATTGCCAATCGCGTCAAAAGAAGTTTATTTGCAAGCGTGCAAATTGGTTGAAATCAGGCAGATAATACTTACACTCGTACCTACAACATGGTCATGTTTAATGTTTTTTTTTTTACATGTAAGTTGTTTTCTGATATAAGGTACCTCAAACGATGGCCTGATTTTATTCCCAAAAGTAGAGCTTGTTTAATAAACATCAAGTACCTACCTAAGCATCACCTCCTTGTATACTTACTATGTGTAGGAAGGTGATGTATTTAAAACAACTGAATAAGTAAGCCGAATCAATTCTAACACCCTATTTAATATACCTACAACCTACAACATGGGTACCTATACCACAGGAGCACTGTGGGATGATTGGGAAAAGCATTAATATTTTCTCTGTTCAGCGCATTTTCGTAAGAAAATCAGCTATTAGCCCCACTTTGATGTCCACCCGTCTTGTCGTCGAGCTCCTAAACGACAAGTCAAGTTTAGCGCTTCCGGGTTTTTCGCAAATGACTGCTGATTATTTGGGGATGGTAACAGGCCAATCATTTTCTCCCAAATCATCTTTGTCCGCCATATTGAAATTTCAGTTGGGTAAACTAGTTTTGATGAAATTCAGAATTCAGTTGCGTTTTGTCTATAATAAATTCATCATTCATTCAATGGTTGCTTCAACGATCGGCCGTCATATTGAACTTTTACATACGTGAACCGATTTCGATGAAACTTGGTAACAAGACGTCTTTCATGATTAGGTTTATGTTTTAAAGGCTCGATTAACGATCGGTCGCCATCTTGGCCCGCCATATTGAACTTTCACATACGTAAACCGATTTTGATTAAACTTGGTGATGCAACGTCCTCCTTGATTTGGTTTATGTTTTAAGGACGGAGTTGAATTGGTAAAATAAGCGTTGCGAAATCAACCCCTGTGGGTTTATTCCTTGACGGATTCTTACCATTTTGGTCTCTTTCGAAAGCTACAATAAACCCACAGGGATTGATTTCGCAATGCTTATTTTACCAATTCAACTCCGTCCTTAAAGGTTGATTTCACGATTTAGCGCCAAGCGGAAGCGCTCGCTTCAGGCCGCACAGTAGACCTCAGACTTGACGGCGCTGACTGTTATATTTTGAGAAGAGACTGATTCTGCTTTTACACAGGGTGATCCCGAGAAATCGAAATCAAAACAGGACTTTTACAGTACATACTTCAATTTTTTTATGAACCCAAAAAAAAAAAGAGAAAATTCTTTTTTTATTTTCGAAGTTACGAAGGGTCGAAGAGTGATCCTTCGAACCGTTCTAATTTCATTATTTCAGAAGATTTTAGATAGCCGTTGGGAGCAAATTCGAAGGATATCAACTACTAGGTGTGTACTTGATTTTCATTTGCTACACAGTGTGAGTCATGAAGTACCTACAAAGATCCAATTTTCCATTAAAATTCTTCTGAAAAAAAATCCTTGGTAGAAAAACGTGTTATCATTCTGTTCTGCTTTACAACGGGTACTGATGACCGAATGGTTTGGGAAGCATTTCTGAAGACGAATAATTTTCAAGGTGTCTGACTCACCCTGTATAAAATAAACAATATTCTCATTTGTTTATTTAACGTCCGCCTATTTCAGCAACGAGGCCTAACACCGACGCCGGTGAATGCTTTCCTCCACTACACCGGAAATTTTGCCGAACCCCTGTATGTTCCAACACATCAGGGTAGGTAGGGAATTTGAACGACCATCAACATTGCATGGGGTCGGCACCATCGTTCGTATTTTACGTGCTATGCGACATACATTTTGCGAGCATCCCAACTAAATCTACATGAAGCTTCATAAAAGACTCCATATACTGTAGTCTGTATAGTATACTGTTTTCGGCTTTTTGAGATCACCCTTCATTTAATGACAATAATAGCGAACGAGGAACCAATTTAACAGTTTTTAAATTTGTACAGAGGCACTTATTGGCGTTTTGTATACAGCGTGTCCCACTTTTAACCGATCAAACTCCAGGAAAAAATCCACTCGCTTCCTAAGAAAGATGCAGGGTGTCAAAGTTCACAAAATAGCATTCTTAATTTGCCGTAATTTCTAACATATGGCCTTCGGTATGCATGGCTTACCTATGTCGCATCGAGTCTTTATTTGGAAATACTTTCGATTTCGAAGTCAGTGACGTGCAATATGGTCAGTTCAAAATGAAGTAATTTCCTTCGGAATAATTCCGAAGTGGCCCTATGGCACGCCACCGGTGAGCCATTCGAAATCCAAAATATTTATGAATAAAAACCCTACCTTACCTAGGTAAGGCATGCTCATAAAATTTTGTTTTATTTGAATCCCTCGAAGCCTTCTCAAAGTTATGACAAGAAAAAAGAATATATTTAAAAAAATATAATATATTTTGAAAAAAAATTATTTCACGATATTTTGTGAGCTTTGACACACAGCATTATTCTTAGGAAGCGAGTGAGAGGCATATGTGTTATATTTTCCGAATCAGAAAGACTACGACAATTTTTCCTGAAGTTTAATCAGTTAAAACTGGGACGCCCTGTATGTCGGAGCTCAGTTTAGATACCTACTGACCTGAATTTCCGCATCAATAATACTTGTGCTTTTCCTAATTGCGCGTAAACAAACCGACAAAATAACCCTTTGATGGGAAAATTTGAGAAAGTTGTCTCCAAGCAAGGTGCTTTCTGCTGACGCAGTAGAAACCGGATGAAAGTCAAAGAACAGAAAAATGTATCTACTCGTATAGTTAGATGAAAGCATCAAGGGGGTGTGTTGTTGTCACTATAAGTAGGCTTATTTCCAGTTATCTCGTCTCTTGTATTTCCGAACCCCGTCTACTGCTTAATTTCCAATTATGGATAATACATGTTAATTTTCACGGTTCCGTCAACACGAGCTTCCTTTACGATAATGGTCATCATCATAAATATAGCCGTGCGGTCCAATTACTTTTGGGCCATTTTCCACACGCATACGCATTGAAAAACCGCAAAAACTCATCAATTTGTATAAGATTGAGAAGAACAACTTTCCGGTTAAGACCGAGGTATTTTATGTTCACAATCTACATGCTCAATCCATCTTTGTCTCAGCAATAGCAGTAGGTACTTATACGATGTTTCCAAGCTCATGCTTAAAAGAAGGAATATTATTATGGGTTCTTCAAACTAATCAGAGCAAGTTATATACGATTCAGTTTTTTAAGAGGTTTTTGTGCATGCTACTGAACCTCATACTGAACTCTATACAGGGTGTCCCGTAAATACACCGACAACGTTCTAGGGCAGCTTCCTCTCAGCAAAAAAACAAAAATGTTCTCATAAATATGGGTCCGGGAACGCTTCCTGAGGGAGCTACCGGCTCCTAGACGTGGGACCCTGAAGATGGTGTTTATTTAATATTCCCGAAACCGTTCAAGAGAAATCCATCAAACTTGACACATCCAACAACCTTCTTATGCCCAACAAAATTTGTATGCCTAACAAAAATGAAGTTGCTTTGTAATAGTTTTTCTTTCGCCTTGAATACCGTAATTGAAAAATCAGCATTACTGACCACGTTTTCATACATTCAAACTCGAATATTTCGTCTATCGAGGTTGAACAGAGGAACCTTTTTTCTGTAGAAAACTCCAATATATCATAATTTCTTGTTGAATTTAAAATCAATTCACATTAAAAAAAGTAAGGGTTATTTTTACCCGCACACCTTAGCCTGACCCACCCCTGGTGAATTATTTCGCAAATAATCTTGCCTCATTTTATTGGGCACAAGAAGGTTAGTAGATGTGTCAAAATTGATTGATTTCTCTTGAACGGTTTCAGAGATATTGAATAAAAACCATCTTCAGGGTCCTACCTTTAGGGGCCTGTAAGTAGCTCCCTTAGGAAGCGTTTTGGGGCCCATGTTCATAGGAACTTTTTTTCTTGTTTTGATGAGAGGAAGCTGCCCTAGAACGTTGTCGGTGTATTTTCGGGACACCCTGTATACCTCACTGAAAAAAAAACAAAAAAGCGTTATGCTATGCAGCTCGGTTTATTTCCAGAAATGAAAGTCGTACATGCAACGATCCCACATATCGATCAAGGTCGTGGGGATGCTGTGGAAAAAACAAACAAACTGGGAAATAACAGGCTTTTGATCTTTTTTCCCAATTCCATTTCCGCCTATAAATATCAACACCAGTGTTGCCCTCGGTATTGCCCATCCACCAGGCTAACAAGAACACGAGCACCACTAGTATTGGGATTAATCAACGCCGCCTCCGCTTCTGAGTGCGTGCGTTTGTGTGTAAGCGCATACGTATGGTGTGTGGTATTAATTTGTTTTTCCAAAGGAGACAAGAGAAAACAGGACGAAGTTTGATTATTTTCGAAAGCTACTCCATATAAAATCCAGGACGACACCATCATTCAAAGCAGACAATAATTCAAAACGCATGATGTACTCGCTTGATTTGATAATTTGCTTCTTCTTGCGTGCTTTTTTGTCAAGTTTCTTTGGGGTTCCAAGAATGGACTTTCAACAAACCTCTTCATTGCCTCGAATATCCATAGGTTTAGTTCTGCATTCACTCTATTCGATAAGTCCTATTTGAACGTAGATGCATTTTTGTTTGGCCAGGAACGCATTCCAATCCTGCACGGAAGCAAATAAGTACGTGAAAAAAATTAGTCGTCATGTCTGCCGCGGGGACTTCTCATCGTAGCCATCCTTCTTGCAACGTCTTGAAAGATCATTCAAATTATCTGTAAAGTTGCCTTCATAATGCAATATTATTTTTGTACATACACTATTTGTTTTGATTATACGTAATAACAAAATTTATTGGTTTGGAAGTACCTATAGGCAATAACTGACTGAATGAAATCTGTTCAGTAAGTACTTTTTCAAGTTATTGAACGACAAAAGTTTTGTCTTTGACAGCTTATAGATTTAGACAGATGACAGATATGTCATAACTCATAACTTTTACATGTTTTGAAGATAGTCCAGGAATTATAGAAAAAATAGCGAACAAAAATGAAAACTTGTTAAGAAGTTAACAATAGTATAGGAATAGTAAAGGAACTTGTTGGAAAAGACTGAATTTTTATAACACTAATAACGTATACCCAACAATAGGATTCAAACATTAATAAAAATGAAAACTAGCCGGATTTTTGTATACAGGGTGGTGAAAATTTCGATGCTCACCATTGGTATCTTGGAAACGGTAAGAGATACGAGGTCGGTTAAATTAGAAAAAAGTTGCGCATTTTTGTGGTGATTGACAATCTGAAAAGAAACTTCGATTATTTTGATTGGTTTACGATTTATCACGAAAAAACTGAAAATTTTGATTTCAGAAATTATTTTTTATCTTTCCAACCATTCAAGCTATTTCGATCAAACTTGGTAGTTTCATGTTTTTGATCACTCCGAGTCGACCAACGTTAGCAGAAATTTTCCAGGCCTTCTGGATGTCAAATTATGATAGTCAACTTTTGTTTTTCTTATGGCCGCCATATTGGATTTTTGCACTAATAGATAGAGAAAAAAATTAGCTTTCTGAATTAGTAACCAACATATTTTTTTCATGACATTTTTAGCGTCAAATTCAGAAATTTTCATTAATTATTGACAAAATCGGGAATGCTTTGAAAAACAATTGAAATATTATCAATTTCCCACGCCTTCCAGATGTCAAATTATGATAGTCAACTTTTGTTTTTCTTATGGCCGCCATATTGGATTTTTGCACTAATAGATAGAGAAAAAAATTAGCTTTCTGAATTAGTAACCAACATATTTTTTTCATGACATTTTTAGCGTCAAATTTTGAAATTTTCATAAATTATTGACAAAATCGGGAATGCTTTGAAAAACAATTGAAATATTATCAATAGCAACAACAACAAAAAAGACAGATTGTATTCAATTGACGTATCCAGGGGCTCGATACCAAGTTGCAGGCGCGAAGTTTGAGACGGCGTAACTTGCCAAATACAGCGCGGTCTGATTGGTTGGTATCCGCCGTTGCTATGGTAATGGCACTTACGGCGGTCTCAGCCCCAACTTTATATCGAGCCGTAACTTCTTAATCGTGTTTTGTGCTTGTTTGTACCGAGAGCTCATAAATTAAATGAGTCAAGGGTGCCTGTGAATTCAAAAACGTCTGTCGAAACTAGGGTAATCCTTACTCCTTTTCTAATAAATTTGTCAAACTTTAACAAAAACGATGCTAGTTCCGACAGACGTCTTCGAACTCACAGACACCCTTGACCCATTCAATTCATGAACTACCGGTACAAACAAGCACAAAACACGATTACGAAGTTAGATACGTCAATTGCACACCATCTGTCACTTTTTTGTTGTTGCTCTATTGATAAGATTTCAATTGTTTTTCAAAGCATTCCCGATTTTGTCAATAATTTACGAAAATTTCAAAATTTGACGCTTAAAATGTCATAAAAAGAACATGTTGGTTACTAATTCGGAAAGCTAATTTTTTTCTCTATCAATTAGTGCAAGAATCCAATATGGCGGCCATAAGAAAAACAAAAGTTGACTATCATAATTTGACATCTAGAAGACCCGGAAAATTTCTGCCGACGTTGATCGACCCGGAGTGATCAAAAACAATAAACTACCAAGTTTGATTGGAATAGCTTGAATGGTTGGGAAGATAAAAAATAATTTCTGAAATCAAAATTTTCAGTTTTTTCGTGATGAATCGTAAACCAATCAAAATATTCGAAGTTTCTTTTCAGATTGTCAATCGCCACAAAAATGCGCAACTTTTTTCTAATTTAACCGACCTCGTATCTCTTACCGTTTCCAAGATACCAATGGTGAGCATCGAAATTTTCACCACCCTGTATAAGCTCAGTTAAGCATGTAGTTCAACATAGTAAAAGTCCTCAAGAATCCGGTGTGAGCTTCGGCCGTTGTGGCCTCGAGAAGAACTTGAGGATCAGTTTTTCGTGTTTATCTCGTAAACGATGGCACTTGGAGGAAAAGCACAAAATTGTTGGAAATTGTGTTGTCTACAAGAAAGGTCCTTACATATTCCATCATCAGTCCACTCCTTTTTCGTCAAAACACAAGAAAAGCTAAATAGTCCAGATGCTCGATGCCGAAGACTGTACGGACCTTGAGTTTTATGATGGCAGGGTGCCACTCGGTAGAGGTGTTGTTCGATCCATTTTCTTTTGATTGAAACCTAATGCCAGCAATACCAACTATGCCGGCGGCATATACAGGGTGACATAAAAATAAAAAGTTGAACAAATGTACCTCAAGAACCAAAATAGGTGAAGACATGTAAATCGCCAAAAATATTTCTAATTTCATGACCATGAAATCGTTGTAAACTTGAATCAAATATGTTGAGCCTTTTCTGAAATATCTTCAGGAGACTGAAGTCGTTACGAAAAAAAAAATAGTTTTCCGTTTATCAGTAATGCTTCAGATATTGAATCGAAACAATGATAAATTACATCTGAAATGGAATTACAGTGGAAAACCCTCTCTTCTAGGCCAACTAATTTTAGAAAAAAACACAGTCAACTTTTTTTCTGATAAGTGGACGAAAATAATTTTTTTTTTGGTAACAACTTCAGTCTTTTGAAGATATTTCAAGAACGGCTCAAGATATTTAATTCAAGTTTACGACGACTTCATGACCATGAAATCAGAATTACTTATGGCGATTTACATGTCTTCACCTATTTTGGTTCTCGAGGTACAAATGTTTAATTTCACCCTGTATATGCCGCCGGCATAGTTCGTCTTGATGGCTTCAAGTTTTAACCAAAAGAGAGTGGATCAAACAACACCTCTACGAAGTGGCACTCCGCCATCATAAAACTCAAGGTCCATACCAGTCTTCAGCGTCGAGCATCTGGACAATTTTAATGTTCTCGTGTTTTGACGAAGAAGGAGATGACTGACGATGAAATGTGTAAGGACTTTTCTTGTAGACAATAGAATTTCCAACAATTTCTTTCCGGGAACTTTTTTCCTAGGTGCTATTGTTCACGGGATATACGCAAAAAACTGACCCTCAAGTTCTTCTCGAGGCCACAACGGCCGAAGCTCACACCGGATTCTTGAGGACTTTCAGTAGGGGAGACCGGGGACTAAAGTAACAGTTTTCACATTTGGGCTGCTCATGAATGTTCGGGAAGCCCCACAGAAAAAAGGAAACCACCCAAAGATTCATCAAATATTTCTCTACAAATGGCCAATGTTAGTTGTGTCCAGGATGACACTATTTAGACCTGGTGATTTATTTTCCAAGACTCACATGTTACTTTCATCCCATATATAAGGGACAATTGTAACACCCTTTGGGGTCGAAAGTAACAGCACCACCAAGAATACAAATCTTATGAGAAAATAACAATAACAGTTACCTACAACTTGTACAAATGTATTTTATATTAATTATTGAAAAAATATATTGGTGCCTTCTCATAAATCCGGAAAATCAATCGGGTTCAGCTGTTTCGGCTTTGTCCCATGTTTTGGGCTTTCTTTTGTCATGCTCTTAGCCAGCTGGTAGGCCATCTTGCGCACATCTTTTGGTATCAAACCATAATATGATTGGCTACTTTCTAGCGCACTTCTCCAAACGGTAAGGCGCTTGTCCCCGCTTCGTCCGTCCGTCTGTTCGTCTGTCACAGCAAAAAAAAATTATTTAATGGGCTGTTCATGACCTTGGAACCCGAACTCAAGAAAATTCTGACAAATTAATGATGAACAATTACATTAACAACAATTAGTGTGGTGGGGCATCGCCAATGAGAGCTGCATTTCAGAAGCCGGCTGGATATAACGTTATGACATGCGGACAAGTACCCGTTTTCATAAAAATCAAATAATACATATGGGGAGTTATATTAAGGGGATAATTTGAATTCCACATTAGTACGTCCCACGGGTCAATAGTTAAGTCAATAGTCAATAGCAAAAATCACCATATCAGTGTATTATGCAAGAACGGGGATGAACGTAACACCCGTTACTTTTGTCCCCGACTATAATTTTCAACTTTATGAGCTTGTAAGTAAACAACCATTCAATATTGCACTAATACGCTTATTGCATCTGGTAGTCGCATTATCTAGCTATTTTGGGCGATATTTCATAGTTGTTTACTAGCTAATTCACCAAAACCAGCAAAAAAATTGTGAAGAGAGAGGAACATACTTTGGGTACCGAAAAACACACTCAGACGAACTGTGCGAACGGAATGATTGGCAGCCAGCCGCCGGTTAGCATGCATAAAGGGGTCAACGTGGTGCATCCAATGAGCTTAGCAGTTTTTCAAAATTACGTCACATAAAGGCGCGAAGGGCGCTGTTACTTCCATGGCGCGTTACTTTTGTACCCGGTCTCCCCTATGTTGAACTACATACTTAACTGAGCTTAGATACAAAAATCCGGCTAGTTTTCATTTTTGTTCGCTATTTGCGATTTAAACAGCTAAAATTCCTGGACTGACCGTGGGTTCCACAAAACAGATAATACGAGATTAGTTGATTTGCGATTTTTGTTTGTCAATTTATAGCTGAGTGATCAATGGAAATGCTGGTTTATCCCTCAATAATGGAAAGATTATGGGTCTAGTACAGATTTCAGGCATTTTTTGTGAGTAATCACCTAGCATTCAGCAGAAAAAAGTTCAGTTAATCTGCAATCAGCCTTGATCGCTGATCATCTTTTTTGCGGAACTGACGGTAAGAGAGTTTTCCAAGGGCTTCAAAATGAGCTATCAAAAATCAGAGTCATTTGGTGTCACAATTCCCTGTCACTGCTTGAAAGTGACATTTACCGCGGATAGATCACGTTGATGATCTTACTTTCTCTTTTTTACCGTAAACCTCACGTGCATACCAAATTTGATCGAAATCCGTTCAGTTTTTCTCGATCTATAATCACATAGGTATACATCAACGTCTCGGCTTTGACAGTTTATAGCTTTCGACAGAACGAAATTATGACGGCTATACGAGCGGCTATGTCATAATTTCTGCATGTTTTGGGTAGAAACTTTGAAGAGCTTTAAAAAGAGCTGTCAAATGTCAAAATCGTTACATCTAAATCTCCTGTCACTTTGACAGTAACATTTCCATTTGACAGATCACAGTGAAAATTTCATCTTTACCTTTCCACCATCGACTTCCACCCCTGTACTGAGTAACATCAGCATCGGTCAAATATTTCCGAAAAAATTAAATAAAATAAAAATGTATCGAAAAATTAACGACACAAAACTCGCCGTTGATTTTCAAAAAATCATATATCAAGAACGAAACGTCCTTTTGAGCTGGTTTTTGTTTAAACACTTCTTCAGAGTGTCTCTTGATTATGTTTTCGCACAAATACCCAAACTTTCATTATTTCTGGTAGGTACCTCGCCGCGGCCTGAAATTTTCATGTCATTTCATAGAAATGTGAGTATCTTCGACAATTATTTTTTCCAGTTTTGGCGGCCGCGATTGCCTGATGTTACCAGAATTCCAACCAAACGTTCCACCTGCGAGATACTATCTATGTACCAAGTTTCATCAAAATCGTTGCATTTTTTCAAAGATTTGAGAAAAATGCGAAAAAACGGACGGTCTTATTTTATTGTGTTGTGACGAACCTGACTGACGTTTCAGAGCCAAAAGCTTATTTTCACGTCTGCACACTACTAGACGCATGTTCACTAAGTTGTATTGCAATGGGGGTACTTGCCCAATTTTTTTCTATTGGCTTAATCGATAATATCGGTAAAAATATTGTACCCGTATTTTTTCTTTTTCCTAAATTCTCAAAATTGCGGCCGTACGTAAATAATAATAATAATCGTTTATTGTGACAAGTTATACACTTGTCAAGTGAAGGAGGAACACGAGGTTGGAACTAAAACAAGCAACCCCAACAAACAGCAAACTGTGCTGATAAATAAGTACACAATATTGTAAACAATAATGAAACGTAGTGCTTGTTTCAAAAATATATTTGTGACGTCACAAATATACGAAAAACTAAACAAACAGCACTGTTGGGTTGAAAACTCAAAAAACTCTTGGAGTGGCATCACAGTATTTGAAAAATACAGATATAAAAATTTCACTGAAGTTTCCCTACTGTTACCAACCCTTTGGAAAAAAAATCGAAAAAAAAATCTTCAACCAATGGATATACCGTCCGTTTTTTTTTTCTAGGCCCCAGCGCGTGGCGCCTTTATTATGGGTTTCACACCCAATATAGTATATATTTTTGAAATCAGAAAAAACAAGATCTTTCGAGTGATGATATGTCAAATTATTTTTGACAGATGTCATTTTTTGACAAATGACAGAATAGTACTTTAGGCCAGTCAAATTAGAACAAATTTTTCCGTTTGAGGGAAAAAACTGTTGGAGTTTTGGAAAGTTGACAGTAATGTCCGGTAAGGTGTACTGTTAAACATACTAAAAGTCCCCAACTCTACCTATTGAGCTCGAGCCGCCATCTTGGAAAAATGGTCCTTCGATCCAATTTTCTCCTCATATTCCGCTAATCATCGGAGATATTCAATTAAGTTTCATGAAAAATCGAGGCTATAAAATTGCCCACAAAAATTGTTTCATACCGATTTTTTTCTCGTATATGTTGATATTAATAAAATTAATTAACCAAAAAAAAATCAAAAAATTAGCGATTTTTTGCCTATGGCTAAAGATATTGTCTTCAAAATTTGTGAAGATGTTGGCAGTTCACATCAAAGCTAAACGTGACAGTTGAGATAGAAAAAAAAAATTGCGAAAATATTTTTTTATTTTTTTTTTCAAATTAAGCAAAATATTGATTTTCGAGTTTTACATTTCCAACAGGGCGGAGTGAAGGTTTCAATCGAACATGAATCAGTTTTGATATTTACATATTGTAAGACAAGATTTCATCAGTATTGTGCCTTCACGAGCTTCTGGAATGCTCGATATGAATTAAACTAAAAGAATAATATCTAAGTCCAAAAAGTGTTGTCGATTGGTTATAAAGGAAACATTTTGAAACAAAAGACATCAGCAAAGGATATACAGGAGGTCCAAAGGTTATTCAACTGTATATGAGCCCCATATTGATGTGCCTTATCCAAAATAGTACAAAAGAATCAATCAAAATGTTAAAATCCACCCTGTATAACAAAAAGTAACGATACAAAATTGAAGTAGTAAAGCGTACCTGGTGCCAAAAATACAGCCTTTACATTGCTGAAAAAAAGAACAAAATTGATCGATTTATTTGGAAGTTATTAGTCCTCAAACTTGACTTTACAAATTTCAGCCAGTGAAATAGGGAAAAGTAGAGAGAAATAACTGTCGGAGTTTCAGGAATTTGACAGGGATGTTCGCTAAGATATACTAATAAACATACTAAAAGTCCCCGCCACTACCTGTTGTGCTCGAGCCGCCATCTTGGAAAAATGGTAATAAATTTGATCGAAGGACCATTATTTCAAGATGGCGGCTCAAGCGCAACAGGTACTGGCGGGGACTTTTACTATGTTTATTAGTATACTTCAGCGAACATCCCTGTCAAATTTCTGAAACTCCGACAGTTACTTCTCTCTACTTTTCTAAATTTCACTTGCTGAAATTTGTAAAGTCAAGTTTGAGGACTAATAACTTTCAAATAAATCGATCAATTTTGTTCGTTTTTTCAGCAATGTAAAGGCTGTATTTTTGGCACCAGGTGAGCTCTACTACTTCCATTTTGTGTCGTTACTTTTTGTTATACAGGGTGGATTTTAACATTTTGATTGATTCTTTTGTACTATTTTGGATAAGGCACATCAATATGGGGCTCATATACAGTTGAATAACCTTTGGACCTTCTGTATATCCTTTGCTGATGTCTTTTGTTTCGAAATGTTTCCTTCAGAACCAATCGACAACACTTTTTGGACTTGGCGATTATTCTTTTAGTTTAATTCATATCGAGCATTCCAGAAGCTCGTGAAGGCACAATACTGATGAAATCTTGTCCTACAATATGTAAATATCAAAACTGATTGATGTTCGATTGAAACCTTTACTCCGCCCTGTTGGAAATGTCAAACTCGAAAACCAAATTTTTGCTTAATTTAAAAAAAAAAAAAAATATTTTCGCAATTTTTTTTTTCTATTTCAACTGTCACGTTTAGCTTTGATGTAGACTGCCAACATCTTCATAAATTTTGAAGACAATATCTCTAGCCATAGGCAAAAAATCGCTTTTTTTAAATTTTTTTTTGTTAATTTAATTTAATTAATATCAACGGATACGAGAGAAAAATCGGTATGAAACAATTTTTGTAGACAATTTTATAGCCTTGATTTTTAATGAAACCTAATTGAATATCTCTGATGATTAGCGCAATATAAGCAGAAAACTGGATCGAAGGACCATTTTTCCAAGATGGCGGCTCGAGCTCAATAGGTAGAGTTGGGGACTTTTAGCATGTTTATCAGTACACCTTACCGGACATTGCTGTCAAATTTCCAAAACTCCAACAGTTTTTTCCCTCCAGCTTTCCTTATTTGACTGGCCTACTTGTGATACATCATTTTGAAGCCCATAAAATTTTGAGGAGAACTGTGTTCTAATTTTTGAAATAGGGTGTCTTTTACAGCTTCTAGGGGTCTTTCAATAGGAAAAAATGTCAATTCCAGAAATAGCCACTCAATAAGTAATAGGTATTTTTGATATTAACTTATGGTGATGATCTGATTTTTGAATCGTCCAAATCATTGGGAAACTCTATAAACATTTCATCTTTCAGGTAAGCTCATAAAAAAATCGAGGGGGGTCATATCTGGCAAGCTCGGATGTCATCGCGTTGGGCCGGTAGTTCCAATTCACTGATCGTCGAATCTTTCATTCAAGGAACAAGGAGGCGGTCATTTCGAGCAACTTCTTTGGGATATTTCTTGTTTCATTGTGATTAATTGAAATTCATTATCATTAGTTAACATTGAAAATAGGTACCTGCTTAACCTACTCACTTATTATGTATTTCTGAAATCCAACATTTTTTTCCTATTGAAAGACTCTTACAAGCTGTAAAAGATACCCGATTTCAAAAATTAAAACAGTTCTCCTCAGAATTTCATGGCCTTTAAAATGGTGTATTACAAGTACTATTCTGTCAATTGTCAAAAAATGACATGTGTCAAAAATAATTTGACCTATCATCAGTCGAAAGATCTTGTTTTTGTGATTTCAAAAATATATAATGTATTGGGTGTGAAACCCATAATAAAGGTGCTACGGGCTGGGGCCTAAAATAAAAACGGATGGTATGTATTTTCGGGAAATTTTCAGGAAATGCCATTTATTACTTTTGTTGATGATTAAAAGTATTTCCAGTCAAATCTGTTCCATTGGCAAGTACCCCATTGCAATCGATCCAAAAACCTCGGAAAAAAACGTGGGACAAGCTTATTTTTACCTGTTTTCCGAAGAAAATTGATTTTATTCAAGTTGCACGCCTGATTTTGATCGGAGCTGCACATATTCCATCGAGTCCCTGGCGGGTACTCTTGCTACGAACCTTTGGTTAAAATCCGTTCGGTACTTCTCGAGCTATTTAACCTCAAAGTTTTTATTTTGACAGCTCATAACTTTTGACAGATGACAGATATGTCATAACTTTTGCATGTCTTGAACAGTTCTCAAAGGACTTCAAAATGAGCTATCAAAAATCAAAATCGTTGCATCAAAATTTCCTGTCATTCTTTGACAATTTCCGTTGACAGATCGCGTTGAAAATCATATTTTCGGTTTTTTATCATAAGCCATACGTGTATACCAAATTAGGTCGAACTCGGTCAAACGGTTTAGAAATAAATCGGGGGGTCAAAAAAATCCAACATCTAACAGGGTGTTTCAAAAGTATCGCATTCCGAGTCCAGAGCAATAAATGGAATCTAATCAAGAAAACGGAAAAATATTAAAAAAAATTTGTGACGTTTATTTTTGCAAATATGGGGGATCAAAGGGTGGGACTTCGCCCCTCTCTATTTTTGTAAGTTTGAATGATTTTGGAGAACTGTTTTTGACAGACTAATCAGTGAAAATGATCAATCACTGGGTGTGCACTGAACTCTGATTTAATTTACAAATCATTCATGAATTTTAAAAATTCATTTTCCTTCAAAAACGTCACTAAAAATTTTTCTATGGAAACGATAAGAGTCAAATCTTGTTCTAATGGTGCTATTCTGTAAAAAAGAACATTCCATAAACGCTCTGTTATTAAAAATCCGTGTCGGCCATTGGCTGTTGCCTAGGTAATAACAACGTAACAGAGCCTTAATGGAATGTAATTTTTTAGAGAATCGCACCATAAACTATTTTAGGAACCAATGGAATAGCTTACAGACATATTTGAAGAAGACTGGATTTTTGTGATTTATGACTCACCCTGTATCGTAAACAGAAATCGAGTGCACGCTAGCTGGTTGATAATTTTGACTGTTTGGTCTATCGTAAACAGTTCCTCAAAATCACTTTGAGCACTTGAGCAATGAAAATAGAGAGGGGCGAAGTCACACCCTTTGACCCCTCAATCCCCTCATATCTTCAAAAATAAACGTCACAAATTTCTTTCAATATTCTTTGGTGTTCTTGAGTAGATTTTATTTATCGCTCTGGACTTGGAATACGATACTTTTGAGGCACCCTATACATACATACATACACAGAGACCGACCGACACGGAAATTTTTTTCGACAGATCCTCGACGTTTTAGCATACGGGGAGTTCGAAAACCGAATAATTTTTTTTTGCAATTACCTCACTTCTCATTTTTCGAAAAATTCGATGAGAAGTAAAAAGGATAAGTAACAACCCTGGTAACACTGGCAAAAATACTGTTACGAGTTGCGAGGCTCTCAAGCGATTTCTCTGCATTCGAAAATAAATACGGAGATGTATCTGGGTACATTCGAAGCGGTGAGGTTCCGAAAGGTGCGCTGGATATCGAAACGCGCAAATCAGACACATCAGCACAATTGGCGGAGGTGCTGCACTCGAGAGCTTGCCAGAATATACGCGAATGGACTGCCAGGCATTGCTGGAGTCTTCTCGAAAACACGACGAGCCCAAATTTCAATTCACAATGACAGCGAGTAACCGACGAAGTTAACCAAAGCGATATTCAAGTGCGGTATTCAATTGACGCGTATTTATTAGACCGCAGTAATAAACAGGTTGTGTTTAAACGTTCGTTTTTAAATTATTATTATAAAAGTACATATCGCAAAATTTGTAACAATACCTTACCTCAGATCATTCCTCCTGATGGACGGTAACATAATAACCTACGTTCATTGTACTGAAGTCAGGTATCGTTGAATAATCCAAACTTTTTCGGAACTAGCAGAGGCTAGAGAGAACTCAAAAACAAGAAGCCGAAGTTGTTTATGCTCTCGCGCCTTCGCCATTATTTGTAATTGTAGCGTAATTTATTGCACCGCCCAGTTTCGGAAGAAATTCGCGAAATTGGTTTCCAACTCTGGCGTGCTAATAAACGGACTATGCCTGCTTATCGCATTTCTCATTATCTGGCGTTAATTAGTGCACCCGCGAAACCGGAGATGGCGCGCCCTCTGGGAAAGAAACCAAGAAGGCTTTGAACTCAAAGGGCTGCCTGGAAAATGCCAGATGGAAGTCCTATAAGACGCCAATGAAGCCTAGCAAAAGAAAATATAGCTTTGCCTGCATTGAACTGACATACGATTCTGCTACGATACTCAAAGCTTGTCATCAGTTAGCGTAGAGAACGTTAAAGGAGCTTTAGCTTTGAGTAATCCAGCGTTCTGAAGAGCTTGTTGTGAACTACTAACTGCAGTTTTTGATGTGTGGGATTCATTTTTCAAACCCACCTGCTCTGCCAGTTGAATTTCAATATCGATTTGCATGTTTTGTATAGAAGGTATGTAGGTATGGATATGTGCCTCCTTTCGATGTAATATTCAACCAGCATGTGCCTATATGTGTGCCTCTCCAGAGCTTCTCCCCCATCCCGCGCGCGTCTGATACGATGATGAATTTCTTTCTCTCGTGCTGCTGCTGCCACTACTATTAGCACACATGAGGTGGGCATTTTTTTCTTGTGTTTCATTCTCCTCTACTTGTTGCCTTTGTGTCTTGTTTCTTTCAATTATCGACGCCTGGCTTTTTCGATTGAAGACTCACAACGACGGTAGGCAGCGCAAAAAACGGCCCATCAAAGTGTATAAAGCGCATATTCGGTCTCTACATTAAAATTTTATGATGATGGGATCCGATCGTGAAATTGCCCAATTATACGAAATCTCACCTGTGATTGTTTCTTGCGCTGCTGCTGTTGTTGCGACGGATAATTTGAAATTAAGTCACGTATCCTTAGGTCCTTTCTAGGGCACAGAGTCATTAACGTGGAACAACTGTGTTACTGTTCCGACTCTCACATACAGGGCCAAGCCGCAATGTGTATTTTTTATTTGAGGAACAAAATGGGACTTGATAAACGATAAAAGTTTCAAGCCAGCATTTTAAAACGCAAATATCAAGTAGTGTGAGCAGTACTTTATCCGATTTTTCCTGGAATGTGTTAAGAAACCCTGGAAATATCACCCAGAGTCCAGAATGTATATCCAAGTCATTTAATTACCTACCACTGCCACTATAGGTAACGTTCTGTAATAACGATGTTCGTATCAGTGAGTAAGGTCTGGTCAGTTGAGTTGAATGAGCGTTTCTTGAATGTATAATCAATTCATCATTGAATAAAGATCGCTCGCTACGGGTTATAACGTGCATGCAGCAACATAGCTGACAGTCAGTTTCTGGATGAGTGGCTCCGCCGCGAGTGACTGAGGGAGCTTGGGCGGACATCCAGAAAAGTGGCCTCTTGCAGATACTCACGTCAAGGTCAGGCAATGCCTTCCGCGTGACTACCCGCCCCGAGAGGTTACATAGTGGAACAGCAAAACGTATAAGCTAATAGCTGAATGTCGCCTTGTCTTAAATATTCTCTTACTATTTTTATTATTATAAAATTATTGCTTTTCTTGTTACTTACATTAAGTAACAAACTAAAATTTTACCCAATAAATCCATTTTTTAATTTCCCGACCCCTCAAATCGTCCAGTTTTGAGGTCCCCCAAGTAAAGCCGATTTAGACCATTTTCAGAATGATGTCTCTCTATGCGTGCATTGGTGTGTATGTGTGTCTGTGATCTTCCACAATAACTGCCGAACCGTTGGCCTGATCGACTTGAAATGTGGTATGCGGACATGTCTCACGGAACTTAACTTGCATTATGTTATTTGAAAGCCCTTGAAAAACTGTATTCAGAACAGTTGGAAGTATTGCGCTATCTGTCATCGGTCAAATAGTAAAAAAGGTCAAAGTTCAAAACTTCACCATTTAATTATTGTAGCTCTACGAAGACTCTACTATTTAGTATTGGAATTCAATTTTTCCCAAAACCCGTGGAACACCCCATTCCTTAAAATAGCTGTTCGACCATCTGTCGAGGCGGAAATGGATGTTATAGTGCCATATGCCACTGAATCGCCGATTAAACACAATGTCACTGGCGGCCCGGGGCCCAGGACTATACCGGGTGGGCCATAAAAAACCGTGCTCGGAATTTTTCCTTCTCAAATTTTTATTCCGCCACCGATTTTGTCAAACTTTTCGGCATTAGATAACCAATTGAATAGGCTATCCCTATCATTTCCGTATTTCAAAATGGCCAACATATCCAAATTTAAGATGGCAGAAGCAACTGAAAATAGGCCTTCTTTTTTTCTCGTTGCTTTTTATTGAAAGTTACCAGAAAGTCAAAACCAATAATGTATTATGAAGGACCTTTCTTGTCAATTCAAGACCACAACCAATAAAATCGAGTCATCTGCTGGGGAGCAATAGCGAGTTGGAGCGAAGCCTACTTTCGGTTTTTTCATTTCCGCAGAATTGACCCAAATTTAGGTGTCCTGTCCGCCAATCCGCCATATGCTGATTTCTCAACCGATTTTCTCAGATTTGGTATCAATGGCTAGGCAATTGGATAGGCTACCTTTTTCATATGCAAAAATGATCGATCTGTCAAAATCCAAGATGGCGGAAGCAATTGAAAATATAATTTCTATTGTTCTCATTGCTTTTTGATAAAAATTAGCAGAAAGTCAAAGCCAATAATTATTATGAAGGAATAGCCTGTGGATGGACCTATGCTCTAATTCGGTGCAATTATTGGTCTATTATGGCAGAATTACAGAAATAATGCACGCTGCTGACCTCAAGATTCTTGACGCTTCTTTGACTTTGACAGCTCGCGAGGAACATTTTATCCACGAGGAGGTTTTTACGATCGGCAATGACACAACGAACTGCACCTGCTACTTCTTGTTCTTCTTCAGAGGAATGGAAATCGGGCACGTTAGAAATTTCAAAGTGTCGAAACAGACATTTTAGTTACCTACCTACGCATAAAACAATGCAAGTAGTTCAAATGTGTGACAGAATGCATGTAACCTCATCCACATTCCACAGCCTGTTTGGTCCCGTGATACCTTGTTCTTGCAACCGGAGTAGGTACCTACATTTGCTCCGCAGCAAGCCTAACTACTTCATTCTTGCAACCGGGCACTAGAAAACCTATTTCAGTTGAGGAATCATGAATTCACTTGAATTTTATTTCAAGGCATTTGAAGTTTCCCAATCATTTTATGCACTCTATCGACTGCCACAATTCCCGCGATTTAAACACCGGACACCCTGTATAGTGACCAAGATAGCCTTGAAAATGAAAAAATCTACACAAAGCAAGAGCAGAACCCGAGTTTCATGAAAATCGTTTAGGTAATAATAGATTCCAATGTATAGCGTCCAAAATGGCGGAGGAGTTGATTGCTGGATTAATATGAGATCGATCACAGCTTCTCATGCATTGATTTTTTTCTAGACCTACTAACTGTTTTCAAAATTATTGTTACGATACTTATGGAAGACTCCGCTCGACAAATTGGCGGAGGAGCCGTTGAAGAGTTTGCCGGATTCATAGCGAAGCTGTTGCACTTTTAGGACCTTTCCTAGTTGGAAAAAACTGACTTGGAGACGCATCATATTGTAGTTGTTAAAAGTTGTTTATAGTTGACCGATCATCCTCAAATTCAATTAGAGCTAAAATAGAGAAGATGCGATTCGACTTTATTTTTAGTTTAAAAATTCCTAGTTCTGCATTTACAACGTGTACAGCTGATATAGTGGATACGAAAAGAATGACGGAACAGCAGTCGAAATAGCAACTCCACAACCGGTAGCCAGACTATTTTTGGCCATTTGTGTTTCAGATTATCACATTTTTGATAACTGGTTTTGTACCGTATGTTCGTTAAAATGATGAATTAGGGCAGGCTTTGAACTTCAAAACGTATGTCCAAAATGTATTCCATGACGACGGCTCATCATGTTAACATCAGATTTGAGTGATTATTGATAAATTCACGACATACGTTTCTACTTCCATAGCCTGCCCTAATTAATGATTTTAACGAACATACGGTATTTACTGTGTTTTGGATAATTTGCTTCAATTTTTTTTGTAATTGGACCTTTTGTTTTTAAATTGTGTCACAAAAAAGTCATGTGATTATGATCGGTTGAACGACAAATTTCAGGCCTGTCCTGTTACCAATCGAAGTTGAATAAATTAATAACAATACGATGTTGCTGACAAAGCGCTTTTTGTTTCAGCTAGAACAGTTTACGGTGCTATGGATCCTGTTCGTGGTCATTGTGGCAGGAAACGTGGGAGTCCTCTACACTTTGGTTTTCGGAAGATCAAGAAAGAGCCGCATGAACTTTTTCATAACGCACCTGGCGCTTGCTGGTAAGCTTCACCCAAATAATCCTTAGTAAATAGAATTTATTCCGATTTTGACGAAGGTAACTCCGCTACCTACGCCTCCATTCATAAATGCGCCGTTGAGATTCAAGCATCCTCTTTTTTGTTTCGCCCACGTTGTAATTATTGAAAATCAATGACAAGATTTGCTGAAGAGGAAAACAAGAGGGACAATACTCGGGAATAGTTCTGTCTCGAATCTGGGATTTTAAATTGAATTACTATAGAAAAAAAGTGCGATCAGCTGAATCTTGTGTCCTTGGAAAAGCACACCAACTTCTACGTTCTCATCTTCAAGTACCTACAGCATGTTTGGTTGAAATACAAAGACGGTCAGATTACAAAAAAATTGTTCAACTGTCAGTGTTGAAATGCAAATAAGTATATCTTCCACCATTCCAGAAGTATCTCGAACAAACAGCACCTACTCATTCTAATCTAGCCATACCTTCCCTCACTCACATTTCTGAATGCTAACTGCTATGGGTACTTAATCATCGGTAAATCTAAATATTATTATATGTAAACCTACCTATAATTATTAGTAAATTAGTGCGGGGTATGTAGTTCTCATTTCTTCCAGATCTATGCGTGGGGCTTATCAGCGTCCTGACTGACATCGTCTGGAAGATAACAGTCCGCTGGTATGCCGGGAACATTGCATGCAAAGCGATTCGATTTTTACAGGTGAGGATTTATTGTTAAAATAGAATGTAGGCCATAATGTAAGTTGTCTGAAAAACCAAGAAAAAAACAGAAGTCAGCATGGTAGTTGGACTTTTGTTCTCGCCAACGTTGTCCAAGATAAAAGAAGCATAATGCACATTTCGATTTGATGAAACTTGGTTCAGCAGAAGAATCCTGGTCAAGAAGCGAATGCTTCATTTATTATGGATATGTTTCAGAACAGCCTTGAGGGGCTTTGTGATTAAAACTTCTTTCCTAAGTAACCAAAGAATTTACCTTTTAACTTCTACAGTATCAGATTCGGAAAAATAGCGCGCGCTTGATTGCCAGTCAGCTCAGAGGCTCGGCTCAGGGTAATAATAACAGATCAGAAGCGAATGGCAGTTTTGGGCTGCGTGACGGCAGAGAAATCGAACAAGACAGATCGGATTTTTTCTTGGAAGTTGTTAAGACAGTTTGTATACTTTCAGGTGGTCGTAACTTACGCTTCGACCTACGTCCTGGTGGCCTTGAGCATAGACCGCTACGACGCCATCCGCCATCCGATGAAGTTCTCTGGAAGTTGTGAGTATCATGGAAGCTTAACTAAACGCACCACAAAAACCAACCGAGCACAACGAAATCTAATTTAAAAACTTCCAAAACGCTGCCGCGTCGCGAAGATCTCCTATTATAAATTAAAATCGCCTTACTAAAACTGGACGGGGAACCAACGAAGAGGACATGAAAGGAAATAAATTTGTTCCACACCGTGTGATCCTGGAAAATCGGCACAAAGCTCTCTTTTATTAGTTTTATTGCATTACGGTGCTTTATTTGGAAAAAGCGATATTCGACAGACGACAAAAGCCACCCAGCAGTTTATTTCATTTTCATC
This sequence comes from Anaspis maculata, assembly GCA_949128115.1. Lineage (NCBI taxonomy): Eukaryota > Metazoa > Arthropoda > Insecta > Coleoptera > Scraptiidae > Anaspis > Anaspis maculata. The sequence goes on along the minus strand of OX421966.1, from coordinate 50,936,278 downwards.
CATCAGAGATATCGGAAGATAGGATGGGTACGTGCCTGCTATAGTCAGTTATATTCAGGCTATGTTTGATTCTTCACCAGAATATTGGATTATTGTTTTATTTCGAATCTACATCGCCGGGGAAAAATGGATTTAAAAAGTTGGGCGTTGTTCTCGGAATACCTACCTCTAGAGACAAATGAGACGACGTCAACGGAGCGCTTGTTTCAAGGGTTATTGTTATCGACAGAAAAAACGAACTGGATTTGTATTCCTAGAATTATTCAGGATTTACGCCAAATTAAGGCAGCAAGCTTGAACTCAGAGGGTATTCCAATAAACACACATACCAACGTTGGAATAAGAGATTATCAAATAACTTCAATAAATATGCCGAAGTAGTTTGAGTAAAGTAGTTCCGGGGAAAAACCAAGCCAAGGCACCTGATAAAGGTAAATCAATGATGATAATGTGTAACCCACGAGTTATAATCGTTTTCACGTTTCACTTCTTTCTATAAAAAGTAGCTCAATTTCTAAATCAGGCGAACTCCACCAACTAATAATAGGGTAGTGACCACCATTGAAAAATGTTCAAAAAATCATAGGTATACTAATCAAGTCTAAAGTCTCAATAACAAGACTACTTTTCGTGAATTTTCGAAAAAAAAATCCAAGTGTTTCAAAATCTACCTTGAAAAGTGGCTACTTTCACGAACGATTTCAAATCTACCGAGCTTTTAGGCCAGTCAAATAAGGAAAGCTGGAGGGAAAAAACTGTTGGAGTTTTGGAAAATTTGACAGTAATGTCCGGTAAGGTGTACTGATGAACATACTGAAAGTCCCCAACTCTACCTATTGAACTCGAGCCGCCATCTTGGAAAAATGGTCCTTCGATCCAGTTTTCTGTTTATATTGCGCTAATCATCAGAGATATTTATTTAAGTTTAATCAAAAATCAAGGCTATAAAATTGCCTACAAAAATTGTTCCATACCGATTTTTTTCTCGTATCTGTTGATTTTGATAACATTAACTTAACAAAAAAAAATAAAAAAAATAAGCGATTATTTGTCTTATAAATTTGTGAAGATGTTGGCAGTCTACATCAAAGTTGAACGTGACAGTTGAGATAGAAAAAAGTTTTATTTTTTTATATGAGGCAAAAATTTGGTTCTCGAGTTTGACATTCCCAACAGGGCGGAGTGAAGGTTTCAATTGAACATCAATCATTTTTGATATCCACATATTGTAAGACAAGATTTCATCAGTATTGTGCTTTCACGAGCTTCTGGAATGCTCGATATGAATTAAACTAAAAGAATAATAGCGGAGTCCAAAAAGTGTTGTCGATTGGTTCTGAAGGAAACATTTCGAAACAAAAGACATCAGCAAAGGATATATAGGAGGTCCAAAGGTTATTCAACTGTATATGAGCCCCATATTGATGTGCCTTATCCAAAATAGTACAAAAGAATCAATCAAAATGTTAAAATCCACCCTGTATAACAAAAAGTAAGGATACAAAATGGAAGTAGTAAAGTACCTGTACCTGGTGCCAAAAATACAGCTTTTACATTGCTGAAAAAAAGAACAAAATTATTGATCTATTTGAAAGTTATTAGTCCTCAAACTTGACTTTACAAATCTCAGCCAGTCAAATAGAGAAAAGTAGAGAGAAGTAACTGTAGGAGTTTCAGAAATTTGACAGGGATGTTCGCTAAGGTATACTTATAAACATACTAAAAGTCCCCGCCTCCACCTGTTGCGCTTGAGCCGCCATCTTGGAAAAATGGTCCTTCGATCAAGTTTATTACCATTTTTCCAAAATGGCGGCTTAAGCACAACAGGTAGAGGTAGGAACTTTTAGTATGCTCATTAGTATACCTTAGCGAACATCACTGTCAAATTTTTGAAACTTCAACAGTTACTTCTCTCTACTTTTACCCATTTGACTGGCTAAAATTTGTAAAGTCAACTTTGAGGACTAATAACTTTCAAATAAATCAATAATTCTTGTTCTTTTTTTCAGAAATGTGAAGGCCGTCTTTTTGGCATCAGGTATGCTTCACTACTTCCATTTTGTATCGTTACTTTTTGTTATACAGGGTGGGTTTTGACATTTTGATTGATTCTTTTGTACTATTTTGGATAAGGCACATCAATATGGGGCTCATATACAGTTGAATAACCTTTGGACCTCCTGTATATCCTTTGCTGATGTCTTTTGTTTCAAAATGTTTCCTTCAGAACCAATCGACAACGCTTTTTGGACTTGGATATTATTCTTTTAGCTTAATTCATATCGAGCATTCCAGAAGCTCGTGAAGGCACAATACTGATGAAATCTTGTCTTACAATATGTTTAGTATCAAAACTGATTGATGATCGATTGAAACCTTTACTCCGCCCTGCTGGAAATGTCAAACTCGAAAACCAAATTTTTGCTTAATTAAAAAAAAAAATATGTATATTCTCTCAATTTTTCTCAACTGTCAATCTCAAATGTCACTTTCAGCTTTGATGTACAGGGTGATTTTTTGAAAAGTTTCCACCCCTTGTTTCTCGCCGCCAAAATGTTTTACAGGAAAACGCCGAAACAGGTCAATTTTTGTTTCGAGGGGGTCATCTAGAACACATATCACCAAATTTTTATCTTGAACCCCTTCGCCCCCGCCCCACCCTGCTTTAAAATTTCAAATAGCATGACCTACTTTGTGATACATCAAATTGAAGGCAATAAAATTCTCTTTCTGTTAAACATATTTCAAATTTTTTTAAACCACCCCTCAACCCTTCTGAAAATCCTCTTTTCGTTAATGGAAGGACAATGTTCCCCCTATAAACTCTTGATTCCTGAGAAATAGACTTCCCAGCAAAAACAGGTCGATTCTTATTTCAATGGGGTCATCTTAGACACGAGTGGCCAAATTTTTATCTTCAACCCCTTCGCCCTCACCCTACCTTACTTTGAAATTTCGAATAGCATTATCTATCTTGTGATACATGAAATTGAAGGCAATAAAACTCTTTCCGTCAATTTCATGTATCACAAGATAGATAATGCTATTCGAAATTTCAAAGTAAGGTAGGGTGAGGGCGAAGGGGTTGAAGATAAAAATTTGGCCACTCGTGTCTAAGATGACCCCATTGAAATAAGAATCGACCTGTTTTTGCTGGGAAGTCTATTTCTCAGGAATCAAGAGTTTATAGGGGGAACATTGTCCTTCCATTAACGAAAAGAGGATTTTCAGAAGGGTTGAGGGGTGGTTTAAAAAAATTTGAAATATGTTTAACGGAAAGAGAATTTTATTGCCTTCAATTTGATGTATCACAAAGTAGGTCATGCTATTTGAAATTTTAAAGCAGGGTGGGGCGGGGGCGAAGGGGTTCAAGATAAAAATTTGGTGATATGTGCTCTAGATGACCCCCTCGAAACAAAAATTGACCTGTTTCGGCGTTTTCCTGTAAAACATTTTGGCGGCGAGAAACAAGGGATGGAAACTTTTCAAAAAATCACCCTGTAGACTGCCAACATCTTCACAAATTTTGGAGACAATATCTCTAGCCATAAAAAAAAAATCGCTGATTTTTTGATTTTTTTTTGTTGAGTCAATTTTAATAATATCAACATATACGAGAAAAAAATCGGTATGAAGCAATTTTTGTAGACAGAAAACTGGATCGAAGGACCATTTTTCCAAGATGGCGGCCTCAAGCTCAATAGGTAGAGTTGGGAACTTTTAGTATGTTCAACAGTACGATTGCGGCCAAATTAAAGTGGACGACAATGTCAACGAGTTGGCTTGCTGTCGTGCGACGTTCAGGCCAGAATCCTGAGAAATCTGTCAACTGTCGTCCACTTTAAAAAGTCCGCAACGGTACACCTTACTGGGCATTACTGTCAATATTCCAAAACTCCAACAGTTTTTTCCCTCAAACGGAAAAATTTGTTCTAATTCGACTAGCCTATTTATGGTAGCCTTACATTGAGCATCAACTGCTGCGGCTTTTTTAGCTGCCGAGCTCTCATTGGTCCGATATTGGTCATTGACAGCAATGACAGGCGTCAGGTCCAATCAGAACTCTGCAGCTAAAGAAGCTGCAGCATTTGATGCTCGCATCAATGTAGGGCCACCATAAAGCGGCTTTTTAAATCTTTCGACAGAAGTGGGGACACTTCACCTCCGTTGCCTAGGGTAAATGCTGTGTGTCACTGTCACCTTGCTGTTGAGTGTTGACATTTGCGAACATAACCTAATTTTTCATCTTTCCACATTCAATTATTCAAGCAAAACAACACGAAGCAGAGAAATACGATGTGGAAGTACACTATTTCACTACTTTTAAGGTGGCCGCAGTATTGGTCAAATAATAAAGTTTTTCTTCGGTTCCACTAACCTTAGTCTCTGGAAGAGAATTACCATTCAGGTCTCTTTTGAAAGCTACAAGAATGGTCTTCAACTTAACGAGCTGAAATTTAAAAGTTTTAAAAAACAATTTTCAAAAATCATTTTTCCCCAAAAATTCAAAATTTGAGCTCGTTAAGTTGAGGACTATTCTTGTAGCTTTCAAAAGAGACCTGAATGGTAATTTTCTTCCAGAGAATAAGGTTACTGGAACTGAAGGAAAACCGTGTTATTTGTCCAATATTCTGGCCACCTTAAAGCCACGATGTCTACTTAACATTTATTAATCAGCTGTTATGCGTGTTGACGCTAGTGCTTTTCTTTGTAAGTTGGTAGTGTTGTCAAGCCTGCTTCTCTGCCGCCAATAAAAGATTATGACGTCATCGCGCCTTTGAAAGTGGTCGAATATTTTTATGATTATCTTTACCGGGAAGACTTACAAAAAAAAAGTGTACTTTGAAAAAAAAACAGGACAAAAATCGGCCACTACCCTATTATAAACGTGACTCGGCGGAAGATAGGCTCCATCAGGCCACTTGGTGATTGATGAAATAGTCGGTGACACCATAGATGTCTGTTTTGTTACGTCGCGTCGGTCGTATACGATGGTCACCTGCATCTATCGCAACTTCGCAACTATCGTGCGATCGCAACATCTATCACAACACAATTAAAAGTCCGAAAGTAAGGCATAAATAGGTCTTAATTAAGGCATAGAAGTATTTTCACTGTCTCCGTTTTTTTTTGCGCGCGATTGTACTTCCATTGGAAACCAAATTTTGAAAATCATTTTTTGACATTCCAAAACTGTTCGTCCTAGAAGTGCCTGCTGGGTGGCGTGTCGTTCGACTTTGGAATATAGGGTAGGGTACTGGATAGGAGAGAGTGGCGCTACCGACTGCTCTCGCCGATATGCTTCCCGCCAAGAGAAAGATTGAACTATGATTTTGTTATGAGCGCGACTCGCGACATCCTGTTGAGAGAGATCCGATGTGCTCCCACTCAGCATAGCATGTCATGTTTCATAAATGAGATGATCTCAATCATGTCACAAAATAACATCACAATGAACGTTACTTTCACATCTATGAGATGTTCATCTGCGATGTTATACGATGTAATGTCTGAGAGATGTTTCAAAATGAACTTAAATGGGGTGTTTCGCCGCTGAAGAAGACGATAGATGGCAGCAGGGGCCAACCCGGGTTTATCACTAGGTTACTGTTGGTTGGTAAACCTACCTGCTCCATGTTGGTAGCTGCGTTCCTTTTATCATCTGAACTGAGAATTCTCACTTCAGTTGCTAGTTGTGTCTCTTTCCCTCTCATGCAATTCTCGCTTTTTCTCTCTCTAACTGAGGTGAGATAATCTGAGATTTCGTGTAAAAGGAATACGGCTGGTATCTCGTATCTCTTGAGCCCGTTTGTGTGTCTGTCAGGGATGTGTCTGTGTGTGGTGCGTAACGCTATATTGCCTAGCAGCATCATGCTACACCCAGCACTTTTCCACCTGCCACTGATCACTCGAACAATGTAAATGACAGCAACGACCATATGACTGACATTTGGTGAAAAAAATATATGAACGTGGGGTTGTACTGGTCGGTTTTGGTGATTTTTGGGGGCTGAATGACCGTGAAAATGTTTGCCAGAGGAACCGTCCGGGAGACAGCACCCGAAGAGCAGTTCACGGACACGCCGGCCGATTTGCAACCTAATTACAACCTACCTACCACCGTATCGTGTGCCCCACTGTCCATATTCAAGAACACATTAGCCAGGATCACGGATCATGATCCGGAATTCCGCTCACAAGGTTGGTTGGCTGTGTCACGTGCAACCACTCCAACCAATTCAGTCAGCGGATTTCCGAATCATGATCCATGATCCTGGCCGAAAGAAAGCAGCTATTATGCTCTTCTTCAAAAACATCTATACTAAAAACCTCTACTCCGAAAGCCAAGTGTACGTAATTTTTTTCATCTTAATTCCTTCCTTACCTCTGACGACACACATTCATACTTGACATGACAGCCGACCCGGCAGGCAGACTCCAAAGTCAAAAGGAAAGCCCCCTCCATGTGAGAACCGTTCAAAAAGTAGCGGGAAAATAACCCGGGTTGGCCCCTGCTGCCATCTACTTGACACCTTGACAACTGCAGAGAAAACACCCCATTGAACTAGAGAAACTGTACTATAGAGTGACGAAGCTATGAAAGGGATATATCGGTATTCTCTGTCAGTGTCTCGGCATTTCCTGGCCTCGTCAAAATTTGAAACAAAGTTAGCTGGGGTGGGCGTGGTTGCTATTGACATTTGTCATTTTCAGGATTTGTTTACAAATTTGAATTGTCATTATTTTGCATGCTGAAATCGCCGAAATCCGGGCTAAAAGTGCGAAAACGAAAAAGGTGCACCGTGAAGCAGTACAAGAGTCGGGAAGATGTGATGTTTTCCTTGCCGAAGAAACCATCAGGTATAGAATTTTGCAAAATTGATGAACTTCTGTTATTGTGCTTTTTGGGTTTTCCAGCTGTTTGGGGCCAGTACCTACTGAAATACATAAAATACCTACTGCGCGTATGGCAATTACAAATATATCTTCACGATGGGGTCACCACGTCGACGGTTACTGCATTCAACGATCAATGGAATTTGCGTTCGACGGAATGAGTTGGATGATGAAACCTACGTTCGACGAAATGCCAGCAGTACTTGAAATACGGTGATCGAAAGCATCTGCTATGTATGGAACACAATATACATGCCTAAAACAGTTTTTAAGAGTTTCTGTTAAATTTAGTGAAAAAATCTGTGTTGAAAGATGAAACGGTCGACTTAACTTCAACAAAAATATTGACAGCTCATGTCATGCATTTTGACTGTGACGCAGGGTGGTTTTTGGTTTAGTAACAAGCAATGGCACCACACCCTGACGTGCGAATACCCTAGTGCTCTAGCTTTCTCTCTCTCTATACCCTCTCGCTCAATGACTGGGCTTGCGTCTCTCTCTGGGTAACCAGATCCCAGGTCTCTCTACATTGAACTAGGGAACCTGATTATCACGTGACCGGCCGGCCGGCGTAAGGGAAGCGCATTCTGGCGAACCGTTTGTTTACTCACAGGCCTCGCGGAGTCAAGGACTGACAGCTGTCGGCATCGCGGAAGGCCATAGGCGTCCGTCCCAACGGGCTGTAGCTGTCACAAACGTCAGATGTGTTCATTTTGGTACCCAGAGCCTGTCCAGAGCCATTTGTATGTAGAAAATGTACAGAGAAAGTATCCATCACCTGCTGTTGTGTTTGATGGGTACAGCGACCAACCCGCAGCATCAAAGGAGAAGAGCAGAGACGACGTGCTGCTAGAAAGTCTTGTCCAAATATGATTTTCGGTGAGCAGGCAACAGCAACCGCCTCAGAGGAGTTTTGAAGCAACGATCTAAACAAATTTGGGTTTATAGACATGCTGAGATTGCTGGGGACGCGCTTCGAGCAGCAAGGAGTAGGAGTTGGGCAGGCACCTAACGTTGCCGACTTCGTAATCGTCAATACAGCCCTAGAAGTGGCATCAGCAGGAAACACTGCCATCATCGTCGACAACACCGTCTCCACGTAATGCTCATTGCCCTCGCCCATCTCGGTGACCGTGTCCTCATGCTGCAACCTACTGAGACCAGTAAGATACAGCGCAGAATGCTGATATGGAAGACATAGTTAGCGCATGCTGTATCTTGGTGTGACAAGACAAGGGCGTTGTATGGAAAGGGAAAGAAAAAGACGTGCACTGCAATCTACAGCAAGTCAAAACATTCGAAGACCTGGAAGACCATGAAGCACACCCGAGAAAGTCCGATAAAATTGACTGGTGGGTTCTCATGGCCCAAGGACTCACTGAACCAAAAATCAGCTTTAGGCGAATTTGTTCCCGGTATTTATGGTATAAAGTCTACATAGATTGACTGGACTAGGTAATGTGAGACAGAATGACAGCAACAGCACCGGACCCCGCAAATTTCCTGCTTGCTCCGCTCATGGTCAACTTTGACAAATAGCTGAATTTTATCCCCTCCCATCGGCCCCTAGTAACGGATGATTGCGTAACCCTTGTACAGCCAAAGCTGTCGATAATCTAGCAACCCTACATTGAACATCACACATGAGACATCTACCGGACGTAAAATTGTTACTTCTTTCAACTGATCGAAGTGTAACATCTCACTGACGTCAATGAGACGTAGTCACTGGGAGATTTTTCAAATTTCGCGGGCTGTCATCGTTAAGCTTCGTGTGTCGGAAAATATTTAATTGATAGTTTTGCCCCCTATTCCATGTGTGTGATGCCAGAACAGCCTTTATGTCTTCATGTGTCGTTTGGAACCATTTTTGTGTCTTATAGTGTGTCCCGTTTGTGTCTCCTTGTGTTCTTCGAAAGCCTACTGGGCCTTCTTGCATTTTGTCGTGGCTTTCGCACTTCTGGTGAACCCTTATTATTGTGCCTGCTCTTCTGTTTTTCGGAACCCCAAAATGGGCCCCTTTTGTCTTATTGTGCTTTCGAATACTTTGATGACTCCCGTTCATGTCTTATTGTAACCTCGCTTGAGCTCCAGCGAGGCTCTTTGGGTTCGGTGTATCGTTTGGAGTTCTAATGAAATATCCCGAGAAATATCCCTGAACATCAAGTGCGCTGTTTAATTGTACTATATTAGATAAGTTGGTAGCTTAGACAAATCGGCAGCAGTGTCTCTAACTATCACCTGTGGGGATCCAGGTTCGAATCCTCCAAAGTACGCCAATAGAAGAACAACTTTTCTTAGGGAAAAAACGTGCTGTATAGATTGTAAAAAATTAGTAAAAATAGGTGCGGAACCTCCCATGACATAAAATTATGTTGAAAAGTGGTGAAGAATTAATTTTCATTAAAAAATACACATCCAAAATGCGACGTTATATGTACGTCAAAAAGTGATATCTACGAGATGTGGAATAGTGATGTAGATAGTATGTCACATTTGGACATCTTTGAGATATCTCATTCATGTTCTAATTACCCGGACATAAGAGGTAACAGAGATGTCCACTTAACATCGCATAGACTTTTTCTGTTAACATCGCAGTTGTGACTTGAACATCTAAGTGATGTCACAGAGGTGTTTTCTTGCTGAGTGGGCTGTGACGTCAAACTGTCAACGTGACGCCACTCTATCCTATCCCAGTACATTCTGTTTTGTAACGCCTATATTTTCGTAAGCTGTCTAATAAAAACCACAGGCTTATTTTGGAACATTGATCGAACCAAAGTAAATAACCACATCGACCGGCGCTAGATAAACAAAATTCGATAATTCCAAATGTTTCTACAAGTTTACGTTATTTTAAGAAAATAAATGCACAAGTTCAGGGACGCATTCCAACTATATGAAGCTATTATGTGTTTTTTTTCATCAGGGAAACGGGCCAAATGCCTGATATCGGCAGCATGGATGTTCAGCTTGGTCTTTTCGACGCCCATTTTAGTCTTTTACGAGGAAAAAGAGGTGCACGGCATAGTCCAGTGCTGGATAGAGTTTTCCGAACGGTGGCAGTGGAAGCTCTACATGACCCTGGTCAGCGTCAGTCTCTTTGTCATTCCGGCCAGCATCATAGCCACCTGTTACGCGGTGATAATAGCCACCATTTGGTCGAAGAGCGCCAAGGGTTTCGTGAAGAGCAGCAGCAACGCAATGAAGATTCACGTGGGGGGCGGCGAACAGACCAGATTGGGCTCGGACAATTCCAGGAGGGCTAGCTCTAGAGGGCTGATACCCAGGGCCAAGGTCAAAACCATCAAGATCACGTTCGTCATAGTCAGCGGTGAGATTCTGTGTTGTTGCCTACTTTGGGTCTGCGCTTGTTTCAGTTGTTGTATCTTCAAAGATTCATAACTGCCCAGCCACCTTGGAGCTGCGTAATATGAGAATGTGTTAGAGTGCTGGAAAATTGTTGAAAAAATTCTACCACTTTTAATTTTGAAGTTATGAAGGGACAAAAGTTGATCCTTCGATCGCTTCTATTTTCGTTGTTTCAGAAGATTTTAGTAAACTGTTCATGGAAGAATAACAAGTTACAAAAACTGAACCTCTGAAGATGTATTGAATTTCTGTTTTCTATACAGAGTGAGTCATAAACTACAAAAATTCAGTTTTCTTGAAAAACCAGAAGCAAAAGAATTCTGTTGGAATGAATTGTGTTTTATTGTGCTCAACATAAACTATGAGACCATTGTGACTGTTTTCAAGGCACTTTTAGGAAAAACCGATTTCCAGGATTCATGGCTTACCCTGTATACAAAACAGAAATTCAGTACATACTCAGAGGTAGATTTTTTGTACTAATTGTTTTCCATAAACAGTTTACTAAAATCTTTTGAAACAACGAAAATAAAAGCGATCAAAGAACCAACTTTTGTACCGTCATGCATAACTTCAAAATCAAAAGAGATAGATAGAATTTTTTCAACAATTTTCCAGCACTGTGACTGGATACTTTTGAATCACCCTGTATACAGCTCAATTTCAAGTCAGGTGGTGCAAAGTTGCGTTGGTTCAAATGGCCAAAAACAGCGGCCTGATTAGGGGAAACAGGTTGTTTTCCGTCGTTATCAATGTCATGGTAATCCGTCGCAACTCCTCAATTTGAAATTATTGAGCCCTCGGGAAAGTAATTCAAGTGAAAGATGAAGTGAGGAGAAGATGGTCATAGTTTATTTACCTTGATAGATATTCTACATGACCAACTTGGAAGCAAAGGGCAAGGCAAAGGGCTAATACTGTAATGAAATTAAATAATGAATGTTTATATGGAAGCGAAAATATATATATAGAAGTGACCGAGGAAGTGACAATGCCGACTTCTTCTTTCCAGTGTTCATCATATGTTGGAGTCCCTACATAGTCTTCGACCTCCTGCAAGTCTACGGCCACGTTCCCAACACCCAAACGAACGTCGCCATCTCAACATTCGTCCAGAGCTTGGCTCCTTTGAACTCGGCAGCCAATCCAATCATCTACTGTCTGTTTTCCACCCATTTCTGTCGAACTCTGTGGTTTGTATACTTTCCTCCTCTTTCTAACGCTCGTTTTTCTCATCAACGGTAACGTTTGCAGGTTGCTGCCCCCTTTCAAATGGCTGCTGAAGAGGAAAAAGAGACGAAACGGAGATTCAACAACCAACACGCAGAGCAGCTCCCTTTCGGAATTCCTCACCAACACCCATCACAAAAGACGCGTCGAGGCCACCTCGACCAACAACGCCCATACAGTATTAGTACATTGAAATATGCCAAAAGATGCAACAAAAAGTATATAATATGATGAAGATGATGAACATTTATTTATTTTTATGTGTAAAATGTATAATTATTTTATTTTTTATCGATGAGAATTTTTGTTACGAAGCAATATATATTGCTACAATCATTGTGTATAAACCAGTTAATTTTGTTCCCTTCGTCTCACCCTTATTACCAATCTATCAATTTGAACAGGCAAGATGTGACGTAGGTACCTATACCGAGGGTGTTAACAGCAATGGGCGCACTCTTTTTAGCGCACTTTCCCAAAAAATGGGAAAAAGGCGCTTTTAGCTTCACTTTGTCCGTCCGTCCGTCCGTTTGTCCGTCCGTACCCGGGATAACTCTTCGGGGAAGAAAGATATCGATGTGGTGTAAACGCTGATCAATAGTACATATGTCCAGGATGTGAAGTTGACTTTTAGTTTTTTGTTATTCTGCCGCCATCTTTGATCCGCCATTTTGAATTTCTCTAAAAGTGATCCGATTGAAATGAAATTTGCAGGCAATGTAAACCACATCAAGATCAATCCAATTTTTTACAAAATTGATGTCCCGCCGCCATCTTGTATTCTCCATATTGAACATGTTTCGAAGTGATAGAACTAGGAGAATTATGCCTCAACGAAAAGAGAAATTGATGTGGTGCAAACGCCAATCGAATGCGTACGTGACCACCATATAAAGTTGACCAATGACTTTTGTCACTTGGCCGCCATCTTTGATCCGCCATTTTGAATTTCTCTGAAAGTGGTCTGATTCGAGTGAAATTCGCAGGCGATGTGAATTTCAATTGGATAAATCCAATTTTCGACAATTGATGCCCCACCGCCATCTTGTATTCTCCATATTGAACATGTTTCGAAGTGATAGAACTAGGAGAATTATGATTATGCCTCAACGAAAAGAGATATCAATGTGGTGCAAACGCCAATCGAATGCGTACGTGGCCACCATATAAAGTTTGACCAATGATTTTTGTCACTTGGCCGTCATCTTTGACCCTCTATTTTGAATTTCTCTGAAAGTGCTCCGATTTGAGTGAAATTCACAGGCGATGTGAACTTCATCAAAATACATCCGATTTTGGACAAATGATGCTCTGCCGCCATCTTGGCCGCCATATTGAAATTTCTTATCACTCAACGATTTTCATGGAGCTTGGGACTCACCTTTGTTTCGTATGATCATTCTTATTCTCCAGCCAAATTCCAACATTCTGCCGTTGATGTGAACTTCATCAAATTACATCCGATTTTGGACAAATAACATTCTGCCGCCATCTAGGCCGCCATATTGGAATCTCTTATTAGTGGAACGATTTTCATGAAACTTGGAACTTACCTTTGTCTATAGTACAATCATTTAGATTTTTATGCCAAATTTCATGAATCTGACGTTATTTTGGCCGCCATATTGAAATTTCTGCCCAAATAACGGTAGAACCCTAATTAACATCTTGCGTTCACTAATCCTTCAAAAAGAAAGTGCGCTACTAAGCCTCATGCCCATGAGGCATATTCGCTTGTTATTTAAGGATGTGGATGTTCACACTGGAGCAAATTACATTTAGTTATATAAAACAAATTCGTTGACATAAGCACTGGAATTCAGTCACTTCCAGTTTTGCCTGAAATCACCGTAACTTTTGATACTTTTGTATTTAATTTTCTTATTTCTTAGTTAAACTGGTATTTCACATTTTTATTCTAAATATGGGCACAATTAAGAATACTAATATATACATTACCTATAGCATTATAGGTACCTAATTTGGAAAACATTTACCAGACATTTCAATCCCGAGCTTAGTTACGATCTTCGCGTTCTTCTGTGTAGTTCCGATATAATTTATAGTGCTATTCTGTAAAAAATAACATTCCATAAACCCTCATGCATTTATGTCAAAGTTCGTGTCGGCCATTGGCTGTTGCCTAGGTAATAACAACGTAACAGAGCCTTTAATGTATTGTAATAATAAGTCAGGAAAAGGGAGGTCCACCATTCTATAATCTATGTCACTGGGGTACTTTCAACCCACCATTTCAATACAGACCTGTTTCAGAACATTTTTTACCAAAAAAGTTCAGGTAAAAATCGGTTGAACGGTGTACGTGTACAAAGTAAAACAAGTGCCAAAGTCTTCAAGGCGATGGTAGTAGCTAGCAATACAAGACAGTCTCATGATGAATTATTCCTAGCGTTGCAACGTTGCATCTTTCAAGATGGTTTGATAATTTCACTTTTCGACATGAGCATTAGATACTGTGGTACTGGCCCAATCACTCGACAATTCGATACGAGCTTGATTCAAGTTTCGGTCTGTGGTATGATCTCAACACATGGCGCTATCTGGCGGTAATCGAATTCACGAATAGGTTTCTGGGCAATATTCAAATTTTTAGGTGTCGCCTTTTTCCATGATAACCTGCCACCTTATTCCGATTGTTCAATTAGAATTTATGGCACTGTTTACACCCAGTTGTTTTTGCCCTTTTTTCGCGCTTTCGGATCAATATACCTACCAACAACTTGTTGAATTTGAAAATTAAAAGGTGTGACCTTGAAGAAGTGTGCGAGGACGGGGTATATATCGTCCCAATCATCTTCCCGATAAAACACCAATTACGTTTAAAAGCGCAGCCGGTTGAGCGCATTTATCAAGCGGCTGTCAAGCTGGAACAAAACAAACAATTTCCTTCAATAATGAATGAATTTGTCGAAAGTATAAATCAGAGTTATTTACCATTTTACCCATCACTTCCTACAAACGTACAAGAGCCGAAAGGGTATACAACAAAGAGTAAGTGAAATGAAAACGTGCGACATGAAAATGTTCCTCGGCATCGGCTATCTTATCTGCTTGTTTCCATTTTCCGAGCTTTCGAACCGAAATTTCCACCGGAAAAGCTATCTGTTTCGGGCCTTGTTGCTGGACGTTATCGTTTTCGCCTGCATTTTTGTCCGGTGCGAGGAAATTCTGCGCAAGCAGCGGAGCCTGAACGAAATGGTTTTTGTTGCGTCGAGTTTTCCGATCATAGTCACCATTTTAGAATCGCAGTTTTCCGTCGTGTTCAATACCGAAAAGTTCCAGGAATTTTTAGAAGTCTGTGCCAATATGGAAGAGGAGCTCGAAAAGTTGTACGCTTCCAAGTTCAAGAACGCTACCAAAAATTTGGTACTCTTCAGAGAGGACAGGCCACAAAAGCAACAACAGCCCAAGAAAAGAAGAACTGTAATGACAGTACAAAACGTCCAACTGGTGCTCGTTGCATCAGCTTTTCTCTACTTATTCTCGTTCTATTACGTCTACTTCGACATAATAGAGGGTTTGACTACGAACTTTGGTTATACTCTAGCTAAATTTGCAATTCTGATCAACACAATGATTTTTGTCAATTTCGTGTCGGTGCTGCAATCCGACTTTTACAAGTTGAACCGACTAGTTGGAATTGCGACTGAGAAAAATTTTGGTAAATTTTTCGAAATCTACTGCGAACTGGTGTGGGCTTCCAGAAAACTGAACATTTTATACCAGAGAAACTTGGTGCTTTCCGTTCTGGTCTACGTCATCTGGACCATCTACGAAGCTTATCACTTCGTAATTTTGGTTGCCCAAAACACCGACGGATCCCAGATGCATTTGATAATGCTGTCGTCGAGTTATTCCATCCTGCAGGAAATCACGTTGTTTGTGATTTTCAGCGTGTGTCAATTCACCGGAAACGAAGCCGAGAAGTTCAAGGCTTTGTGGCATACGGTTTTGGTTAAGAGGGTCGGGACGAATCGGAAGGTATTGAGTTATTCTGTCGCTCTATAGAACTTTTTTAGTTTGAAAATTTATTGCCATGGTTCATTTGAACAGAGAAGGACTAACGAAGTGTAATTTTTTATCGTGACATTGAATGTTAACGTTCCTCTGGATCAATCAGAACATTCAATGGATTGCTCCGTACGAATATTGACCAACTGCGCATTGTTGGCGTGAACAGAACTGACGGCTCTCTATTCAAACGATCTAGGTATACCAACTTTTAGTGTTTTGAGCTTCGTACTGTTAGTTAATTAAACTTGAAGAATCACTTCTATAAACAATGATTAAATTTCGAATGCGTGTAATAACGATCGAGATTTTTGTAATATAGGGATAGGTAATGAGCTATTTCGCTGTTTCAGTTGTCGACGATGTCGCTGAAAATGTGCCATTTCAACGTGAACTTTTCAGCCTTGGGCCTGTACACCCTGAATCTGAATCAGTTTTTCACGGTTGGTCGGCGGTTGGTTTCTCATCATTCAATTATCCGGCTGATTGGGTCCTTAAATTTTTAGATGTTGGGAACACTGGTGACGTTAATTGTAATCCTGACGCAATTTAGCACCACGCTTTAGGCACAAATCGAGTGTGTAGTGCATCATCCTGGGCTCTGCTCGCCGCCTACATTAAGGGAGAGAAGATGTTTTATTCATCCCCGATGCTCCCGCGCACCTACCTCACACCACCAAATGGTCCGGGAGTAACTTGCAAATTACGCTTGGGAGGAGGTCTTGAAGATCCGGTCTGGTGGCGATGGCTATTTTTGGAAAGAGATTGAACTCGGTAACGGTACTGAAGAGATAAGACTGTTTTATTGCGGTGTCCGAGTGGCAAGTTCAATGATCCACTGTTGCCAACTTCACGTCAATTTGTCATTCAATCTTCACGTTCAAACTATGTACATTGTACGACATACCAAGCTAGACAGATAATAATTGTTGTTTTCATATAACGGCATTGAACATAGCAGAAAAGAGATAAACTACGCAAAGCAAAGGCATACTTGGATAGAAGGCTCATGTTTTTTTCTCGTGAGGCCGAAACCACAACATTGTCTGTCAGCTGTCACTGTCATATCATATCCAACTTTTCAGTTTTCAGTAATGAAGAAGAATCTGCTGATTAGGTACAGTTAAAAGAAAAAGCCCCCCGCAACATCACAATAGCATTTTCACGGTGGCATAATTAATGCATTATCAACAGTCGATTTCAATTCGCGAGCGGAAGGTATGAATGAGTTAGTTACGGAAGTCAAGTACCAGTGGTGTCCTCACCCGGCAACTGAATCCGCGGATAGCCTCTGAAAAATGAAATCAAATGACAAACTAACGTAAAACTGGCACCAGTGCACTAAACGTGTACCTACCTCACAACTTTTAAATAAATTAAAGAGTCCTTTATTTTTTCTCAAACCTTTTCATCGAAATGCCTGGTTTAAAAATCAAAATATCTTATTCGCCGATTAGATAAACGAGGAAAGGCGTTACTGGCAGCTGCCGAGTGCAAATGTCAATAGACCATTTCCACTGACGATGACGTCACACAGCTCCGTCTTGAACAGCTGATTCGGGGCAACGTCAGTCAGAATGATGTGCGATATCTGTCACGGGGCACGTGGGCTACGTCAGTCATGTGCGTCAGTCATGGTAGTATGTCAATCTGTCAGTCGGTGTGTGAAAGTCACTGGTGTCACAAAGTTTTGTCAAACTGGCACGTACAGTTGTCATCATGTTGACGTTGCCCCGAATCAGCCGTTCGACACGTGCTTGTGACGTCATGTGGAAATGTACAGCTACTTGGAAATGGTCTAAATGCCCAACGTGTAATTTTCAACAAAAAAATCAAAGTTAATTGTAACCGAAATGGGTGCCGGACCTAACTGAATCGGTTTATGTGGATCTGTTCCTAGCAGCTGTTTGTATGAACAGTGTTAAAACCGTTCAAAGCCCAGTCTCACGAAACCGGAATAGCGTTATTCGAGAATAAACCTGAGATAAATGGCGTGCAGACAAAGGCGAGGACGAGGGCGAAGACAAAGGTAACCTAGGAGATTATACCGAGTACATATAGCTATACCGAAGTTACCCCGGTTTCGTAAGACTGGGCCTGATAGTGACAGTTGTCTAGACCTAGAAAAAGTAAATGAAATGCAGCATACTTCATTTCTCAGCACATGAAACGGGTACACGGGTTAACAATAAACAGTGTTGCGAGCAAATTGACAAAATTTATAAAAGGCCGTTCAAAGTAGAAATCACCCTTTTCTTAGCGAAACACCGTGCAAGGAAGATAAAAGCAGTTTAAGAGTGTGACAGTGTGGTAAACGTCAACTGTCATTTCGGGTTTGTATCCTAGTGATGTGAAAAAAGTAAGGATTCGTTCCTAAGTAATCGTTAGGTACTTGTCGTGTACTCGTTGGAACGGAGCCTAACTTTGAAAAGTATTCGTTCTTTTTCGGTTTCGTTACTGAACGAATTAAGCGGAGTTAGAGCTTAGAGTTGGAGCCAATTGAACCAGTGAGCTTGTCTACTTGAAGACCTGCGCATGAGCTGTGAGCTGATGTGAGTGTGAGCAAAGGGAACCGCCTATATGAGAAGGTCTATTCTGTGGTTAGAGCAGAGAGGGAGAACTACTCGTGGTGACTAATTCGATATTTTTTCCGCACTTCAAAGGTGCAAGAGCGGGAATCGGCGTGGCATCGGCGCCAGTCGAGGCCCAGAGAAGTAGACGAAAACCAAAACAAAGCGGGCGAATTCCTTGAACTCCAATTTTTTATTGTTATTATTGTGTAGGAGATACCCAATACTCATTTTTTTCTAATAAGTACGCATAAAAACTATAGAATGTGGAAGATATTTTTTACATCGTTTAATCTCCTTTTTTTTTTTTTTTTAACTTAATTTTAATCCTTTTACAAAATGTATCACATATTATATTAAATAAAAATAATTTAGAATGTGGTCAATTTAATTGATCTCAATAATTTTCGCAAATTGTAAACGAGAGTAACGAAAACGAATACAAAAGAGCTAATACTGCGAACGGAAGTAACGAGTAGTAACGTGTATCCGAAAGTAACTGTTATTCACATCACTAGTATCCATGTAGCCAATGGCTACATGGATACATTGTATCCATGTAGCCATGGCAACGGCGCCCTGACCTACACCCTACACCAATAACCTACGTCACGCTAATTGAGCGTATTGCCTTGGGGTCATGCAACGTCAGCTGCCACTTGGGTTTTTTGCTCGGTTTGTTGTCAGATATTTTTTCTTCAAGTTCGACAATCTGATAAGTTGATGGATTGAAAAAGTCAAGATGATTTAATCAAATTGTCGAAAAAAATTTTGGTTACTTCATAACTCCATCATTTTTTTTTTGTCATTTTTTTACCAAATATGAGCCCGTGCGTGAGGGTTATACATACATCTTTGTAATTAGGGCAAAGTCCGCATCGATTGCATTATTCAAATAATGTAAGATATAATTAAACAAAGCGATTTTTTTTGCGACATCCAGAAATTAGGGATCTAAACAATTTTCAAAGAAAAATTTGAAAAAATCAGCCAAAATACTTGAAGAATCAGTTTTTATTTTTGAAACTGGTTCAAGAATAGGCGACTAGTGGGGGGAATCCTAACGTAAACACCCTGTACCTCGCCCTGTACAGATTCTGTTGACATATTTACATCACTGTTCGCACAAGTTATGCATGCAAATAAATGTATAGGTGTTCCTCGGGGTGTTCATTTTAACACTTCCCACCCCAGATTTCTCGCCGACAAAACTTTTCCAGCCATAACAGGACGATTTTTATTTCAAGGAGGACATCTATGACACGTATTGCCAAATTTTTCATCTTTTACTCCTTCGCTCTCACCCTAGCCTGCTTCAAAATTAAAAATCGGTTGTGTCACTCCAAAATTTTTCCGACTAGTATCCAGGAACCTTTGGAAATTTTTGTTCGAAACGACCCTTCGGGCGGGAAGTTGGAACTAGAGAGAAAGATTGGAAATAATTAGCAGGAAATTGGAAATTTGTCAGGAGAATTTGAATTCTCCAGGAGAACCTCAAATCTTATTCCAAATCAACTCATTGTAAAAATCGTCAATTAAGGCTTCACTTCAAGCTTCATCATTCAAGTCTGGTTTCGAAAACCCGGACCGGTTTTACGTTTTTAAGCGGAAAATTTCCAGGAAATTGGAAAAAAAAATTGGAAAATGTTGAAGAACCAGTTACCTCTTGTTTAAAAAAATTGCAAAGTTGGAAAATTTGCAGTTTTTCCAGAGAGGAAAACTCGAAAACCGTGGTTCGATTTCATAATTTTTTCATCCAAAAATTGATTTGATCTTTTCTCCAGCTCTCATTCCCAACATGTCTGCACCTAAAATGAATACTTCGTGAGGCTCACCACATGTCGAAGTTTGCACTGCAGTTTTTTCAAATTCACAGAATGTTCAAATTTTATTTTGAAAACATTACCGTCGGGAAAATGGAACCGTGTCGAGTTTGAAAATGGGTCTACACGACGCCTAATCCAATCTACTTTCGATATCAGTTGGAATTTTCCGAAAAAAGTCGATCCCCGAGCAGGAATGAATTTTTGAGTGGAGTCCTGCATCAAAAGCGGGTCGTTCTGGTCAAAACACGGGCGAGAGGCCTTTTCGGGTGGCAACGGCTAGGAGAAATTTTGAAAATTCATAACGCCCGACTGGAAAATGTGGAAAACTGCAACTGCAGACCTAAGTTGACTCTTTTGTTGTGTTGCTTCTTGCCAAATGTGGGTCCAATCCATTGGAAAGATTTTGCATAATTGAATGGTAAAGTTTTGAGCTTTGACATTTTTTATTATTTGACAGATTACAGACAATACTTCCCACTGTTCTGAATACAGCTCTTCAAGGACTTTCAAATGACATAGCTACTGCAGGTTAAGTTCTGTGAGATCTTCTGACATTTGTTGATATAGTGACACTTCTGTTTGAGACTTGAGAGATGACAGCTAAAAACTAATGGGTTCATTCCACAGCAAAACCATGTCCGCAAATCAAATTTCAAGTCGATCGAATCAACGGTTCGGCAGTTATCGTGAGAGATCACAGATACACACAGACAGATTCTGGAAATGGTCCTAATCGTCTTGGGGGACCTCAAAATGAATATGTCCGGCGAAATTTCGAAACTTCTTTTCTGCACGATTACAATAATTTCCCTTCCACGTTGGTGAGGGGTCGGGAAAGTGAAATAGCGGTATAAGGTACCCATCTTGTGAATGTGATACATCAAATTGCATGTATATGATAAAATTCTCCGAAAATTGGCAATACGTATCTTAGATGCCTCCCTTGGAATAAAAATACCCACTCAAGTACTTATGTCGTTAAGCAAGGCTAGGATCATTGGCATTGCAGACAATTTTCAGACCGCATTTTAGACTTGACAGTTTAATCAACGGGCTGAGGGGCTCTGGGATACCTCGACCTTAATATCAAGATGAAAATCCCTTTGAGACTCGCTTTGAGATCTCGCTTTAGATTGAGAACTTTAAAATATCTTTGAGAAGATGACCCTTGCGACTGCCCTCCCGACTACCATATACTCGACCATATTTATTATACCTCCTATCGAGCCATACCTTCACCTACCTAGAGTACGACCGTTGAATACGACGTACCCGCTTATTCAATTTTCCTAAATCTTCCGATCTTTTTCCTTTTGTAACGTATGCAATCTTGATTTCGGAACATGATTACCTATCTAATTATTATAATTTCTTACCATTTTGAATGCAAAAGAACTTCAGGTTACGGCTCGAGACTTGGCACACATATCCTTGTTCTGGTGGTCCTGGGTCCTGGGTCCTGGGTTTTTTAGACGAACACCTGCGTAGGTACCTACCGGAGTTTCTGTTTCTCTATGAATATATTAGACATTCAGGTAGTTGGATTTTATCTTTAACACACTTTCGAGCACATTTTTTCAATTTTCAGCCGGTATTTCACCACCTTTATTTGGGGGTCAGACTTGTCAGCTACCTACAACAACAACGTCACCGTCACATCGTCATAACTTGGAACAATAAACCATAAACCATAGACCAATAAAAAACATTCCCTTCCGCCATCCGCACCGCAACTGCAACCCGCAACCCGCCACGCCCGCAAGGCAATAAATGGCGCGCGGGCGGCAAGAGTATGCAACCCGCTTGCTGGAGGAACTGCTGGCGCCCCCTATCACCCGACAGTTGGAGCTCATGTGCCATGTCGGCTGTCATGTCAAGTCAAGTGTGAATGTCGTCAACAAAGAATATAAACATCATGTTACGATGAACAATCATTATCGTCAATGCTGGCCATCGTGAGCTTTCTTATTGGTTTGGTACACTGTCGCCGGCAATACGACGGAGTTCTGTGAAGCCGCCTAAAGAGGTACGAGATCGAGATACCAACATCCAACATGGGGCAGGTAGGCTAACCAACCAACAGTAACCCTAAGATCAGTAACCTAGTGATACACCCGGGTTAGGGTTGCTAGATTATCGACAGCTTTGGCTGTACAAGGGTTACTCAATCATCCGTTGCTAAGGGCCGATGGGAGCGGCTAAAATTCAGCTATGTGTCAAAATTTACCATGAGCGGAGCAAGAAGGAAATTTGCGGGGTCCGGTGCTGTTGCTTGATGTCCGCAACTCAACATATACATGAGAATCTCATTTCATCTAGCGACATAAAAGACGTGTTTTGAAACTCATCGGGCGAATCATATCCACCCCGCACATGAATTTGTACACCTAAATCCAAAATAAACACGCTCTTGACGGCTAGAGCCCGTTAGGACGGACGCCTTTGGCGTTCCGTGAGGCCGACAGCTATCAGTGGCTACGTTTACACCGTGGCTTTGGTCCGCGACCTAAGCACTAAATTCGACCCAAATAAATAAAGTCCACGTGGTGTAAACGATCGTAGACAAAGACTAAATTAGGGCCAAGTAGCTTGGGTCAGGTCTCCGGTTAGCCGCGGACTGAAATAAATTCAGTTTTTATATTTATTTAGTTCAAGTTCATATTTTAAAATAGGTCGGCCGCGTAAGTCTGTCGGTGAAAACGCTGGAAGAGAAGAATTACTTTTGGGTCAGTCCAGTTTTAGTCCACCAGTGTAAACGTAGCCAGTCCCTGACTCCGTGAGGCCGTTCAGTAAACAAAGGGTCGGCCAGAATGCGGTTCCCTTACGGCGGCCGGCCGATCGCGTGATAATGAGGGTCCCTAACCCGGGTTGGCCCCTGCTGCCACCTATCGTCTTCTTCAGCGGCGAAACACCCCAATGGGTTCAATTCAAATTAAAATTCGTCGAAAAAGCTAGAGATATTTGTAGCCAACTTTATATTGGTCATGTCATAACGTATGGTCCGAACGTTTTGGGAAATTGTTTAAAGGCTAATAACTTTTTCTGAAGAGTCCTTATTTTTCAACTTGATATTGCAAAGTAACATTATATATAACAATAACAAATTCATATTCAACATATTGATAATGGACCATTATCTTCGATGTATCCAATTTTCTTCTGCCACGTTACATCATTCTCTGGACAACAGCAGGATCAATTTATATTATCCAATGCAAAATGCTCCAATGTTTTCGAAAAATGCGACGCCGTAATTGGTCTTTATTTGCAGCTCCCCATTTCTTGTCATATACTATTCTGCTCAATACTCACCAAAAATCTTATATTGGTCGAGCTTGCGGTACACTGTTGGGAGGCAAAAGCTTAGAGAAATTGATCCTACTCTTATCCAGAGAATGATCGAACATGGCAGAAGAAACTCGAGAGCCATCAAAGATAATGGCCCATCTTCAATAATATGTTGAATATGAATTTGTTATTGTTATAGACGATGTTAGTTTTTGCAATATTAAGTTACAAAATGAAAACTATCCAAGAAAAGTTATTAGCTTTTGAAAAAAATCCCAAAACTTTCGGACCGTACGTTAGTCGGGACAATGGAGTTGAAAGGTTTTGGAGAAAAGCGGAGTTGAAAGAAAAGCGGAGTTGAAAGAAAAGCGGGATTTTGGACAAAAAAGCGGAACAGCGTCAAATAAGTCGGTATTATTGCGCTATAGTGGAAGTCGCGGCGCCGGGTTTAGTTAATTTGCGAACTAAAAATTTCAACATTCCAAAATTTTGCGGGAAGACATTGGCAATTACATTGGTATAAACTATTACATTCGGTTCTTGGACGGTAAATTGAATTTTATCAATGAATGGGGCCTTGTACTGGAGTACTGCCACTTTCACATACCGAGGGCGCCACAACCCTTGGGGGCAAATTCGACAATTTTGACGGCGTTGACGCTTCAGCGACCGACGTCCGTCATTTTATGTCTTGATTTGAAATTTGGATAACCTCTGTTTCTTGCTTGACGTCTCCAGTCACTGTCAGTTACTGGTCAAACTACTCAAACTCCCCTGTTTTTCGCGTCGTTACGGCCGCTTTATCGAAGTAGGCGCCCCCTACAGTAGTGGCGACCTCACGTTGAGTTTTTCAATTGCAAGGCCCCATTGCAAGGCCCCATTCGATTCATTCGTACTGCTATTGGCTAAATTCATGGGTTTATGAATGAACTGGGCGGAGCATCATCGTTGATTCGATAATAAAATTTATTTTAGCGTCCATAAACCGGAGGTTGATGATTCAAAATGTATTTATTTCGAAATTATAAAAATTCAGTACATAATGTTCAGATTTTCTTGGTTTTCAGACTGTATATATTTCAAGTCTCTTTTGAACACGAGAGCAAAGCCAAAATTCGAAAAGCGGGACAGATTGTGTCCCGCTTGAGGTTACAGCGGGACGCGGGACACTACTCTCTGAAAGCGGGACAGTTGGTAACCCTGGATATTTGATTATTTTCGCTGCTTCTCCTCATACTTCCACTGCTGCTGATAAATGGTACTGATTATTTATCATGCATTGTTTCTTAGCTTGGTTAGGTTTTCACGAAGATTTCACGAATCTTCTAAAAATTTTGCATTTGCAGTTTTATCGTGCCTGCAGTTTGGAGTTGAATCGTTAAGTACTTTTTTTTTACGTGCGAATTTCTAAATAGAGCAACTGAGTGCCTACACACCAACACGCTTGTCCGCATTGTGCTGCAAAGGGGTACCGTGAGAAGGTCGCATTATGGTGGCGTAGACCCGTACAATTTCGTGATCGATCAATATCAAGAGGACCGCCCCAGCCTCAGGGTGCACTATTTGGATATCTTGGAATATCTGAGGCAAGGCCAGAAGCTCCTACAGAGACGAGGAATTGCTTGCAAGGTGAAGTAAAAAATAGGTAAGTATACATCGTCGTCTTGCACGGTAACTTTCAATGTGTAAGTACTTGATAATAGTTGATTATTGAGTGTTGAAGATTGAAGATTAACAAAAAAAAACGAAAAATGCTTCCATTCTTTTATTAATTTATCAACACCATCTGATAACATTTCCATATGCAGGTATATCCAGGTGTTTATTCACTCCATGCCATCAAGGAACAAACTACCGACTGTTTGGGTCACCCTTATCCCCATACCATCCTGATTATCACGTACCTACACAATCGAAATGTGGGGACTTGAGGCTCGACAAACTGCAAATGCAAAACTTCAGGTTCCGTGAAATCTTCTGCCAAGCAAAAGAAACAATAATACACAGTATACGTATACAGGGTGGTCTCGAGGGTGGTCCATCGTAGCGTAATTATCCCATAGCAGTCGTATCATTCAAGATAGAGAAAACAATCTTAGTTAGATAAAACCTATGACCTAAAAATTATTTTCAGTTACACAGGTGTCCCATTTTGACGGGATAAACAAAGGTCATTTACATAGACCTTAGCCGTAATAGTAACAGCAACGCTAACCGTAGTGTAGAAGTTTGGACCTGTGCTCCTGTACATTCCATCAGTGAGGTCGAGAACGCAACGAAGACAGGTTGCTGGTTTCCGGTCTTGGCGCCGACAAACCTGCTTTTCGTTGTGTTCTCGGCCTCACAGATGAAATGTATAGGTCCAAACTTCTACGCTAAGGTAAGCGTTCCTGCTGCTGTTACGGTCAAGGTCTATGTAAATGATACTTCAAATTCCATTGTCATCATTGATCATTGTGATAAAACTAGTGGACCTAGCAGTGGACAAAACGACGACGGAACCCAGTCGATGTCACAAGAAGAAGCAAAATCAACCCTTGTGTTATCCAAGCTCGTCGAAGGGAAGGATGGGTATATGGTATATGGGTATGTGTTAGTATTGGTGGTGTGGCAGTGGTATCAGATCGACGGGCTGCCCATTCTTGATGAATGATCTCCCAGATCTGAATGACTTCGTGAATTTTTTAGCATTTTTCGAAAAATCAAACTTGCCCGGTGGCTCTGCAGACTGGAGCTTCGAGTGAAGCGGAAAGAGGCTCGGCGAAAAAATTGCTCAATGCACTGTGTAACTCATCACAGTGACCTTCGAGGTGAGGTGGGCTATCCCTATCATGGCCGTCCGTCAAGCAACTGACAGGTGCATTTTTTTATGGCGTGATTGGCAGTCCATATTGATTTATGAAGTTCGTGACCACGAGTGAGCAACCAGAATCTAAAACCGAAAGCGGCAGTGACCTTCACGTTGTATTTTGGGATCGCACGTAACGTAACGTAAGAATATTCAAACGGCAGAAATGAATTTTGCATAATTTCAAACGAGATTTGAAATGCCAAACAAAGTTCCAACTGTAAGGTTCAACAATGGACAAAATTTTCCAATGTTCGGACTGGGCACTTTTATGGTAAGTTATTTGTATTGCAATAATTGTGAATACCTTCGTGTTTACGTATAGTCGTACCTACAAGTACTGGAAATTTATGCATGGAAGACTGCATCGCCGGACGTCTTTCTTCTCGCCGTTACACGTCTTCAAGTCGGGACCTAAAATTCTCCAGAGTTAGGTAGCTTATACAATTACGACAGCTGAAATAGAGCCGTTATTTCTCCTTAATGGTGCTTCTCAAACCACAAACCATGCAGTGCAGCAGGTGGCGAATACTTGTTCTTCAAGATAACCCCATAAAAAGGAGACCAATATGGGGTTAGATCGGGACGTATTTCAAAGGATGTTTCCCGGAAGGGTGATTTCCTCGGTGATTTCCAAACGGGGTTAGAACGGGATTTCCAAGAAGTCCCAATCTAACCCCGTTGAACTTCTTTTTGTGGGGCTACCTCTCATTGAAGAAGTACCTATTCCTTGTAGCACCTGCTACACATGAATTGGAAAACAATGTTTGGGAAGGAATGGTGGCCATTCCAGCTGCCATGTGTAAGCGAAGTTCGACGAATTTCAGATCCTGAATTACAATAGAGGTCCAGCGGTGAGAGGGAACTAGGGAAGACATCTTGACGATGCAATCTTCTGTATACCTACATTCCCTGTATAAATGTTCCAAGTTTTTGGATTATAGGATTGCTTTGAACAAAATTTAATAAGTTACATTTCTACCCCCTTACCAATTTTTTTAAAAGCGGTGCGACCATTTGTACACCGCCCGTAGCCCAGGCATTTTAGTCGAAAAATCGTGGTAACCCGTAACAAATTCCCGCAAAGCTGAATTTTGGTATATATGTTCTATTGGACCTACGGAACAACATATCAAAATACTCGAACTTACACCCTCGTGCGTCTTTTGATTTTCATCTTCAAAGGTTAAGTTCTAAGAATTAGAGAGAAACCTATCTCCAAGCTGTTCCTGCAAGTGAACGGAGTATCCGATCGATAGAAAGATATGTTTCAAATGAACGAGAGAGATTTGTCGTTAGTGCTTGAGTATGTGAGGGAGCCTTTGTAACTCTTCTGATTGGTGAGTTCTGCGGGAAAGGCGGTTGAGTGTTAATTTGTCGCCTGGATATTCCAGGAAAAACCATGTCAGAATTTAAAGTCTCAAGCAATGTCGCACAAAGTTTAATATTGATATATAACTGGTATGATCCCTAAGGAAGAGCATATCAAAATATTTGGACTTACACCTCTGTGCCTCCTACGATCTTGGGGCTTTGAATATCGAGTCAAAAAATTCACCCAGACACTTTTCTCTAAAACTGTTCCTGTGGACGAACCAATCATTTCAACAATATAAGGTGGGTCTCAAAGAAAACACGGTATGTTGTTGCCTATGAAGTGGACTCCGGTAGCCATGAAACAATTCTGCTTGATAGTGGCGTGAATAGTACGCGCAAGGTTGAATTTCTCGCCTGGATCTTTAAATGAGAAACATGTAAGAATATTTTGTGATGGCTAATAAAGCTGAGCATTGTTAAGAGGTTCTTCTCCTCATCTTCGAAACAGACCCAAATATTGAGACTGATGAGTGAACAGTTGATATTCACAGTGCTCATTCCGGAAATAATGAATTCTCTACAAAAAAAATGTGATTTCTTCATTTAGAAGCATCATTGTCTGAAGCTGTCAAAAACTGAAAATACCGACAAATCCTATATTTATGTTTATCTTGGACAAAAACAGCATCAATTGCTTACGCCTATTTATATTACAAAGTCAGAGCATCAATTTTTTATTAAACAAGTTTTAAACCTACTTTTTTTCTGAAAATGGAATAACGGCTACAGAAAAGATGATTTTATGTTTCTATTGCCCGATAGATACAATAGCTTTTGGTATTTTCTGATAGAAGAAGAACTTCACTTAGTATTACATACAAAAACAGTGGAACTGCTCCATCATTCATCAGTAAAAAAAAAGAAATGCGAAAATTGTATGCATTTTCGGGAGAAAATTGGGCATATAATCACTTTCACAACAGATCAATTTTTTGATCTTGTAATAAATACAGGCACATTGTTTTCATCGTTTTCAGGTATAAAATGGTTCAGAACGATGAATTCTGTTGGAAATACTCAATTGAGATGATAATAACCATACGAAAACCGAAATTACAAAACGACAATTTCAGATGGCAAAAATCGTCTTTTTTCAGTAAAACTTGTTTAATCGTGTTTCAATTCAATTTTAAACACTATACTTGATATCAGAGGCCAAGATTTAGTTGGAAACGATACCACACTTGCCGATATCAATTCGAGGTTTTTGAGAGAAAAACAAAATACATTTTGCCGATCTTCTTTTTTTTCCAGGCAACCCAAACTACTTATCAACAATTCAAATGTCAAGCAAATATTGTGAAGCCTTGAGGCATCTAAGTATGATTTTTTTCATTCATATAAGCTACAGGGTGTCATTTACGCATTTAAAATGGCAATATTCAGCCCCCTCCCCCACAATCAATGACGCACAAGGGTGAACCACCGAGTATTTTGATATGTTATTCCTTAGGTCTTACAAGGCCCGTATACCAAATTTTAGCTTTGTGGGAATTTGTTGCGGGTTAAAACCTAATATGCCTGGGCTACCGGTATTATGTTGGAGGTGCAAAAAAGTTGAGACTCCGTGAAACTTTATAAATACATCGGTCTGATCGGTTGATAGAGCATGCTATTGTTATACGCTGTTACCTACACACCATGGTGATCCTCACTCACAGTAGTTTAGGCCCCAACAATTATTATCGAGCCGTGAAGTTCACCTGTAAAATATTGTTACAGTAAAAGTCCTCCATTTAGACTTCACATGGACCATTCTTGACATGTTAGGTAGGACCTACGTACGTAACTCTACTACATCACAGATAAGAAACTGAATTTAAATGAGTATATGATGGACAGCTTATACGTAATATAGTACAGGAAAAATAGTAAAAAAATCGGCAAAACCTCGGAATAAATATGGACGCCCTGAAAATTTGTTATTTTGTTCAGAATTGAGTGCTCTACAACATATCCAAAATCGCCAAAAATCGCACCCGGGGGTTTTGAGCTATTGGAGGGGGGGTAAAAAATTGCTGGTAAAAATGGAGGGGATGGAACCCGTCAACCCATTGAATGCGAATACATTATAGTTCGACGTATCATATCCCAATGTTACCATTTTGGCACAAAAAGTGTCCATCATTGTTGAAGGGGAGTAGTGGGGGGGCGAAGCTCTGCTAGGTGGTCCATTTTGTTTTTCTGGCCATGTAGAACCGATCACGACAAGTTTGGTATCTTTTCCGACTAAATCCAATCTCCTGAACTCGTATCCGATGTGTGAATTCGGATGAAAACAAGTTTGAACAAGTTAACTTGAGAAAACTTGTTTTTTCTTTGACAATTTTGACGAATTTTTTTTTTACTGTTGGAGGTGTTCATTTTTAGAAAATTTTCGGGGACCATTAAATTGAAGTGTATTCTCCACAAAAAACATCCACTCGATGTATAATTTTGTTTCTCGAGTTTAAAAAATCGATTTGAACTTGAGCCGGCGCGGCGCTTCGTCTACTACTGACCAGAACACTACAGCATGCACCTTCAAATGAAAACATCTCAAACTATTGGAGAAATAACAACTCATCTTCGAAAATTGGAGGATTTGTGCCGAACTGAATTCCCTATACCATGAACAAAATCGCCATGAATCGCAATGCAGGATTTTGAGTTTTTCGAGGAGGAGGATAACACTTTGAGAGGATTCATACTCTATGAACTGTTACCTCCCCCCTTGAATAACTCGAAACCCTGCAGTGCGATTCATGGCGATTTTGTTTATGTTATAGGGAATTCAACCCTTCACAGATCGTCCAATTTTCAAAGATGAGTTGTTATTCCTCCAATAGTTTGAGGTGTTTTCATTGAAAGGTGCATGCTGTAGTGTTCTGGTCAGTAGTAGACGACGCGCCGCGCCGGCTCAAGTTCAAATCGATTTTTTAAACTCGAGAAACAAAATTATACATCGAGTGGATGGTTTTTGTGGAGAATACACTTCAATTCAATAGTCCCTGAAAATTTTCCAAAAATGAACACCTCCAACAGTAGAAAAAAAAATCGTCAAAATTGTCAAAGAAAAAACTAGTTTTCTCAAGCTAACTTGTTCAAACTTGTTTTCATCCAAATTTACACATCGGATACGAGTTCAGGAGATTGAATTTAGTCGGAAAAGATACCAAACTTGTCGTGATCGGTTCTACATGGCCATAAAAACAAAATGGATCACCTAGCAAAGCTTCGCCCCCCCACTACTCCCCTTCAACAATGATGAACACTTTTTGTGCCAAAATGGTAACATTGGTATATGATACGTCGAACTATAATGTATTCGCATCCAATGGGTTGACGCGTTCCATCCCCTCCATTTTTACCAGCAATTTTTTACCCCCCCTCCAATAACTCAAAACCCCCGGGTGCGATTTTTGGCGATTTTGGATATGTTGTAGAGCACTCAATTCTGAACAAAATATCAAATTTTCAGGGCGTCCATATTTTTTCCGAGGTTGAAATCTATCTTTCTTGTACTAATAATATTTTGTCATTTAGTCAAAACCTGGTGAAGTAACCCAAGCCGTGATGGACGCCATCGATATTGGCTATCGTCATATTGATTGTGCCCATATTTATGCAAACGAAAAAGAAGTCGGTGCAGCTATTAAAGCCAAAATCGACGAACATGTTGTCAAACGCGAGGATATCTACATCACCAGCAAACTATGGAACAACATGCATGCACCAGACTTGGTCGAGACAGCCCTTCGCACATCTCTCAGTAACCTGGAACTTGACTATCTCGATCTCTACCTCATCCACTGGCCATTCGCCTTCAAGGTTCCTTGTTGATCGCCTGCCGAAATCGCAACCAACTTTCCACTAAAATCAAATCTTTGTGCAGGAAGGAGATGAAGTGCAGCCATATAATCCTGATGGCACGATCGCATACAGCGACGTCGATTACCTCGACACTTGGAAGGCCATGGAAGCCGTCAATAAGAAAGGACTCACCAAATCGATCGGCGTCTCCAACTTCAACAAGAAGCAACTCGAGCGCCTCATCGCCAACTCCAGCACCGTGCCGGCCAACAACCAAATCGAAGTCCACCCCTATCTAAATCAGATCAAGCTTAGCGATTTTTGCAAATCCAAAGGCATCACCGTGACCGCCTACAGTCCGCTAGGATGCCCGGACAGGCCCTGGGCCAAGCCCACCGATCCGCAACTATTGGATGATCCGAAGATCAAGGATCTCGCCGCGAAGTACAAGAAGACCCCGGCGCAGGTCCTGCTGAAATACCAAGTGCATCGCGGACACATCGTCATTCCAAAGTCCGTGACGAAATCGAGGATCAAGGAGAACATCGAAATCTGGGATTTCAACTTGACTGCTGAAGACATCAAGCTGATCAATACGTTCGATTGCAACGGAAGGATCAGCACTTACGATAGGCAAGTTTCTAAACATGAAGAAAAATGTCGGGATCCTAATTGTTTCTGTTTTGTTTTGCAGTGTCAAAACCCATAAATACCATCCTTTTGTTAATGATGAATATTAAGAGCCAAGAGATAAGTCATGGATCTCTTGATTACCTACGTATCAATGTTGCTTGATTGAATATTTTTTATTAAACGAAGTATGTGTTCCACTCGAGTCACTCAAGTTTTTGATTTTGGGATTTATTGGGGAGTTGATGGGACAGGTTCATCGGACACGTAGGCCTCGCCATTGTACCACCTCCCCCAACCAGCCAGGCCACCGAGTCAGTTTTACAGGCATGGCAACTCCCAACTATACCTACATTTATACATAGGTAGCTACTATTTAGTTCGACTCATATCTAAGGGTGGCTTTAATCAGCTTATTTAGCCGCAAGTTTTAATTCTACTTAGTCGCAAGCGCAGCGACGCCCATATTGGCTCTTATGAACCAGCCTCTTCAAAACAGCCAATAAGCGGTGCAGCGGTTACGGCTGAAATTAAAACTTGCGGCTAAATAAGCTGACTGAACGCACCTTAAGAGGTACCAAAGAGGCGATACCGCGATATTATACTTCCTATTGCCGGGGATCGACTTTTCTCAAAAATTTCGACTGATATCGAAAGTATTAAGATTGCATTGGGCGTCACTAGGCTCATTTTCATTGGACACGGCATTTTGGTTTTTCGATGGTGATTTTTGCAAAGCAAACCTTACACATTTCATCTCATAAATCTAAAAAAAAAACTAAGGTAATGGTCCCATTCATCGTCAGTGTCCCAATTATCGTCAGTTTTTTCATGTATTTGAACAAAATCTATATGTATAGGTACAGGGTGATTTTTTGAAAAGTTTCCACCTCTGATTTCTCGCCGCCAAAATCTTTCACAGAAAAACGCCGAAACAGGTCGATTTTTGTTTCGACGGGGACATTCAGGGCACATATTACCAAATTTTTATCTTGAGCCCCTTCGCCCCCACCCCACCCTGCTTTGAAATTTCAAATAGCATGACCTATTTTGTGATATACATCAAAATGAAGGCAATAAAATTCTCTTTCCGTTGAACATATTTTAAAAAAATTCAAACCACCCCCTACTCTTGTAAAAATCCTCTTTTCGTTAATGAAAGGACAGTGCTCCCCCTACATAAACTCTCGATTCTAGAGAAATAGACTTTCCAGCAAAAACAGGTCGATTTTTATTTTAGTGGGGTCATCCAAGACAAGTATGGCCAAACTTTTATCTTCAACCCCTTCGCCCCCACTCTACCCTACTTCAAAGGGGTGGTTTAAAAAAATATATAAAGATGTTTGACGGGAAGAGTTTTATTGCCTTCAGTTTGATGTATCACAAGATAAGCAATGCTATTCGAAATTTCAAAGTAGGGTAGGGTGCGGGCGAAGGGGTTGAAGATCAAAATTTGGCCACTCGTGTCTATGATGACCCCACTGAAATAAGAATCGACCTGTTTTTGCTGGGAAGACTATCTCTCAAGAATCGAGAGTTTATAGGGGGAAAATTGTCCTTTCATTAACGAAAAGAGGATTTTCAGGAGAGTTGGGGAAGTGATTTCAAAAAAATTAAAATATGTTTAGCGGAAAGAGAATTCTATTGCCTTCAATTTGATGTGTAACAAAATAGGTCATGCTATTTGAAATTTTGAAGCAGGGTGGGGTGGAGGCGCAGGGGTTCAAGATAAAAACTTGGTGATATGTGCCCTAGATGACCCCTCAAAACCAAAAAATACCTTTTTCGGCGTTTCCCTGTGATTTTTTTTTGGCTCGACTCGGGACACAAAACAACGTATTCCTGGTCGCTAATCGATCACAGGCAAAATAGTTTGCGCCGCCTCCTTCGTCCCCGTACGCCGCCCCCGATCAATAAGTCGCGAATCAAAAAGGTCTCAAACACGTGATAAAACCCCTCACATTCCACTTTATTTCTATTGTAATTGAAAGGTTCCCTTTCCGCCGCCCTCAATCGCAGCGCCGCCCCCGGTTGATAGTCGAGATTTCTGGCGAACCAAACAAGAAATCGACTCGGGACAAAAGCCAACGTATTCCTGGTCGCTAATCGATCACAGGAAAAATAGTTTGCGCCGCCGCCGACCCCGTACGCCGCCCCCGATCAATAAGTCGCTAATAAAAAATGTCTCGAACACGTGGGTTTCCTTTGCCGCCGCCCCCGATCGCAGCGCCGCCCCCGGTCAATGATTCGAGATTTCTGGCGAACCAAAGAAGAGATTGACACGGGACAAACACCAACGTATTCCTGGTCGCTAATCGATCACAGGAAAAACAGTTTGCGCCGCCTCCGCCGTCCCTGTACGCCGTCCTCGATCAATAAGTCGCGAAACAAAAACGTTTAAAACACGTGATAAAACCCCTCACATTCCACTCTCTTTCTATTTGAATAAAAAGGTTTCCTTTGCCGCCGCCCCCAATCGCAGCGCCGCCCCCGGTCAATCATTTACCACTACTTTGCTATTCGAATAACAATACTTTGAGGCGCCCCCACCCCTATACGCCGCGTAACCCCTTCGTTTGCTTTAAAATCAAAGTTGCTACTTCCTCAAGCATGGGGCGTAGCCATGGGCGTAGCCCATGGGTCCACCTAGTAAGAAAAATAAATTGTTGTCATAATTATACTTAGGTACAGTTGGGAGCGAAATAATTCATACGGGTCCGCTAGGAAGTCGGCTGGATTCCAGAAATGTTAGCTGCTTGGATCGTTCTTGAATGTCAGTTTTGATAAAAAATTTATCATAATCAAAAATGGCATTCAAGAACGGTCCAAGCGGCTAACATTTCAGAAATCCAGCCGACTTCCTAGCGGAGCCGTATGAATAGGCTACTGGACATCAATCGCATTTCAGTATAAAACTATCATAAACCTGATAAATATCTGAATGACGAATTTGTAGTTGGAAAAGTTTTTCGAAATATGATTTCATTTCAGTAAAAAATCAATTTGAAAGTGGACTTATTCAAATCAGGAATAATATGCTACGTCACAGCTTGAAAGTGAGCTAGGAGGTGGGAGGGAGGAAGGAGAGGGGAACGCATTTGACATTCGACCGAAGCATTCGTTCTGGATCTATACGTAGTGGTGTATTTTCACGTGCGAGCACAACTTTGTCACAGAGAACTTATTTTTGATGCCATTGCATGGAGTTATCATGTATTATGAAGCGAAATTGTGATAAAAACTAGATTATTTGACATGGGGTTGACATATATGGCATGCGACACTCGCAGTACTGCCACTCATATGGCACTAATAACACTGTTGTGACATTAATCCAAAGCCTGCACGAGCAAAAATAAGTGAATTTTAAGGAAGAATCGACCAAAATGTTAGGTCAAACCATAGCACTCCAGCATTTCATTATATTTTTCTGGTATAAATCAGTTTAAAACGAGAAAGTGTTCTCCAGTCATTGAATGGCCAACTAGAGTTTCTATTGGCTCTTCAAAATGTGACGTCACGCACTTGCCGCGCCATTCAAACAGACAAATCTTTTTCATGTTTTTTTTATATGTACAAAAACTTTTTTAAACAAAATTATCTTGCCAATGCAACAATTTTGGGAGGATCTTTCATAAAAAGAAATAAAAAAACCCATGTCCACTAGCCTATTATTTCGCTCCCAACTGTACATCGAAAACATTACACTTTTAACTACATTTTTCAATAAAATTTAGCTGTCCAAGTTGCGCATTGGAACTACGCGCAGATTGTTCAGTCGCGTGTCAGCTGCGGAGGTTAATAAGGTGTTTCAAGTTATGCTTCAAGGTCACAGGGTATCAAATTTTTGTTACTGTGATGAATAGAGTAACTTTCTATCCTTTTGCAACGAGCTTATTTTGACATGGTGAAGCATTGATTTATTTATTCAACGCGAGTTCTCGGTTTTTTTAATAATATTTTGTACAATATTTAGCGTGACGATAATTGGGACACACCCGCCGTTGCGGAGAAATTAAATTGCTGTTAATATTGTGGTAAAATCGAGGGTAAAATAGATTATTACTGGCCAAATAAAACTTTTTCCAGTAGAAGAATGTTCGACTGTTTAAATATATACCCAATTATCGTCATGCATTTTCTGTGGAGGTTTGCTTCAAAAAAAGGATGATGAAAAGGGGTGACGATGTTAGGAACACAGCTATGATGATAACCAGATTTTGATATTATGTGTTCTTCAATAATGTCCTTTTTGTTTATTTTTACGTTAAAAATACCTGTTCGTTTGAAAAGTATATAGCCAATTGAAAAATATACCTACTTTAATGTAGGCACCTACCCAGTAACCAGACTCTAATATCTAACATCATGGAAAGTTACAAAGTTATGTAAGTTTGTGATATATGTATAACGTATAACGTACATGATTAATTAGGCATTACGGTACATGGAAGCTATATAACTTGAGGGAA
Organism: Anaspis maculata; assembly: GCA_949128115.1. Classification (NCBI taxonomy): domain Eukaryota; kingdom Metazoa; phylum Arthropoda; class Insecta; order Coleoptera; family Scraptiidae; genus Anaspis; species Anaspis maculata. The sequence continues at coordinate 50,899,941 of OX421966.1, read as the reverse complement.
GATTTTTCATGTATCAGGTATGTAACACTGATACATTGCCTTGAGCGCCTGCGTAAGTAGCGCCACTCTCAAATGTGACAGACGATGGAAAGAGAAAAGACACAGAAAAACAAACAAACGACAAGAAGACCAAAAGTGTAGAAGTACGACAACAACAATAATACTGTTCCAGAAACTTCCCTCTGTTTAGAAATGTTTGTTCTCTGGGTACGATTGCGGCCAAAATAAAGTGGACGACAATGTCAACGAGTTGGCTTGCTGTCAAGCGACGTTCAGGCCAGAATCCTGAAAAACCTGTCAACTGTCGTCCACTTTAAAAAGTCCGCAACGGTACCACTTACTTCAGAACCTAAAAAAACGGAAGCCTAAAAAAAATCCGTCTCTGGTGTAGTTATCTACGTACTATTAGTCCAGGAGCATATGTAAATAAAAAGCATTCCGTGGGATTTTGAATGAAAGAGCATAGCGACCATGTGAAATACATTCCTTGAATGGGCAGCAATCACACCTCACCGGGTGTTTTGCGTGAATTTCTTGCAGGGGATTTATACAGGGTGAAACAGGAGAAAACAAGAAAAAAATTATATTCCGTGAACTATAGAATGTGGAGCGGTACAAATCACCAGGTGGATGCCCGTCTTGATGATTCTAAAGATTTTGCTTGAAAAATTGACATTCGTGGTGGATAGAGTGAAAAACAAGAAAACTTGGAAATTAGATTTTTTTTTTTTTGAAAAAATCATCGTCGGAAAAGTGGAACCGTGTCGGATTTGAAAATGGACCTACACGACGCCCAATGCAATCTACTCCCGATATCAGTTGGAATTTTTCGAAAAAAGTCAATCCCTCACCAGGAAAGGACAGATGAGTTGAGTCCTGCACCAAACACGGGTCGTCCTGGTCATTGTCCAAACGAGCGGCCGTCTCCGGTGGTAACGGCCAGGAGAAAATTTAAAACCTCGTAACGTCCAACTGGGAATTGGTGGGAAGCTGCAGCTATGGGCTTGATTTGATGATTTTGTTTTGTTGCTTCCTTCCAAATTTGGCTCCAATTCATCGGATAGATATTGAATAATTAAATGGCAAAGTTTTTTAGATAAGATTACGAAGCTGTGTGTGTCTGTGTCTGTAATCTTCCACAATAACAGCCGCAACGTTGATTCGATCGACTTGAAATTCGGTATGCGGACATGAGCAAAATCATCGGATGAGTCTGTTACATTTTGGTTGTCATCTGTCAAGCGGGAATGTCACCATCAAAAATGACAGAAAGCATATGTCACGAAACTTGACTCGCAATATGTCTTTCGAAAGCCCTTGAGAAACTGTATTCAAAATTATTGAAAGTATTGCTCCGCGTGGCATCTGTCAAATAATATTAAAAAATGTGAAAGTTCAAAGCTTTGTCATTTAATTCTTTAAAATTTATCCGGTGGATTGGGACCAAATTCGGCAGAAATCAACACAACAACAGAATCAAATCACGTGTGCAGTTTGAGCTTTCCATCTTTTTCCAGTGTCGAGCTACGAATTTTTATTCATTTTTTCTGTTTCACCCTGTATAAATTTCCTGCAAGAAATTCGAGCAAAACAGCCGGTGAGGTGTGATTGCTGGCCATCTAAGGAATGTGTTTTTCATAGTCACTACGCTCTTTCATTCAAAATCCCACGGGATTACAGAAGCTCTTGGACTATATAGAAGAAAGAGAAGGAGAAGAAGTAGAAGGAGAAAAATAAGAAGATGAAGAAGAGGATGAAGAAAGAGATGAGGAAGACGTCCTTAATGACAATAAGACAAAAATAGAGACGATCGAGCTAGGGGCAGGCGCGTGCTGAGACTGTAAAGAAGGCCCGGGCGAATTAATGTCAAGAGGCCCTTTGGGATAAAAATGATCCCCCCCGAGTGATACTCCAAACACATCCTTCTAGGTGTGCCCCTATAGAAATGAAAAAAAATCAACCTGTCTTGGCGTTCTCCCCCAATATTTTTCCATTCAAATGAATCCAAGTAAATTATACTTCGTTGATACGTCTGTAACCTCGGGTTCCACCAAACTTTTATCAACGCGATAACTTTATCACTCTGATAGTAACTAAGCAACTGGCCATCCTATTGGCTGGTGCATAGCAACTATCAGCGTGATAGATTTAATCTGCTCCTAAAATTTTGGTGGAACCCGAGGTAAGACTGTAAAAGTCTGAAAATCCATTAGGTATTTAGGTGGGTACTCAGTGTTATGCTCGGAATTTTTTTTTACAATTTTTAATTTTGAAAAAACAAGAAATAATAAGGTCCCACATGGCCTGATGTCTAAGGGCCTACCGGGAAATGCCCGGCTGCCCGGTGGGCCAGCACCCACGCGCCTGGCTAGGGGATTATAAAAAAAAAACAGAAACCCAAAGAAATGAATTCCTGCGGGACATTTATGGCAGTGGAACTGAAACAATAGTACTTTTTAGGTTTATAAAACCGTATTTGAAGTAAAAAAAAAAGTCAAAAATGGAATATATTCAATTATTTAGTGTAGGTTTCTAATAACCTACTCAATTTCTTTGTTTAATCATGAAGAGATGCTTCAAATCTTTCTCTCAAATTCTAATAACTTCCCACCCGAAGGGACGTCTCGTACAAAAATTTCCATCCATAGGACATTCTCCTGGCCATGCTGCACATGTGCGAGGTGCAAGTAATGGCGGGATATTGAAAACAACCGGACAAACTTATGCATTCACGCAGATTTCTCAAAAACAAAATTTCTGCACAGATGAAATATTATAGCATATTTCATCTCAAAATAGACTAGCCTTGGAAATTTACCGCGTTATATTATATTACAGGTGCATTAGAGTAGGATTCAAAGGCTTTTGTCCGGTTTTTTCAAAAAGCCCGCCTAAAATTCAGCGCATGTCCCTGAAATGATTGCTCAGGACAAGCCCCTAGCTACTCGTCGAGAAAGTTTTGGGGGTGACACAAACGATTTTTTTTTATTCGATAAACATCCTGTTCTTAGTGATGGGAGGTCGGACTAGGAATGTCCGAGTGGAATGTCGGAAAAGTTGAAATGTCCAAGACGCGAGGCAGAAAAGTGTGGAAAGTGTTCGCGCAAGCGCCGTTTACGCGTGTAATGTTATTGGACGATGAGCATCGTGATCGTGTGCTCAAAAACCAAAACAAAGTGTTGCGTTGTGTTGTTTTACACTGGCCGGCTGGACCGCGGCTTAAAAGTGGTGTATTTATGCAGTACGAGAAAGAGAAAGGTCCTCATCAATGGAAAAAATATATATATCTTGAAGAAAAATGATTCATGAAAAGAAAAGTGGGTAATATTGACGACCACTACTTCACGACTAGCATTCTCTAAGAGTTAGGCAACCACTTGAACAGCTATGTAGGACGCTTCCTTTTTGCCTGTACTTACGTCGTAGGACATTGGTGGATAAGTAATGGAAAGAAGGCACATTTTACAGTGGAAATAGTGGTTTCCCCAGGAAACTACGGTCGACGAACGTGATGTTGTGGTGGTGTCTACCTACCGTGAAAAGTTGGTGGCCGAAGTCGAGAAGTAGTGGTCGTCAATAATTACCGAAAAGTGAATATTGAAGAGTTAATAATATTGCTGATCAAGCGTTGTAGTTTGTAGTACTTGTATTGTTATTTTATTTGTTTTGTAAGTTTTTTTGAGTTTTTTTAATGAAGTTTTTCATGCAAATTATTGTATCAATGTTGTTAAATTGAAAATAACATTTTCAACTTTACAGAAGCAAATGAATTATTGGTAAATAATGTTGAAAAACATCAATGCTGACGATATAAGTACATTAAACAATAAACATTATTAAACTGACTCCGTATCTCTTACTGTTTATGAGGTACTTACAAATGGTGAGTGTCGAAAAATTCACCAACCCCTGTATAGAGTTGGAAGTGTTTTCGCTTCTGAACCTGTCAGTTAGGTCAGGTAAAATCCACGTTTCCCGAAAGGCTTCTGCGCATACCTGTGAAAGTAGGACGTTGCCATATCTCATATCACAACAAGTTGACAACACTGTAATACGGTGTGCGTGTGTGATGTCACGCAAATGGCAGCTGACAGCGCTTGACGTCGATTTGACGTTTCGACAGACCTAACCTAATAACGGTCTTGTTTCGGTGATCGCCTTGCAGCTCGTTGTGTTTCGTATCATCTGAATCTTTTCTGCGTCTTTTTGCCATGCCGTGTAACATTTCACTTTGAACAATATTAAATGTTGACTGGTTAGGAGGTTATGTTTGTTTACATTTCGATTATTGATTAACAGATGCCATTGCCAGTGTCAGTGACACTTTTCGTGCGTCAAAATTGAAATTACCGCGCTCTGCAGGTATGCGTTCTCATGTATGCGCTGAAGTGATATACGTGATGGTAAACGTGGATTGGTCTATATGCACTATCTGCAATGAAAACTTCGATTAAATTCCATAAATCGTCACGCAGTATCTACTTTTCACACTTTTCCAACTTTTCCTGAAAAGTCCGATGACATTTCCGGACACTTTTCCGCAATATTACTTTTCATGAAATACTACCTGTTCTTCATGCGGTCGCTGGTGACATCTGGGGTACAAAGTTACAATCAGCAGCTAAGTACGCCCCTGTTTTCTGCACTTCGAGTGATATGACAGCTGACACTGACAGGACTGACAGGCCACTTGAAGTTTCTGATAACCTAACTTTCTTGCACCGGCAAAATGCTTTTAAAAACGCTAATAAGATGTCAAGACTTCAGGATTTTAACTCGAAACTACTCAAATCGCAACATTCTCAGGCTCAAGGAGCGCGGCATGTTTCAAGACCTATTTCCAGACAATTCAGCGTAAGTGTTGTCTTCACCATTGCATTGTCTTGAATAAAAATACTCAAATTTCAGTGGCACAGTCAAAGATGTACTGAACAGCTCCCCGCAAGTGGTGTACGCAGGCTTCGACCCAACTGCAGATAGTCTTCACGTAGGAAATTTGCTGGTTCTGATAAATTTGCTGCACTGGCAACGAGGCGGACACCAACCCATTGCTCTGGTACTGATTTGCCTCAGTTGTTATTGTTTGCTTACTCAGTTGCTTACCATTGCTAGATTGGAGGAGCAACTGCTAAAATTGGCGATCCTAGTGGACGCAACACCGAACGTGAAGAACTTCTCCATGAATTTATCAACAATAATATTCACGGCATTCGAAACAACATCCAGCAGGTTTTCCACAACCATGAGAAGTACATTTGGAAAGAGGAAGACAAATTGCCGCCTGTCAAGTAAATGAGAATCAATTTAGCCACCAAAGGAGACAACAACAAACAGCTTGGGTTTGTTATAGGATTGTAAACAATGAAGACTGGTACCAAGGAATGTCTGCGGTGAATTTGATTGGAGGTGCCGGGCGGTTTTTGAGAATGGGCACACTGCTGAGTCGGACCAGTGTCAAGGACAGGTTGCAATCACCAGCTGGAATGAGCTTTACCGAATTCAGTTATCAGTTGTTTCAGGCTTACGACTGGTTGCATTTATTCAAGGAACACAAGTGCAATTTTCAAGTAACAAAGGTTAGATTTGGGTGTAATGATATACTTTATTGTTAAGTTTTAGATAGGAGGCAATGACCAAATGGGCAACATCATGTCCGGCCATGAACTAATCAGCAAAACTTGTAAGAAAGGTGTTTTTGGTAAGTATCACAGAATAATTTACTCTTTGAAAAGAGCGACAAACAAGCAATAACACAGCTTTTCTAATTTCTAGTAAACTCGCATCTTGACTCGTACATTATTTTTCATAATGGCCTGCGATATTGAAGGCAAAATTATTATGTTACCTGATGGTAAAAAAATAGTCCAGTTCACTTCAGCAATTCATTGAATTTAAATATATCTTAATTTGATGTATCATACCTTAATGTTACCAGAGGTCAACTAGATGGATGGTTTTCTTTTCCTGTCTATATTTGTTGCTAAATTTGGTGTTATTTCAAACTAAATTCCATCTTCCGAATTCCAGTTCGTGGCTATTAGGTTAAAGTATACCTATTCTTCATGACAATCATCCACTTGATGTATCAGTTCCTTTGGCTAGATCAAAAAACTGCAGTATCCTAGTCGATTATATCGTATCCTAGAAAATGAGCAAAATGTGATATTAAGACGTTTTTCGCATTTCATTTTGTTGAAAAAAATACTATAGTACGTCCAGCAGCTTCGTGATTCGAGTAACCTAAGATCGGATAGAATTTTTCGCGGCAGCCCAGCAGTAAAGAAGAAGAAGAGAACGAAATGAAGTTGATCGCATCGATCGAAGTTGGTCCAATACGCAATTTTTTTTAAATTTGGATGAAGATTGAATTTCCCTGGAATTGTAGACGAAAAACGATCAAAAGTCAGAAAAAATGGAGAGAAGCTGAATTTTTTCATACAAGTTCCATACTAATGTGTCCTGAACTTCCCACTTTTTAGAGGGAGGGGTAAAATACCTCTTTGCAATACACATCCAGTTGGCGCCGAAAAGGGCTGGAAATTTTCATACAAACCCAACAAAGTATGTCGATTAAAATCCCGATTTTCCCAAACTCTCCAATTTACACTTCATTTTTTCTCAAGAGAGAGGGTATCATGCACATTCCTGCTAAAAACGTTTGTTAGACGCTCTTTGTCATACCTCCAGGTCTGACGGTCCCATTGGTGACGACGGAAATGGGCGACAAGTTCGGCAAATCCGCAGGCAACGCGATGTGGCTGTCGTCGAAGAAAACGTCGCCGTTCACCCTGTACCAGTTCTTGATCCGCCAGCCGGATTCGGAAGCCGAAAAGATGCTCAAACTGTTCACCTTCGACACGATCGGAGCCATCAGCGACCTGATGCGACGGCACGCGGAAAAGCCCGAAGCTAGGATTCCGCAGAAGCACCTGGCCGAGCAGGTGGTGATCCTCGTGCACGGCCAAGAGGGCCTTGAATCCGCTCTCAGAGCCACGGAAGTGCTGTACGAAGGCAGCGTGGCCGGCTTGGGCGAAATGACGCACACGGAAGTGGCGTCGCTGTTCGAGGGCGCCACCGTGGTCGAAGTGCTGCCTGAACCGGGCCAGAGCATACTCGACCTCGCCATGAAAGCCAGGTGTTTCCCTACAAAAGGTTGTTAATATTTTTGTCTTTTTTTTTTGGTGATCAACAATCTGATCCGATATCCTCACATTTTGTATTCCACAGTAAAACTTGGAATGTACAATCGCGTGCAAAAAAAAAAGAAAAAGAAAATGTTTTCTGTTCTTTTTTTCGCGCGATCTTACATTGTAGGTACAAGGTGTCCACTATAATATTTGTACTGTCGCCGTGTCCACAATGGTATTTCTAGAAACGTCCAATAGTTTATGGAGTAAGGTGGCGGTGATTTAATAAGAGTTTGAAGTTTAGACTTGTCTAAAGGCGATGGTTTTGGCCAGTTCATGTTTTGATCATTTTCCATGGACCTTTGTACCCAAACTGGACTGATGATACCGTACATTGCTGCGTACCCCCATAGAATGCGCACATGGTATTGGTAGCTCACTAGTGACTTTAATTTTCTACAATCAACATTGGCCGTTCTACTAATGTCGCCATTCCTTGACGCTTTGTCGGCATGAATGGCTATGTGGCTATCAAAATGACATTTTTTTGGTTTTTGTATTAATTTGCTTACGGACTGCTGCAGGCGGCAGGACCGTTCCCTCTCGCTAACTTACGCATATTTCTGAAACAACACAAACACAGTGTCTAGTGAAAAAGCACACTACATATTTTATTGCTATCGGCTTCTTGCTTCGCCTCCAGTGGCCTGGAGCCACCGTTCCTTGTCGTTTTTGCCTGCCACGACGTTGCATTTTTTTTTCACCAAACCATGGGTAATGAACAATGAATTCAATCATAAATTCACAATTAAAGGGGACATTGGATGAAGGGATGAAGTAACATTACAGTAACATGAGTAACTGAAAAAAAAACTCCTCAAACTCCATGGCAAAATTGAACTTTGTCACAAAATGTTACCCAACCCCTTCATCCACTACCTTATTTTGACTTGTCTATGTATCGTGTGATCAAATGAATTCTTATTTTAGGTAGGCTGTGGCCTGGTCAAATTCAGGGGTGCGGAGCTGCGTTTGGCTAGGCCACAGCCTACCTAAAATAAGAATTCATTTGATCACACGATACATACAGTATCAAAAAAAGGTTAATAAAGATTATGATTATGACAAACCAAGTCGTCACGACGGCTGTGGACCAGAGCTGCCAACTTGCCGGCGCTAAATTGTCAGATAATGGCTCCTAAACCTTCTACACTGCTAATAATCACAATGCGTTTTTCGAAGCCAAACAAACCCGATGGCAACTTCCGAGGTGAGAAATATACATTGTTGAAATAATATTTCATTTATGAATGAGCATTATATCTACTAATATAGACAGTACAAAATTTTTCGATGCAGCTTGCCGACTTTCCGTGGGCTTTTGAGAACCGCTCTTGTATTAAGGTGCGTTCAGTCAGCTTATTTAGCCGCAAGTTTTAATTTTAGTCGTAAGCGCAGCATCGCTTATTGGCTGATCTGAGGAGGCTGGTTCATGTAAGCCAATGAGCATCGCTGCGCTTACGACTAAAATTAAAACTTGCGGCTAAATAAGCTGACTGAACGCACCTTTAGCTACCATGGTAGCGCCCATATCGGAGTAATTTTGTACCATGTTATCAATCCAGTTTAGGTACTTACAGGGGTATATGCCCATGGAAAAATGTTAATAGACTTTCGGAAAACACACGGTGTATTTATTTTGCATTTTTGAATTTTCAGAGGATGCATTGAGAATAATCTCAGCAGGAGGCTTTTACATCAACCATGAACGAAACAAAAATCCCAGTGAGGTGTTGAACATGAACGTGCACAGACTAGCCAACAACGTAACATTGTTAAGAGTAGGTAAAAGGAATTATTATATTGTCAAGTGGTTATCATAAGGGACCCTTTACTTAGAATAATAACAATTGTTTTTGTATTTTATTGAATTTGTTTATTCATTTTACTGATAAGACTTGAAAACTATATGACTTTATTCAACACATTAATTGGGAAGTACAAGAGTCAGAAAAATCTGGAACAAAAATCAGACAAATGAGAACCTAGTGTTCGTGTATGATGTCAATGATTTTGCCTACAAGGAGGACCAAATGGTCCTCAAGGATGTTGGTGTTGTTCATGATGTCCTTGATGACGCCCTTTATATCCAAAATGTGGCGGTAATTCGTAACTTGCAAGGAACTGAGCAAAATGCAGGCAGGTATGTAAAACTTGGACTTGGTTAAATTTTGAAAAACGGTGCCGTTTTCGTTGTTTTCTTCGAACGTTTGTTTCAATTCCCCGAACCATTTCTTGCGCTCTATGTAAAGTAGCTCCAGGATTTTAATGCAAACTGGTCTGACGTTGGCTCTCAGACGGCTTTCTTTGACGTACTTTTCGATCATTACGTTCAGGTCGTCGACTTTGGAAGTTACGGGGAATTTTCCGCCGAGGCTCATGAAGATGTCTGATTCCATGGACAAGATCCAGCTTGGGTCGTACCTGGTAATAAAATGTTAGTTAATGACTTAATGAGTGTTAGGCGACGCCATAAGATCCTAAAACCCATTGGGACAGATGAGAAATAACAAAAAAAAAGTCCGTATTGGGAATCGATCCTTTCGGCTCGGCGAGGCAAGGCAAAACGCTATAACCTGTTGAGTTACAAGCACCTGACTGATCCATACTTTTAAATTTAGAGATATCTTGAAAATTTCAGTTGAATGAAAATCCAGCACAACAAGTGGAAACATCACCAATTCAGTTCATACATTCAGTTCTTTGTTTTTTTCATGTTTACAGACTGATCAATAATCGATTTACATATAATAATAATTCAAAACCGAAGTTCTTTCGTACCCTTTATACTCCTCCTACCCTTTATATTCAATTGCACTTTTTCTCATCTATAGTCGGAGTTAACAATAGTTGAGAGTGACTAATGCCTAATGACTATGACTGAATTAGTGACTTGAAATATAATTTCCCCGCATTTCTATATTTTCGTGCCTTTTTTCAGGACTCGCCTATGATTTTCTTTCCCTTTCCACGTTTTTCGCCGTAATGCTCCCAATGCTCAAATATGAGTCACTCTCAGCTATTGTGGACTCCGACTATAGGTACTTGATGTTTTCTCATGTAACTTTCATATAGAGTTTCATACACTCGTCGGCAATTTTTTTTTATCCTGAAAAATTCATTGGTTTGAATGGCTCATGAATTCATGGATGTTTCTTTGAACAGTATGTATGTGTTCGTTGGCAACAAAGTAGGTAGGTACCTATATGCTTTATTGCGTTTATTTATAATTTTTGATCAATGAATCGGTTCAACAAGGCACCACCGTCTTTTTTTTCAATTCGTTCATCTGATAATAATAATGAAAAATGGGCTTCATTTATTTCAAGCAATACAAGGAATAAGTAGTAGAAAATATAATAAATTTCATTTAGGGGCGAAGTTTAGCTGAACGCTATTCTAGATAACTCTAGTTAAGTAATTAACCCCTGTTTATTTAACGTCGGCCTATTTCCGCAACGAGGCCTAACACCGACGCCGATGAATGCTTTCTTCCATTATACCGGAAATTCTGCCGAACCCCTATGTGTTCCAACACATCGTTCGTATTTTACGTGCTATGGGACACACGTCTTGCATTTAGCCTCGCATTTAGCAAGCATTCCAACTGAATCAAGGAGCTTGTTTTTCGAGACGAAAATCCGACCGCCCACGGTAGGAATCGAACCTACGCCCTCTAGCATGGCAGTCGGACGCGCTGACCATTACACCATAAGCTCCTCCACCGGTTATTTAATATGTAAATTTTTCAGTGTCCTGATTTACGAGAAGCACCAAGCGTGGAGACATAAATTTGATCTATCTGGTCTATCAAGACTTCAGCAGATCTCAATTTTGAGTGATGCCACCCTAAAATATCGTGCATAGAACTCGGCATAGAAGCACTCTTACAGAAGTCGTCTTCTAACACTGGAAAAATAATTGTGGAAAATAGTCTTATTCCCTATGAAATTTCAGGCCGCGGCGGGGCACCAGAAATAATGACTTCTAGTTATTGTATACATCTGCGAGATCATAATCAGGAAACACTTCGGAAAAGTGTTTGAAACAAAAATCAGCAGAAAGGGACGCTTCGTCCTTCAAATATAATTTTTTTGAAAATAGACTGCGAATATCAATTGTACTTATTGTACTCTATTCTCTATTCTCTCTATTCAGTATAGAGATGGGAGTCTTGGGAAAAAATGCTTGATCCGAAAATAGTTGATGCCAGTTGGTCACAGTCGTCACAATTAGAAAAATTATTCTCGAAGATGATTAATTTGATTTGATAATTTGATAGAACAAAAATAATTATCTTCTGTATCTTCAAGCTATCTTCATAGGATGGTGTTACGATGAAAAATCCCGCAAAAGACATGACCTATTTTTTTTTCTTGGTATAAGCACCCATTTGAAGTGAGACGAAATTTTGGGGCGATGAACCATTTCATATGTGTTGACTGATCGGTTGATCTGCTTAGCTCGTTCAAATAATCATTATTATTGCTTTGTATTGAACTGCTCAAAAATGGCTAGATAGCAAGCAATCAAAAAATTGAAGTAACTATAATACCTCCCTACCTATCCAACTTTCAACTTACCATTTATGAGTGTAGAGGTAAAGCACCTCGATCAAATTTTGAATTTTGAGAACTTCATCCTCAGCTCCATCGCATTTGTGGCAAATGAAAACTGTTACCACTGCAGCCAAGATCGGATCGGTGATCTTGCGGTTCTTCAAGTTTTTAGCTCTGTAACATTACAAAAAAGTATATATTTATTGATATATTTATTTACCTGATCTTTCATTTTTATTTTTTCTTCAACGGCCGCGATCGCGCGGCACAGATGACCATCTCAGTTGAAACCAGGGTTGGCCGAATTTTGCCCAGCCCATTAAAACCCACTGGGTTTTTGAAAACAAACCCACCTCAAAAAACCCACCTTTGAAACCCATAAAGTGGGTTTTATTGGGTTAATCCTCAGAATAGAAGATGCTTGTAATATGCTGAAGCAGAACCAAGGAATGCTGACAGATGCCGTGAATTCACTAATTCGACGTTGCCAAAAAATGTGTTGAAACCGAGGGGTCACACTTTGAACATCTTCTTTAACCTTCGTATGTTAAGTAAGCTAAAGTATTTCTTTTATTGGTTTTCATTAAAAACTTTTTAAAAAACATCAGCATTTATTTTGTTATTGTATCAACGTATTTCCCATGGCTCATAGCCAACTTGAGATTTTCATTTTCGCTCAGTCGCGTCCTGACACGCCTGTGAAAAACCTCGATATCTCGGTATCTAAGACCTTAATTTAAGAAATGTAAAAACTAACCTTGTTCGAAATTGAACTGAGATTTCTAAAAATTCTGAAAAAAGTTCGAAATAGTCAGTGGCGTACTTTTTTTTTTGATAAATTTTGATGTAGCCCCATTGCACGCCACTGGTGTGTCAAATTTCAACAATTTTTTTTCAAAAATATGCCTTCCATATGAAAGGTACGTATACGAAATTGTGGTTCATTTTTATCATTTTCATGAGAGATATGACGAAAAAACGTTTTTTCTTTATCAACTTTGACACCCTGAATTTTTCTTATTAAGCGAGTGAGGGTACTATATGTGATATTTTTCTGAATGAGGACAACGAGAGGAATATTTTCCCGGAGTACCGTAGGTTAAAACTGAATCACCCTGTATAGAGATATGAAGTGGAATCGAGAGTGGAATCTCCAAAAATGCCAGTTCAAAGAAAATCACCGGCTTCGATTTAGAAGCATTTTAGTTGGAGCCACTCTGAGCGTACAGAGGACTCTTAAAACCCAAATATCTCGTAAACGCAGCCTCTAATCAAAATTTTGCAAGAGTAACTTTTTTCTAAAATTCAAACTCGGGGTTAAACGTAAAATCCAAAAAAAAGAACGATTTAGAAAAATAGCTAGGGAGTAAAAAATGAGGGGAGAAATATGAGGGCCTCCCATTATCTACGCCCCTGAATATTTTTTTGAAACACGTTGCTCTTATTTGATAGAGACCTATTTCAGTTGACTTTGATTCAAAGTTGAACAAAATCGGTTGAACGGTTCGAAAGTTCTATCAAAAAATCGATTTTAAAAAGTCTACTTGGACACCCCCTAACTTTTCAACTGAGCATTTTAGGACATCAAAGTTATATATTTTACTGGTCTATTTTTGATGGAGAATCGTCCCTAGAAGTTTGTAACCGTAATTGCGGAACAGCCTGTATAAGATACCTGCTATTTTTGAACTAACGAGAATGTAACGAGTGATCGAAAAAAATTCTCCTCAAGTGGCCTATGATTCCAGATAATCTGGCATAAAATCGTGGCTACCAAGGAGACCAAGGCCAACTTTGAGGTGAAATTCATTCGATCACTCTTTATTATTGGCGAGATTAGTGGGTTATAAGAACAATGAAAAATTTAAATTTTAAATTTCGCGCCACGTACGGCCCACTAGCTCACTCACCACTGCGAGAAAATAAAATGGCCTATTTGCAAAATCGTGCCGTTCACGCCATTGATGTCGTTTGTGAACTTCGTAAGGCGTCTTTGTCGCAACTCGTAAGCAAGGTTGTTTGTTACTTGTAAGACCAGACATAACATAACATAATCCTTGGTAAGACCAAAACTCGCTTGAACCAAATAAATGTCAAAGTGGACCTGAACCTGAGGCTTCTCTCAGTAGTCTCAGTACTCACACTAGTCTACTAGTCTGACTCAGTACTTACGTTCTTTGATACCGATACCTACTTGGTGCTCATCAGTGCAGTGCAGTAACATTGGCAAGGAAACGCCATAAATTTAGTGAATAAAAAAAAAAACACCTGACAACGACAACCAGTAATAACCGAGGTAATAACCAATATAACGACTGAAAACTAGTTTAAGCAGGACTTGAAGTGGAATTAAGTACGTACCTGATGTAGTCTTCAAGAACTTCGATGCTGAGGAGGAATACGTTGGTGTTTTGAGTGCAGTTGTTGCAGATGTCTTTCAGGAACGACACAGATGCAAAATCCAAAACAGGTTCTTTATAAAACGGATCGGGATTTTCGCGAATGTTTATGAACCACTCGAGTATCAAATCTTCTGGTGACTCACCGTCCATTTTGTCCTGATTCGGAGACATTATTGACACTTGATGACCAGCATAGAAGTAGTAAAACAGGAACAGGTTCCTGGGAACAGCTGACCAGTTCGTAATAGTGTAGCAGGACAGGAGTAGTGACTTATACTGGAATCCTGCTGGCCGGAGCCGGTAGTGACTTCTCAGCCGCCTTGGTAATAACTGGTATGTATACCTATATTATACGTCAAGCTCCTAATTTTTTAAGTTTAAAAGGGTGGCTGTGGAAGCGTTGTGTCAGGACCGTCTCGAGAAATTTTGTCGCCCTCCACCCGGCCCCGCGCCTTAGCGATTTTGGCGGCAACAAAATAGAAAATAGTTATTTATGTATATCCCATACACTTTCTTTTTTCAGTAGAATGATTTTTTGGAGCAAAAATGAAGTGACAAGCTGGGGGGCTACGACTACGGCTGATCAGGGCTGGCTTTACAGCTTTTAGCGCCCAAGGCGAAGTTCTATAATGCGCCCTTTTATGAATGAAAAAATTGCATCTCAAGCGATTTTGTTTTCAAATGATAACAATAATGTTGATAATAATTGAAAATTGCACAAATTGTGAGTAGAAAAGCGCCGCAGACTAAATTTTTTCGAGATAATAGCGAGATAAAGGGAAAAGGGCGTTCAGGTTCTGTGGTTCAGGCGCCCCTCCAAAGTTTGCACCCAAAGCCGGCCCTGCGGCTGATGGCACCTGCAAAGTTTGGGAGCGAAACTATCAGTGTCCATCGGCCGTATTCTTCCAGCTCGCCAGCTTGTCACTTTATTTCTGCTCCAAAAAGTCATTCTACTGAAAATAGAAAGTGTATGGAATATACAGGGTGGTGAAAATTTCGATGCTCACCATTGGTATCTTGGAAACGGTAAGAGATACGAGGTCGGTTAAATTGGAAAAAAGTTGCGCATTTTTGTGGCAATTGACAATCTGAAAAGAGACTTCGAATATTTTGATTGGTTCACGATTTATCACGAAAAAACTGAAAATTTTGATTTCAGAAATGATTTTTTATCTTTCCAACCATTCAAGCTATTTCAATCAAACTTGGAAGTTTTATGTTTTTGATCACTCCGAGTCGATCAACGTTGGCAGAAATTTTCCAGGTCTTCTAGATGTCAAATTATGATAGTCAACTTTTGTTTTTCTTATGGCCGCCATATTGGATTTTTGCACTAATAGGTAGAGAAAAACATTAGCTTTCTGCAGTTGCTGCAGTGCAGTTGTTCGGTTCGATCGTCTGGTGTTGTGGTTGGTCGGAGAGCTTTGTTTTCATTAGCTTTCTGAATTAGTAACCAACATGTTTTTTATATGACATTTTTAGCGTCAAATTTAGAAATTTTCATAAATTATTGACAAAATCGGGAATGCTTTGGAAAACAATTGATATTATCAATTTTCCAGGCCTTCCAGATGTCAAATTATGATAGTCAACTTTTGTTCTTCTTATGGCCGCCATATTGGATTTTTGCACTAATAGATAGAGAAAAAAATTAGCTTTTTGAATTAGTAACCAACATGTTTTTTTTATGACATTATTAGCGTCAAATTTTAAAATTTTCATAAATTATTGACAAAATCGGGAATGCTTTGAAAAACAATTGAAATATTATCAATAGCAACAACAAAAAAAGACAGATTGTATTCAATTGACATATCTAGGGGCTCGATACCAAGTTGCAGGCGCGAAGTTTGGGACGGCGTAACTCGCCAAATACAGCGCCGTCTGATTAGTTGGGATCCGCCGTTGCTATGGTAACGGCACTTACGGCGGTCTCAGCCTCAACTTAATATCGAGTCGTAACTTCTTAATCGTGTTTCGTGCTTGTTTGCACCGAGAGCTCATAAATTAAATGAGTCAAGGGTGCCTGTGAATCCAAAAACGTGTCAAAACTAGGGTAATCCTTACTCCTTTTCTAATAAATTTGTCAAACTTCAACAAGAACGATGCTAATTCCGACAGACGTCTTTGAACTCACAGACATCCTTGACCCATTCAATTCATGAACTACCGGTACAAACAAACACAAAACACGATTGCGAAGTTAGATACGTCAATTGCACACCATCTGTCATTTTTTTGTTGTTAATTGCTATTGATAATATTTCAATTGTTTTTCAAAGCATTCCCGATTTTGTCAATAATTTAAGAAAATTTCAAAATTTGACGCTTAAAATGTCATAAAAAGAACAAGTTAGTTACTGATCCGGAAAGCTAATTTTTTTCTGTATCTATCAGTGCAAGTATCCAATATGGCGGCCATAAGAAAAACAAAAGTTGACTATCATAATTTGACATCTAGAAGGCCTGAAAAATTTCTGCCAACATTGATCGACTCGGAGTGATCAAAAACATAAAACTGCCAAGTTTGATTGAAATAGCTTGAATGGTTGGAAAGATAAAAAATCATTTCTGAAATCAAAATTTTTAGTTTTTTCGTGATAAATCGTAAACCAATCAAAATATTCAAAGTCTCTTTTCAGATTGTTAATCGCCACAAAAATGCGCAACTTTTTTCTAATTTAACCGACCCCGTATCTCTTACCGTTTCCAAGATACCAATGGTGAGCATCGAAATTTTCACCACCCTGTATAGTATCTTCTCCTGTACCCTGTACCGTGATTCTAGTCGGCTGTGAGATTTTGTTTTTAAGTTTCCAAATCTGAAATATAGAAAATCCCCAAAACTTTGCGGTTGGCTGCTCTGGCTTCCCGCTTCATTTAGCGTTCGTCGTTCGGGCCACTTTTGGAACGCATTTTTTACGCATATCCTCTGCATATAGACGAAATATTTTTGCAGGACGTGATGTTTGACGCTTTTTTCCATTATATTGGAAAATGTAGTAATCTTTTGGCCTGTTGTTAATTTTCGCAAATGGACAAATAAATCAAAGCAGCTTTGACATTTGACAGGTGTCAAAAATATTTCTAACCTCTCGAAGTCGGTTCAACTTTAGGTTGATTCAAACTAAAAAAGTACTAGGTCTTCGTCCAAAAAAGGGGTCCCATGGAATCATCAATCCTTTCACCTCTTGCAGTCGAAAAGACACGACGAATCATGAAGAACTATTGGCAAGACAAGGAACATCCCAGCAGGCCTGCAGTTGCAGCAGGATTTACGTATAAAAAGTTAATTAAACCGAATTTCAAAAAACCCAGCCGGTTAAAGTTGCGTATTGGACCGAAATTCATGTGAGTACCTCCAGTTTGTAATTTGCTTCCGTTTTGGAGCTTGGCGGAACGAGTTCTTGTCAGCCTTGAATGGCCGCCGTCAAGATGACTTAAATTGAAGGCGGCCTCGTAGGGTTTTGGTGTCTCAATGATGGTAATACAGCTCTGCTCCCCTCTAGTGGCATTTCCACGTATGACAAGGTCAGTTTTCCAAGATTTCAATATCAATTTGATAAGAAATATAACTTTACTTCCAGAGAAGTCAAGTTTCACACCAGGTAAAAAGGCGGCAAGCCTGCAATGCTAAAGTAGAAAATTTGCCCAGCCAACTAGAGTCACAGTGTCGGTCACAGTACAAGTACTATACATAATAATTTTTTTTCAAACCAGCTGAAGTGCCAAACAATTCAAGAATCGCATTTTGTAGCATTTTTCATGTAGCTTCCGAATATGACATCAGATTTTGAAAAAATCTATAGGTAGGTACAGGATGACTTTTTCAAAAGAAACTCGAAAATCAAAATTTTGGGTACGATCCTGTACTCATCGCATAATTGAATAGGGCGCTACAAAGGCCCTTGGTTTAAGAATATGCCTGCAAAATTTCAATCGATTCTATTGATTTATTTGTGAGATATTGGTAATCATACTTTTCGGTTGAACACATAAATCACCCTGTATATCTGAAACGGGGGACGTCAGAAAAATTTCGGAGGCAGATTCTGATTTACCTCGAGAAAGTAGTTTTGTTCCCTTGAATATGATACAGTTTGCACATTTCAGTACAGTGTTAATATTTTTTTCACAAAAACCATGATTGGAAGTTGAGGGTGCATGGGCATGCCATTTTATACAATTTTTTTTTATGTAAATCGCGGTATTCTTGATGTCGGTTACTTTGTGGGACACCAGTATAATAGGTGGATCACTAGACCTACCCGAATTGACAATTGCCAAAATGTAATAAGAATCACTTTTACAAATATCCACCCTCTGTATTACGACTGTATTAGGTATACCCACCCACTAGATGTTTTAAGAGGGTAATGACCCCGAGGGCTCTAAACGCATTCATTATTAGGTATATCGTCATGGATGGGACGGAGTCGTATCTCGCTTGCATTTACCATTTTACTGGAATAAAAGAGAGGCCGCAGACGCAAAATTCCTGCGGGAATCGAGAATACGTGTCGGAATGTGCTCGGATTCTTGATGCTATCAGTCTCACTCCCACTTTCGCTGAAAATCCTTTTCTTTGGCAAAGGGCACGGGTCGCGTCTCATCCCTCATTCATCATCATGGCCCAAAATGTTTATGCAAAACATATCGTATCGTACCTCTTTATATGCTGTGTAGCACGTAGAGGGAGGAGCCATATAGAATGAAAGATAAATGACTATTTGGAAGTTAGTTACGCAGATCAAAATAATAGTGAAATAAGATGTAGGCAGGGATAACGACTACAACGCAATAATAGTTGCTTGATGGCGGGCATGTTTTCGATTTCGATGTTTGGTCCCGGTCAGTGATCACTCGATCACTGGTGGAAAACCTGGATGCTACCTTTTCATAAGAATATGTAGGTACGGGTCCGCATGTCGTAACTCTTCAAGTCCAGCAGGTATGTGAGTTTTTCATCGACAACGCCGCGCCACATAAATTGTTACTATTGAAATTACTCATCTTTATTTCGACAACTTTTATTTTGTTCTGGTCTCAAGGCTGTGAGCTACCAGTTGAAGTAGAAATTTTTCGAAAAAATCCTTCCATCTAGAACTAGAAGCTATGATGGACAGACATGCAGATGGACAGACATGCAGATGGACAGACAGACGGACGAACAAAGGCTACGTTGCTGCCCTATAAGTAGTTATTAGGACTACAGCACATAGATACTCGCATAGATACATCCTCGAATAAGCCCAGGATGCAGGTACTTTTTCGAATTTTATTGTCTCAACCTTTTGCCCGACCCATGACAGATGCGGACGGCAAGAAAACCCACTAATAAATATTCATTCTCGTACTTATATTTAATACTTCAAACAAGCTTTACTCCTAACTCGCACAACACAATAGGTCGCGGGAACAAAAATGGCGGGCTAAAGATGAGTATATGGTATGATGTTATTTTCACTAGTACCCACTTGTTGATACAATTTTCTTCAGTTGTAAAGTTGTAATTAATAAACAGGGTGATTCAAAAGTGTCGGACCATCTCAACGGTGCAGAATATAGAGGTGTAGTAGAGTGCTGGAAAGTTGTTGAAAAAATTCGATGTCTTTTAATTTTGAAGTTATGGAGAGACAATAGTTGGTCCTTCGATTGCTTCCATTTCCGTTGTTTCAAAAGATTTCAGTAAACTGTTCATGGAAAAATAATGAGTACAAAAAATCAACCTCTGAATCTGTATTGAATTTCTGTTTTCTATACAGAGTGTATCATAAACTACAAAAATTTAGTTTTCCTAAATAACCAGAAGCAATAAAATTACATATATCGAAATGAATTGTTTCATAGTTTTATTGTGCTCCACATAGGTTATGGGACCAAAGTGGCTGTTTGCAGGTACTTTGAGAAAAAAGTAATTTTCAGGATTCATGACTCACCCTGTATACAAAACAAAAATTATTTGCAGATTCAGAGGTTGATTTTTTGTACTCGTTCCTTTTCCATAAACAGTTTACTACAATCTTTTACCATCTTATTTTCGTTCAATCTTTTGAACGAAAATAGAAGTGATCGAAGACCAACTTTTGTCCCTCCATAACTTCGAAATTAGAAGACATAGACATTTTTCAACAACTTTCCAGCACTCTTTACTACATTCCCATATTACGCACCTTTGAGGTGGTCCGACACTTTTGAATCACCTGTATAGATAATTTATTGAACAATTGTCGCTTTATCATAAAAATTAATGTGCTAAACTCAAAATTTAACTGGGTAATGTCAATAATAAGCGAATCTCTACAGCCGTACTTTGGCACCCTATCAGACGCAAGCGCGGGCAAGAAGCCGGCAAGAGGCGCTTCGTTGTGCTCGGGTCGGAGCTGCTCTGGGTAGATCACTAGACAAAGAAAGTAGATCCAGCTGGGCCGTGATTGGCGTATTATCTACTTTCTCTATCTAGTGATCCATGGGCGCCCGCAGGATTTTTGTCAGGGGGGGGCAAATAGCTTTAGTTAGAGAACGTCACATACCTACCTGGCCTAATTTGCGAAGTCCTTTAGATTAGCGCCGCAGGCGAAAATTTTTCCGAATAATAATAATAATGGTGATAATAATTATTGTGCGAAAAATTAGGAAATATATTTGAAAATTAAACTTAACTTTAAAGAAATTTATTAAAATTTGTAATTTTGTACAAAATGTATAAAAATTTACTTCAAAATAGCCAGGTCAATAGTTACACTCGTTCATTATCTTGTAAATTTTTTTTCGTAAGGAAGAATTTATTCAGCTGCTCCGGAGCCAGGGGGGGGCAAGTGCCCCCCCTTGCCCCCCCCTCCGGGCGCCCATGTAGTGATCTACCCGAAGCAGCTCCTGGCGCAAAACGAAAGCGGCTGAGAAGCGTGGAAATGTGCAATGCGCTGTTGCCACGCCAGGCATACTTGCAAAGTTGCCATAGCGGGTGCCAAGGTTACGGTTATGTTCCCGCGACCTATAATTATGCAGCAATTATGATTCAATACACGTTTGAACAAAGAGGGTATGGCCAAGATTTTAAATGCAACTAACAATACAACCCTTTGTGGATTAGATTGCGTCACTGTATTGTTGGTTGCGCAAAGAAAATCTTGGCCATGGCAGAAAAATTTGCTCACGGGTGTACCTACATATCTAGGATCTAGGTATTATTGTGATTATGCATGATCATTGTTCTCGGCGTCATTATTGCTTATTTCATCAAATCAAATACCGTTTTAGTCAATACTTCGTGTGCACTTCATACACTAAAGGTGGGGAAATTGTATAATATCGGGCATTATTAAATTTTTCGAGAAAGCATTTTACTCGTTAGGTGTCCTACGCCCTTCAATGTATTTTTCTCACCTGCTCCTCCAATTTCTTTTTTCTTTCATTTGCAAATAGGTACATAGGAACGCCTTTACAAGAAGCCTGATAATGAAATACAAGCTTTGCTTTGCGAAGTATTCTCGGAAAACACATCTTTTTTATTTTTCCAGCGAAAACCGTTCAAAGGATTCCTTCATAACAATGAAGGAATGGAATGGTAATAATATGGCGACCCATTTATTCTATTCCTTGTGTTTGCAGCACATTCTTTGACCGTGAAATAAAACTAAAATTTACAAAAAAATTGCACAATTTTTTTCATCACTTTTCCACTATTGGAAGGGAAGGTATTGTGATCGTGCTGAAATCACTATTTATGATGTAATAAGCCTTAAAAATGATTGATTAAAATAAGCCACATTTAATATGAATATTGTTACGGATTTCGCGTTTGGGTCCATTCATAATTGGAACGAAGGTTTAAAACACACTCTGTTCATTACTGCCTACTATTATAAATACACGTCAATGAATATTCGATATTTGCGCTTGGGTATGTTACCGATTACTACTTGCTTTTCTATCCGCTTGTTGTCGCTTTGGATTTAATACTGGTCCGTCAGTCGGTCCATCAGTGCTTATATACCTTCGACTGTTATTCTGGAATTTTCCACCGGTTCTCCGGCAAATTCCACATTGATCGCGGCACATGGCTTCGAGGCGACTCTCGATCAATCCTACACCTTTCGCGTGCCTTATCAAGTGTTCTCGAAGCGGCGCCCCCGCCAATTGGAGAGATGTATCTTGCCTGTTGAATGTTGATATCTCTCATGTTATTTTGAACGGGGCAGATCCTACGCGTATGCTCCCGAATGCACCAGAGTTTCGCAACTCGTAACGCTGCAATAGAACGGTCTAGAAGGACCACGTGTGCTCTCGAATGCACGCGAGGCTCGCCACTCGTAATAATATTTTGAAGTATTTGAGGCTGTTGAAAAAAGTCAAAATCAAATGGCAACCACTAAAAGAACTAGATTGGTTGATTTTTCATAACACGTAGTCTCTTCCATAATCTGATCCACATAGTAGTGGTAGTGGTCAACAAAACGACAAAACAAAGTACTTCAGACTCGACTTCAGATGACAAAAAAAAAAAGCTCTTTCTTTGAGCTTTCCATTGATGTGTCGCCGATGTCTGCACCTGGCCCAATAAGTAAGAAATTCTGCCTCAAAGTCCAGCAAACACAATAATCGGAATTTATAACGACGTCACCGATCACACACTTGTTGATTTTCACATCAGCCAGTATTCATTGCTATGGAGAATCCAGGTATGTTAAGTGAAAAAGTCGTAGTAGCGGCTGGTGTTGAAATCAACAAGTATGTGATCGGTGACGTCATTGATTCCGATTATTGTGTTTTCTGGACTTTGAGGCAGAATTTTTGGCTTATTGGGTCAGGTACAGACATCGGCGACACATTAATGGAAAGCCCAGAGAAAGAGGATTCTCTTTCATACAAAGTATTTTGTTTTGTTGGTCATGAATTTTCGAATTCTTTCTTCTTCTTTCGACTCGCCCGATTCAAATTGAAGAAAGCTAAACGATCAGGCTTCCCCCTCAATCGAACTTTCGAATCGTTTTTTTTTGTTGCCTTGATATTTTCTGAGAAAATCGCGCTGGATTGCTTCAGCTGGGACATCCTGTATCGAGTATTATATATATTTTTTTTATTTTACACCTGGACTTCCTGGAAACATTGATTCAATATTTTTATTGTTTACGTGGGAGAAAGATTCGTGATTGAATGTTTACACTGTTCGTACAGCCATTGCTATTGAATTTCAGTATAATTTGTCTATGGATTTTAATGTAACAAAAACGTGCTGTCCTGATTCACCATCACTAATGAATTATCAATCAAAATGTTCAATAATTTAGTCTCTGGCCTGGAAACTGACGTGATGTGACAAGGGACGAGGATAAAACTCCATAGGAAATTTTTAGTCATATACCTACCAACAACTGGAATACAGCTATACCCATTAGTGTGGTCCAAAAAAAATTGTTTTTTCATTTTTGATGGGGCCACCCTCCATTTTTGTAAAACATACCCATACTGATTTCCTGGTGAAATTTCAATTCTCTACCATGACAGGAAGGGGGTGCTCATCAACCCCCCAAAATTTTAATATCCCAGATTTATCCGTAGGAGTTTGTAGCATCCAGATTCAACAAAATACGAAGTAATATATGAATTATTGTTCGTTTAGTGTACCTAAGTAAAGAATTATGTAAAAGAAAAATTAAAATGAAGCAGAATTATAATGTTCAATTAACATGGTATGATTTTGCTTTAGACTACGTTGATCAAACATTTTTGGTCGTCCAAATAGGCACAATTTTCCAATTGGTCCACCATATGCAACAAAAACATCTTTTTATTCTTGTCATTGGTCAGTAGTTAGTTAGTTGTATTTCTTGAACAATTGGACACCCCTTTCAGCAGTTTCGTTTACCACCCGTGAATTTATACCTAACTCAGTCTTTGCCTTGAAGGTAACCATGGATGTTGATCCATGGTTGAAAGAAATGTCTCAGGAAGTAGTCACTAATATTCAAAATCAGTAACATGCTTAATGTTCCTCCAAAGGTGAGATATCTTGAGGTTTCCGCAGTCCTTAGGATTGCAAATTATTTTTAGACTCAGTATTTCCGTCCCAGGATAACTCTATCCAGAGGTCAACTTGAGGTTAATTGCCAAAGATA
The DNA here is from genome assembly GCA_949128115.1 of Anaspis maculata. Classification (NCBI taxonomy): domain Eukaryota; kingdom Metazoa; phylum Arthropoda; class Insecta; order Coleoptera; family Scraptiidae; genus Anaspis; species Anaspis maculata. The sequence continues at coordinate 50,875,675 of OX421966.1, read as the reverse complement.
CCAATGTTCCAGCAATGTTGATATGACAATTATGACATTGACCTTTTGGTTAGAGTTAACCAGAGATAAAAACACTGGGCCTTACTTTGTGACATCCAGCTTCAACATCAACAAGTCATACCGCGAATCATTTCCGCTTTTTTTGTAGGTGTCACTATTAGTTCAACGATAAATATTTCACTCTTATTTGATTTTTCTTTTATATAATTCTCAAATTGTGCTAAATAGATTATTACTGACACATTCCTTCGTGTATCTGGATGCCATAGACTTTTACGAATAAATCTTGAGTTTTCAAAATTAGAGGGTTGATGAGCACCCCCTTCCTGCCATGGTAGAGAATTGAAATTTCACCAGGAAATCACTATGGGTATGTGCAACAAAAGTAGAGGGTGGCCCGATCAAAAATAGACAAAAAAAATTTTTGGACCACACTAATACCCATGTTGGAAAAAGTTTTGGAAAAAGTGCTTGAAAAACTTTGTTCCGATTGACAAGAGTATAACAGGAAATTTCGAAGTTTTTTCCATGTCCTTGCGTTATGATTAGGACGAGATTGCGCAATTCTCAGCAGATGAAAAAATGGAGTGGATATGTATGAATGGACGCAAAATTCAATCCACATCCGAATGAGAAAAACAGGTTTTTCTGGCAATGATGCTACGCGTGTTATCACCGGGGGGTTCTCCTGCCGACTCCCACACTGGAAAATCGTTACAACAGACAGGCCAAAACCTTGGACGACTTGGGAATTGGGGGAGGCGTAAAAATCTGCTGTGTATTCTTCATTCTTAGTATGGGCTTAATTTCAAGGCCGACTTGCAACCGCTGCAGGGTAGCGCCATCAAAAGTCAAAAAAAAGTTACACTTTCCTGTCGATTTGCAGCTCTCGCCGGCTCTGAACCTTAAACAGGTCCTGGTCCACGGCGAAGGAAAAACAAGGATAGGCGTAAAGACGTTTTCTGCATTTGGTTAAAATTTATAACTCATGGCTAGTGTGAATCGAGATTGAAATTTGACGTTTTGATATTTTGACAGCGTGCAAATTAGCATCTGCTGCAAGTCGGACATGAAATTTAGCCCTGAATTAAAACTATACAGGGTGCTATATATTTTTTTGTCAATATTTCAGGAGATGGTAGAGCATCAAAAAATTAGTAGACTTTCTCGAAAAAATGTGTATCGGAAACGCATTATAACGGAAATAGAGGCTTTCAAAGTTGAGTTTCAATTAGGTTTTTGTGTTATAATTACTGGATTTTGACCAAATTTCGTGCACAAAGTGAGTTGATGCATACCCACAAGCTTCAAAAAAAAATTTCTATTCTCTACTACATATTTAAAAACAACTAATTTTTGGTGTTTTTTTTTTCGACGAAAGTACTTATTTTTCGATGTTCACCATCTCCTGAAGTATTGACAAAAAAAGTGTGACACCCTGTATCTCGCCCTGTATATAAATCACAGACAAAGTTGTAGGAAATTCAATGATCATAAAAAATCCCCTGGGGCATATTGTCCAACTTTTTCACTTCAGGCAGTTGATCGCATTTAAAATTGCACGTCAGTCCAGAGAAATGGAGAAACATTCCTTCTTGAATGCTGTGACAACTAGAGCTATCAAAAAATTGTGAGCGATAACGTTGAAAAGAATTGAGTATTTAAAAGAAATATCGTCTGAGCCAATCATTGTTATCTTCTCTAGTTTAGCCGTGAACCACGTTCAAAGTTGCGCGACAATTTATTTAACCCGACAGTGCACAAGTCACAGTCAAAATGGTCGGGTGTTCAGTTTTAACCTTTTTTTCTCGAAAATAGTGACATGAACACATGTCACATGAACATGAAATCTATATTACAAAAATAGTGAATACGTTACAAAAAGTAACGTTTTCGTGAGTGGTCGTGGAAAAACGTTGATTTGCGTACGCGAAAGTGAAAATAATGTCACTAGTGTCACTTTGAATATTCAAATTCACAAACAGATTCCATTTTTATAATTGTGATAATCTATTCTCGGTCCTCCTTATTTTAATATTCCATATGAGATCTTCAGCAAAACACTAAATATAAAAAAGTATGTAATACGCGAGGGGCCAACCACTCCGGGAATACCTGTACAAAATGTTCAGAATACTTGGAGAATACTAGAGAATACTTGAAGAATACTAGGAAATACATGGAAATACCAGGAATATTCGGGAATACTCGGAAATACTTGGGAATACCTGAGAATTATTAATGTTTGAATCCTATTGTTGGGTATACGTTATCAGTGTAATAAAAATTCAGTCTTTTCCAACAAGTTCCTTTACTATTCGAACCGGTTTCTGCAACTAGTCCGAAACCGGTTCGAATAGTAAAGGAACTTGTTGGAAAAGACTGAATTTTTATTACACTGATAATACCTGAGAATACCTGGGAATACTCGAGAATATGCGGGAATATCATGAAATATCTAGGAATACCTAGGAAACACTTGTATCAGAAAATCTCACCAGAGATCGGGAGACGAGCCGTTTCCGATAGTTAGGAGGAGAATATTGCTGAGAGAAAAACACAGCTCGAGGGTGAAGGAAACGGTGCTATAAATTTCTGGGAAAAAGCGTTAATAAAGGGAAGTGTAGACCAAATTGTCATACATTTTTAAACATTGCTTCTCCTGCATGCGTAAAATACCGTATGATCAAAAACTTTCCTCCTCTAGGCAGGCCGTGGCCTGGCCAAAAGCAGCCTTGTTTGCCTGCCAATGACCAGACCACAGCCTGCCTAGAGGAGGAAAGTTTTTGATCATACGGTAGTAGTAATATACGAGGATTTTTATAGAATTTACAGCTTATTTAGATCTTGTTTACCCTCATGTTCACCTAATCTAAAAAAGATTGTAGATTCGCTAAAAATTCTTGCGGAAATATTACGAGGTACCTGTGTGGCGAGGTTTATGACATAATAAAGAAGTGAATATCCTCTCACGTGCGTGAGTCGAAATAGCGCATATTTTTTAGGGCAGATCTGTCATTGATGAAAGTCAAGGTTGAAAATAAGAATGTTCATACGAGACAAGGACAAGAGTAAGTTTCATGTTAATCGTTTCACTGAATAAATAAAGAGATTTCAAGATGGCGGCGGAATCGTGGAGTTCAGCTTGAAAACAGCAGAATGACCATCCGCGACAAGGGTAAGTTCCAAGTTGCATGATAATCGTTTCACTAATAAGTGTCAATATGGCGGCCAAGTCGGCAACTGAATCATGAAATTCAGCTTGAAAATAAGAATGATCATACGAGACCACGGTAAGTTTCAAATTCCATGGAAATCGTTCCACTAATAAGAAATTTCAATATGGCGGCCAAGATGGCGGCGGAATCATGAAAGTCAGTGGAACGATTTTCATGGAACTTGGAACTCACCCTTGTTTCGTACATAAGTTCAGTCTCATTTTCAAACTGAATTTCATGATTCCGCCGCCATATTGAAATTTCTAATTGGAACGATTTTCATGAAACTTGGAACTTACCCTTGTCTCGTATGTTCAACTTATTTTTATCGCATTGTAGTAAGGAAATGACGCTTATATGGCCGGTTTGTCTGTCTGTCTATCTTTCCGGCTGTCAGAAAATTCTGCAAATCATTTTCAATCTTATTCTATAATTTCAATTTCCACCCGAAGGGACGTTTCGAACAAAAGTTTACATTGGTTCCTGGATACTAGTCGGGAAAGTTTTGGGGTGACACAACCGATTTTTTTTATCCATACTCACTTAGTTATCAATGATCATTATCAAAAACCAAAGATTTCCTGATGTGCACTTGAAATAAAGTGAACTCCTCCTTGAGGAATGAAGCTAGGAGCCCTGGAACTTTTTCTGATGGATATCTTAGGTTATCAGGGGTGGCCACTAGGCAAATTGGATTTCATGGTTGCGGCGCCGTATTGGTCGCCATATTGAAATCTCTTATTAGTGGAACGATTTTCATGAAACTTGGAACTTACCCTTGTCTCGTATGATAATTTTTACTTTCAAGCCGAGTTTCATTATTCCGCCGCCGTCTCAGCTGTCATGTTGATTTTTTTTATTAGTGGAACAATTGCCATGGAACGTGAAACTTCGGGAGTCATCTCTCAAATTTGTTACAACTAGTACCTAACACCCTGTATATTACAGGGTGAGTCAATAGTGAGGGATCGCAAAACTACGTTTCACCTATTCAAGATTAAAATATGGTTCAAACGCCTATCCACATCGTTTTTCATTCTGCATCACTCAAAAAATATCATTTATACAGGGTGAAGTGAGTCATGGTACGTACCATTCAGGTACGTATGTCAACTTTTATTTCAAGTGGAACATCCTGTATTCTATCACACTTCTTATTCCAAAAAACATTTTGAAAATCGGTTATTTCAGAAATTCACAACTTAATTTATTATAAATGGCCACCCCCTGTATTTTTTGACATGATTGAATCTGTCTGTGGTCTGCCTACAATTTTCATAAGGTATGTCCTATACTTAGAATGCATATTTTTTCGAATATCGGACATTTTTTGTGGAAAATATTTTTTTACACCCTGAGGCGCTTTCGTTTTGCCGGCAGGAGCTGCTCAGGGTAGATCCGCTAGATAAAGAAAGTAGATCCAGTTGGGCCGTGATTGGCGTATGTATCTACTTTCTCTGTCTAGTGATCTACCCAGAGCAGTTCCTGGCGCAAAACGAAAGCGGCTTGTATCTAAAGCCAAACCTTATCAAGTAGGAAGGTAAACCTGTCCTTTTTCCTTATTATGGTAGGTACACATTTTTTTGACGTTTTGAGGCATGGCTATTATTGTTACTTACTAAAAAAAACTCACTGCTCAGTTTTATACTTATAACGTTATTTTTAACATTATAAACTGCGAGGGTGCGTCAATTTGAGGTTTTTAGGGGTTTGACTGCGATATATTTGAATTTGGGGACAAAGAAAATACTTTGGGAATACCTGAGAATACTTGGAATTTTTAGGAAATATTGAGAAATACAAGGAAATACTGGGGAATACAAGGAAATACTTGGGAATACCGAAGAATACTTGGGAAATAATAGGGAATACGTGGAAGTGCAGGAATAGTTCGGAAATACATGGTATTCTCGGAATACCTGTACAAATTTTCATGAGTGGTTGGCCCCTCGGTAATACGAATAAGTAAATAATCGACGACATCGCAATAAAACCTGACCTAAGATGATAACCATAAATAGGCTTTGGCGACTTTGACGGCTTGCTGTAAGAAACGATAGATTGTACCCCAAGTCCACTTTATGCTGAAAATACGAATGAAAAGTAGAAATGATATCGCGCTAGTTTTTCAATAGTTTTTCATAGAAATTTGGAGCAACATGAAAATCACTTATTTTGACATTTGAAAAGCCATTCAAATAAATATTCTTAATTCTTCTTCTTAATAAATATTAAGACTAGTAGTAGCCTCAGTAGCATGTCCAAAGTCCAATCCCACTTTTTTAACTTTTACGATTTCGTGTTCTGACTACCACAGTCACCACCGAGAAGACGTTTCTAGCAATCTGGAACAAGTACAAAATAATTTATGAAATACCTACTCTGACGGCTCGATACCAAATTGGAGGCTCAAAGCTAGGACGGCGTAAGTTGCCAAATACAGCGGTCTGATTGGTTAATAGCCTTGTTGTGACCCGTTGCCATGGTGTCTCATTACGGCGGTCTGAGTCTCAGCGATAACTTGGTATTGAGCCGTTAGGCTGTTTTACATAATATGTATGTGGTTATATTGATGTAAATAAACTATTGCTAAATAATTGGGCAAGTACATACATACTTCAGGAGCCTGAATGGCTTCTATTAGTTCTAATAATGGTTCATTTATTCATTGATTGAACTGTGGTTATTAATGGGTCGCAGTATCACCAAGATGACATTCTCAAGTCGTCTACTCTACAGGGTGATTTAGTTTTAAAATTGATAGAGAACCAAAAAGTTCATTGTTCACAACGAGTGAAGAAGATTGGAAGTTTAATAATAAAAAGAAATTCCTTTTGAATATATGACAATTTGAAATAGAAAGCAACCTATTCTTGATATTTTTTGCGGCCATAGGTTCGCATTCCAATTATGCATTTTTCCAAAAAAAATTCACGCCATGAGCGGTGTGCATTTGTTTCATTGTGAAGTTGAATGAGTTCAGTACACGCTCAAGCCAAATTGTTTTACTTTTTTTTTGTCTTGCATGCATCAACAGCTAGGTTATTAGCAGGTTTATAGATGCCCCAGTAATAAGGGACGCGTGAAAAAGTCCATCTGGCCCAGTGCGGATTTGAACCCGGGACCATCGCCTTTGAAAGCGGGGCCGAGCTCACCGTGCTACCGACTGGGTTAAACTGTTTTACTCTTTCTACTTGAATAAAGAAAAACATCAATTGTAACAGATAGAAAAATGCAAAATAGGCATTGACCACCAGAAATTATATAATCATTGGTTTTTGGTTGGCACGTTCAACAGAAGCATAATATGCCTAATCAATCCAGACATTATTCAGCACACGAAATGAGGCATATCAATCAAACTCATTCTTTTCAGAACTTTTTGAGTTGATTCAGAAAGAGACTGAATGAATTATAATTGAAATACTCAACCGTCATTCCCATATGATAATTCGCGCTGATTTTGTTCATAGTACTTGCAAATTTGATTTGGCGCGGTCTTTGCAAGTGCTGCAGAAAAATTAAAAATAGTTTCTGGTTTTGCTGGTTCCATGTGTTCCAAGGATTGTGCGAAATCAACACATCCAGAAGTTTTTCCGCCTGAAACATCAAGTCGTTTTAATTAAGCTTCAGTAATGTCTGTTTTTTGGATGTTATAATGTTACGCACCTCATCTTGGAAGAACTGGCCATAAATCACAAAACCCAGGAAAGTGGCGAAAATCATTGGGATGAACCCAGAAACCATCAAATATTTGTGATTTTGCAAGCTCTGAAAGGAACCAGGACATGGGAAATGGAGTAATGATTTTTTTTCATTTACTTACCGATAAGGTGAACAGCACACCACTAACGCCAATTAGGACGCCTAATGCTGCGAATATGATCATTAGGATTCCCAAATTATCGATTGCATCAAGAAAGCCACTGGAATGTCTTGCCATTAATTTTTTTGACTCACTGGACCTGCCTGCAGCTATCTGTTAGCCATGACAGGTTCTTGTGGCTTGGGAACAAATTTCACTTTCAATCCCGTCAGGCCAGACCAAAGTACAATCATAAGGCCATAAGGCACTTTTTTTGGCCTGTTTAAATGCGCTAGATCTTCCTTTTTTTTGTGAGATTTCTGTAGTAACAAAAATTTCAAGGCGGAAGACAATCTATCCCTCTAAACAGGCCAATAAAAGTGCTTCACTCGATAGTTATTGTAGTAGTTCGTATGGTATTGTGATCTGACCTGACGGAATTGGAAACAAGATTGCTTCTCAATAGACCTATTTCTTATGGGGAACAGAGACGTTCAGACAAGGATGAATAATTTTAAGCCACACCCCTGGCCAATTAAACGCCTTCAATTATTAGGCGCGAAATTCGAGGAAGGCGATACTGTCACAATAAATTAGAATTGTCACTGTCACTATGACTGTGTAACATGTGTCGTGTCGCTACACTGATCGAACAATTGGAAAAATGCGCGTATGTTGTGTGAAAAGTTATCCGCACAAAGTCCAAGACAGCATTTCCCCCAAATGTTGCATTCCACGGTTTTCCTGCCGACGAATATAAGCGAAATAAATGGATGAGCGCCACTGGAAGACACGATGCCGGCATCAGGAAGAATTTAAAGGCTAACGAAACAACTTCAGCTGTTTTACAAGTTGTACTTGCAAGGCCAAAAAGGGGGCGTCCAAATCACCGTTCAAAGTGCTGGGAATGATACCTCACCTTCCTATTTGGCGACTACTGTAACTTCACAACAAAACCTCAATATTTTGCTTCAATCTTAGGTGTCTCACGGGGCACTTCAGAGCGGAAGATTTCTATTCATCAGTGATTGATTGGTACAAAGAAGACACAGAAAACAAATGCTGTTCCGAACATTTTCTTGAGGAGCTTGTTCCTTTTTCTAGCTCCTGTAGCACTTCACTTCTACCTTCAGGTTATTCACAAGAACATCTTCAAAATATCCTTCCGCACTATACTTCAACCCTTTATCACGCTGGTTCCCCGTCATTTGATGCTTACACTTATAAAGAAGTGAAGCGTTGTCGAGTCTGTAAGGTCGTCTAGATTTTTGAAATCGCGAATCGCAAAATGATTTCATTGAAGCGGCGCATGTCTAATGCGGGCCACCTTTCGAAAAGGCGGCAAGGAAAATCATTGTTGAACACGCTGTAGTACCTATCAATGACTCTTGTGCATTTAACATTCTTCACGATTTGCGGTGTCTTGGCTGTTTTTTCATTGTCTCCAAGTGCTTATGTGGTTGTCGTTGTTGTTATTGTTGTTACTATATTTTTTACAAAATTACAAGAGTGTCATATCACAAGTGACAGTTGGTAGCGAGCAAGCGATCTGTTGTTCGTTTCAAGCGCCGTTGCCATTTTCGTTGTTAATAAATCTCCACAAAATTTGTAGGCTTTAAAGCTAGTCCGCACGGGCGATATACCGCTGGATCGATTTCCTGTCAAAAATGTCCAACTTTCAGCGGATATTCGCTAAAAGTTGAATCCCCGCCAACTTTTAGCGATTGACCGCTGTTTTCAAAGTGTCAGCATTGACACAGCATGAAAATGTGACGTTAGGTTTTGCTAGGAAGGAGCCCGGTGCTTATCTCATGACGAAATGGAAAAACTTGATCACCGATGGGTGTACCAGTCCAAGGGAGAGAGGAAAAATCGTGACTACTGGACGGTGGACACGTATCAGCTTGATTTCAGAGTTATGAATCCATCTGCAGTCTGCATGAGCTTGAGTTGCACCAGAGCAAGGTCGGAGGCAAGATTATCAAGAAAAAAAGAAAACGTGCACGGTTTTGAGTACCATCAAAATACATGTACCTAGGTTTAACGCCACAATTTTTCTTTTATATATTTGTGCCCGAGTTTGTGTCTTTCCCGCAATGGAAGTTTGAAGTTCCACAGTGGAGGCCTTTTCTAAACCTCTTCAATTAGTTGCAAGGCTGAGAGCGGGGTTTACTGTCCACACCGTGTCGTCACTCGTCATCGTCGTAGGTGTGACTGTGATTCTCATGGGCTCGGGCTGCTCATTTCTGTAGTTGATCATTTCAAAATGCTCACATAAATCATTGAAAGACACCCGTCGCCAGCATGTATCTATTGCAAAGAATAGTTTCTTACTCAAAAGAAGACCACGTACTTATGAGAATTTTGCTTTTTTATTTATCACAATAACATTAGGTAGGTATTAACATCGTCTTTGATTTGAAGAACACCCGTTTTTTGAAGAATATCCAGACACTACATCATGCAATTCGCGTGACAAACGACTGACAACCGGATCTGACACTTTAAACAACAGACGTGACACTAATTATTCGCTGATTTTCGCCGCTCATGCGGACGATGATTTCAGCGGCAAAAAAAATAGCGGTATATCGCCAAAAACCAGCGGTATACCGCCCGTGCGGACTAAGCTTAATTCGAATAAAATATTTCCCTGGGATACCAAAATGGTATCTAACATTCAATTAAATTATTTCTGGAATTTTGAGTGCACTTGAATATTTTTTAGTACTAATTTTCAATATTGGTGTACGAAATTTTTAAATTCGCGCCACACATGCGCATTGAAAAAAAACCTCAACAAAACGATCTGTTTTCTGTTTAATGAATGATACCAACGATCAAAAGTACAAATGCACCTCGACATGAACTGATCAAAAACTTCTTGCATCTTGTTCACAACAGTCATCTAGCGACCCAGCGGACAGGGTTCGTGTTCCATTTCTAGTGCGGAGGTTAACAGGATCAACCTTGCTTTTCATTCTGCTGGGATGAAACTTTGCGTGTGATGAGTACATATCCTCAGGTCACTTTTAAGAAGTGGTGCCCGGTTGGGACCCGTGACAGGGCCACGGTACAAGAGGTTGCCCTACCCGACAGAGGCGATTTCTTGAAATTTCTCAAAAATGAAGTTTGCAATGGCGGGGCTTTCAATATTTTGGTCAAAAATGATCCCTTGCCTTGTATGGATGTACTTTGTGATAATTTCAAGCCCCACCGCACTAAAAACGTCGCGGGTTGTCTATTAATCAGGCGTAATTTGCGGAATTCAATGAACAGCTTACTAGTACGGACGTTGGGTGAACCAAGAACCCATTTCATTCCAATGAAAAACGCTTTTGCATGTGAGTAGTAGGTATGTACCTATAGGTAGCTTTCAAGAAGTGGTGCCCCGATGGGACCCGCAGCTGGCGTGCTTCGTAGGAGGTCGAAGGTCCAAGAAATTACCCTTATTGAAATCGTTGCTTTTCGTATACTTTTTTAATCAAGCTACATATTTTGAAGGTTGAGGAATACAATGCAGTAGGTTTTAAGGAAGTGTCATGCACCAGTGGCGTGCCAGACGGCTGCGAAGAGGCCGAGTTGCGATTTTTCTCAAAGTCTTCTGGTAAACCGTGACCAACACTTTTTTGACATGTTTGGTATCATTTCTGACCCAAATCGCACATTCTGATTCCAAAAATAAGTATGAAATTTTGTTAAAGACGTGTTTAAATAGGTTTTATCAGGAAAACATGATTTTTTTCATCCTCAAAATTAATGTTTTGTAATTCTAGTTCCATCATTGTCCAATGTATTTATAACTATGATTTCATCTTGGACAGTTGGTTTGGGCTATTTTACACACAAATATCATTTGCTGAAGTTTTTTCTCATTTTCGCAAAGTCACGGAGTGGTTTTGTTTCATTTGAGATGTATCATGTCAAACTTTGATTTGACGAACTGTGCTATTTCACAGGAAAAATTAGCCCGGGACCAGAATGTAGCTTTGATTTGGCACTTTATCCATTTCAAGGCATGGAAATAGTTTCCTCTATCAAACAAAATAGAAAAAACTGGAATCGGAGCCGTATTTCAGTCATGACCTCATTTTTCTTTTGATATTGCGAGCTTCTGAGATGAAATTTTTTCATGATGCACGTTTTGAAATAAAACAACCGTGTGACTTTGTAACAGCGATAGAAACTTCTAGTGTTATGAATTCTTCTACAAAGCAGTTCAGTTCTACAATCTGTGTCAAAATTGTGATCGTGGCATGGGCGCCCGCAGGATTTTTGTCAGGGGGGGGCAAATAGCTTTAGTTAGAGAACGTCACATACCTACCTGGCCTAATTTGCGAAGTTCTTTAGATTAGCGCCGCAGGCGAAATTTTTTTCGAATAATAATAATAATAATGGTGATAATGATTATTGTGCGAAAAATAAGGAAATATATTTGAAAATTAAACTTAACTTTAGAGAAATTTATTAAAATTTGTAATTTTGTACAAAATGTATAAAAATTTACTTATTAAGGCCAGGACCAATTTAAGGCGGTTAGCTTCGATTACTTTGTTTCGATTTTGGTCAATTTGAAGCAATACATTTGTCATCTTACCTTCATAGACATCAAGGAAATTTTTTTTCGTAAGGAAGAATTTATTCAGCTGCTCCGGAGCCAGGGGGGGGCAAGTGCCCCCCCTTGCCCCCCCCTCCGGGCGCCCATGGATCGTGGGTATTCTAAACTTCGATCAAAATGGAGCTACAAAACAACAAATTCATAGGTCGAAACTTGCCTTTTTCACGAAATTGATCTCGCATCGCCGGAAGAAAAATTATGTCATAACTAAAATACGACTCTGATTTCAGTTTTCTTTCTCTTGTTCGATAGAGAAAACTATTCTTATGGAATGGAACGAATAAAGTACCAAATCAAAGTTACACTATCGCCCTAGAATAATTATTTGCACGTTTCATCAATCAAACTTTGAAATGTTACATCGCAAGAAACAAAATTACTCTGTGACTTTTTAAAACAGGAAAAAAAAACAGAAAATGATATAATGGAGGATTTTCTCTTGGGGTATATTTTTGGACACAAACAAGAAAAATTCTAGGTATTTGCCGACGTTTCGATTTAATTAAAATCTTTTTCAAGGCTGTAACAAAATGATGTGCAATCAGGTGAAACAGATGATCAAAGAGACCAGACAGTTCTTACCTCATGACCTATTGACTTGAAATAATTATTGAATGAATTATAACTGACATTTTTGTGCAGCAAGCTGCTTAACAAGTCAGGCAGGAATGGTATTTTATTTAGTTTTTGTGGAACTTGTTGTTTTTGTTCGTTCAGAGATATCACTATCGGCCGCACACCGTCTTTTACAAAAATAATTTAAAACATTAGATACATATTCCCAAATTTACAGATTTATCTTAACTTGTTACAGGATGAAAATTTAAGAAACCAGAAAGTCGTCTTCCATTTTTACTAAAAGTTGCACAATCACTGGGGAGCAGGGGTCAACATTAGAACATCCACACAGAAGAATCAATTTCTTATTCTATTATTGTACATATTGTACTTGTCCAATACAAAAGTATAAATTTTGCTAATAGAATAAGAAATTGATTCTTCTGTGTGGATGTTCTAATGTTGACCCCTGCTCCCCAGTGATTGTGCAACTTTTAGTAAAAATGGAAGACGACTTTCTGGTTTCTTAAATTTTCATCCTGTAACAAGTTAAGATAAATCTGTAAATTTGGGAATATGTATCTAATGTTTTAAATTATTTTTGTAAAAGACGGTGTGCGGCCGATAGTGATATCTCTGAACGAACAAAAACGCACGAAACAAAAACCAACAAGTTCCACAAAAACTAAATAAAATACCATTCCTGCCTGACTTGTTAAGCAGCTTGCTGCACAAAAATGTCAGTTATAATTCATTCAATAATTATTTCAAGTCAATAGGTCATGAGGTAAGAACTGTCTGGTCTCTTTGATTATCTGTTTCACCTGATTGCACATCATTTTGTTACAGCCTTGAAAAAGATTTTAATTAAATCGAAACGTCGGCAAATACCTAGAATTTTTCTTGTTTGTGTCCAAAAATATACCCCAAGAGAAAATCCTTCATTACTGAATCCAAATGGACAAGAATCAGAATCAAAAAGAAAATGATATTTGTGTGTGAAATAGCCCAAACCACCTGTCCAAGTAAAAAATCATAGTTGGAAATACATTGGACAATGATGGAATTTGAATTACAAAACATCAATTTTGATAGTAAAACAAATCATGTTTTTCCTGATAAAACCGGTCTAAACACGTCTCTATCAAGACTTTGTGAAAAATCACACCTCGACTCCTTCGCAGCCGTCTGTTACGCCACTGGTGCAATACACTTTCTGGGAAATTATTGCATTGTGCTCCTTGATCTTGAAAATAGATAGTCTAATGAAAAAAGGATGAAAAAGCGACGATTCAAAAAATGGTAATTTCTCTTGGACTTTCGACCTCCTACGAAGCACGCCAGTCGCGGGTCCCATCGGAGTATCACTTCCAAAAAGTTACCTGTAGGTACGTACTACCCACGTGCAAAAGCGTTATGCATCGGAATGAAATGCAAGGTTGGTTCCCCTAACGTAAGCTGTTCATTGAATTCTGCAAATTACACCTGATGAGTAGGCAGCCCGCGCCATCTTCGACACGGGGGACTTGAAATTGTCACAGACTATATTCAGACAATCCAAGGGATCATTTCTGACTAAAATAGTGAAAGCTCCGCCACTGCAAATTAAATTTTAAGGAATTTCAAGAAATCTCCCGTGCCTGGTAGGGCAACATCTTGTACCGTGGTCCTGGTAGGGCAACATCTTGTACCGTGGTCCTGTCACGGGTCCCAACCGGGCACCACTTCTCAAAAGTGACCTGATGGTATGTACTCATCACATGCAAAGTTTCATCCCAGCAGAATGAAAAGCAAGGTTCGACCTGAAATCGACCTTTAACGTCCGCACTATTCCTTTATTATTCATTTCTGAGTTATGTTTTCTAGAAAAAGTTTGTTTTTAACTTCCACGATCCACCAAGCAAAGAAGAGGGGGAGTTTGTAGCTTGTTTGTAGGTTGTGCAAGGGCAACCCTAGAATACACATTACTGCGCCCAAATTCACACAGGATCCTTTCACCACTCGATAAGGGGTTGCTCATTCTTCACTGTTTTTCACTAGTGTAATGTATTGAAAAGCCAACAAAAACTTACATCAATCCAGCTTGAGTTCCTTGGATGCAAAACCTCAGCCTCTTTTCGATCTCAATCTGGTGGCTTTCGAAATTCATCTTTCGAGAACCAGCCATCGAAATTTCCTCGAGGAATTTCTCCATCATGTACATTTGACATAGTGCATGTTCGACGGCGTAGCAAAACAGGCAAGTGGGTGCTCCCTCCATGGAAATTAAAAAAACGAAAGCAAATCGATAAATCAGAAGCGACACTGGCACTAAACACCGCGGAAAATATTCTTGGACCAACCTGAAGCCCAAAACTAGATCCGCGTCGCTTTGCTCGGCGAAAGCGACCAAAATCGCACCGCACCACATGCCCAGCGTGATTCCGATCACGTAGATTGTGGTGATCAGGCAGCTCTTTTGAATTTTCTTCGTCGTTTCCAGGCCGGCAGTGTCGATGGTCCACAGGACTTCGTAATTCCAGAAAGTTTCGATCGCCTCTGTTTTGACCACGAAAACATACAAAATCACGCTTCCCTATAAAAATTTACATAAGTGAGCAGTTTTAGATGAAATTTCCCATTTTTCCAAGGCTCACGAAAACTGTTGTCGTGAAAGAAAGCAAGTACTTCGTCAGAATTTCGAGGCTGAACGTGTATAGGAAATAGGCGACGTGTACTAGGACCATGCTCGAATGTAAAACTAGCATGAAACGTACTAAACGCTTCATGTGTTTCAGCTGGTATATGCCGTAACAAAAGTAGAAGATCCATTTCAACGAATCGTCTTGAAATATGTATGATACTTATTATTTTTCAAATAAAGTGGAATTTATTTTACCGTCAGGACACATTTGCTTTGTCTTCTTATATTCCATGGTTGATTTTACTCGACTAACCCTGAATCGCTTTAATGCTGATAACAAGAACTGATCGGCTTATTTACAAAAATAACATTGTAATTGCTTTGAGTATAGAGGTATTATAGTTGTTATGTATTCGTAAGTACTAGACAAAGTCTTACTGTACGCGAAGGATGACGTTAGATATGATTGTAACAGATATTACTACAGTTGGTAGGTATAGAGGGTGATTTGGAATATTCACCCCCATTTCTCTTGAGAACCATTACCATCAAAGTATTATAAGGTGTTATAGGTGATATAAAGCGAGTTATAATAGGTGACAACTACTGTTCGATTCAGCACTTTTTGAGGCTTGATTTCATAATGTCAGCAAAATTTCTTTTCACTAAAACATTCATTATTGTACTGTTCCCCTCATTTCGACCCTTGGCTATGATTGCCGTCACCCCCCTCCCCTTCTACCTTGGACCTCTTACACCTACGTTTTACTTACGTTGTCGTTTCACTCAGGTTCTACTCTCGACGAGAACGGAACTTTGGGGATGAGGATTGTATTAAAAGTTGAACAGAAACAGGAATTCACAGCAAACAAAATGAGACTGACAGACTAGCAAATGACACACAATAGACAAACGAACAAAAGTTAAAAACACAACAACAAAACATGTCATACTGTCAGTCAGAGAAAAAGAGGAGAGTGACGGATTCGGAAAAAGGCACTCAGTTGAAGAACCCAGTCAAAGAAACCCCTGAGTTAAGCCCTGATAATAAAACTCTCAAATATGTGACAAATGAATAACAAAAACTCACTGATATCTTCCGGTCTTCAGGGTAAGTGCAATTAGTAGAATAAAATCGCAGAAACATCAGTAAACAAATGTAAAAACACCAGTAAACAATGCATAATAAATCAACAAATCAACAATGTAGATAAAATTATCAACAATGCATTAAAAACCCAAAACAAGACAAATAGGTATGGTTAGCAGGATACTGTAAAATACCTACATTGAATATCTGACAAACATAGCAGCGAGCATAAAAACATGACATAAAAATATGAGAGTCACAAATGTCGGCGGACAATGACATTTAAATGAAAATCAATCATCACACAAACAAAAATAGGACATCCAAAAATTACAGTCAAGTAAGTAAATGACAATCAAATTACACACAAGATTAATTTAAATGGTCATAAAAATACTGACATGAGAATCAGTAAGTTTACAAAATTCGTTAAACAACAAAAGTGACATCAAAAATCAAAACGTAAAACAGACTCATACAGAAAATCAATCTAAGCCCGGACCTGAACTCATGAAAACCATTCCCGTATACGCACTTAAGCTGGAACCTGGAAGAAACAAAGAAATCCCATACGCGTTATTTTTAGAATCTACTATTCTTCGCGCGAGGCATCAATAATGTCACCATCCGCGAGCCTACGCCAAGTAGATACCTAACTTGCAGTTAAACCCTGTAAATCCTTCTTGTAACCCCCCGGCACGGTCGTTTGCAATCACCACCGTCCAAGCACAGAGACAATGCAACAAATTCTATATCAAACTAAGGCCGAAACCCACGAAAACACCTCTTTCGCAGTTAGTAGGGCCGCTACGTAAAAAGTTACTGCACTTCATGTTAGAGCTATGAAATTTGGTACACTTTTTTGGGGAACTATTAGGCATTTCCACATGACGTCACGAGCTCG
This sequence comes from Anaspis maculata, assembly GCA_949128115.1. NCBI lineage: Eukaryota > Metazoa > Arthropoda > Insecta > Coleoptera > Scraptiidae > Anaspis > Anaspis maculata. The sequence continues at coordinate 50,858,859 of OX421966.1, read as the reverse complement.
TCAGTGTTGCCAACCTAGTTGAATTTATAACCTCAAAAAAAGTGTTCGGGAACAACCCGCGTTGTTATGATGGGAAAAAAGGTACTTTTTTGAGATTTTGGATACAGTAGAAAGCAAGTTTGTGTGTGATAATTGTTCACGAAACTCTGGCGCTTCGATCAATACTGATAGTTGGAGATGTGCTGCCCCGAATAGCTCAATAAACAAGAAAGTTTGCTGGAGTGCTTAAATCATTTTCGTCGAAAAAAAAAAGAAATCCGTGGCTTTTTTGGAAAACTAGATTCCTGGAAGAAAAGAGCATCTCAGGAAGTATATCAAAGTGCCAAGAAATGCGACTTAAAGACATCTGGGAAGGAGAAAATATGCCAGTTTATTATCCTGCCGATAAGGTAAAAAGCTGACTAAATTGTTGGAATACAGAATAAATGTGAGATGATTTCACAAATTATTCATTACTAAGCGCCCTTCTGATTTCAAAGAGTATGGCTGTGGCAAAAACTACCTGACCTGTGGCGATCTCGAAATGGGAAAATCCAGCGACCAAGGAATTTCTAAGTTGACCACAATTTTACCTCAAATCCTGCTTACAAGAAGAAATTTCAGGATTTTTTAAGCAATGTGTCTTGACGCGATGAAGCCATCAACTGAAAATTCAAGATTGTCAAGTCAGGTGTACGATTTTGGTCATCAGAAGATACTCGGATCCGATCCCATCTGGTTCACATGTGCTTATATCTCGGTGAATATTACAACTACAGTGGAGTAGAAAATGGAAACTATTGTCAATTCAAACATCTAGGCTTGTCAAAAGCAATGGAGAAAGCATGGCTAGAGATGTAGAGGGCTTAATGAACGTGAAAGTTGGGTTGGAGTTTGGAGCGGTTGAATCTTTTTTTTTTGAGGAAAAAATGAGAAATTCATGGTTTTCCCAAAATGCTGGAGTACAAGGCATCACAGAATGTATCCCAAAGCGCCAAGAAATGAAAAAGAGGAAGGAAAGAATACACTTGAAAAAATATACGAAGGTTGTACCGATAACGATTAGGATGGGTAACTAAATTGCTGTAATACAGTTATGATGTTTGCACAAAATCATCTGTTGCTAAGCCTATTTAGTTTTAGGAAGTACCTGTGTCAGAAATTGTGGCCTTCGGCAATCTAAAAATGGGAAAATCTATGGACTGAGGAATTGCTACGTCGACCACAATTTTGAGCCTAGAATCCTCAATAGAATAATAAATATTTGTATTTTTAAGAAATGTATCTTGACACAATCAAGTTGTTGTTGAAAATTCAACATCGTTAAATCAGGTGTAAAATCTCTGTCAATGAGGGCTCCGGTGACCGAATAGATCTTCGGTGGCCGAACAGTGTTCGAGTTGAACTTCCATGTTTTGCCTCTGTCCATATTCTACAACCGAAGTGAAGACATTCCTTCACTTTTAAAATATAAAATATAAACAAAACCTATTCTTTGTTTCTTTAATCCAGCAGTAAAAGCTGGGCCTCAAGTATTTGGGTGATAGGGAAGCACAAACCGAAGAGGTACACACCTAGCCCCACACAAGGCATATCACTCCAGCAATGCCGGGAATGTAAACCCCCAACATTCAGGTGTAGTTTAGTGGCAAAGTTCATGCCCAATTTCGTCGGAAAATATGAATTTTCACCACTACCCTGTGCAGTTAACCTAACATGTTTGGCTTGCTTTTTCACAAAAAAAAACACACTTTTCCACGAGAACTTATTTTGCAGGCGCATTAAGGACATTGCTTTGAACTTGATACAAAAGTTTCAAGCTCAAACTCAAAAAGGTAGCCGAGAAAAAAAATGCAGAAACTGGAACTCCATAAGCGCCCTGTAGTTCGGTTGTTCCCGAACATTATTTGGTTCAAATTTGGCGGGCAATTCTGGACAGTTGGCAACACTGCTGTGACGTCAATGGAAATGCCTACTTGGGAACAATTCTGTCTGAGGTGCCCACGAAAATTATCCCTGCATCCAAAATGGCGGCCGTCTTCCAAAATGGCGACTTAATACGTGAAAATGTCATATTCGCCCCATTAGGTGCGTTCCTTTTATCATCTGAACTGAGAACTCTCACTTCAGTTGCTAGTTGTGTCTCTCTCCCTCTCATGCAATTCTCGCTCTTTCTCTCTGTAACTGAGGTGAGATTATCGGAGATTTCGTGTAAAAGGAATGCAGCTATTGTACACCGCAGGATGTCGATTTCCACACTAACATATCTTAAGTTGACGGTAACCATAATAATCGTGACAGATGTTCAATTTTCTGTATACAGGCTGTACGCGCGAGGTGAGACACTTCCCTTCACCAAACGGTTCCCCCCCTGGAGATATTTTAAAGAAACAAAAACTAGTTCTTTATAATTTGTCCTGTAGCTCTCAAATTTACTCATCATATATTTATTTAACTCATAATATACAGGGTGTTCAAAAAAGAAATTACAATTTTTGCGACACCCTGTAACTAATGATTGTAATCTCTGAAGCTTTGTATGCTGATTCCAGCATTGTATGACGTTTATGGGTTTCTCTTCAAATAACTTTTAAAAAATCAATCGATTTCACTTGCGAAGATTGTATTCTAGGCAGCCAGAAGATACACTACACTCGACTATACTTCATGTTAGAGGTATGAAACTTGCTACACTCCTTTTGGGGAACCATTTGAAACAGTTCTGCCCGAGGTGCCAATCAAAATTATGGCTGCGTCCAAAATGGCGGTCGTTTTCCAATATGGCAGCTTACATATATGGGAATCTCGTATTCGTGCGATTATAACCCGCAGGATGTCGATTCTCATATTTTCAACTATTCTGAGACTAATGATCAACACAACAACTTTGACAGATGCCTAATTTTCCGTGTACAGTCATTTCAAATGAAAACATAGGCGCCGGTATTTCAAAATTGGCGTGGGGGCTTAATACAGTATGTTCATTAAAATAGTTATTTATGTAGTAAGAGCGTAAAGCGACTGTTTTAGGCCCGACGTATGTAAGTTGTGCCCGAGCGTAGCGAGGGCACATTCAGACAGAGGGCCTAAAACAGGCTTTACGCTTGAGCTGCATACAACGTTTTTTACACGACCCATTATTTTTTTGAATTTGATTTTGAACCATAAAAGCCGAAAAACTAAAAAGCGATTATAGATCGATCTAGTTAGCAATGACATTATGGGCACCTATGATTTTGTTTTTACTTGTCATTTAATAATTATCACTAGTGTCAGTGTCTTTTTTATTGAAAAGCACCCAGCAAGAATTTTCGTTTTTGAGGCGCTGCACTCCTCCTGCCGATGGCGATGGCTTCTCGAGTCACACTTGATCTTTTGCCGGAGAAGTCCAAAAAAATACATGAGAACGTTAGGTATACCTATACTTAGCTGAAAAATCCAAGGTGGTGAAGCCTTCTACTTTGTGGTCCGTGTTCTCCATGCTGAAGACAACCCTTTCAGTTAAGGACGACACGGATTTTACCGCAAAGTTACAGCCTACGTAAAGAGACAGGCAGACGGATACCTACAAACCAAAATATTCATTCGGCTACACGTTTTATGATGGCAACCACGGCTTCGGGCCTGAAATCGCGCTCTTGTATCGAAAACGGCTATTCAAATTTAGTATTCGCCTGCCCCCTCAAGAAAACTGAGCACGGAACTCTAAGAAATAGGAATCCGGCCAGAGCCGTCAACGCACATAACCTCACTTTTGGAGTTTCGAATATGTGTATTTCAAAGCAAACAATTCAACAAGAAGCTTAATAAGTAAAACCATACACCCTTCCCCGCCTTTGGGGGTGTCCCAAATGCCTCTGAGCTGTGCATTTCAACAAATTTATTAGTTTGTGACATTTAATAATAATTACAGGCATTTGTTTTTTGACGCTTAAAAAACCAAAGCCCGAGGGCGTAAAAGTAAAAATTTTACGCCCTCGGGCTAAATGAGCCACTTTACGCCTGAAAATGAGGGTAAAAAGGCTCACTTTACACCCGGTCGTGTAAAAAATTCAATAATGGGAGGCCGTGGACCGATGATAACCTGGCCGTTTTCGGATCGAATGGCCTGCGTCACAGCCTCCCTTATTGAAGTTTTTAATGAACATACGGTAGAAATCGAGAAGGTAAGTGATTGATGAATAGTGAATGAGGGGCCTGGGGGGCGGAGCCCCTCAGTGGCGCCGCAGGTGAAAATCTTCCGGATTCCAAGGGGGCTCTTCAAGCAAAATGCCCCGCTTTTCCAAAAACACTGAATTTTCCATGAATTTTTGTCTTATGTGATACTGAAAGGCCAAAATTTAGCGACATGTGAAATTTTCATTTACCGCCTCCCGAGGTACCTAACGCTAGCGCAGTTCCAGGGGACGGATAACCACTTGGTCAAAAGTTATGAGATTACGCCGGATAAATCCATTTTGAGGTCTCACAAGTCGAATAAGACCATTTCCAGAATAATGTTTGTCTGTGTGTATGTCTGTAATCTTCCACTATAACTGTCGAACCGTTGATCCGATCGACTTGAAAATTGGTATGCTGACATAGTTTCACTCTGGAATGACCGGATTATTTTATGGCTATCATCGGCCAAACAGAAGTGTCACTATCAGAAAATGACAGAAGCTACATCTGACGGAACTTGACTTGCGATATGTCATTTGGAAGACCTTGAAAATCTGTATTCAGAACAGTTGAAAGTATTTCCCATACCTGTTACCTGTTGAATAATGAAAAATGCCAAAGTCTGTAACTTTGTCACTTAACTATTTAAAATCTATACGATGGATTTCGACAGAAAGCAACATTACCAAAGAATCAAATCAATGTTGAAGTTGCAGTTCCCCATCATTCACCAGACGAGCGCTATGAATTTTCAATGTTTGGCCTGGCCGATTTCAGTTGGGCTCGCCTGTTCGCTCGATTTTTGGACCATTCAATTTCCTTAGCAACCAAACCGGTAAGTTATTGTTACATTGGCGCTGGCATTGGCGTATCTATGTCAAAGTGACAAAATGGTCATGGATGCAAGCCATGGACAATGAACATGCAGGCAGATCTCCGTGTGTTTTTTTGCATCGTTCAAGGACGGAGTTGGGTTGGTAGAATAAACGTTGCGGAATCAATCGTTTTGGGTTTATTCCTTGACACAATCTTACTATTTAGTGGTGTCAAAAATTGAAAAAAAAAATGGATTTTGGAAATGCCAATGGGCTCAAACCAAAGTACGAACTTCGTATGTCGCCGGCGACAGTGTCGCTGGCTAATGGGTTTCGACCTGCCTGTACTCCCCTACCTCCCTCCATAATTTCCGCGACACGAGACGTGTCGTTCAAATTATTCAACTACAGTGGAGTGATGGATTGTCGCCGGCGACACACGAAGTTCTGTAAAGCCGCCATTATAGCTTTTGGAAGAAACCTAAATGGTAAGATTGTGCCGAGGAATAAACTCACAGCGATTGATTCCGCAACGCTTTGTTTTACCAGTTCAACTCCGTCCTTAAGGACGGCTTTTTTTTTCTTTAAACGTGAGTTTCATAAAAACCAGTGGAGTAGGAGAATTGAAAGAAAAGGGTGATCTAAAATCAAGTATGAAAACGTCTAAGTATTTCAACATTTTGAAATTCGAAGAAGTCGATTTTTTTTTCAAAAGTTTTATATACATATTTTCGAAATAAGACAATAATTCTCTTGCCAGCCTAGATTTGAGTGACTCATTTTTTGTGTTACATTTTTAGCTGCACAGATTTGGCAGAACCTCACGCCACAAGAATCTATCTTTCGCTCTGCAGCTTATCCGCAGTCTGTTTCAGACATTTTTATGCTAGGAAATGCCGTCCTTAAGGCAACAGTGCGCCCTGATCCTTTGCGTCTTCAAGTGTTGTTTGGGCATCCGTAAACCCCCTTGTGTTTTCTGTAGCATTAGCAACTTCAGTATGCCCATCCCGTGGACGTATACGTGCAAGCCGAGGTGCAAGCTCTAATGTGTGCAGTTCCCTTGTATGATTCGGTACCAGGGCCTCATGGTGTCTTCCTGCCGTTCAAAGCCCTGATGAGGCCATCATCTGTGGCTATCAGATTTTGCCGTTTCAGGCCAAAACTGCGCTCTTCTGTGTTCTTGGGTTGGTTGGAGCCCTATAGGCTCTCTGGTGTCTACGGTTGTCTCTTGGAGCCTCACTGAGCCCCCCTCTCGTTTTTTAGTTTTCAAAATTATTGTGCCGTCAGGTGTGGTTCGAACCTTACCTTCTGATGGGCTCAAAGCCTCACTTCACAGGTCACTTAGGGGCCCTGAATTGAAATTAATAATTAGAACTCTGCCCAAGGTTTTGAATCCATGAACTGATTTTCACCAGTTATTTTTTAAACAATAGGTAATTGGTTCTTGAACATTTTCCAACGATTTTTGCCAATCTCCCGAGTTTCCTTTGGTTAAAAGAAACTTCTCTCTATGAAACTAAATGTTCTAACGGATGAGGTTCTACAGCGCCTAGGTACTCCTTGAACCGCAGTGCTTTATTGTGATGTGTGTATGCAAGTTAGTCTTTCTGGATAGTCGCTCAACTTGGTCGATTTTTTCTTCAATTTCACAACCAAGTCTCCCCTTCCCGGAGAGACGCCTAAATCAAAATCATAACTGGCGTCTCTGGATACCACCGAGAAAGTTTTGTGTCGCCCCACAACAGATTTTTCATCTTGAAAATAGTGGAAATTATTCTCAGTGAAAAATTTTCCCGGGCACCTGTTGTATACAGTAAGTAGCAGCAATTTCCTCTCACGTATAATCTCTGTAGTCTTTATTGAGCATGGCAAAGTGAAGCGATCGCAAAGCTTTGCGTCGTCGGATCTGCAGACTCGGTTCCATTCGAAATCATCATCGATAATGCTCATACCTCTTCGAGAAAACGTACTCACACTAAATGTTCCGAAATGTTCGTTTTCCTCCAAATATCATTTCATATTACTCCCTCGATAAATATTGAATACTCCCAGAGTGGATATTTGCCAACTTCTCCACCGCCGTTTCACCTGTTGCTGTTGCAGCCGCCGCGCCGCCACAAAGCGGCGCACACTCTTTCCCATTCACAAAACATCCCTCTGGTCTATCGTCGCTACCACCGCGCGCTCCCGTGCGATAAATCCAAGCAAACTCCGAAACTCCGTCCAGTTTCAACGCGTCCGCCCGTCTGGAATGGCCCTCGACATATTTCCGTAGTGGCATTGTTACACCCACCTGCACACGCTCCGGACTTTTTTCTTATTTTCTTCACGCCCAAACTTTCCGCCAAAATGACCAAGCTCTATTTTCATTCAAGAACAAGGCTTTTCAGCTTTTTTGCGGGAGCGCTCGCGCTATGCCTGGGCCAAAACTTCAACGCCACCACTACTACCACCACGACGAGTTCTTCGCCGGGAACCACACCGGCCACAAACAAAAGTAACAGTTGTGATAACACCACAGTTTCTACGGAAAACGTGACGCAGGATTACAGCATCCTGTACAATTACTTGACCGGCACTGGGGCGCACAACTTCAGCGAGTCCGTGACGATCGGCTTCTTGGGGGCCTACGGTCAAGCACAAGTCGTGCTCGGAGCGCTGCCGTTGGCCGTGGAGGCTGTGAATGAAGATGCAGGTCCGTGCTAATTTTTTCTTTTAATGTTTTGCGTAGTAGGTTAGGTAGTGCATGACGTCACAAAATACGAATGTCCTCAAGTTGGCGTGCCAGTGTCTTTTTATGGTGATGTGAGTCTCTGACTCGCACAGCTAGACAGGCGCACGCCAACTTATAGACATTGGTATTTCGGTTACACCAGAATTACACGTTATATTAGTAGGTACCTGTACCTACATTACGTTCAACCCCGGTGTGATTCGAGTGAGCTATGATTTCTCGAATTTCTTCTTTCCAAGGGCGTCGCGTGCTTGCTAGGCAAGACTCCCACTAAACTCTAATCACACTGGGGTTGAACGTACTTTACTCGGTACTTTACTAGCGCCGCCAAGGATTCAAAATTGAGGCAATGTGGGAACGAGTCCCTATAGGCTGGAACTTTGCTAAAACTCATATATAAAACTAGTAATTATTAGTATTTAAACATCCTCAGTTTTTAGCCGTCTGAAAGAAAAGTGCTCCAGCAACTCTTCATACATTCTTGAATTTTGTACAACTTGATGCATCAAGTATTCTTCTGTGTTCAACAGTTCTCGAGATAGAGCTTTTGGAAGTTAGAGCTTCGCTACCTAGGTAATAGACCATTTTCTCTGACGTCTTGTAACTCCGCCTTGTCTAAGGTGACCAGATTTCTCAGTGAAAAAATCGGAACGTAAGACTTTTTTTTTATTTTTATTTTTATTTTCAAGGGCGTACTTTTCATTTGCTGATTCAGAACTTCCAGGGACCTACCTACCATCATTACTCATTTTTTCGCGTCTGTTCATTGTTGAATTGACGATATTTTGGAATATTTTCTGAAACCGAGTCGGAAACTTGGTTTTTCTGATCATTTTTCTGCAAAAAAAAAAACAGGAGGGCGGGTGGGTGCTGTCCCTTATTTGCTCTCTTCTCAACTAACAGTGTTCATAATCATGCCAATAATAATGGAATATTGTTGTTAATAAAATAATGCTTTTTTGAAACAACTTGTACCGTATGATCAAAAAGTCAAAAACTTTCTTACTCAAGGAAGGCTGTGGTCCTGGTCATTTGCAGGCAAGCAAGGCTGATTTTGGCCAGGCCACAGCCTCCTTTGAGTGAGAAATTTTGTGATCATACGGTACATTTTGCAGACAATCGAGACCTCGGTCGAGTCCCACTTGCATAGCGTGGGTGCCAATCGAAATAAATTTAATCTTGTGAATAAACTACAATTATCGGGTGATTAAATTAAATTGATAAGGTTAAATTTAATTAAGTTAAATCAAAGAAATAAACTACAATCTACATGAATTTCAACCAAATTTACCGAAAATATTGAAGAGGTAAAAAAAATTGAAATGTTCGTTGCTCAAATCGGAAATCGGAGCATTTACGGAACAGTTACTCAAATCGGAACATTTACGGAACAGAAAGTCGAATCGGAAAGTGTCTCCCGAAAACGGTACAGTTCCGATCAAATCGGAACGTCTGGTCACCTTAGCCTTGTCCATATTTTGACATGTGCAGCCTTGACTGTTTCGATGATTTACATGACATGGGCAGGCCCAGCAACACACAACATGAATGAAATTCGAGATTTACCCCAGTAGTATGAGGCGCGTTTGGGGGTTTTACCTACCTGATACGGCATGATCAGAATAAATTGAGGTATTTCTCAGTTCCTCTGGGGTAAAATCTGCCCGCAGTAAAGCCTCAACCTACCTATAATTCACTTTGTCTGATCCCGTCCAAGAAAACACGACCACGCCTGTCTTTGACTGACTGGAAACCGAAACCTTGGGAGACTTCAAATCGGGTATCTCCGTCGAAGTGTGGATTGTTTTGTCTGCACGACCACTATACTTTGTCATGTTGGTGAGGGGCCGGGAAAGTAAAAATCCAGAGCATCCTCAGCAAGCAGCATATGCGAGTGAATATGTGACATATGCTGCACAAATGTCGGAAATTCGAACACTCACTTAAACCAAACCAACTTTTACCACCGAAGTAAAAATAAGTTCAAACATTTTAAAATTTTTGTTTCTTTTCAATGAAAAAATTATCATTTTCTAACATATATAGGGTGAGTAATTGATATGGGAAAGCTCAGTAACACCTACGCCATTGATGATATTGGAATGAAACAAACGGCACTGCAAACGGAAGATCAAAATGCAGTTTATAGAATTATTTTGCCCTATACAAGGTTTCCCATTTTTGCAGAGCAGTTTTTGAACAAGTTTTTTTTTGAAATGTCACCCCCTCCACATCTCAACATAGTTGGATTTGCCCTTTCTCCGACATGATACCTGAATCCGTTTAGTTTTTGCAATGCTTCAGCCGAGGGGCCAACCACTCATGAAAATTTGTACAGGTATTCCGAGAATACCATGTATTTCCGACCTATTTCTGCATTTCCACGTATTCCCTATTATTTCCAAAGTATTCTTCGGTATTCCCAAGTATTTCCTTGTATTCCTCAGTATTTCCTTGTATTTCCCAATATTTCCTTGTATTCCCCAATATTTCCTAAAAATTCCAAGTATTCTCAGGTATTCCCAAAGTTTTTTTTTGTCCCCAAATTCAAATATATCACAGTCAAACCTTAAATTGATGCACCCTTGCAGTTTATAATGTTATCGAATAACGTTATAAGTATAAAACTAAGCAGTGAGATTTTTATTAGTAAATAATAATAATCGCCATGCATCAAAACGTCAAAAAAATGTATACCTACCAAAATAATGATAAGGAAAAAGGACAGGTTTACCTTCCTGACTTGATAAAGTTTGGCTTTAGATACAGTACAGTGCCGCTTTCGTTTAGCGCCAGGAGCTGCTCCGGGTAGATCACTAGACAGAGAAAGTAGATACATACGCCAATCACGGCCCAACTGGATCTACTTTCTACTTATTTTACACAAAAATGTCCAATAAAAAATATGCATTCTAAGTGGACATACCTTATGAAAAATGTAGCCAGACCACAGACAGATCCAATCATGTCAAAAAATACAGGGGTGGTCATTATAATAAATGAAGTTATAAATTTCTGAAATAACCGATTTTCATAATGTTTTTTAAAATAAGAAGTGTGATAGAATATAGGATGTTCCACTTGAAATAAAAGTTGACATATGTACCTGAATGGTACGTACCAATGACTCACCTCACCTGTATAATTGATATTTTTTGAGTAATGCAGAATGAAAAACGATGTGGATAGGCGTTTGAATCATATTCTAATCTTGAAAGGGTGGAACGTAGTGTTGCGATCCCTCACTATTGACTCACCCTGCAATATACAGGGTGTTAGGTACTAGTTGTAACAAATTTTGAGAGATGATTCCCGAAGTTTCACGTTCCATGACAATAGGGACCTTGCATGAATTTTATATTGAGACGATTACTTTATAAAATTACTCAAAACGTTATTCACAATAATTTCCGCAAAAAAAAATTCAAAAATGAATGAATGAAGATCAAAGTTTGATTTTTTTTTTCGAGCCAAAAACGCGGTCGCTTCTACAATGACCTTGTATGACCACGATGACGTCAACCCGAGAGTTCCATTTTTCGTTTGCAAGTTTTTTTCTTTGCGAGGTTGCAGCCCTGCGCCCTGAAACCCCGCGAAAATTCAAATATTCATTATTTTACAGACCTATTTCAATTTTGGAGCCGCGAACAGCGCCGTCGCCCTTGCTCACGTGTCAGGGCCATCCCCAAGCTCGTGCTGCGTGCTTTTCAACCTGAATTGAGCGTCGGCCCCACAGACGTCTGAGACGGTGACAGTGAGATTATGTCAAACCTTTAAAATTCGTGGTCGCAATCTGTTAGTGTAGAATCAAGTAGCCCCAGCCCGGGGCACGATGACGTCATCCCGCAGCTGACACATCAGTGCATGGAAGTTGCATGCCTAACAGTTTGTGTGTTTTTAATTTACAAAATAAAATAATATATCAAGATTTTCGAAAAACCGTTCAGTTTGTGGTGCTATTTGGCTACTAAAGCATCATTGGAGGCAATAAAAAAAAATCGTGCAAGGACCCTATTGTTCCACTAATGAAAAAAATCCAATATGGCTAAGATGGCGGCGGAATTATGAAACTCGGCTTGAAAGTAAAAAGTATCATACGATACAAGGGTAAGTTCCAAGTTTCATGAAAATCATTCCACTAATAAGAGATTTCAATATGGCGACCAATACGGCGCCGCAACCATGAAATCCACTCTGCCTAGTGGCCACCCCTGATAACCTAAGATATCCATCGGAGAAAGTTCCAGGGCTCCTAGCTATTCCTCGAGGAGGAGTTCACTTTATTTCAAGTGCACAGGAAATCTTTGGTTTTTGTTAATGATCATTGATAACTAAATGAGTAATGAGTATGGATAAAAAAATCGGTTGTGTCACCCCTAAATTTTCCTGACTAGTATCCAGGAACCTATGTGAACTTTTGTTTGAAACGTCCTTTCGGGTGGAAGTTGAAATTATAGAATAAGATTGAAAATATATATATATATATAATCAAAAAAAACCTTACAATAATACCCGTAGGTGTAAAGGTTACAAAAAATTGCAAAATATAAAATACAAAAACTAAATAACTCAAGTAGCTCATTCCTTATTATGTACAAATTCGGCCCATTCTTTTTTGTTCCTCGCCAGTTTTTTCCCTTCATTCCATGTTTTTCCCCGTTCTCTCAAGTTTTCGACCATCACTTCATCCCAAGTTTTTTTCGGCCTTCCTCTTGTCCTTCGTTGTTGCATTTTTGCCTGCCATATCCTTTTCGTCGGTCTTGTATCATCCATCCTCATTACATGTCCAAACCATTTCAGCTGTTGACGTTCTATATCTTTTATTATAGGTTCTACTTCTAATTCTTCTCTTACTATGTCATTTCTGATTTTATCTCTTCTTGTTATTCCCTTGACGCTGCGCAGATATCTCATTTCCATGGCCTGTATTTTACTTTTCATTTGTTTTGTCAGGACCCAGCTTTCGCTTCCGTACGTCAAGATAGGTTTAAAAACAGTCTTGTATACAGTAAGTTTTGTTTTCCTTGAGATTTCCTTGTTTCTGATAAATGTATTACACATCGAATAGTATACTTTGGCTGCATTTTCCAGTCTGTCATTCAATTCTGCATCGTTTTTTCCGTTCCTGTGTATTTTCACTCCCAAGTATTTAAATGTTTCTACTTGTTCCATTTCTCTGTCGTTTACTTTTATTGTTATGTTCTGTTCTTCCCTACCTATCACCATTACTTTGCTTTTGTCTACATTCATTTTAAGGTTTCTAGCCGATAAAGCAGTGTTCCATATTTCTATGTTGTGTTGTAAATCTTGCTTATTTTTCGCGTAGATAACCAAGTCATCGGCGAATGCACATTCTGTTATTTCCACGATTTCCATGTTTCTGTAACCCACATTCAGTCTCTTCACTTTTTGTCTCGTTTCTTTTATAACTTCATCCATCACTACATTAAAAAGCGTTAGGCTTAGTACTCCGCCTTGTTTTAGTCCTTCTTTTGTTATGAACTCTTCCGATTGCATGTTTCCTGTTCTAATGTAATTTCTTGTGTTTTCGTAGCAACTCTTTATATTTTGTCGCAATCTTCTGCTCACTCCTCTTCTCTCTAGGCTTCTCCACACTATCTTTCTTGGCACACTGTCGAACGCTTTTGCTAGATCAATAAAGGCTACGTATATGTTTTCATTTATATTCTTCTCTATTAATTGTTTTATGGTGAAAATATGGTCTTGTACTCCCCTTCCTTTCCTGAATCCGCTTTGTGACTCCTCTAGTTGTAGGTCGATTATTTTTTTTAGTCTTTTTTCCAGTATCCGTTCGTATATCTTTGCGATTGTGCATAGCAGCGTTATTCCTCGGTAATTTGTACAGTCCCTTCTGTCTCCTTTTTTGTATATCGGTAGCACTATTCCCAATTCCCAGTCTTTCGGTATCTTTCTTTCTTGAGATTGAAAATAATGTGCAGGAAATTGAAAATTTTTGAAAATCCGGAAAGATAGACAGACAGACAAACCGGCCATATAAGCGTCATTTACTCACTACAATGCGTTAAAAATAAGATTGAACATACGAGACAAGGTAAGTTCCAAGATTCATGAAAATCGTTCCAATCAGAAATTTCAATATGGCGGCGGAATCATGAAATTCAGTTTGAAAATGAGACTGAACTTATGTATGAGACAAGGGTAAGTTCCAAGTTCCATGAAAATCGTTTCACTAATCGTTCCACTGAATTTCATGATTCCGCCGCCATCTTGGCCGCCATATTGAAATTTCTTATTAGTGAAACGATTTCCATGAAATTGGAAACTTACCGTCCGTCATCTCGTATGATCATTCTCACTCTCGAGCTAAATTTCATGATTCAGTTGCCAACTTGGCCGTCATACACTTTATTAGTGAAACGATTATCATGCAACTTGGAACTTACCCTTGTCGCGGATGGTCATTCTTATTTTCAAGCTGGACTCCATGATTCCGCAGCCATCTTGGCCGCCCTCTTGAAATCTCTCTGTTTATTCAGTGGAATGATTGACATGAAACTTACTCTTGTCCTTGTTTCGTATGAACATTCTTATTTTCAACCTTGACTTTCATCAATGACAAATCTGCCCTCCCCTAAAAAATATGCGCTATTTCGACTCACGTACGTAAGAGGATATTCACTTGTTTATTATGCCATAAACCCCGCCACACAGGTACCTGGTAATATTTCCGCAAGAATTTTTAGCGAATCTACAATTTTTTTCAGATTAGGTGAACATGAGGGTAAACAAGATCTAAATAAGCTGTTAATTCTATAAAAATTCTCGTATATCACTACTACCGTATGATCAAAAACTTTCCTCCTCTAGGCAGGCTGTGGTCTGGTCATTGGCAGGCAAACGAGGCTGATTTTGGCCAGGCCACAGCGTGAGTAGAGGAGGAAAGTTTTTGATCATACGGTATTTTACGCATGCAGGAGAAGCAATGTTTAAAAATGTGTGACAATTTGGTCTACACTTCCCTTTATTACCGTTTTTTTCCAGAAATTCATAGCACCTTTTCCTTCACCCTCGAACTGTGTTGTTCTCTCAGCAATATTTTTCCCTTAACAATCGGGAACGGCTCGTCTCCCGATCTCTGGTGAGATTTTCTGATACAAGTGTTTCCTAGGTGTTCCTAGATTTTTCATGATATTCCCGCATATTCTCGAGTATTCCCAGGTATTCTCAGGTATTCTCAGGTATTCCCAAGTATTTCCGAGTATTCCCGAATATTCCTGGTATTTCCATGTATTTCCTAGTATTCTCCAAGTATTCTCCAGTATTCTCTAAGTATTCTGAGCATTTTGTACAGGTATTGCCGGAGTGGTTGGCCCCTCGGCTTCAGCCGTTTAGAAGTTACCAAATATTTTCTAAAAATCAATGCGTGTGCAGGATTGCAGACACTACTTACTAAAAAAGTGGCAAGACACTTGGTTTTTAGGTTATCAAGTTGGAACTTTGCCTATGTCTAAGCAATAGCCTAGGGTATGTTTTTTTGGCGGTTAGATCGCCTGTCTACGTTGTGGCATCACCTTGCTGTGACACACTGATTTTGGTGAACTTTGAAGGGTCATTTTTTTACATAACATTTTTTTAAATAGCACTTTAGCACTTAGCACAAAATTTGAAAGTGACGTATTGTTATACAGGGCCGTGATCATCCCTGTTACAATCGTGACTTGAAACAAGGGAATCATTAGAGAGAATTACCTGGCCTTGTTGGCGTCGTGGGTTCGCTTGTCAGGAAAACAAATGGAAACAAAATAAAATATCTATTGAGTGACAAAGAAGAGAGATATACAAAAGGGGTGAATAAAAATAAAGACTAAATGCAATTAAGCTAGATTAAAAAGTTGACATTACAACTTTGACCGTAGTTTTGAGTGGTAATCATTTGGTACAAAACATGGTATATGGAAATGATAACAATCATAATCACAATTCTACAAACACCATACAAAGAGACTAATTCAGTTCAATTTTTTATTTGAAAAGGATGAATGTACAGAATACATAGACATACCAAAGCGAGTACGATATGGTTTGAGTCATATTTTCGATTCTTCCACTTTCAGGCGGCAGGAACTGTTTGCTTTTATCGGTACTGGTTGTTGCTGTCCTCTGGTCTGATACTGATCTGATGCTGCTACTTGTACTGGTCCATGGATAGGACGCTCCGCTTTTTATACACCTGGGGAAATCCTTTGTCTCTTTGTGTTGTGCAGAATCGTGCCTTATCTTTTCTACAGCGGCCGTCGATTCAACGAAAAAACACTTCAGTTGAACAATTTTGGCTTGAGTACTAGACATTTATTGCGCTATAATTCAGGGTTTTCTTCAAATCAGCTCTACAGGGGGGACTTTTAGATAGGAAATTCCTAATCGCGTAATTGCACTACGTATAGACAATACAGATAGAGAAGACCATATGTCGTCACGGATTTTTACGGTTGCGTAGGAACCAGGCGAGTCCATCATTCAAAAAAAGGTTGGCTTATTTTGAAGCCCCAATATCCGTGACGATGGTGGTGATAACATATGGTCTTCTCTATTTGTATTGTCTATACGTCATTGCTATTG
Source organism: Anaspis maculata (assembly GCA_949128115.1). Classification (NCBI taxonomy): domain Eukaryota; kingdom Metazoa; phylum Arthropoda; class Insecta; order Coleoptera; family Scraptiidae; genus Anaspis; species Anaspis maculata. Next base: position 50,842,569 of record OX421966.1, on the reverse strand, counting down.
AATGTTGGGCTATAACTCCGACTTATCTTCGTTAGCGTACGTCGGGGCTCCAGCTATTCTTGCTATCTTTCGTGTCGTGACGTCAATAAGGTCTATCTTCAATTTGGCTCTAAGAATTTCTGCAGCTGTGTTTGTGTCGCTTCCTATTTCTAATCATTATAATTTTTTCGTGACGTCGTTATAAAAAAATGATGCTTTACTTGATGTCTAGAACCTAACGAATGAACTTTCAATTGCAACTAAAGCAAATTTTCATAGATAGAGGAATTAAAGTTGGGTTAATTTTGTGACTACTCATAAGATTAATTAAAACTATGTTCTCTTCCTGGGCACCACAGTATAATAGAAGTCACTTTGACGTTGGTTGTCAGAATTAGTTGATTTTCATTATACATACGCTAAGTTTAATCGATAAAATCTGTGTTAATTTTTTAGATCGGAATTATCTTCCAAACTGTCAATTTTTGAAAAACATAACAGATTAAAAACATGTGAAATAAGACGCTTGATACGAATAAGGAATAAAAAGTAGGGGGTGCTTTTGAAAAAAATGAAGTTACGACCCGAAGTTTACCAAAATCTGAGCCAAAATCAGTGTGTCACAGCCTCGCTCACAGCAAAGTGATGCCACAATGGAAATAGAGGAAAAATATACCCTAGGCTATTGTTTAGACAACAGGCAAAGTCCCAACTTGATAACTTGAAAACCAAGTGTCTTGCTATTTTTTTTAGTAAGTGCCTGCAAACGCATTAATTTTTAGAAAAAAAAGGTAACTTCTGAACGGTTGAAGCGAATTGCAAAAACTAAACGGATTTATAATGTCGGAGAAAAGGCAAATCCAAATATATAAAAATATACAGAGAGTGCCATAAAAAAACTGGTTTAAAAACACCTCTGCAAAAACGGGATAAATAATTTTACAAAAAACTGCACTTTGACCTCCCCGAGGACCTCCCGTTTGCAGTGCCGTTTGGTTCATTCCGATATCATTAAAAGCGTAGGTGTAACTGAGCTTTCCGATGAGCTTCCCATATCAATGACTCACCCCTGAATTGATAAAATGGCGAAAATATTGACTGAAGATAGTTATTTGCAAAGATATGGATTAAATATTCGGTATGCGATAATAGTGGCGATTCTGTAAAAAACCCGTTAAAATTTGAAGGCCGTTGAAAAAAAATTTGCCAATCGTAAAGCCGATTTCTAATCGTTCTTAGGTGACAAGCACCTTTTAAAATTTTACTGGCCCGTTAAAACGTTAAAGAATAGACCCTCGAATAGACCCTTATATGGACTATCAATTTTTATGGTATAAAAACTCAAAATAATAAATTATATGCAAAATAAAACTTGGAATTTAGGTTACTTTTGGATGAAAACGTCAAGCTGCAAATAGAATATCCGAAAAATTACAAATCCGGTCTCTATAGTTATGAGCTGTGACGGTGACAGCTGATATAGTCCTTTCAGGGGAACTGTCGTGGCTCGAGTCAAATTTTCTAGTGTTTGGCATTGTACAGTTGTGACATAATTTGTTGGCACGGCTGCAATTATCAAATCGGCGATGTCAAGTCATCGAGACATGAAAGCGGCCTGAAATGTCCAGAATTCGCTTGTTTGATAGTTGCAGCCGTGCCAAAAATTTATATCACATAATTATGCCGCCTTTCTCCCTTGTGTAAAACAGCCTTGTCCAAAAGTTGAGTTAGTATGTTGCCTGTCAAACTGACATCAAAATGTTGAAATCTTTGAAAAATTGGCCGTGTCATGTATGACAATGCAAATCGCCACAGGCCGCAGACGCAGAGACGCGTTGCCATCATTTAGACACCAAAATCGCTTAGGCCCCTTCGAAAATTCAAAAGATTTGGGATTTATCTTTGACGGCCAAAAGCAACGCCAACACAACTTGTCTCCCGCGCGGGCACCAAAACGGGGACAAATGGCAACTTTGATAATTACATCAATTTTGCTCTAATACGCGACTTTGAATGACTGGGCTCTTTGAAATTTGCATCATAAAACTTTTTACATGTAAATCCTGCTGCAAATAGTAGACCGGCGAGGCGTTCCTTGTTTTGTCAATAAGGCAGGGCTTCTTCAGGGCTTGGCGCTTTTTTTTGGCTAGAGGAGGTCAAAGGGTCAGTGCTTCTATTGGACATTTCTTTGGAGCGATGGTATCGCATTTTTTGACTGAAGCGTCAGAAAATCGATGCGGATCAAAAGGTAAGAAAAATGTTTCTCAACTGTCGAATATGTCAGAGGCAACTTTGATTTATTTGTTCATATTGACAAGAATTAAAAACAGGTCGGCAAATTACGCCATATTCCAATAAAGTAGAGAAAAGCGTCAGACATTACGCCCGACAGAAAAGGTCACTCCATCTATAGTCAAAATGTGCTCATCGTAAATTATTGTATTGAATATTGCCAGTCGTCAGTGCAACTAACCGGAAAGTTTTAAGGATTTTCTTCTGTTCAGATTTTGAAACTTGATTACTTCGAGGATAACTTGAAACAAAATCTCTGAAGTTATTTGAACCACGGTTCCGCTGGAAGAACGATAGTGAGCTTGTTTACGCGAGGTTTAGCAGAGATTTCAACAGTGGTTAGTTAGGAGTGTTTACGCGCGCCGACTAAAATGACAGCCGACAGCCCTTTAACCTGGGCCGCTATTCTTGAATCGTGTGAGAAAAGTCTCTGGGAGTAAAATACATTCCGCAGTACACTGATGTAGCGATGTTGCCTAAAATCGTGGTTTTTAGGCAACTTTCGCTACAGAAGTGTACTGCGGAATGGATTTCACTCCCAGGGACTTTTCTCACACGATTCAAGAATAGCGGCTCATGGAGACATCTTTTAAAGAAGTGTCAAAACGAAATTTGATCATAACCACATTTTCTAGAGATCATAACAAAAGATGGTTAGTCATCAATTATCAATTTTAATAAACTGATGCTCACAGGTCATCCAACATCCAACCCAACTCATAAATCTGCTATAAATCCAACCGATTTCTGGTTTGCACATGCGTCGTAATGTGCATGGGCGTTTACGTGCGATTGCCAACACTTGTTTGCTTACTAAATGCAATTTAAAATCACATTTAGCTAAGCTTAACAGCTGTTGCGAAACTTGCGTTTAGAGGTGTTTATGCGGACGATAACATAGATGTTACGGACCTTAATACCAGTTTTAAACCTCGCGTAAACAAGGCCACTATCTAGCGAATAGACCTGCTGTTATTTCCACATACTTAAATAGCTATACCGCGCAAGAGAGACGTTCCGACACCTGTAATAATGGGCGCCGCCATCTTGATGGTTATTTGGGGATTTTGGGTGGTGTGGACTGGCACCACTTCGCTACTTGGCCACTTGACTGAGCACGACATTATTTTGCTTCCCCCTCAAAGTACGTGGAATCAACACTAATAACATCAAATGGGATTCAACAGGTGAAGAAAAGGTCTGCGATCATTCCAGCATCCAAAAGTTCGGTTAACTACGTGATGTTTATTTACACTGTCAAAAAGCTGTCACTTGACGTTTCGTTTACTCAGAGTACAGTGGCTCCCAACCATCCAACTCGATGTGATTATTTTGTAATTTCAAGAAAACTAAATACATTTACGTAATGATACTTGAGAAAACTGGATCGCTGTTGTGAAATTGCAGAAGGTTTGATCAGTTTCACGGCCCTTAAGACATTTTGTGGTAGCTATATAACTCGTTATTTTGAGATACACTGGAAATTAACCATCAGGATGGTGTCATTCTCTAACTCCTTCTGTTGCGCGGCGCGGCAGAATGCGCAATAGGTTCATGAGCGGTATAGCTATTCAAGTATGTGGTTATTTCTTGCATCAGTTCATGACGAAGTGAAAGAAGCAGGATCGTTGCAGTGTTGCCAATTTTGCCAACCTTGATGCCACAGCTAAAACGCGGCCTACTCAATATATTGACAGAAAAACACTTTTTCCCAGTAAACAACATAAAGCCAGTACAAAGCCACATTTCAGCAGCTTTCTGCTGAATGAGAATGCAAAGACTTACACACACACACACACTACGACAAAAAAAGAGGACTTTCCAAGCGGAAGCTCCTGATGGGTGGCTATTACTGGATATAGATATAGAGATAGATAATAATTAATGCTACTAAACCTTGAAAAATTACGTTTGGCACTAACTCAAGTTATCGCTTTACCAACTATGACTTCATTTCGTAAAATTACGTAATGATTGTTAATAGAAATAGCTTTTTTATTATGTAGCTAGGACCTAGGTACCTACTTCTCGAGCTACTTCTACTGTCAACATAAAAAAAATCGTTCCTCACTTTTCTCTCTTTTAATTCCACCAACGCACGCGTATAAATTTCCCAAAATTACACGACAAACGGCACCCTTGATGTTGGATGATGATAATAGAGTACTTCGCACCATTTCCACACCGCCATCCCCAGCCTACTTATATATTTTATAGTTAGTTTATCTCCAGTTTCAAAGCTCCCACAGCCACCACGGACTACTTGTCACCGGAAGCTCCCTTCCCTGTCATTCTCTCGTGAAAATTGAACCGGAAGCCTGAGTGATATAATTATAATTAATGGCGTGTATATTTAATCATGCTTTTATCAGGAAGAATGGAGATGGAAGAAGTAGAGTAGGTAGCGCTAGTTTGAATTTGTACGCATCAGTTTCAATCGCTATGAAACCCACCTTCTACGACTAAGGACGTCTTTTTCTAGTGTTTTTTTTCTGCGGTGACCCCCGGCTAAACCTGTCTGCCGAAATAAGTGAGAAAAATAAGGCCCAACCTCGGGCCCAACTAAAATGGCTTTGGGAACATAATGTATATTTTGAAATTTTAATTCTCGGAAAATTCGATTCCATTTTTCCGAGAATTGTTTTTTTATTAGAAAAAATACTTCTATTTTCTTGCCAGTTTTCGAATAAGTTAGTGCCTATAATTTTTTTCGTTTTTATTCGGCATACAGGTTTAGCAGACAGGGGCTCGACAGAAAAGTCTATCTGTGTCTCTTACGCACTGGCGGTAGTCCGCAGTCTGTCCTTGTGATGGAAATGACAGCCTTAAAAAACCTAGTGTGCATGCAAAAAGCGATGACCCTTAATCTCATTAGCGACTTCCCGGAAAAATATCTCGGAAAAGTAGCTACCTGCACCTATTATGTATTGGAGGTAATTATCACGCTGGGGAAAGTTTCGCGACGATACAGACTCGGATACAGATTATAATTTAATATTAGGTGTACATGGTTGAAACTGCCGAGGAAAACTTTTACCTGCTGCATTTTTCAAGTCGGTCAACTCAATTATTCATTAATTATAAACTTTATAATCATCCTACTTTTCGGGAAGGGATTTTCTCGGTCCTGGGAACTATTCATTTGGGATCTTCAGGGTGATCAAATATGGAATTTCAATGTATGAAATCTAACTGACAGTAAGAAAAACAGAATAGGTATCCTGAATGTTGAGTGGAGTGATTGTATGAATGAACACTGAGGCAGCAACTCCAGCTGCCGCCGAAAGTCTGGTTGAGAGTTTGTATCTATGAGTTCAGTTGGCCCTTGTTGATTCAAATTATGTTGTCCCAATAATGAATATCCAAGTCAGTTCTTCAGCACTTTTAGCTATAAATATTTGAACAAAAACTTTTATCACTTTTATCTTGAAAATAGACAAAAAGACGTGATAAGTTCACGAACAAAAACCGCGCAAAAACTTTCTGCTCCGTGCTCTCGATGAGTACCTACCTAGTACCATCTAGTACCTAGTACAATATACCTATTATTGAGCAGCGAGATCTCGCGGATCAACAATTGAATTTGAAAAAACTATGGAAGAATTAAAAAGTCTAGTCAGAGAAATGATGGCAGAATTGGAGAGAAACACGGCCGAATTGAGGGAACTGAAAGAAGCAGCCAGAAAAAAGGAACAAGAATCAAAGAAAGAACTAGAGCTGTTGAGGATGTTGAACAGAAGAGTCGAGACACTTGAAGGGAGAGTCATGCTATTAGATAAAACTGATGACTGACCAACTCTATTATGTGCGGTGTAATTTTTTGCATCATCAAAAAATGTGTCTTGTTGTTCTTTATTTCTTATACCAAACATAAATACATATACATATTTTTCAATATAAATTAATCTGTTTTTCTACTACTCAGTTATAGTAACACCATAAAACAACCCGAGATATAACCTATATTCAATTTCACGGCTTTCTTCATTCGAGCAAGATATGGAAAAAATGTGTTGTGTTGGCACGAATGTTACTCTGCTAACTAGATTTTGACACCTTGATAGATGTGCTATGGATGATGTGACAGCTGTCACCGTCATCTCGACGCGATGCACCAGCAAGTTAAAGTTTTCAAAGCGAAAGTAGAGAAACGTACTGCATTTTACATAAATAGTACCTACTGCCGCGCTTGATTATCATTTTCTTCAGCGAGAAGCCGCCAACCGTGCTAGAGACGATTTCTCTTGTCGACCACAGTAACTTCCACTGTAGGAAAAGTAATGCCGTTTGCAGTCTGAAAAAATACTCATAGAAATTTTATACGTGAAAACGTGTTTTTCCAGGTTTTGTTTTTATCATGAAATGAAAACTGCTCAAATTTTCCAAAACTTCTTGCACTTCACCATTGAACTCCGAAGTCTTTCAAGATGACAGCCGTTACTAGGACTTTTCCACTTGATATACCTGGATTCTCCATAGCAATGAATACTGACTAATGTGAAAATCAACAAGTGTGTGATCGGTGACGTCGTTATGAATTCCGATTATTGTGTTTGCTGGACTTCGAGGCAGAATTTTTGGCTTATTGGGCCAGGTACAGACATCGGCGACACATCAATGGAAAGCCAAGAGGAAGAGGTGTTTTTTTCATTTGAAGTATTTTGTTTTGTCGGTCATGAATTTTCGAATTATTGTGACTCGCCCGATTCAAATTGCATTTTCTTGGAAACTAGAGCACCTACAAGCATCGGCGCCCCCTCAAAACAGAGCTAAAAGATCAGGCTTCCCCCCAATTGATTTTTTTTTTGTTGCCTTGATATTTTCTGAGAAAATCGCGCTGGATTGTTTCAGCTGGACACCCCGTATAAAAGAAATCTGTGGATTGGGTGGGTATCTTGTAAAAGCCCTTGCCAGACATCACGGACATGGCATTCACTGTCAAGCCATGCACTTTTGCATGGTGATGATGATCACGTGAGGCATGGATATGGACCATTTGGCCGCTGTTATGATTTCATATTTGAATATTGTAAGCACACTCCCTCACCTACTGTATTACAGTGAGATGAGTTTGTTTCAAAAACACGAAGGAGAAGAGACATTACGCGAAATACCAAACTGAGCAAATATTTAATGATGTCCCACATGCTGCCTCAAAGTGACTTTTCGTGTTCCTAATAAATCCATCATAATTACTCGCCACTGGATGTGTATCTAGGGGAAGGTGGAGTTTTAGAGCTTTCCTAATAATCGAGGAATTTGTCTACAAGTTCCCAGATGGTTTGAATGATTATCTTTATCTACCTCTAGAATAGAATATATTAGGTACCATTAAAACCACAATAGAGCAGCATTGGACAATGCCAACTCAACAGTATTTATTAAAAAGCTTGAAATTAAACAAGTAGGTACCTATGAAACACTATATAACATTTAGACACAAACATGATGTAAAAGACAATTTACATTCCAATTGCGTCCTCGAAGCTATAGGGGCATTTTTCTATCAAATACGCTTTCAGTCGTTTCTTGAAAATCTCTCCGCTCTGTGCAGATTTGATGTCTTCCGGCAAGGCATTACAACGCGGTCCCTTTGCATAGAGTGCAGTGAGATGTGCCGGAACCATGGATGGCCGGAACCCTCAGTTTGTTCCCATTTCTGGTTACAACTTCCAGATCCTTGTAACACTGAGCAGTGGTCAGGAAATCGTCAGGATTGGCTCTTACAAACCTTACTAGTTTGTACACATACACATTTGACCGGCCGGTAGCTCAGAAGCTTAACGCAACACAACACCAACCTAGAGGTCCTAGGATCAAATCCGGCCGGCGGCAACACATTTTCTGAGCAAAAATTTACTGTGACATCGAAATGTATACCTTTGTACTGATTGATAAACCGAACTAATAAAATGTTACAAACTCCTATAACCAGAAGAAGGTTGAGAAGGAGGAAAACAATTATTATTATTATTACACATAGATCGCGGGAAGGGTCAAAAGGCCCAGTCGCACAAAATCAGGTCTTCAGGAGGCAGCACCGGGAAGTCCCAACATCACCCTAATCACTCTCTTCTGCGCCACGAACACTCGCTTCCACCCAGCTGACGAGTACCATAGAGTCGTCCCATAACTCCTATAGGATAAAACTGAATGGACATAAGCGAAATAGAACATGAAGGGCCGTATTCATACCTCGCTTTTAAGCTAAAAGCGCTATTAGGGCGATGCGCATTTAGGGGCATTTCTCATATTCCAGTGTTCAAAAATACAAATTAACTCGCAAATAAATTGCAATTGAGTACATACAATCGCTCCCAATCGCAATAATGTATTTTTGAACACTGAAATATGAGAAATGCCCCTAAATGCGCATCGCTCTAATAGCGATTTTGGCTTAAAAGCGAGGTATGAATACGGCCCCTTCAGACTTTTCAGACTCACATAATTCCTCAGCATTCTCGTCACATAGCCAGCCCTACACAGTCTATTCGTGATCCCATTAATCTGGTTGTGGTTGATGTAGTTCAAACCCTGATCCAGGATCACACCAAGAAACTTGGCTTCCTCTGAAGGAGGTATCGACCTCTCACCGTCACTCACATAAAAAGATCCAATGAAGCTTTTCCTGAAATGTTCCAAAGCAGTCTTATCTGTGTTGATCCCAATGCTCAGGCTTTTACAATGGTCAGTCATGCTTCCCACTAACTTCATTGCTTTCCTGGACAGCTCAGGAATGGACCTCGATGCAACAATGCCCGATGTGTCATCTGCATATTGCAAGCAACTTGTCAGCGGAGAAAGAGACAAACATTCACACAGATCGTTTACGTGCAGAATAAACAGTATTGGTCCAAGTATCGAGCCTTGGGGAACGCCGGTCGACAAGGCTCGATCGGATTAGGCAAATACGACTTATGAGTCGTATTTTACTAAAATCCAATCACTAGGTTCCTAGTTCTACATTGTGAAGGGGAGTTTTTAGGTGTCTTGAAAAAAACGAATTATTACTCAAATTTGGAAATCAAAACAACTAACTATTTTACAACAAATTATTACAATAAGCAGGTACCAATTCAGTTTGCTTAAAAAAAAACATTCATCAGAGAGGCACCTACTAAACTAGCAAAATTCCTTCTTTCTAAACTGCTCATTTCTGATACACTTAGTGGGTTCCACAAAAACAGTTAACACAGAGGTAGGTTACTCTCATTTATTTGTTTTATTTATTTTACGGAATTACTATTCCAACGAAATCTCACCTATACTATTGGATCGAAATAGTTGAAAGTGACTCATTGACATCCACAGTGAGTGTAAGTGAGTGAGTGAACACTTGGAGCGTGGATAACTGAGAGTGACTCATACTTTCCATCCTAGTTTCACGTTCCCCGCCGCAACGCTCCAAGTGTTCACTTACTCACTCACACCCACTGTGGATGTGAATGACTCACTCTCAATTGATTCGATTTAATAGTATACAGTGTAATAATAAGGCGGCGGACGGTCGCAAAAATCACTTAGTCAGCGTATTACTGGCTGTTTTTTCTATGTTACCTAGAAGTGTTTCGGGACTCTATTCATAAGTGGATTTTCTCATGTTTTCGGGAAATCACAAGTAAAAGAAATGTCATGCTATTTACCAGACTTTTTCCCAACAAAATCGTTTTTGCTGTGACAATTTCTTCAAAAAACCCTGAATATTGACAAGTTGAAGTCGTAGCTCACAAACAAAATCTTCAAATGCCTTAATCAGAATCTGAAAAATTGTTACCTGTTGAGTAATTTTTCCGTGAAAAATTGAAAATTCAAATCAAATTTTGGATTATTCTGACTAATAGCCTAATGTCTTGTCACTGTTGCCTTAAAATTGGGAAAATCCGTTTTCACCCTAAACTAACCGCTGTGGGAACCAAACGACGGTAGGTTGAAATTTGTGAAAACCAGACGTCGGATTTTAGCGGGGTATCTTTTTTTTAATTTTCGCAAACGAACCGTATTGCAAGTTGACGATGGGAAATTTCCAGAATTTCTGCTTAATTTGAGGGGATTTTTCAAACATTCATAATTAATTCCAATTTTTTCCAGGGAATTGACGTTTCAAATAACTCGTTCCAGTTCCTTGATACGTTTTTGCGGCGTAAACTCAGCTTTTCGGGCAGAATTTTCTAGAAATTTGGTGTGAAATGCCGACCGGGGGGTTTCGGGGGCCGCGTGTCGTCCGGTGCGGGCCATGCGACGGGGCTTTCCTTGAAATTTTGCCGAAAAATGTTGGAATCGGTGCACGGCCCGGCCAAATCTGACAGGAACGTCAATGGACGCTCTCGGTTTTGGGGAACTCAACACCTTGGGGCATTTGAACAGTGCTTTTGGAATGAAATCGACCGTGTCAGCGTGCGAAATTGAAGCGTGGTCTCGAGGGGACCTTTTAGCGTCCATCAGACACAAAACATAAGAGCCACCTCCAAATGTGAACGGCACTTTGATCAAATTTTGCAGGCCGGCTCCGGTGTTGACGGGGTAACACAAAAACAGGCAAGTTGAGGGGGCAAAACACGTCTGTGGGCTACTCTCAGTATATTTGCACTAGGGCCCGATTTTTACCGGCTTCACATTACGAGAAAAGCCCCTTTTTTCCATTTCCAGACACATCTCGCGGCGGTGTCAATGTCTTGTTGTCACGTCTTGTTTTCTACGAAATCCTAGATAATTCCATCGGACCTCCTGGCCAGACCTTCAGAAAAGGTCTATGCTTCTATCCATATGCGTTCTACTACGTCTTTGTAGTCCATTTTTATCGAAATCTGTTTGAAACTTTTCGCATCGATACGGTCGACCTAGCGTCGGACTGGTACTGTCACTTTTGCCAACAGCACCGCGTGGCTCCGTTCACTTGGTGCTAACGCAAATCTGTCAAACTCGTGCCACCGATCGCCAAATGCTGACGCTTCAATGAACATATCCTTGAATTATTATGTTTGACGCTTGACGTGAGTTGTTGCATGATTTTAAATATAGGAAGTCTCTACAATCAAGCTCTGATGATTTTTTTCCCTGCCCAGCTATAGTAGAAATCCGTGAGAATTCGTTCAAATAATGGCCTGAGCCTACTCGTGATACCTACGTCACAGTTCATCGTGTCTGCGGTGTTTTTTTTGCGTGATCTGAACCAAACATAGACGACCGTCGCGTCGACCAGATCCAATTTGTGCTTTTTTATTCGAAATTTTATGGTATTTCCCCTTTTGTGAGCGTTCGCTTTTTTATTTCTTCAATTTCAAACACGACAAATCTGCCATTGTCAAATTTCGATTTTTGACGTTCCCAGAGGCCGCCATATTGAACTTTTCCATTTCTCAACCGATCAGATTGGAATTTTCAACCTGTACTTGCATTGGGTTGGGTAGGCACTTGAGGTGCCTCTGTCAAATTTTGATTTTTGACATTTCAAAAGGCCGCCATTTTTCAACCGATCTGATTGGAATTTTGAACCTATAGGTATACCTACTCGAGATTGGCGATAAAAATGCATCTGTCAATTTTTGACGTTTCACCACCATATTGAATTTTTACATTTTTCAACCGATCGGATTGAGATTTCAAACTTATACCCACTTGAGGTTGAAAATCGAAATGCATTTGTCAAATGCGCCATTTTGGGCTGTCAAATTGAACTTTTGTATTTTTCAACAGATTAGATTGAGATTTTGAACAAATTCTTGGTCAAGATAGACAATCAAAGTGTATTTGTGAACTCGACATTTTGGCAGTTTAGGCGCCGTATTGAATTTTTGTTTTTTCAACTGATTACATTGGGTTTTCAAACCTATTCATGGTTCAGATGAACAATTGGAACGTAACTGTCAAATTTTGAATTTTACACATACTTTTATTTCATCTCAATTCCTCCCATAGGTACATATTTGAAAAGACTCCTAAATAATACAAATACACGGTTCTTTTTTCCTCTCCACTACACAGTGTCTTCCACGGCAGAACCTTCTTCAGGGTTCAGGAATTCATAACACACATCGTCGCTTCCATTTTCAAAATTGTGGTACTTCATCATGTTCCCAGTATTTTTGGTAGTTACCTTGAACTAAAGTAGAAATACATATTAAAAATACATATTAATAAACAAAATAATGGTGTATCGATTTTTCCCGACCACTCTTCACTGACCAGACACTACCCACTGACATGCGTTTCGTTCACAATAGAACCCTACATGTCGAGGCGGAAATTTCAGAGCACGCGAAAAACAAACATCTTTTCGAATTTATGTTACTCTTACTCAGTCGTTTGCTTACGCCTCTTGGAAAACTCCATCTGAGCAAAACACTATCGACGGACATCCATCAAATTACTAAACTCGCCAAGGGAAAACCTGACATCCGCCTAAAACAACGGAAAATCAACATCATGTATACAATTCCCGTTCCACTTGTCCGGTGTCAGTGGAACAAATCCCCTGGCTACTTTTCAACCAATGCTGTCACCCAGCCGGCTTGCCGACGCCGGTGACAACTAGTCCGTAAATTATTAGAGCTGTCCAACTAGAGGGGGTTCCACCATTAAAAACAGGTATTACTGGTTGCATTCTCATATTTGCTACCGTGCTCTTAACTAATTCAACTTTGGTGAAGCCTAAGGTAAGGTCGGTGTCTGTGTAATTATTATAATTATAATAGTCCCACTCTCCGCCCCGATTGTTGTACCATACCTTCATGTCTACCTCCACCACTGCTAGCATGTTCTTAGCTTGTCACAACTTTATAGAGTCCCGACTTGGCTTGGCCGCTGAAAAAAAGCCACGTCAATATTCACTGATAGCCTCCCAGAAGTTTTAGGCAAAGTTGCGTAAAAGAACGTCATTGCCTTAAGCTTACCTCACCCTTTACCCCCTACTCGTAGGATTATAATCGGATAATTATTCCAATGGTGCCAATGAAACGGCAGTGTTAATTGTCGACGTCGCGTCCTCCTTATCCCTTACGTGCTCCTTTCAATTCGGGGAGGTTTCACAGAACGCACGGATAATGGAAACAGATTCCCACACTCATTACCTCAAGAAAGCCAGGGACGCCGGTGAATTCTGCTGAGACATCGTTTACCCGCACTCTTAGTTTGAATGGCCCTCAAGGAACTGGAGGGAATCGTGGTCTGGTTTGTTCAACCTAATAATAGTGATGAAAAGGAGAATTCTAAGAAGCGGATGGAGATTTTGTTCGTGCAGGAGATAATAGTACAAGAAAGATAGATTCCAACCTCGGAAAAAATATGGACGTCCTGAAAATTTGATATTTTGTTAAGAATTGAGTGCTCTACAACATATCCAAAATCGCCAAAAATCGCACTCGGGGGTTTTGAGTTATTGGAGGGGGGGTAAAAAATTGGAGCTAAAAATGGAGGGGATGGAACCCGTTAATCCATTGGATGCAAAAACATTACAGTTCGACGAATCATATCCCGTTGATACCATTTTGGCACAAAAAGTGTCCATTATTGTTGAAGGGGAGTATTGGGGGGGCGAATCTCGGCTAGGTGGTCCATTTTGTTTTTCTGGCCATGTAGAACCGATCACGACAAGTTTGGTATCTTTTCCGACTAAATTCAATCTCCTGAACTCGTATCCAATGTGTAAATTCGGATGAAAACAAGTTTGAACAAGTTAACTTGAGAAAACTTGTTTTTTCTTTGACAGTTTTGATGAATTTTTTTTTCACTGTTGGAGGTGTTCATATTCAGAAAATTTTTAGGGACCATTAAATTGAAGTGTATTCTTCACGAAAATCATCTACTCGATGTATAGTTTTGTTTCTCAAGTTTAAAAAATCGCTTTGAACTTGAGCTGGCGCGGTGCGTCGTCTACTACTGACCAGAACACTACAGCATGCACCTTTAAATAAAAACACCTCAAACTATTGAAGAAATAACAACTCATCTTCGAAAATTGGAGGATCTGTGCAGAATTAAATTCCCTATAACATGAACAAAATCGCTTTGAATCGCAATGCAGGATTTTGAGTTATTCGAGGAGGAGGATAACATTTTGGCCAGATTCATACTCTATGAACTGTTACCTCTCCCCTTAAATAACTCAAAACCCTCCAGTGCGATTCATGGCGACTTTGTTTATGTTATAGGGAGTTCAAATCTGCACAAATCCTCCAATTTTCAAAGATGAGTTATCATTTCTCTAATAGTTTGAGGTGTTTTCATTTAAAGGTGCATGCTGTAGTGTTCTGGTCAGTAGTAGACGACGCGCCACGCTGGCTCAAGTTCAAATCGATTTTTTAAACTCGAGAAAAAAAATTATACATCGAGTGGATAATTCTCGTGGAAAATACACTTCAATCTAATCGCCCCTGAAATATTTTCAAAAATAAACACCTCTGACAGTGAAAAAAAAATTCGTCGATATTGTCAAAGAAAAAACAAGTTTTCTCAAGTTGACTTGTTCAAACTTGTTTTCATCCAAATGTACACATCAAATTCAAGTTTAGGAGATTGAATTTAGTCGGAAAAGATACCAAACTTGTCGTGATCGGTTCTACATGGCCAGAAAAACAAAATGGACCACCTGGCAGAGCTTCGCCCCCCACGACCCCCCTTCAACAATGATCGACACTTTTTGTGCCAAAATAGTATCAGCGGGATATGATGCGTCGAATTATAACATATTTGCCTTCAATGGATCGACAGGTTTCATCCCCTCCATTTTAAGTTGCAACTTTTTACCCCCCTCTCCAATAACTCAAAACCCCCGGGTGCGATTTTTGGCGATTTTGGATATGTTGTAGAGCACCCAATTCTTATCAGAATATCCAATTTTCATGACGTCCATATTTATTCCGAGGTTTTGCCGATTTTTTTACTATTTTTCCTGTACTATAAGGGCGACAATGCCTGGAAGAATTCGTTTTCATGGAATTTTTGTCTTTATTTTATTCACTTTTTTTAAGTGAAACGGAATTTTTTTAGTTGATGAGTTACCCTCTAGACTGATTGAAAACGTAATAGGGACATCGCAAAAATGATGGAACTCATTTTCTTACCATTTTCAAGAAAATTCTGTTTCAATCTCTAAACTTGCTATGGAAAACCTCCTCTGGAAGCTGCAACATGCGCCCAATAGCAAAAACGAAAGTATCGTTCTCTTCAGTATTTTATGGGCTTCAAAATTATGTAGGTGTATCACAACATTCACATTCCACAAGTAATATTCTGCCAATTGCTGTCCAAGTACAGGGTGGATCCCCATCGTAGGTCTCGCTATTGTAGCCATTGTACCCCTCCCAGACCGGCCGGATTGACCGAGCCACAATAATTCATAGTTATACTTAGTGTCTGAGAGTGTTGGATGGTCAGTCCATTCAAGCACTGGGTCGACAAGCGCATGGTTGACCCGGACCCCATCCTTGGGTCTGTCCTTTGCTGATACGTTCTTGACTTCGTCCGCCTCCTTGACTGCGCTTTCGATTTTTTCTCTGCACACTGCCGTACTGCCGGTTGCGGGCATGTCATACTCGGGGGTTTGCGCAGGACCACCCAAGAAAAAGCTTAAAAGGCGGCTCAGAACTATAGATAAGACCCGTGAGTGGCTCGCCCACTGGTAATAACACCTACCGGCGGTCTCTTATCCAAGTTTTGAACCCGCTCAGCATTGCTGCAGTCGAGATATCACTCGACTGGAGCGGTGTACTATAAAGACACTATGGCCCGCGCTCCTCGCCAAAACCGAAATTCTGTATTATAGGCAATGAGTTAACGTGCACTGTTCCCGGCCGGCACCTTTCACTTTTCCATTCTTCCAGAAATCCCAGATTCCTTCTGAACAGGAATCTAAAAAGAAACCGCATTACACTGCTTTTGCATGCTCAATGTTGGCTAGAGTTCGTCTACTAGGGCTCCAAGGTGACATGAACAAGATGAGGTTGACGTGTAGGACACCTTCAAGGAGGCCTCTGTAGTCTGTAGCTGCAGGCCTCCAGGTGGACGATTCGACACTCAAGACTCCAAGGGAGCACCGGGGCCGCCAATAAAAGATAACAATGTCAGATTCAGATTGCGGTTTTAACTTTTAGAAAGCTCTTCCACGAGGGAATTGGTGCTCCGAACAGACAAATTTGCACTTTGCAAAATAATGTTGATTGTGAATGCATAATACCCGTAGTGCCGTATATTACCTACCACTTTTATGATGCAAATAAAAGATTCACACACAGAATAGCGCGCTGACTGATGCCGAAAAGCTCGCTAAAAGTTCAAGTGCTTGAATTCTAAGTTGTTGTTGTTATTGTATCGCCTCTTTGCATGGAGTTCATGAATTATTTATTGACCGTCTACGGCGCGGTACTTGAAGTCAATCAAGTAATGGAGTGTGAGCTTTTTAAGAAAAAAAAAGTCTCGACGCGTGGCAAGGAGGCATACCCTGAAGCACCATCGATACAGGAAAACCCGGAGAAAGAGGAAGGCATTGCCGCAAAAAAACGTAGTATTTATTTCAACTAGATAGGTACCTACTAATTTCGTCGGAAAAGCTAATATCGGACGGACTCGACCTTCCCGACATTGGAAAATTCCCACCGACCATGCCCGGCAGGCTTAAAATGCAATAACTAATGCTAATAATTGAGTTTTTCCGTGTCGTTGCGCCGAGACAGGGTGTCAAAATATTTACGTTCCTTAACGAGTTTGCCCAAGCTCGGTGCATTTAAGATCGAAGGAAAGAAAATGGAAACCCGGAAGGGATAAGGACGAGGCGTATAACCATTATCCCCTCAATCTAGGCCGGAACACACCGGATTTTGCTCTTCAAGCGAAACTGGATTGTCTCTTCGAAATCATCTTTTCGTACATCCTGGGCCGACCTTGCGCATTGTTCCGAAAGAAAAACATTCGGCGAGTGGGTACAATAAAGATAAAAAAGCACCACAATGAATGTTTTGTTATAATCCTGAGGCACAGAGATTATCAATGAATTATAATTATAATATTATGTATCAATCAATGAACAAGTTTCAAATAGAATGAGTTTTGGACAAAGAAGCCCGATGAGAACTGAAGGTTTAGGTTCAAGGGCAGAACATTTTTCACAGCTATTTTACCCAGGTACATTAAAACTTTATTATACGAACAGTAGATTCCTAAGTAGACAACAATGTTACGCATTTGCGCTAAATACTTCAATAAATTAGGGAGAAACATTCGCACACTATTTTTTTATTGCAAAATACTAATCAACACGTCAAATAAATCTTCACACTTGGATATCGCTCTATTTGACAAAGCTGATATCCTCACTGTCGGTGTCAATTCAAATATGACCTGCTCCCTGACCATGACGCTCTTATACTATATACGTACTCGCGTCTTGCATTAAAGAAAATTGCTATTGGTCATTGATTTAATCTAGAACAGATGTTATTGGCTCATTCATCATGGCCAGTTCATTTGTGACGACTCTAGTCCATCGGCTTCGCAAAAAATCCATATTTCGGCAAATCCTCGACGCCGGCTCCTCCATCAATTGTGCAGGTGTGTGTCTTATTCGCGCGTCGAGGTCTCTGGGTATAGCTGGCTGTTTCCTAGCAGTAACTGCCGATTAGACAGTAAAATGCTGACATGACATGTACCCATCCCCCAAAAAGGTAATTATGTTATAATAGGTAGTAATAGGTACATATTTTGTTTTTCAGTTGGAAATCTCAACCGCCTCAGATATCTAATACAGTCATACATACATAATAAAATTCATATGCCAGCAGCCGGGTTTATTGAGATGACTAGACAATAGGAAATCATGTGAATAGAAATAGAAGTCACCGTTCTTTGAATCATTCGTATGTTGCTTCTTTATCTGATATTGGAATAGTCCTTCCATAAAAATTTGTGTGATTCTCTGTATATTGTATTAATCAAGTTTTATTCACAATTAAAGAAAAATTAAATTAAAGAGGAAGTCACTGCTGTAGTTCAGCCCCTCACTAATTGATATGCCTTTTGTGGGTTTCCGGGGGTTGTCTCCAACTTTCATTCTCAGCATGTCTGCACTTAACTGGATATTTCGCGGGGCTCATCCACATGTCGAAGTTTGCACTTCAGTTTGTTCGAATTCACGGAATGTGCAAATTTCATTTTGAAACAATTACCGTCGGAATACCGAAACCGTGTCGATAGTGAAAATGAGTCTATACGCGACGCCTTATTCAATCTACTCTCGATATCAGTTGGAATTTTTCGAAAAAAGTCGATCCCCGAGCAGGAATAAATTTGTTAGTGTAGTCCTGCATCAAAAGCGAGTTGTCTTGGTGAAAAAACGGGTGAAAAGCCCTCTCGGGTGGCAACGGCTAGGAGAAATTTTGAAAATTTATAACGCCCGACTGGAAAACGGTGGAAAACTGCAACTGCAGACATGGTTTGGTACTTTTGTTGTGTTTCTTTTTGGTTCCAATCCATCGGATAATGTTTGAATAGGTATACCTGTTCAAAAATTATAATTAAATGGTAAGGTAAGGTGGCATTTGCCACAGGGGCAAAAATTCCAGGGGCGCAAAATTCAGCTTGGGGGCCTATTACTTATTTCTTTCAATTTTTATTTCAAATTTTCACCTGAACCTATATCTGCTTCGGGCTACAACTTCACTAACTTCATAAATAATGAAAAAAAAAACAGAATCGGCTTTTTCTACCACCTTCTCATGACATGATTCAAAACAGCCATAAAATAAATAAAATTGAATAGCACGGCGCTGCAAGAAGTAGCATGCTGAGGGTGAGGCGGCGCTAGGCGCCCTCCGCCAGCGCCGGTCGGTCTAGAGATGATGCCTTCAGAGTTCCAGCCCGACTATTACCACATGTATCTACTTGCACTTTTCACCAAATAAATACAAGAGCGCCAAATCAGTCTCAAATAGGAGCCTCTCTATATCCTGCAAAATTTGTTCCATCTCTCGTTCAGTAAACTGGAGCTTGTCAAGTCGTATTTGTGCTCTTCTGTCGGCCAAGAAAGATTTACAAAGATATCTATACGATATCGATAAAACAGCTACGTTAGTCTTGAATTTCGTGAAAGTATAGACGTTTTTTCCTAGTCTAAATCTAGAAAAGTTCAGCTTGGTGGTTGAAGTTTCAAGATTTTTTTATTTTAATTTTTTTTTTCATAAAATTTATTTTCAGTTACCTAAGTATTTGAAATAAGGTAGCAACGTGCATCTTTTTTCATTCTCATTCCAAATAATTTGTCAATAGCTTGACAAGTTTTGTTTTGTTGTTCAATTTATATCTTTGTCATCCTATACAGGGTGTTTCAAAAATAAGTGTCATCTTTTCCACCCTAGATTCAGATTTTCAAAATATGAAGATTGTGCTATTTTTTATTTCCAAAACGTGCCCCTGAAAAAAGTTACAGGCCTTCAAAGTTCAATTTTTCAATTCGTTTTTTATTCATAACTTCGATACGGCTGGGCCGATTTTGTCCAAATTTCAACCAGGTGTCCTGAAATACGTCTCTATTGAACAATGATGGCGTATTTGAAGAAAAATGCCCAGTGACGTAGATAGTGGGGGGTAGCCCCCTTCCCCACCACTTCCTACGCCCCTTGAGATTTTCCAAAACTGATTACATTTCTAGATTCCTTGTTCAGTTTTCAAAAAAAAATTACTTTTGCAAAATTTTGATTAGAGGCTTTATTCTCGAGATATCTGGGTTTGAAACTTTGAAAAACATCTTGAAATCGCCACTTTCCAGACCCCAAATTTTTTTTTAGAAAATTAAATAATGAAATTCAAGAAAACTCATGATTTCTCAACTGAAATAAGTTTTTTAGGTGTGTAAAGTTATAAACCACCATTTTTGCTGTGAGACATGGACTTTTTCAGGAAAAAACAATTTGGGCCCTGGAAAGTGGCGATTCCGAGATGTTTTTCAAAGTTTCAAACCCAAATTTCTCCAAAAAACAAGCCCCTAATCAAAATTTTGCAAGAGTAACTTTTTTTTGCAAATTGAACAAGGAATCTAAAAATGTAATCAGTTTTGAAAAATCCCCAGGGGCGTAGAAACTAGGGGGGGGGGAGGGAGCTACCCCGCACTATCTACGCCACCGGGAACTTTTGTTTAAATACGCCATCATTGTTCAATAGAGACGTATTTCAGCACACTCTGAGACGGTCGAGAGTTTGGAAAAATTTTCTAGGAGCCGAATGAGTTTACTATTGATTTCACCTATTTGTTATGAAAGATTTTAAAAATATGATGATCATAATTCGTCTTATTGGCCATTTTCAAATTTTTTTATTGATAATTGTGTTCCCATTGCGACAAAAAATCCGGAGGGAGGAGAAAATGGAAGCTCCCAGCTTAAATTTGAGATTATATTAGCATTATTATTATTATTATTATCTGGAAAAATTTTCGACTGCGGTGCTTTAGTGGGGCCTGGCCCCCTTAGGACATTTGCTTTCTTGGGGCGCACAATTGCTACATTGCCACAGGCGCCAACGAGCCTAGTTACGGCACTGACAGGCAATTGTGGCCTCCACAACTGGACTCACATTTCTATGAAATGACATGAAAATTGTAGGCCACGGCGAGGTACAAAAAATAATGGAATTTTGTGTACACATCTGCGAGATCATGAGAAGGAGACACTTCAAAAAAGTGTTTAAAACGAAAATCAGCCCAAAAGGACGTTTCGGTCTTCAGATATGATTTTTTGAAAATCAACGGCGAATTTTGAATTAAAAATATCTCGGAAATTTTTTATTTTAACTAGGTCATGAAGGCGCGCTTGAAGGCGCGCAAGCGCGCCTTCAACCAAAAGTCAGGTGGTCTTGAACATTTAATAAACTTGAAGATCAAATAATCTCGAAAATTGAATAATCTCGAAAACTGAATAATCTTGAAAATTGAATAATTTAATCTCAAGGAATGAATACCCAATTATTCGAATTATAATTTCTCCTCAACATTACTTCTTCATCCGTTATTGTAGAGCACACAATGAAAAACAAATCAATTTTTGAGATCATTAACATTTCATAGTTTGAAATTTCTTCTTTCCAAAATCTGATATGTATATACGGTTCCTTAATTGTTCAGAACACTTTGGCTGATTCGATGAAAAAAAATATAAGTACCTAACTGAAATGTTTCAGGAATATTTTTAACAATTTCAATTAAGATCAGTCAAACGCTATTCCAGAGATTCATAAAGTCACTATTGCAATTTTGGTGTTCTAATTGACCGTTATAACACTCGATAACAACGTAATCTAATGAGATGCACCTAGGTATACCTACTCATTTTACTTTCATTAAGCTTGGAGCATAATAATAGGCAACACAACATACAACAGTAACTTTCGCTGTTGTAAACCACACTCAGATGTAGACAACCAAACATACTTCAACTTGTGTAGGGGAACAGTGTCTAAGCCAACGCAATCAAATATGGATTATTCTATAAAAACGACCAAACTTTCGGCAGAACACCAACAATTATAAATTCATTCTGAAAATTGTGACCAAATATCTTATGATGATCATGTTCGTTTTCACGTTTATTACTTCTTGTGATACACTCAGTGCTCACAGTCACCTCAATGTCCCCTATCAGTTCGTTTCAAACTACCTACTTGACCACGTGATCAAGTTCGAAGTTTGAACAGCGCAATCGCGTCCATGGCCTTGAAGTGGACATCTCTTTTCTAGAGTAAGGATCTTTGAAAATATTTAACCGATTTTTATTAATTTAGTATGGGGCATGGGGGTGGGAGCCTTGTGAAAAATGTCCGGTCCAAAAATAGTCAATGCCAGTTGATCACAGTAGCCACAATTAGAAAAAATAATCTCGAAGATTATTAATTTGATAGAATTAATATAATTAGCTTCAAGGACCTTGCAGGAAGAATGCTACGATGAGAAGTCTTGCGACAGACAATTTTTTGCATTCATTTTCGGGTAAAATCAAATCTGAAAAGTAACGTATTGGTACTTTTGATGTTTCTTCCAGGTTTTGAAACATTTTTCTGGTTACTCCGTGGAAGATTGAATTTGTGTAGCTACTCAAGTATTGCTTTGCCGGAAAAACTGCAAAGAACTGTGAAACTGAATAACCAGCTGCGTGATGTTCGCTGGTGGGAGCTCTTGGGGGCACACATAAACTTACGTTATCACCGCTTTTACCGGTTTCGAATCTATCCCAAGGCCCAGCCGCAGTTATTATCCTATTCTCTCTTCTTATTGCGCAAAAAAAGTTACGCACATAAAAGAGTTTGTTTTCGATCTCGCGGCTGATCTTTATTTGATGGGAGAAAAGGTCAGAAGGCATACGTTACGGTTTAATTAGAGTTCAGTGGCTATAATCGCCGTCAATTTTCCAGCGTTTTCCCTTTGAATTTTCAATACAAAGACATGAATTACGCATGTCTGGATATAATTTCACGAGTAATTTCCGCAATTACAAACGAAATTAAATTTTCACCCAACCTTTTGTCGACCATGAAGCTAAAATCCCCAACTTTGAAACGCAAGAGCGGCCCAATAACATGTTTTGGGGATGAACATCAATTTTAGAAAGCGCTTGCAGGCGTACACATACAGAACCTTTGATTGGGTATTAATGAGATGCGGAGAAAGCTCAGGACCGAAAGCTCGCTCGTCCTTTATTCTGCTCAAGATTTTTAGGAATCAGTGGAAATCTCGTTGTTGGGTAGGTATAATTTATTTAATTTCACGTAAGTATTACCTACCTATTCTTGCAAATTGAGTCGAGTAAAGCATGTTCGAAAAATCATCTGTTGGAAAATAACAACGGAAAAATAAGTCCTTCACTTTAAATTTGAGTAGAATTTTTTGATTATGCCCGTACGGTTGAAAGAGACAAGTAGGTAATCGGATTTTAAAGGACGCCTACATGCTTTTTTGCCTTTATTCGATATGATGTGTAAACAGTAAACATTTGAGCGGCCGAATTACGTGATTAACCTTCGGATATGTGTATGCGTGTGTGCGCGCCGCAAAAAATCACTTAAATAGAACATAACCCAAATCCGAGCCCCAATCCAAACCCTTCGCAATTCATAACATTGAGTAGCTTATTGTATACGAGGTATACTTGATAGTGTGGCTCTACATACCATTGAGGGACTTGACCCACAAAGCGGAAGGTTAGAGCTTCCGTTATTTGTGTTCACTACCCAGTTGTCGCGGACCCCTGGAGGCCCGGGGTGATGGGGTAAGAATCAGCCTTAGACAACCGCCTTATTACCCCTTGTTCACAGAGAACGCAGGTACCCAATTATGTATAGCGACTAGATTGGTCGCTTGCCGGAAAGGTTGACAACAGCAATAAATTTTTCGTCACTGCCGCCGCGTGGTATCAAACTCACTGCCTTCTGTTTCGCAGCTCAGCACTCCAACTCCAAACGCTGCGCTGTTGCCGGCCTATAGACCTTCTCATATAGGCGGTTCCCTTTGCTCGTAGCTCGTGCGCAGGTCTTCAGGTATACAAGCTCGCTGGTTCAATTGGCTGTTTAAGCGGGAGTGCTTTATCGATCGGGCTGGCTAGGGTTGGGGTTGGCGACGGCGCCAACATAGGTGAACCTGTGCCTCGAGGACTACAGGTGAATGAGAATGGCTATACGAAATATACTTAGGTACACTTAAACAGTGAATTCAATGACTCCCTTCTCGTTATCTTATTTATGCTGTGATTGTCTATCAAGTGAATATTTGCCCTCATGGGTGTGAGGCTCAGTAGCGGTAGCGCACTTTCTTTGTGTAGGATCAGTGAACGCGAGATGTTAATTGGGGTCCTACCGTTATTTAGAAACGATTTTGCCTAGTAAGTTCGGTTCTCAAGAGTACGAGCTATCCATCAAGGTACGCTGAAATGATGGAGGTGAAACACATACTCATAAACCATAATAAATGATTTTAAATATCTAGTTAGGTATGTGTCTAGTTACGCCATGACCCATTTAACAACCAGAAAGTGATTCTGATCACCTACTAGAAAGAAAAAAGAAAGTTCGCGAAAATCTCCCTGTCTAGGACTGTGAACAGACGGACAAAAAGAGGGATAAAGCGAGGACGTCATCGTTCTCTGGCATGGGGATCATTTATTGAATAGGTAGGTATATTTTTAGGTCCACACGTTATGAATTTAAAAGGAATCAAATAAAAATTGACAATTTCAAAATTCGTGGGATTTTTAGTGCTGCCTACTATTTTCATTCTTTCATTGTGATTGAGTGAAAATGTTCCTTAGTTTGGATGCCAATATCCTTCATTTACAATCGGCCCAATTAGAGGCCGCACGCATACTTCAATTTTGAAGGAGTTTCTAAGCAAAATCTCCTTAACAACTCCTCCAAAATTGAAGTATGACGTGCAGCCTCTAATAAATAAATAAATAAATACTGTTTATTGCCTTGAAGTCGAAACTTATCGACATTGTCACAATGATGCATTTAGCACAAAATAAAAACAAATAATAAACAAACTGAGACCTAAGAATAATACACTATGCACGAAATATAACCATGCGAAAGCAGAAAGAATCCACCACGCGTCTACTCCACACTCACGTCACGGAAGTAGCCTCAAAGAATTCCTCAAAGGAGTACACCGCACGGCCTAGGAGCAGCCTCTTGACCGATTTGACAAAACCGAGGCGAGTGTCCATTCTCCTGACCTCAGACGGGAGGTGGTTATAGAACCTCACGGCCATGATGCAAGTGCTTCGCGCAGATTTAGCAGTCCTATGCGGCGGAACGCGAAGCCGACCTCTCTGTCGTGTCACACACTCACCACCTCCATCACCTGACTTGGGGAACTTCGGCAAGGGATGTGACCACATATCGAATTTGCGCAATTGAACCACGAATTCCGTGAATTCATATATTTTGACAAATTTAGATCAAGGTAGATTTTAAAAAATCGCTTTCCTGAATTGATGAAAAATTATGGAAATTTACCGATTTTTATAATCTATGGAATCGCGCCTTTTTCGTGATATTTTGTGATTGGTGAGAATCGCTTCAGCGCCACCAAGAAATCGACCAATAGAAAGCGCTGATCATAAAGCGAGCGTTCTTTGCGTTCTGTTCTGCGAGGTGCGATCAGCTGATTTCACCAATAGACATCCCATACCCATAGACAGCTATTCGCCCCGTGCGAAGTACAGAGTGGGGGTAACGAAACCGATCACAGCGCTTTATGTGGACAAAAAGAGCAACATTGATGGCTCGGCACTGCTTGATTGAACTGTCAATTTTCTGATGTTTGATGTCATTTATGTCAATTTGACAGTGGAAATAATTGAAATATTTGACAATCAACTGTCACAACAGATGCCACGTGGTTGACTGACAGTTTGTCAATGACAAAGTCTATGTTGACAAAGCACTTAACCACAAAATAATGGCAGTTCAGGCCAGCGATCTGTCATTTATGACAGTTCGGCCATCTGTAGTTTATGACATGAGTGACGTTTTGCGCCTACAAAGTTGCGGACGCCAGGTGACGCTGGCGTCGTGCACGGTGCGAATACCATAGACAGTCTACGTGTGTGTCAGTGTGAGCGCTGTTTTTGACCTGGTTTTTGTTACGTAAATTACGTATAATACGTAATTGTGAATATGTCAAAGAAGACACAAGCCAATTTTGAAGAGGTTATAGCGGTTATAGCGGGGTGGTGGGGGCTTGGCCAAGGAGGTGACAGGTGACAGAGAAACAAGTGCTTGCCATGTTGTCATTCACTGATTACTGGTGTTTATTTTGACTTAATCAGTGTTATTCTGCATTTTATCTACAACTGATTGATACATTCTTGTCTACTTTTTGATGCTTCATGTAAGTCGGAATCAATTGATGTTTTTTCCGATCTGATTATCATCACTGATTATTTGAGCAACTCAATCTGGCAACGCTACAAATCCCATCCTTGCACGGTGATTCTTATTGGTGCATTTCCAGCTTTCGTCACGAAACTGGCGGCAAAAAAGTTTTTTAATACCAAATGACTTTCAACATTTTTTTCTGCATAATATATTTGAACGAAAAAAAATTGTAATGCATTTTTACGATAGACTTGGTAAGAGGTTTCCTATGCATATTTTTTTATAAATCAGGTCAAACGCCTATTGTGCCGACTGTACCTACCTAATACATAGTATTGACAACATTTCAAGATGTTGAATAGTCGAACGGCATTGTCGATGTCGGTCGGGGGCACAATCAGGCACGGGCAAATTTCGTATCGCGCCGGGCTGTAGCTTTGCGGTGGTTATCAAAAATTCGCAACTATTGACCCGGGGGTCGGTCGTGAAGTGGAGTTTTTGCCAAAATAAAGTTCAAATTCTTCTCTGAATATAACTCCGTACATGTGTGTATGTATTTCTACAAGAACATGTACTTGCCCGTATGTCGTAGCTTTTGAAATCCAATTGTGAATTTCAACATTTAATCGGCGAAGCCGCCCCACACTAAAATATTATTTTCGTAATCGTTTCATAGATACATAACGCGCAAAGTAATACATAATCAAAAATATAAGTTTTGCAGTTTATGTATCTAGCTTGACATTTGTCAAAGTAGTGTCAACATTCACAAGAAATTCGAGTTTCCTCTCAATTAAGGTAACGATTACGAAAAACGTCCGACACACGAGCGCTTCGGGGTCATTTTCAAAAATTCGTAACTATTGACCCGTGGGTTATATCGAAGGATGTGAAAATTTTGGTTGAAATAAAGTTCAAATTCTCTGCTAAATATAACTTCTTATAAGTATTATCGTAATTTGATAACCATGCCATACCTTTATAAAGTGGTCAACAAAATAAGTGTCTATGTCGATATTTGTATAGTTTTTCAAAACTTGACAGCTTTGGAATCTTTTGCGCGATTTTGGATCTGTTTGAACTGGTGGATAGCCTCATTCTTTGGCTATCGGATCCAAGTTTTGCGGATATTGAGAAAGCCCAATAAAATTTCTACAGGGTGTCAAATAAAGCAATGCAAAAGTTTTGAAAGTTTCGCTAACCCCCATTTTGCCAAGAAATTTTTTTTGTGGATACCAACACCAAAAATATGAAGAATGATGTATTCTCTCGAAAAGGTTTTCGATTCATCCCCCTATTTCTGTTTAAAAAAAAGTTATGCCATTTTTTCCTCAATCTACACTTTTCGACAATTAACGTTACAACTGGCCATATTATCGAGGCAAATTTGACAACAATTGATACTTTCACTTGAAAAACTGTCCCATGAAAAACATTTTCTTTACTCACCCCTAAAATGATTATCTACGGTCAGTGCCTAAAGCCCCTGCGGACCGAGTAAGAATGTAGCCTGCTGGAGCTGGAGATGGAATAGCACTGTATCACATCAGATTTACAACATTAACCATATGAAACCCTCTGATAATGTTTGTTAAGGGTTGTTTTAAAAAAATTGAAAATTGATAACTTGAGAACGAGAAGACCTAGAGGCTACTTTCTTATTTGACGTTCAATCGCATACGGTGACGCATTTTGCAACAAAGTGGGGGTGTGATTCATAGCTATCCTTACTTAAGGGATGGAAATGTTTTTGTTTAAGTGTTTGGTATCATTTCTTATGCTTTCGTCTGTTCTGAATGCAATTTTGGCAATTAAAATTGATTTTGAACAAATGTTACCATTTGAAAGAAAGAATGAAGTTCATAACTTCGGATGGAGTTTTTCTTTATTGTGACAAAATGTTTACAATTGAAAACAATGTTTCCATAAAATCGATAGAGTTATACTATCAGTAGCGAAAAAAATTGGTACAGCCCAGTTTTAACTTTCAGTTGCTTTCAAACTCGGCGCGGTCAAAGACAGCAAAAATTTTGTAGACAAGACTTCCACTGATTTCCACGTGACTTCTACTGACTTCCATGTGATTTCCATTGACCGCCACCATTGTGTACACCAGACTTCCACTGCGGTTTACCTATAGAGCAAGCGTAGCCGGAACTATGGACTTGATTTCAAGTTGGAGATACGCCCGCGCCTAGAGTCTCACGCAAAAATAGCCAACTCGCTTGTCTTCGTGTCTCGGAGGACACGTAAAGCACTCGTTCTTCCTCGGTTAGTGCGCCACGTCACTAGTCACCTCAAACCAAGTAAAAGTATAACTAGGAACTGCCTTCGGGTCTCTCCGCAAAATACTCTTCGGCTGCGACTAAAAAAGGAAACACCGTTAGACACGAGGGATATGAAAATATCCTTGAATCACTCACATAAGTTCATCTTCATCAGTATTTGGTGGGACCTCCTCTAGCTCTAATGAGAGCCGCAACCCTTCGAGGCATACTCTCCACCAGGTTTCGCAAAAGCTCCTGAGGAATAGCATCCCATTCAACCTGAATCGCATCCGCCAAGTCATCAAAATTTTCAATTTGTCCTTCCCTTTCTTTCATATTTCTCTTCATTCTACTCCATACATGCTCAATCACATTCATATCAGGAGACAAGGGTGGCCAATCCATTCGCTCAATATTGTGATCCCTCAAAAATTCGGTGACAATACGTGCACGATGTGGTCTCGCGTTGTCGTCAACCAGAATGAATCCATCACCGAAGTTTTGCGCGTAGGGGACCACAATATCCCTAATACACAAATCTCGATATCTCTCTCCATTCATGCTCTGTCCTCTTAACACCACCAACTCACTCTTTCCTGTCATCGTGATTCCACCCCAAACAGTCACTCCTCCACCTCCAAACGCCACTCTCGCCTCCATGTGCTCTTCCAAAAATCTTTCATTTCTTCTTCTCCACACCAAAACACGCCCATCCGAATGGAACAAATTGAACTTACTTTCATCCGTAAACAAACATCTACCCCATTCAGCTATTCCCCAGTTCTGGTGGTCCCTAGCCCATTGGAGACGCACGGCGCGATGACGTCGGTTCATTAAAGGGCATGAGGCTCTTCTTCTCGCTCTTAGCCCAGAGTCGTGCAATCTTCGTCTGACAGTTTGGTTTGACAGCTGGATCCCCGTCGTGGCCCTCAACACGTTGTTGATGGCACTTGCAGTAGTGGTCGGTTTTCTCTGGATCGGCCTTCGAACAAAGCGATCCTGCGCAGCGGTTGTTTTCCGAGTTCTTCCTCCACGACGGTAATTAATGTCTCCAGCTGCCAGACGTCGAATTGCACGACTTATGGACCTAGAGGAGGTCCTAAAAAGTGCCGCAATGTTGTCGATGGTGTCGCCCCTCTCTCGCATTCGTGCCACGATGGCTAATTCATCCGGATTTAAACGCGGCATTTTACAAATTACTCTGCTCACAATAGCGGAAGAAAAAGGTTTGGTTTTTAAGGTAACATAAGTAAAACGATAAGTTCTTCAGCTAAAAAGACACATACACAAATGAAAAACCAATCGAACGAGTTTTACCCGAATAGGAGATAATGTTGAATAAAAACAATTTTTAATACCAAAATTGAATTCAGAAGAGACGAAACCATAAGAAATGAAACCACACACTCCTACAAAAACATTTCCGTCCCTTAAGTAAGGGTTGCTAAGAAGGACACCCCCACTACGTTGCAAAATGTGTCACCGTATGCGATTGAACATGAAATAAAAATTTTGTCTCTAGGTCTTTTTCTTCTCAAGTTATCAATTACCAATTTTTTGAAAACAACCCCTAACAAACAATATCAAAGGGGGTTTGATATGGTTGATGTGGTAAATCTGTTGTGACACAGTACTATCCCATCCTGATGCCCGCTCCAGCAGGCTACATTCTAAGTCGGTCCGCAGGGGCTTAAGGCACTGACCGTAGATAATCATTTTAGGGGTGAGTAAAGAAAATGTTTTTCATGGGACAGTTTTTCAAGTGAAAGTATCAATTGTTGTCAAATTTGCCTCGATAATATGGCCAGTTGTAACGTTAATTGTCGAAAAGTGTAGATTGAGGAAAAAATGGCATAACTTTTTTTTAAACAGAAATAGGGGGATGAATCGAAAACCTTTTCGAGAGAATACATCATTCTTCATATTTTTGGTGTTGGTATCCACAAAAAAAATTTCTTGGCAAAATGGGGGTTAGCGAAACTTTCAAAACTTTTGCATTGCTTTATTTGACACCCTGTAGAAATTTTATTGGGCTTTCTCAATATCCGCAAAACTTGGATCCGATAGCCAAAGAATGAGGCTATCCACCAGTTCAAACAGATCCAAAATCGCGCGAAAGATTCCAAAGCTGTCAAGTTTTGAAAAACTATACAAATATCGACATAGACACTTATTTTGTTGACCACTTTAGATCGATAATAATATCCATAATATGGTGTATTTTTGCTGTTTGCACTTTTTGCACAAATCTTCGCTGTGGCATGTGTAGCTTGAAAAAAGAGTGACTAAAAGCTACACAGTTCATTGTAATTGTAAGCCCAGGGAATACCAGGGGCGCAGACTCCATGTCCAATTTTCCTAGATCATTTTATCTGTGTTGTCACAGAGTTTTCTGTATAGGTCTCTCTCTCTCTCTCTTTCATTTATATCGAATGGGTCTATGACTGATCACGTGTCACTTTTGGAACGGTAAATTTATCGGAATAAACCGTTTTGTTGTCTGTATCTACCAGTGGCGGCTGGTGAGGGAGGGCTCAAGGGCGGCGCCCCCCAACGCTAAAGGCGGCAAGAGGTTTTTATCGGTAGGAAGACATGGAATGCATTGTATTAATTATACTCATTCCAAAGATTTGGTTTAGTGCAAAAACGTTCAGTCATTAGTCAATTATTATTTTAACAAAATAATTCTAAGCGATCGCACGGTCGAAGAAGTTCGTCTTGGGCTCCGCATTCGGCGCCCACCGCCGATGCGGTGATGCCGGGGTGCACCCGCACAAAACATGTCCGTAACCATGGCAACGCGAGACGCGGCTCCCGCTCTATACTACAGATATGGGCTCCGTTTCTCGAGCCCCCCGCCGATTGAAATAATCGATATAATTATTTATGTACTCTTCGATTAGTCAACAGTTTGCAAACATGAAGATAGCTGACCTAAAAAAGGTACATTTAGATCATCAAGCCTACAAGAAGAAATAAATGCAAAAAACAACGGACGTCCGATTACAGCATTGATTTACTGAATATAAAGCAAATCGAATCCGCAAGAATAAATTCGTGGTGCATTAACTCAGACGTAATTTTGACAAAACAGTAAATGCTAAAACTCCATATGGTTGTGATGCGGATACGACCAAAAAGTTTTTGTCTCGAGTTTCGTCATTTCGCGAACTGAGAACTGTTCTATCTGCACCGAGATCTGCACTCTTTGTAGAAAATGTTTTTCGAACTTCGAACCAACAAAACATGGACGAAATGTTTCATGATTTGAACAATCAGATCAGAAACGGAAAAGGAATAAAAGCCTCTTTCTCTAGTTTCTTATCTAATTGTTTATATCAGGAAACTTTTGTCCATGTTTTGCTGGTTCGAAGTTCGAAAAACATTTTCTACGAGAAGTGCAGATGGAACATTATAGTTCTCAGCTCGCGAATTTGTTATTAACTTGAGCCCTCCTTGCAAAAAACTCACGAGCCGCCACTGGTATCTACTCGTTGTTAGTTTAGGAAACCTAAACTGTAAAAATGCCGCCTGTACGGAAACCTGCTCCTGATGCTGAAGATTTTGAAAAAGTGGCTGTGGTCGGATGATCAAGTAGGTATATTCCATACATTTTCTGTTTTCAGTAGAATGACTTTTTGGAGCAAAAATAAAGTGACAAGCTGGGGCGCTGGGAGAATACGGCCGATGGCCGCTGATAGTTTCGCTCCAAAACTCTGCAGGTGCCATCAGCCGTAGCTGTAGCCCCCCAGCTTGTCAAAATTACGTCAAAACTGAATTAGCATGGCCACTCAATCGCCGTCGGTGTAAACTTTTATGAGGCCGCAACTTTACCAACGTGCTCTGAAGACGGCACCTCCGCCAAATGCACAGATGTGTCCTACTCGCATGTTGAAGTCACCACGTGAATTTCAACGGTCCAAACCCGCTCGTAACAATATTATTAACTCAAGGACGGAATTGAATTGGTAAAATGAAGCGTTGCGAAATCAATCGCTGTGGGTTTAGTCCTTGACAGAATCTCACCATTTAGGTCTCGTTCGAAAGCTACAAGGATGTACTTTAGTCTTTATTAGACATTTCCAAAAAAAAATGATTAATTTTGGACTTTGGAAATACCAATTCAACTCCGTCATTGAGTATCCAGACTTATAGCTTGAATGATGCATCGTTTTCTCCCATGCCATTCTTTGCTTTATCTTTCTATAACTCAGAATAGGTCAGTGGTTTTGTTGTGAAAAGGAAGCGCTTAAGGCTGAAGGGGACTGAAATTGAGTACCAAGTGTGCGACAGAGAGAAAATACATCAAAAGTAATAAAATGTTTTTGGGAAAACTATCTGATTTTAGATCTAAAAAAAAGGGTTATACTCAGATTTCAATTCTACCGAGAGTTCATAAATTAAATGGGTCAAGGGTGCCTGTGGATTCAAAAACGTCTGTCGAAACTAGCGTAATCCTTTTGCAATAAATTTGTCAAACTTTGTCAAGTTACGTCCCATACTATTGATTTCTGATCTGCCGTAAGTGCACGAGAATACTTCAAGTTCGAAAATACTTCTCGATCATGTAGGTTTTGTGCCCTGCCGTGAAAACCACATTTAAAATGTTCCGAAAACGAAAACTGCGACTGGTTTAACAAATTACGATAACCAAAAAATTACAGACATCAAATGAACGATGCTAGTTCCGACAGATGTTTTCAAACTCATAGGCACCCTTGACCCATTTAATTTATGAACGCTCGGTGTTTGATGCACTAGTCAGAAAAAAAATCATTTTTTTTTCCAATTTTTTTTTTAATTTCACAGAATATTTTAGATTTTTTCCAAAATCGCAGGTAGTCATTTTGGAGTACTGAAAATATCGAACAATAATCTGTTTTTAGAATTTCTGTAACACAAATGGTGCCCTCCAAAACACATTTTGAAAATCTCTCTTTGTTATTTGCAGCCCGCTGCAGCTGTTCTCCGCGATGAGTCATTCATGATATAGGTAGTGATCACTTTCTGCACACATGGTTCCGATGTTTTCTGAGAAATAGGCGATGTAAATAGCAGTAGTAAAGAATTTTGACATAGTGGTAGTACGCCGAAATATTTCGTTGCTACGATTTTTAAAATTGTAATTTTTTTTCAAGTTTGATATTTTTCTCACGTGATTACACTATATCTAGATCTACAATCTACTGATACTCCAAGATACTCATATCTGATTATAAAGGGACAAACATTGTAAAATCATATTGCAATTGCAAAACAATAGGCTGCACAAATGTGTATAATTATGTATTCAAAACTCTATACACTAGAAGTAAATAACCGCAAAGAACCACTACTACTAGTCCTACTCCGTCTGAAGTCTGTTTGTCTGTCTGTCCGTCCGTTTGAGTCCTGTGTGGATATCTGTCTGTTTGTTTGTGTGCCTGGACTGCCTGGCTGTCTGTGTGGTTATTTTCGTGAATGACCTCAGCTGATTTGATTTTTGTTGAAATCGTTCCATTAGAATGCACTTGTTTAGTATAAAATTCGTATTACGTATCGTAGTACGATACGCGTTTGAGTATCGAAAAGTGGCCAGTACCTAAGAACCGTTGATGGAAAAAAAGTCATGGCATTTTAAGTTTCTCGAAGGGGCATGCTCCTATACAAGTCCGCAAATCGATGATCTCAGACAGTAAAATTTTGATATAGAAGTCAGTCAATTTTGTTTTTATTTTGTCAGTCCAATATGTCCTTGTACTTGAAAATAGTGATTGTGTGTCCGTTTAAGCTGAGAATTTCTCTCCAAACAAAATTGTTGATTGGTCTGTATGGCTTCCTGTATGTTTTTTTTTTTTGCCGACTTAGGACATTTCACCTTGATGATAGTACCATTCTGATGAGGGAGAAGCCCTGTCTGGCGAATCCGTAAGATATCCATGGGTCGGGTCCACAAACAGGCCTCATAATTCAACTTTATTCCGTTAAGTTCAGTTCTAATCAAACCATACAACTTTTTTCTTATGGTGCGATTCCCTAAAAAATTACGTTCCATAAAGGCTCTGTTACGTTGTTATTATAGTACAGGCCAGTTAGATATCTACCCGGAAATTTCAAATAACGAGCTGAAATTTGGAGGGGATCTTCATAGACTCAGTAGAAACAAACCCTCAAAAGTCCCCAGAAATTCCATTTGGGCAAACGCCGATATCTTGATTTTTCATACCACTTTAATTTTTTTTTTTCAGTCGCCTGTTCATCAATAAAACATCACAGCGACTCGCTCTTTATAAATTTTTGCTTCTCCAGAGGTTTTTAAGAATGGATAAGCGTAACTCAAAATTTATAAATCATTAATTCAACTCAAAATCACAATGTCAACACAAAAAAATGACAAAATATAAAAAATGGAGATCTTGTTATAATGGTCCAGATGTTAGGCAAAGGCGACCTGTATTTTATCGTTAAAACATGCCACTTGGCATATAGTTGTTGTATGGACCATAACTATGGACCAGAAGTGTAGCCATTGGCGACAGACATGCATCAGCTCTGAATACAGGCTGGAAAAGAAAAAGGAAGAAGAAAAAAATGTAACTCATGAACCGAAAGAGGTAGAGTCGCGAAAACATGGCCTGCTGTTCATGCCCATGAAGCTCCATCAAACCATTTCAGATGTACTGAAGCGTTCTTGAAATATTCTGAAAAAACTGGTCTTTTCCATGAAAATTTAATTTTCAAGTAAATCAGTGAATTATCAAAGTATAGGAGTGAAACTTCATAGTTCTTTATTAAGTAATGTAACAAATTAAAAATGATTGGTAGCGAGTGCCTAGGCCTATCCCCAGAAAAAAGACATTCTCTTTTTTTTTTCTCCTCCCGAGAGCCATCTTGCGTTCACTATTCACAAAATAATTATGAAGTGACTGGTACTCATAAGGTTGGTGAAGTACAATCATTTTTCCACAAAAACAGTAATCTCAACATTGAGAACTGCTTCCTTGTAGAGTAAACATTGTCTTGACTTTCTTTGCTCATGATGGCTAAGATGGCTTTCGAAAGGGAGAATTATTACGTCAGGCAGTTTTATGCCTCACATTTTTTCAAGTCATCAACAAAAATTTATCATCGTCAGTGAAAACGTTTGTCCATGCCAGTGTGAAAATTCAAAAATATTTATATAAAGTTTCATCGTTATCGAATGCATTTTGAGGAAAATCTATTACCACGGAAGGTGGGAATTGGCATGAAAATAATTTGATGAAATTTGATGTTAACAGTGATGCGAAGAATGGTAAGAAAAACGGGTGGGATGTGTCCACTTGTGGCATAAAAAACGAGGAAGACGTTCTAGAGTAGAAAAGGGGAATTCCAACTATATTTGGACCTCGATCAGGGCAGTAGGCGGAAGCACCCTGCACTTTATGGTTGGAACATGACACTTGGCACAGTAAATGTTTGAAATATACTCTTCCAATTTAGAAGTGTAGCCATCGGCGCCAACCCTGTAGCCCCTGTATATAGGAAAAAGAAGTGGAACAACCACGAAAATTTCAACCTAGAATTTTTTGAGCCTTTATCGTTCTTTCTGCGTTGAACCATCAGAGACTATAAAACAGTGTCAACACCAAATCCTATCAAATTACTTCCAGGTAAATCTTGTGGCCATATACTATTTCCAAGCATTTGATGGCGACGAACCCCTTATAATTTTTGAAATGGTACAAACTTAGTCTGACCAGCTGCCAGGAACGAACCTCTTATCATTAATGATGATGATTTTGATGGACTGATTTGACAAAATGTGGGGCACAAGAATGCCTGATGTAATTAATTCCTTTAAAAACCGCATTAGCCATCATGAGCAAAGAAACTCTGTAAAAACTGTAACAACTCGGATGGGAAATACAAGCCTAAAACATCGAATCAAGAACCGGGGCCATAATTGGCCCATAATAAGCCATTGCACTTTGATAATGAGTGTGGTTTTTGCACTGGCCATGGCTGCAGCAAAAGGTCGGTGTTGGTAGACGAAGATGACAAAATTCACCTATGTGCTGAAGATGGAGAGGAGTATACGCATCACTATGCGGATTCTCCCGTTGCGAAGCGCCGGCGTATCAGCTATATCCCATATACACTTTCTATTTTCTGTAGAATGACTTTTTGGAGCAGAAATAGAGTGACAAGCTAAGGAGCTTCAGCTGATGGCACCTGCAAAGTTTTGGAGCGAAACTATCCATCAGCGGCCATCGGCCGTATTTTCCCAGCGCTCCAGCTTATCACTCTATTTTTGCTCCAAAAAGTCATTCTACCTACTGGAAATAGAAAGTGTATGGGATATAGAAGAATCTTTCCACCCTATTTAATGATAATATGGATATTCAGTTTAGTTGTAACAAAAAATTGATATAAAACTGTAAAAACTGAGAAAAAGTTGAGATCATGTTAGAAATCAAGATGGCGGCGTTTGCCCAAGTGGGATTTTTTGGGACTTTTCAGGGTTTGTTCACAGTAGCTTCCTGAACATATCCCCAAAATTTCAGCTTGTTATTTGAAATTTCCAGGTTGAGCCAGTTTTTATCCTAACTGGCCTGTACTATTACACAGACAACAGCCAATTGCCGTCACGAGTTTCCACATAACAGAGCGTTTATGGAATGTTATTTTTACAGAATAGCACTATCTCATCTTTTTCTTTATCTTGAACCAGGGCCGGCAACCATAGTGGTGCTGACGTGCTCGAGCACCACACGCAATCCGAAGAGGTGGTGCTGAGCACCACATGTTGAAAATTGAATTTGATTTTCATTCCATTAAGTACCACCTTTAGTAATTTTGAGAATTAATGTTGATTTATTTTTATTTTACCAATTTCGATGATTTTTGTTTTATTTTGAAAGTTTTATTCATGTATTATTACCTAAGGAGCTTGTAGTGTGGTGGTCAGCGCGTTCGACTGCCACACCAGAGGTCGTGGGTTCGAGTCCCACTGTGGGCGCTCGGATTCCCGTCTCGAAAACAAGCTCTTTGATTTAGTTGGAATGCTTTCTAAATGCAAGACGCGCCTGTATCGCATAGCACGTAAAATACGAACGATGGTGCCAACCCCATGCGATGTTGGTGGTCGTTGAAAATTGCTACCCTGTGTTGGAACTTGGAACACACAGGGGTTGGCAAAATTTCCGGTACCTATAGTGGAGGTAAGCAATAAGCATTCACCGACGTGGGTGTTAGGGCTCGTTGCGGAAATAGGCCGACGTTATATAAATGAAT
Organism: Anaspis maculata; assembly: GCA_949128115.1. Lineage (NCBI taxonomy): Eukaryota > Metazoa > Arthropoda > Insecta > Coleoptera > Scraptiidae > Anaspis > Anaspis maculata. Next base: position 50,804,929 of record OX421966.1, on the reverse strand, counting down.
GAAAAAAGTATAATTAACTTTATTATGAGAAAAATCGCCTGCGACGCTAATACAGTCCTTTTTCTGAAATATCAACAGTCAGCACCACACGTTAATATCCAAAGTTGCCGGCCCTGTCTTGAACAGTAAGGCCGCTATGAGATAATTACGCTAGGATCGACCACCTGTATCTTCCCATAGCTCCCAGTTACTGGGTTCAATGCCTGTTCTAAATTTTCATTAAAATCAAAGATTAAAATTGGCTGCTCACAATGGGCGACAGACTGCTGAGATAAGGTGCTTGTACTTGCACCAGGGTGCACCGTTCGTATATGGGTGAACTTTTTTTTGAATTTCCGAATGTTTCAAGAATTTTATTTCAACAAAAATTAGTTTTAGTCATTTTGTGAGCTGCAGTTTCCTATAACATTTGAAAAATATACATCTCTGTAACTGTTACTTTTTGATTCACAGGCCAACTTGACACATAGCGTTTATTTCCATCTCTCCTTACAAACATTTTGTGCATAAAACAGAAAACAAAATTAAGCCTCCTACTGTACTTTTTTCTTCTTTATAGTAGTTTTTCACTCATCTTACTTATTTATTTTTGGAGTACATTCCAATTGACCTTTCCAATTTTAGGAGATAGAAAATACCATGGTTTTTCGAGGTCACCTTTGACGTTTTGACGTTTATGACGTTTGGACGTTTCGTTTCTGACTTTTGCGGGAATTTTGAATCGGATAGCTATACTGTTCCCATTATCATGTGGGGAAAGTCACTAGAGCCCATAAGGGAGTTTTTAATGGACGAAGTAATAGAGTTTTTTCGTAGTAAGATGCACGTGTCTGGTGCAGCGTGATCCCTGCTGGTGCTGGTGCAGCCACACTTCCATCAAGTTTGGGTCTTTCGTGAACCGGTGCATGCCGGGTGTATTCGTCTTATTATCGCACTCGCATAGAGCGACACAACACTCTTGAACCATTTCTGTAAGTATATCTTCTCAGTTTTCCACTACATATAACACACTTATTGGTAAGAACGAGGGTAAGAACAAGTGAAATCATGAAATCCATGCTGAAATCAAATAAATACACAACAGAGCGCTTGTCAGATTCGAAAAATTTCCCATTGTCAGAAACGAAATGTCATATCTCAAGAAACATAGGGCGCTTTCCAATAACTGCGACAAGACGGATACACAATGTCAAAGTGCACTTGCCAGCTCAATTCTAAACTCAGCTTCGACAATGTTTCGATTGTGTCGACATGTGGTGCTATTACTGCTATTGGAACGCTAGCTGTGTCGAATTGTGTCCATATGTGTCCAATTGTGTCCTTATACGCCTTATTGGGAAGCGCCCAATGACCTCGATTAACCGTATCTTATACGCATGACGTCACAGTAAAGAGAGACAACGGAAAATTGGAGACCTCAATTATATCGAGTGACGAAGCTATTGATAATTAAAATTGGAAAAGTAACCGACTAGGTATTGCCCAGTTGCTTGTTACACTATTGGGATTTTCTACAGGACTGGAGATATACAGTCCAGGCATTAATTCTGCAATCACGACAGAGCTCTTATTTCTCACGGACTATAAATATTGTATGATGACAGGACGGGAACCGCTTGCAGGTGGCGGGGGCGGCACACGGTGAACTTCAAAGGGAAATATTCAAAATTGATTTCGGTCGATATTATTCATGATATTTGAATTTTGAAAAAAGGTTAATATACAATATTCATCAGAGAATAGAATGACTACCTTAGATTTAAAACAAAAAATTTGAAAATTGAAGAAATCAAAAAAAAAATTCAAAAAAAAAACCAAAATGTCAATTTTTGACTACAGCATCAAATAATTATATATTCTAAATATAATAACGTTCAAATTTTCAAAATCGGTTTATTGAGTTAATTTTGAGAATGTTATTAGTTTCCGCGCCATCTCGCGTCTCGGAAACACATTATTTTATCGTCCCCTTTAGCCTTAATGTTGTTACGGATTCGCGACTCATATATTTAGTAGAATGTTTCCTCAAAGTTTATACGGTTGAACCTAGAGCATCCTGTATAGTACTATCTCTTTTTTTTCATCTATTACAATTTGTACATTTTAAACCTAGGGCAGGCGCGTCTCTTTTCACAACGTATAGGTCGCGCGGGGGGTTATCGAACCCCTAAAATTGCAGCGTCCTCGAGTGTTACCGACTATTTTTTTTTCAAGTTTTTCAAGGTTATCGAGTCAATGTACATTGATGGAATAAACACATGTTTTGTTGGGGTCTTTGGTCAGACAACGACAGAAATCAAGAAAATGTAGAAGGATGAGAATTTCATTGAAATAAACCATTTATTCATGGAAAAATTGATTCTTATCTTCACAATGATGAAACCCTCCGAAAAATACTCAAAACATAAAAAACAATGTTGACTTCTACAAGTAATAGTTATTTCATAAAAAAATATCACAAGAAAAACAAAACTCAGCTTGCTCAAAGTCACTCATTTTCGCTACTGGAATAGTTATCCATAAAATCGAAGCATTCTTCACAAACATTTTTCATGTGCTTCATACACATGTTTTTAGGACATCGATCACAGCAGCAGTTGGTTTTTGATGTCCTTCTTCCTTGGACAAGCGACTCACCTGCCCTTACTCATTGGCAACTGAGGTCCTGCAAGAGCAGGATACTCAGGAATACCTGATAACTTGCCAATTTTTTTTGTTTGTTGCTCTTCTGCAAATGTGTTCGTTTACCATTTTCAAGCCAACTTCTCTCAAAAAATACCTTCTAGAAGTTTTCGCATCACGATTGTGAGCGACAAAGACCACTAGGCTATCTAATTTACAGTGCAAGGTTTGCAAAGAAATATTACGCGGGAAGGCGCACGGGGTGTCCACAGTACCCCGGACCTGTTTGACACAAAATAACAGCCACCTTTTCAAATCAGTTTTAGAACCGGTAACAGAATATGACTGACAATACTTTGACAGGAAGGTACTGAGCAGGAGCGCCACCTATTCGACTCGAAGCGAAATCGGTAGCTATATTTATGATGCTGGGGTGTTTTGTACACCCCGCGCGACTATTTAAGGGTTAAGGAATATATTATAATCTGCAGTGTTGATTTTACAGATATATTATTTCAACAGCTGCTGCTTATTCCAAACTCTTTCTGGCCGTTAGAAGACCGAGCCCGTCATAGTTTTCATTATAAAGTGCCCATTAGAGTAACCTAGGTCACAATCTTGTCCTCGATCTTGCCCCCCGATCCGGACATCCGGTCTTCTGCTCATCCTGCGTTGTTATCTATGGATGCTGCTATGCTTCACCTACACAGACTATAGGCTATACCTATACATACTACTAACTAATCATCGCTGATGTGTTTGTGTTTGTTTGAATTGCAGATCTCCTCCCCGGAAGGCGCTTGAGCTATGTGGCGGCTGACATCGGCACGAATCCGCCGGCTTCCGGTCTGAGCCGCAGCAAATCGTCTTTGGCCGCACAGGCCATCCGCGTCATGACCGAGATGCGTGACAACGGCACCATCGCCTTCATCGGTCCGGACGACACGTGCTCCAGCGAAGCCCTTGTGGCCGCAGCCTGGAACCTCCCCATGATATCCTACGTAAGTGCATTATTACAACCTATACCTACTTTCTGCCTACGTTAAACGTTTACACAGCATCTATAACTTCGCACACAGTAAATTAAACCAAGAGATTAATGAACACGAGCCATCTGCGAGCCACGGAGAGCCATCTGATGCTTACTTACGCGCCATTTGAAGTAAAGCCAGATTCTTGTCTATCCAGATATCTGGACAATGTAACGTAAATAGACCTGCCAGTCTTCTATTTACATTTATGCCGGCCAGAGTTAACTTACATTCAAGTTTCGAAGTGACGACATCAGGCAAACAATCAACAAAACACAACAATCAGATGCACTATGATTAAAAGCAGGGCCATAATAATGTGGATGTGGAAGTAGAAAGTGGATATGAAATGGTACTGACCGGTCGAAACCTGTGAACCTATCTCCAGCAAGGCCCTGGTTAGATGTCAACTGAAAGTTGACAGGTGTTGACTGAAGATAGAAATTTGCCAATGTATGTTTTAGATGTCCCCTTGATATGAAAATCATCTGTTTTTGCTGGAAAGAAATATTCACTTGGAATCGAGAGTTGTTGCAGGTGGATAGTTTCCAAATGATCACCTGGTATAAGTAGGTACCTAGGTGAGTTGAGATGGTTTTTCGAGTGGTTTTTACATCAGAGAAATAATGTGAAAAGCAGATAACGTTACCTGCGTGTATTGAATAACATGTTTTATATTGTTTCATCCTGATATTGTTTCCAAGAAGTAAATAGAAATTTCAGCAATAATAACACGAGTGGCTGAATTGTTGCAATACAGTTTAGAAGCTCGATTATCCCAGAGATATTATCTAGAACCCGCTTATCCCAAACTTTGTGTTATCCGGAACAAAAGCGGTTTCCAATTTCATCGTTTTAGCTATAAAATATGCATTTCTGCCAAATTCACCGTCTGAGTCCTTCACCGTGGATGGAGCGTACCCTGAACTTGCACCCTGAACTCAGATGCTCCCATGGAGTAGGTTCAACTTTATCATTCTTGAGCGGCGCAGGGAGAGGGGCGAATGAGAAGAATTGATGGGATGTAGTTTCATTTGGCACCTAGGTATCACTATTGACCACAGATCTATTGACTCAAATATGTAGTAAAGGGTGTAACCGATCGACTGGATCGACCGTAGAAAAAGTATACCACGTTGTTGGGAAGTGATATGTCAAAGACAGAAAAATGTTGAAAAAAATTGTGGTTTCTCCTGGCCAAGGAATTACCATCCAAGAAAGTGGAACACTGGCAACTCTGCACAGCCACAAAAAAGATGGATTCGTAAATCGTATCTCTATGGAAAAGGAATCATTGTAGTCGGCATTATTCAAAAATGTTTTGCCTAGCTACACATGCAAAGTGTCATTAAGTTTTTATTTAGTTCCTGTTGGTTGCCGTGGAGGCAAAAAGGTTCATGATGCTGTGTTGCAACGTAATTCACACAGGGGCGGACTTGGGTTTCGTGGCGCCCTAGGCATGACTGAGTTGGCCGCCCCTTCCCCTTAAGGTGCCCATTCACTAAGGAACCCGGTTGGCCAACCCGGTTGGTCCGTGTTGGCTGTCAGGTTGACGCGTTTTATTGCTTTGCCCACACACTGGCGAACCGTGTTGGCGAACTGGGTTGGCGAGCGCAGTTCTTTGGATAGTTGATGAAGACGAAGTCATGAACGGATCAAAAAGAAAATTACTGGCGCTATGTGTCATACAGCAAACCATTGAACAAAACAAAAGTGGGTAAAAAAAAGTCTACACGCAAAATTGTATTTCTTCAAGAAACGCAACATCGGTCTAACGACTCAAAAATTAGTCGAAAAAAGGTAATTTATTTTCAACTTTGAAGAGCTATATCCTTAAGTAGTTACGTACTTACGTTCGTTACTTTTACAAATATGGTTCCCAGAGTGAGTCTTCACCTTCTTAGATCCTCTAACGACCCTTGAATTTAGGCGGTTAAATCTTAAACGTCCTGTATACACCTATAGGTAGGTACCAGAAATAAGTTCAAAAACGGTTTATGACCGTTAGGTTCCTACTTCGGCGTCTGCCTACTTACCTACCTGCCTGCCTGTGTCCACTTACCTACTCACGTATCTACCTACCCACCCCCACCCAACTACCCACCTCCACCTACGCACCTACCTACCCACCCCCACCCAACTACCCACCTCCACCTACGCACCTACCTAATTACCTACCTACTTACCTACCTACATCGACGTAAAAATGCATCTGAATACAGATTACAAATCAGGCGTAGAATCGCGAATTTTTGAGGGTTTTCTCTTTTCTCATACATAGCTTTTCATCCTGAATCCACAAGACGCGAGAAACTATCAGTGCTGCAAAAAGGAAATGGTTCCTAACTCTACACATTATTTCTTGATGAATTATTGAGCCTTGCGTTTGCCCCCGCCCCTCTCCCCGCATCTTGCCGCCTTGATGTGTAACGCGACTGTAATGTAGCAAAAACAAAGGAAATCAAGTAGGTACCTACCTTCTGTAAATTTCTGATTTCTTGGATTGAATCAAGGTATCCTGTATCACATGTACCTACCTATATATCATACACTGACATGAATAAAATGTCATTCCCTCGCAGATATTCTTTTTCATAACCGTATCAAAAAGACAAAGTATCTAATCTACTTCGATGATAATTGATCACTTATGTCTAATTAATATCAATATTCCATCAAATAATTCAAATACCGTGATTAGTCGTAGTAACTATCCCTGATGTTGGTTGTTATGTTGGCCAACTTACCCATTCACTGACGAACCCAACAACGAACCCAACCGCGTTTTCAAGCTCGCTGGAAAACCGGCCAACTTGGTTGGGTTGGTGTTGGCGCCAACCACACACTAGCCAACATCCGGCGAACCCAACCTGGTTGGCCAACCGGGTTCCCTAGTGAATGGGCACCTTTAGAGAGGTGTGTTTCAGAGAACTAGTTTGTGTTTATATTTTCAGAGCACTAATTGCTGTTGATGATAATAAGTGGTTTTTCATCAATAGTTGACACAAATTAACAATATTTGAACAGAAAAAAAATTGTGCGAACGCGATTTTCGTGGAATAAAAATAAAACCACGCATTTTTTTTCAAGAAGACGATGTCGATGCCGCCCCCTTGAATCTGCCGCCCTAGGCACGTGCCTACTTTGCCTATTGCCAAATTCACCCCTGAATTCACAGGTAATAGTAGTGGAATTTCAAAGGGCGAATGAAAATAACTGGTAAGGCAAAACCAGAAATAATTCATAACCTCAGAGGCTGCGCAGTAGCTCAACGCAGTTTTCAATAGTTTTACTTTCTACATATATCTCTTCTATTAAAGAAGATATTCGAAGTGCTGATTGCGAACTTCTCATTACCATTACAAGAAAAGTACTGGAAGAACAACGCAGTATACTTTTTTTACGGTCGATCGCTTACACCCTGTATATCCTATACAGGGTGAGTCATTGATAAGGCGAGCACCTACGTCGTTGATGATATCAAAATGAACCAAACGGCACTGCAAACGGGAGGTCAAAGTGCAGTTTGCAAAATTATTTTGCTTTATACAGGGTGCCCCATTTTTGCAGAGCAGTTTTTGAACGAGCTTTTTTTAGATGGCACCCCCTGTATATTTTTGCATATTTGGATTTGCCCTTTCTCAGGCATTACAAATTCGTTTAGTTTTTGCAATTCGCTTCAACCGTTCAGAAATTATTTTTTTTTTCTAAAAATTAATGCGTTTGTAGGCACTTACTAAATAAATCGCAAGGCACTTGTATTTCAGGTTATCAAGTTGAGACTTTGTTTATGTTTAAGCAATAGCATAGGGTATCTTTTGGCGGTAATATCGCTTATTCCGGTTTCGGTATCACCTTGCTGTGAGTGCTGTGACACATTGATTTTGGTAAATTTTGAAGGGCCATAACTTCATTTTTTCAAATAGCACCCCCTGTTTTTTATTTCTTATTCGTATCAAGCGTCTTATTTTACATCTTTTTTACATTCTATGTTTTTTCTCAAAAGTTGATAGTTTGGAAAATAATTAGGTTTTTCTAAAAGCTGGACACAAATTTCATCGAAAACTTAGCGTGCATTGAAAATCAACCAATTAGTCTAATAAGACCAATTGTCTAAATTTTAAAGAGAATGAGTTTCAAATAGAGGAGCGTTAGGGAAGATATTGTGAAAAAGAGAAATGGTGCAAGGAATGCGAGGCGAAAGCACCTCCTTGCATCTGGTATTTGGGTCAGGAGTAGTTTCGCCTGACCTGAGGGGTGGAAAAGGGAAGCTCGGGAATAGAAGCGGACTGAAGAAGGGGACTTAGGTAAGTGTGCTGGTTAACGATGGACGTGTGTGCTAGGCTCAATTCATCTGGTTGTAGTGCATCATTGATGATGGATGAAAACACAAAGGCAAGTGTATCTTCCATGTAACTCAATAATTATTTCAAAGGGTGCAAATTCATAGTTTGGTTATAAAACTTATGATGTTCTTTGTAATCCGATACCGGCCGAATGTCTTAGCAAATCTATAGTAGTTTCTGTTCTAATACAGTGCCAAAGGGCAATTACTGACGATAGCCTGCAACAATTTGAAACTACAAAAGTCAGTGTTAATTGTTCAGCAAATCGATGTGAGCCTTCAAGAAATTGTTCATAGGTTGCAAATACGCAATCTCGCGAATATGTCCCCATGTGAAATGTTGTATTGTATTTTTCATCCCGTTTTCAAAGAGCGTCAGTATTCACTCCAGCTAAAATAAGCCTAGGTTAGAATAAGATTCATTATTAATGTTTGAATCCTATTGTTGGGTATACGTTATTAGTGTAATGAAAATTCAGTCTTTTCCAACAAGTTCCTTTACTATTCGAACCGGTTTCGGACTAGTTGCAGTCCATCATCAGCTGTGGAACTAATATTTAAAGATGACTAGAAATAATTAAGATTAACTTTGTCACGTGTATACAGTCCATTTTCATTGCGCCAGGAGGTTAGACTAGGTTTGTCTAACCTCCTGGCGCAATGAAAATGGACTGTATACACGTGACAAAGTTAATCTTAATTATTTCTAGTCATCTTTAAATATTAGTTCCACAGCTGATGATGGACTGCAACTAGTCCGAAACCGGTTCGAATAGTAAAGGAACTTGTTGGAAAAGACTGAATTTTTATTACACTAATAGAATAAGATTCGCTTAAAGCAACCCGGAAGTTGAAATTCACAACGCGCTTAGATATTTCTACGAGAACATCGAGATGCTGTATAATTTTTCCAGGTTAATCAAAGGCTTACATCTGATCTAGTAGGTACATATCCAATTCACACATAGCTGATAGACAAATATGTAGGATAGAATATTAGGGTACCCACCTACAATGCCGCATCTAGGGTATTTTATACGGGGGAGAAGCAAACATATTTTTTACCGTCTGTTCAAATTACAGAAGTGAGTAGTAGGTATAAAACTTTGAAACGTGCACTAGGTATAAAACCACAAGCTAAGACATTGAACGTCACAGGGGACCCTAGGGTTAAATTTACGGAGTTTTATGCATAATCTTTGACTTAATATCGCAAGTGGAAACATTTTCCCAGACTCTTAGACAAGCTTTATACCTACTGCTACTACCAGTAAAGTTACGGTCTCGATTTTGATAAGAGTCCGGACCCGTATAATACGAACAAGTTTGAATGTTGGTAACACCTGAAACTGTTTACCCTGTTCAATATGTGCATGTTCAACAGTGCCACATGGTATGTTCGGAAACTCTGGCAATATGTTGTAGTGTAAAATAGATAGGTACCTACATTTATTATTGAAGTAAACTTTGCACGGCGTACATACTATAGTGCGGGTGCACAATCAAAATTCAATTTACACTTGCACGCTCCATGCTGCTTGCAAGGCATCGGCACTCGGCACATCGAATCCCATGCATTTGAAGCTTACGTTTGTTCTCGTGTTTTGTGTTTGTTATAATGTCGAATGGCAAAAGATGACTTTAGTGTCTTAATGCAGCGAAGCGAGAAGGACGTGCTTGTCGAAGAACCCGGGGCATTATCAGAGACTCGGTAAGCCTCTCATCAGATTTTGTTTATTCTTGTACGTTGTCTCTATAATGGGGTGGCGAGTGTAAGATGAAAAGGACAAGTAAAGAAGGAATTGCTATCGTGCGGCCGTTCTTTTTCATCTTTTCGTGGCAAAATTTCAATACTGTTATGAATTTGCGTTGGCTACTTCAATATTCGAGAAACCAACGTTCAAACACACACACTATTCATTACTGCTAATTGAGTAGTAACTTAATTCACAAATCACATCAATCCGCACTCGCTCTAATTAACTTCGCTGATCTGCTCATCACTGTCGTTTTGAATTCAACTCTGGCTCCTTGGCAGACACACCTCGAGTAAAGACCCACAGACCGACTGACACGGATTTTTTTGAGCCTCGCCAAACGTAGTGGCGGAGGCTATTTGTGGCCTTTTTTTTTTTTCGTGATTATTTTCCTCGTTTATTTTTAAGCCTCGCCAGACGTAGTGGCGGAGGCTATTTGTGACCGCTTTTTTTTTCGTGATTTTTTTTCACGTTCCTCGCTCCTCGTTTCTTAACAAAATTCACCTAAATCTTCCGTATCTTTTGAACAATTGATCAATTCAAGGGCGAAGTCTAGCTCAGCTATTCTATACTGAACCCCTGGTGATAATTACACCCGATTATGACTACGGAAGAATACATTTTGCGTAAGCCCGGAAATATATTAGAACTAAAAAAAAAATAGGTATCCAATAGTTTTTCAATTGCTTTGAGTACCAAATTATTTTTATTTAAAGTTTTTCTGATACAAAGTGGGTATCATGGTATCAAAAATTGCAAATTTTTAATTTTCACAATTTCAAACACTTGAATTCAGAGGTACAGTCTTGTTATTGTCTGTTTTTGAACTACTAGAAAGAATGATTCAAATTTGTCGCGACAAAATTTACATCTGTTATAGGATAAAATCAAGTCGTTTTTACAAAACAACACGTCACCCCCATGCGTCACATTCAAAGCTGCTAGTCATTGAAGTTTTCAGCTATAGCCCAGGCGCCAGGAAAAACAATAAGGAAATAATTGTTTCCTGGCTGGAAACTAGCTTGAAACGATCTGTGTAGCTCAGATTTTGACATACTAGTTTCCCCGTTTTCGGAAATGTCGGCGTCATGTCGCCATCCTCAACAAGAAGTGCACCAGCGTGGTTTTTGCCGAATATCTTAATTTTGGGTCATCTGACAGCAAAAACTGTAAGAAGTCATTTCGGAGCCTATGAAATTCCCTACAGTTTGGTTCTTCAATCAATTTTCTGCGACCTATGGTCTTTGAGGTAGAGCTTCTGGAAGCGAGAGTCATTGTCGTGAAAGCTCCATGGCCACTTGACTCGAAAAACTAAAATGTCGATGTGACAAAAAAAAATTCAAAATGAGATTACTCGAGAATCCTTCATGCTATAGTTGCGGTGATAGTCTTAAACTCTTCCTCTTGAACCATAGATTACGAATATTGAAAAGTCAAAAACGTCACATTGTACATATACAGAGTGTACTACGGGAATTAAATTAGAACAGAGAAATTTTAAATATTTCTCCGATTTAGCCTATGCGAAACTCTAAGCACTCATCACGAGTCCAATATCAATATGCATTGCTCTGTAAGCTTCACTTGGTGCACTTAAGAAGTGGTCAGCTCACAGCCTTCCTGTAAAATGTTTTGAAGGTCCTCTGAAATCATCAAAATTCACAGTAGCAAGAAATGTATGTAACAGTATATTATATGTAATTATGTATACCAAGGAACCAGAGTGACTTTTTGATCCTTTGGGTGGAGTTTGTTGCTCGAGGGCCCTTTGGGTCCAAATCCCCAATTTAAAAATTCACTTTGGTCCCTTGGTATATAATATACTGTTATATACCTTCCTTGGTACTGAATTTTAATATTTTGATGATTTCAGGGGGCCTTCAAAACATTTTACTGTGAAGCTGTGAGCTGATCACTTCTTTCGTGTATTACGTGAAGCTTATAGAGCAAATCCATATTGATATTGGACTCGTGTTAGGTGCTTAGAGTGTCGCATATAGGCTAAATCGAAGAAATATGTAAAATTTCTCTGATCCGATTTGATTCCCTTAGTACACCCTGTATATGTACAATGTGACGTTTTTGACTTTACTATATTCGTAATCAACGGTTCAAGAGAAAGAATTTAAGACCATTACCGCAACTATAGCATGAAGGATTCTCGAGAAATCTCATTTTGGACTTTTTTTGTCACATCGACATTTTAGTTTTTCGAGTCAAGTGGCCATGGAGCTTTTACGACAATGCCTCTCGCTTCCAGAAGCTCTATCTCAAAAACCATAGGTCGTAGAAAGGTCATTTAAAAACTATTCCGTAGGTAATTTTTTATATAAATACTCATAAAGGCTTGCCATTTGCTCATACTCACGCACAATCGCACGGCAGCTCGAAATTATTATTTCAAATTCCAATTGAGGTCTCCAATTTTCCGTTGTCTCTCTTTACTGTGACGTCATGCGTATAAGATACGGTTAATCGAGGTCATTGGGCGCTTCCCAATAAGGCGTATAAGGACACAATTGGACACATATGTACACAATTCGACACAGCTAGCGTTCCAATAGCAGTAATAGCACCACTTGTCGACACAATCGAAACATTGGCGAGGCTGAGTTTGGCATTGAGCTGGCAAGTGCACTTTGACATTGCGTATCAGCCTTGTCGCAGTTATTGGAAAGCGCCCCATGTTTTTTGGTGTATGACATTTCGTTTCTGACATAATGGGAAATTTTCGAATCTGACAAGCGCTCTGTCGTGTATTTATTTGATTTCAGCATGGATTTCATGATTTCACTTGTTCTTACCCTCGTTCTTACCAATAAGTGTGTTATATATAGTGGAAAACTGAGAAGATACTTACAGAAATGGCTCAAGGGTGTTGTGTCGCTCTATGCGAGTGCGAGAATAAGACGAATACACCCGGCATGCACCGGTTCACGAAAGACCCAAACTTGATGGAAGTGTGGCTGCACCAGCACCAGCAGGGATCACGCTACACCAGACACGTGCATCTTACTTTGAAAAAACTCTATTACTTCGTCCATTAAAAACTCCCTTATGGGCTCTAATGACTTTCCCCACATGATAATGGGAACAGTATAGCTATCCGATTCAAAATTCCCGCAAAAGTCAGAAACGAAACGTCCAAACGTCATAAACGTCAAAACGTCAAAGGTGACCTCGAAAAACCATGCTATTTTCTATCTCCTAAAATTGGAAAGGTCAATTTAGATAGGTTCAATTTCGGGTAGCTTCTTGGCAAGGATCAGGCTCTATCTAACTAATACGGCCAACGATATTGTCCCCAAGACCCTGGACAGTTCGGGACTCATTCAGGAAAGCCAGAGACTTCACAAGCCCCAAATGAAAGAAGTGTAAGGAAGTTGAAATACAAAATCTGATCGGCCGGTAATTGGAAATTGGAAAAAAATCCACAAAAAGCACGAAAATTCAGTATAAAAAACCAAGTTCTATGATCATTTTTGAAAAACTGTCTGGAGTTGTGCGATTGTGCATGTGCATGATCAAATGGCAAGCTTTAATGAATATTCAGATGAAAAAATGACGGCAAAATCTTCCCAAGCACCAACGCTATCGCTGATTGAAGTTCTATACCTCTAAAAAAAAACACCCGTTATATGTACCTATAATGGTAATTCGAACAAACAAAATTGTGGAAAATGTTATTTACGATTGAATGTACGCAGAAGAGCGTACTGCATAAGAAAACGTACGTATCGGTGAATAATAATTGTGCCGGAAAAGGTGGAGAATGTCGGTTTTGCAGGATGCTGCATTTTGTACTTCCGAAGGGCAAGAACATGTAGAAAACGTCACTTCCATTAGTGGTCGTAAGAAAATAAGCTTTTTGCTTTGATCTGTCAGAGGGAAGTGTCACTGTCAAAGGATGACGGAAAATTTGATGTAACGATTTTGATTTTTGATAGCTGATTTTGGAGCTCTATGAAAATTGAAAATGAGAAAAAAAAGCTTTGACGTTCAATAACTTGAAACTCGACTTGAGAAGTTGGTACCGAGACCGAACGGATTTCAACCAAATTTAATTTGCAGCAAGAATACCTACCAGGGACTTGACGCGACGATGCGTGGGAGCGAAGGGGTTAAAGATAGGAATTCGCCGGTGTATGTTTGAGATGTTCAAGATATCCCCCTAAATACAATCTCACTAGGAATCGGTGGTTATCACGGGTGGATAGTTTTCATATGATCACCCGGCAGGTAATATGTATTTCTACCACGAGGTGAGACTAAGGGTGAGACCTCTATCTCTGGAATAATTGCAGAAAGTATGGTTCGACCGCTAAATGACACAATATTTTCTCAATTCGCACCGATGAACAACATTTCCCATCTTCGAGGTCCCACGGTCTGACATTCTGGAAGATTAAGTTGAACGGCGGTTTTTGCCCCCGGCCGTGACAGGGGGTGGCGCGGGTGCTGGGTGGGGAAAAGTTCTCCGCGTCCTGTAACCAAACGGTGTAAACACAATGAAGAGCTTTAAATAGAAGGAAGGAACTCATTGAACTTTGCATTATTGACGCCTTTTTTATTTTGCCCTCTCTCGGGGGATTAGCGCCCTCTGTTTTAATGAGAAACCAAACCAGCATCAAACTTTTTGACAGCGCCAGTGATTCATTTCCTCCAACTCGGCGTGGCGATGAATTCTGCGACGATAAATTTTATCGAGTTAGTTAGGGGCCTGAGGGGGTCCCCGTACCTGCCAGCCTTTGCGTATACCAAGTGACAAGTCATCGACTTTTCTTCTTTGGGTGCGAGAGCGTTAAAATTTTAATAACGGAAGCGTCGAATGTCAACGACTAATTAACGTCCTCCGGACTAAGCTTTCATCCAATTTTATTTCACAATCGAACACGGTTAATTTCGCAGGGGAAAACTCTCAGTGGGGAGTCGTGTAATTGGATCGTGCCAGGTTTTTCCGGGGAGTAGTGGCATGTAATCCGGATGTGAATTTACAAAAAAAAAACAAAAAAAGAGGTGTTGCACATCTAAAAATAAAAATTGGGACCGTAAACACGAAAACACTTTTTTTCGAAGAATTCTGATAACCCTTTTAGTCCTCAACTGGGAGGTATAGCCAGTTCCACCAGCGAATTTAATCATTGTTAACTAATTGAGATATTTTCTCTGGTGAATTCTGGCTTAGTGACCACAGGAAACACAAGTTTCACGAAAGATTATGGAAAAATGTTTAGACCACAGCTTCTATCCATTTTCTGTGGTTATTCAACCTGCACTGACTTAGAATTCATCAGAGAAAATGTCTCAATTAGCTAACAATAATTAAATTTGCTGGTGGAACTGGATGAGGTCTTATGTGAGGTCTTAATATCTACTTATAATCAGATGACCGGCTCTTCCATCAGAGTGGAAGGCGTGATCGGAAAATGTATTGTGTACGAATAGTATAGTAGACCATAGTCGTCACGGATTTTTACGGTTGCGTAGGAACCAGGCGAGTCCTTCATTCAAAAAAAGGTTGGCTGATTTTTAATGCCCCAATATCCGTGACGACGGTATTGATAACATATGGTCTTCTCTATTTGTATTGTCTATACGATTCTAACATTTTGGCAGCTTGTTTTCTAGCTGGTGTTATTTTATTAGTATTTCCGTTTTTCCGTTAATTAGAGAATTTCCGAGAATTTTATTGTGTCACTCTACATTATCTCGTACATATATATAATAACCTGGCATACGGCTTCGGGCCGACTCCCGAAAAATCCTACACCTTTTGCGTGCATCACCGTTCGTTTCGGAGCGGCAGCACCTCTGCCAATTTGGTTGATTTTTCCTACTCGGCTATTGAAGTCCCCTGTGTTATTTAATCGCCAAACCATCGCGTGTGTTCTGGAATGTCTAAAGCTTGGCACTTGTACACTTCGATCTAATGCGAACAGTTTAGAAAGACCGCGCGTGTGCTCCAGAATGCATACGAGAATTTCCGCCCGTGACAATATCATAATCAATATTCTCTCAATAGTATAATACTCAATTCCACTTCCCATTTTATTGATTGATCATATTGATATTTGTTTTTTTTTTCACCACTCTTTTAACCAACTTTCAACTTGAACAGATTTCCCGGGAAAAGATATCCCTGCACAAAAAAATTGGTTTCCACGATTTGGCCTCTGACACCATCCAATCCCAAGTTTCCTCCCGAAATGACGCTTCAATCAAAATAATTTCCTGTTTTAATTTGAGTTTGAAGCTTTTTTGAAGCGGATAGCATGCACCTTAGCTGAGCGTTGGGAGAGGCCATACTCTTCCATCTTATGCTGGGTTCGAGTCAGGATAGAATTCAGCCTGATCAGGGCAATAAGTATGAGGATAAGGGGAACTAGGAAAATTATTCGCGGAGTAGGCTTAGAGGATGGGTCAGGTATTTGGATCTCTACATGTATTATATATATATTTATATTCCATACCTTCTACACATTTTACATTATCCTTTATTCATTTTATATAATTTTGTAATTTCCTTCACGAATAAAAATTGTTGATAATATAAATAATTTCCTACGTCGCGTCGCTGGATACTTCCGGAAAGAAATTGTTTCTCTCACAACAGATATTTTCAGCTTTCAAGTCGAAAAGTCATTCCACTTCCAAACCAACATGTCACTTTCACAAAGTATTTCTTTAAGATAGCTAAATAAACTTACTACATGAGCTACTTAGCCACTTAGCTAAAGTTACTACATGATGATAATAATGAATTCACCAAAGTTTAAACGATACCTACCGTTCCAGAAGACAATTCAAAACTTGGTGCGATTTGCGTGGGGTACAAAACAACAACTCCAGATCATGTTTTGTGCCATCACGTTTCAAAACAATATAAATATACGTATATGCTGTGGGATATGGATGATGATAACAACAGATGCTCCTGTTTGGAACTGACAAAGGGCGAGACAGTATGAGACGTCAAGTCATCGGAGCGTTTATTTTTGCTTTTCATCCACAAATCCCCCGCCATCCATCCTGGAGGGTCGCTCTCTCCAGATTTTACGATTAATAATATTCACTTTGCGTCCCACTAACCTAAATTGTATTGTGCGAGCACCTCGATACTACTTGGTGTTGAAATTTAACATCAAGTGAGCGTGAAATGATTCGACGGAATTTTCTTTGGTGACCAATAATTGGCAGAGCTCCTCAGAATTCTGAAAGTGGACCGTTCGACGTCGCGAAGCCCCTATTTCGCCATTGTCGCAATTTATTTCTCCCCAAAATACTTGCTAACAAGGAAATAGTTTGCGACATCATAGGAATATCCGTATCTATTGTGTGATCAAATGAATTCTTTACTTTTGGGGGCTGTGAACTGGTCAGATTCAGATGTGCGAAGCTGCGTTTGGCTAAGACGCAGAGTGTCTAAATTAGAATTCATTAGATCACACCATCGGTATGAAGTACTTCAGGTGAAAGCACTCGTGGCGGCCAAAAGTTTGTAAAAAAACAGTCAATTTCTCAATTCAAATAACACACTTCAAAAATGTGATCTGAGAAAACCCCTTGCTTTTCAGTTCCGATGAGGATATCGTTCCTAATTTGTTTTTATTTTCCGAAACTATGATTGAGCTTTCAGTAGATACATTTAAATAAGCAGGAACTTCGTGGTTACAACCCTATACAAATATGCTGTCAACGCCCTAACACTGAGATCGTTTGTGCTTTTTGAATGAATAACAGTCTCACTTTCCTCGCCCATTCCGTCTCCAGGAAGATCTCTATTTTTCAAAGGGGAATTTGCAATTTGCGCTTGTCTTATTATATAGAAACTGTATTTTACTTGGTATTAATTTTCCTTTTTCTGTTGTATTTCTGATGACGAGCAAACTTGAGAATATCTGTTTATATTTTCAATCTATTATGTCTTTTTTTATACTATTATTTTGTACCTACTTTAATAAGATGGACGTATACCTAAGTTCTGTCAAAATATTGAACTTCTTGCTAAAACAACTGTTTGTAGAGCAATAAACTATTCTATTCTATTCTTCTATTCTAATTAGGAACTTAATTTTAACAAAAAGGATAGCTTGGACTGTTTCCTGTTTATACAGCATGCGATCGGATCTCTAATTACCCGAAAAGTTCCGTAGCAGTTAATTCGCAAAGCAAGGCATTTTAAACATTTGAAATCGGAACAACGAGTGGCAGCGAGAGTGGCAGACATACCTCAAGAGAACTAAGGTTCACACCTACAACTCAACTACAATTCAAATGGACTTTCAAGGATTATCCTGACAACGAAACTCCGGTTTCTCGCCAACCCTCATTTGCTTTTTATGCTACTTTGATTCTAACCAGCTGCAGCCGAAGAGATTCTGTGTGCTAAACAGGAACTTTATCGCTTGTGTTAAGTTCACCCTCTTTCCTTATTAAAAAAAAAGATTAGTATACGATACCTTATCCAGACCTCTCCCCACAAGCTTTAATTCGCCATTAGTAACTGGGGCATTCTTTCATTGCCATAAAATAAAATTAGGCCGCCAAAGTTCTACGTATGCTGTAGAGTGTAGGCCTCTGGTTGCCTGGGCGTTTTTTCGCCTTTATTAGGGCACAACTTTCGCGGAGCTTTCGTTAATTATATTTTGTTCCAGCTATTTATCAACGTATATTAACTCTCATTTAGTGTATAATAAAAAATTAATAGCAAGCAGATATACAATTTTCGTCGGTATATTCCTGCAAATTTTCTTTTGACGTTCAACTGTGGATTAAGAGCTGTAATACTTTTTAATGAACAATGTTTCTTAATAAACCTTCAAAATTGGATGTTCTCTAATGAGTCTAATGTGGACCTTACGCCAGAATGTTTTGCGTCATGGAATTACCTACTCATGGAATGATTTCATGGATAAAAAAAACTTTACTCGAAGCTTGAAGATGGACTATATATTTCTTATAGTCCGCAGGCTCGCATCACTCGACCGGACACCATTGCCGCTAAATCAGGAATCCCGATTGATTCCTCTCTCGCGCCAGTTCTCCATTTTTTGATTATGCTACCAATCTTTCCCTTATTGTCATTAGGTACTGCATGTAGGTAGGTGCTGCATGCGACAATAGTACAGGGTGTTCACTATAAAATTCACCCCCCTCCAGTAGATTCTCCTTCAAGATATTTCAAAGAACTAAAAACTTTTCCTTCACGATTTTTCCCAGGGACCTCAAATCAATCCTCTAAAAGTCCCTAATTGGTACTATATACAGGGTGTGATATGTAACTTTTTTATTTCAAATGCAACACCCTATATTTTATTCCGTTATTTGGTCGAGCCTTTTTTTCTGATTACAAATATATATGACACTTATGATTTATTTTGACAGGTAAGTTGTCGAAAAAATAATAAAATAGGTAGTCAAATAATTTAGTTTCGCGGCAAGATGGCTTTGGTTTCTACAGTTTACTTTAAAAGAAGTTATTCTCGCAGAATTTTGTCTCCAGAGTTCAACTCTGCATGGATAAATGGTCTAATTCGTTCCTAATACAGGGTGTCGCGTAATTTTTAATTTTTAATTAATTCGACTACTTATTTTATTGTTTTTTTGACAGCTTCCCTGTCAAAATAAATCATAAATGTTATATATCTTTGTCATCAGGAAGAAAGGCTCCATCAAATGACGTGATAAAATATAGGGTGTTGTATTTGAAATAAAAAAGTTACATGTCACACCCTGTATACGGTACCAACCGAAAACTTTTAGACGATAGATTCAAGATCCCTGAGAAAAATAGTTGGAAAAAAGTTTTTAGTTTTTCAAAATATCTCAAAGGGGAATCTCCTAGAGGGGGGGTGAATTTTATCGTGAACACCCTGTACAAAGTTTGTAGATGCAACTTGTAAACTTTCAGTATGCTTTCGAGAACTTCTGTTACGTTAACAACAGTGGTAGTGGTGTCATTTATTGTTCGGCCTGATACCGCGATCAACAGTCCATTCTAAATACAGATTCATGGAAGAGGTACATTACATAGTAGTTTACGATACGAGTTGGCTGTTACATAAGTGGTTTTCGAGGAACGAGGGCGCAGCCCGAGTTCTGTAAGAGGCTGAGTGTCGGAAAGCATCTTGTGTAACCAGCCACGAGTGGTGTGGCCCACTATTTTACTTGTTCTTTCCATCGCAAATTGTAAACATTTTGTAATTTTTGAGGTTATTCTGACAAGTGTCAACTTGAATACATGCAACTGTAACATCCATATACGACTTATACATGGTGGCCCAACGTAGACAGAACAGAGGGGTTTTCGGGCAATCCACCTCATTTTTTTGTAGAAAACTTAAAATTTTCATCTTCAGCCTGCTCACTCCCACCCACCCCAACTCCGAAGTTTCAAATGACACCACCCACCTTGCGATACATCAAATTGAAGAGAATTAAATTATCTTTCTGAACAAATATTTCAATAATTTTAAACCCCAGCCCCCTTCTTCCTGAAATTGTTTAAGTTTCCAATGTAATATTCAGAATATTCTTGACCTCTTAATTCTTTTCAGTACAGTCAACGTCATCCTGCGCAGCATCGAGGAGAAAATTTTCTGTGTAAAAAGTACCACACAAATTCTCCCCTTCACTCCCCCACCCCAACTTCAAAATCTTAAATGGCACTACCTACTTTGTGATACATCAAATTGAAGGGAACTAAATTCTCTTCCTGAATAAAATATTTTCAGAATTTTCAAAAAGCCCTTAAGTACACCGAATGTTCAATTTATTAGGGGAGGGGTTGAAAATTTGAAAAAAAAACTGTTTCCAGAAAGAGAAATCAATTCCTTTTAATTCGATGTATCACAAAGTAGGTGGTGGTGGTGTCTGTTAAATTTTGAACTTGGGGTGGGGGTGGAGGAAAAGGGTGAATTTGGGTAGGACTTTGCTCCACCGAAAATTCTCTCCTTAGGTGCTATTTAGGATGACGCTGATCAAATTGAAGAGAACTGAGGGGTCGAGAATATAAAATGGGACAGTCAGAGAAATTTAGGAAGATGTTTTTCTCAGAAAGAGTGATTTGATTTGAAGTATCGCAAAGTAGATGGTGTCATTTAAAATTCTGAAGTTGAGGTGGGTAGGGGTGAGGGGACTGAAGATAGAATTTGCCAATGTATGCTTCAGATGTCCCCCTCGATATAAAAATCGACCTGTCTGAGCTTTTTACAAAAAAAAATGATGTGAAATGCTAGAAAACCCCTCTGTTCTGTTTTCGTTGGACCACCCTGTATAAAAGTACAAGTGGCTTTTAGGGAGTAAGTACGTCCGTTGTAACAATAATTGTGCTCAACTCCTAGTTCCCTACCTATTAGTATTTTATGCTGGGAAACAACAAGTTCCTGTCTCACCTACCTACCTATACCTACCACCTACCACCTACCTACCTATCTGTTCATCTAAGTGCATTATCTATTTCAGTTTGTAGACGATACCTATAATATAATATATACACGGATAATAGGCTCTATCAGATTGAAATTAGTTTCCCTTAAACTTCGAAGTAGGTAACCATCAGGGGCATTATTAAAATCGCGTCTGAAAAAGTAGGTAACTATACGAACCCAATGAAAAACAAGAGAGGCTCAGCAAAAAATCCCAGACTCCTTGAACTTGTGTGCGGATGAAAAAAAAACAAGTTGGGCAGAAAAAAAAATGCCGATGACAAGCTGAAAATTGCGGACGATCGCCGACTGAATTGCCTGCAGGATGTTGTCTGGCCGGCACGGATCGGTAATTACTTCAGTGGGGATAGAAATCAAAAGAACATGGAAAAATCCTTTTATTTGTGTAACTCGGTGCCTAAACAGAAAGAATAAGAGAAACCGCGTTTTCTCGCGTGTGTGCAAGTGAATTGAATGATTCAAGTCATGAATCTTACGACGCGATCCGCATTTTTGGAGAAAAGGTATTACATATCAGAGGTTACAAACAAATAGGATAGGAAAATCCTGTGGACATTCCTACATACAGGGTGGCCCAACGTAAACAGAACAGAGAAATTTTTGGGCATTTCACCTCATTGTTTTGAAAAAATCTCGTACAGTTCGATTTTTATACCGAGGGGGACATCTGAAACATACATTGGCGAGTTTCTATCTTTAGCCCTGTCACTGCCACCCACCCTGATATTAAAATTTGAAATGGCACTATTACTTTGCGTTACATCAAATTGGAGAGAATCAGATTCTCTTCCCAAAAAAAAATATTTTGAAAATTTTCAACCCCACCCCCTATTTCCCTAAAATTCTCTGAGTGTCCATTTCCATATTCTTAACCTCTCCATTTTCCTCACTGAAGTCAACGTCATCCAGCACAGAATCGAGGAAGAACATTTTCTATAAAAAAGTGCCACCCAAATTCACCCCTCCGCTCCCCCTACCACAACTTCTAAATCAAAAATGACACTACCTACTTTGTGATACACCAAATTGAAGGTAATTGAATTCTCTTTTTGAACAAAATGTTTCCAAAATTTTCAAAAACCCTCTTTCTCTCCTAAAATACTTCGAATGTTTAATTAATTAGGGGAGGGGTTGAAAATTTGAAGAAAAATCGTTTTCGGATTTTTTTTTAATTTCCTTCAATTTGGCATATCACAAAGTAGGTGGTGTCTTGTTGAATTCTGAAGTTGGAGTGGGGGAGAGCAAAGAGGTGAGTTTTGGTAGCACTTTTTCCAGCAAAAATTTTCTTCCTTGAGCTATGTGGGATGACGCTGACTAAACTGAAGAAAATTGAGGGGTCGAGAATATAAATTGAGACGGTCAGAGAATTTTAGAAAGAAGGAGGGTAGGGTTGAAAATTTGAAAAAAACATGCTTTCAGGAAAGAAATTTAATTGTCTTTGATGTATCGCAAGGTGGGTGGTGTCATTTGAAATTTTGAAGTTGGGGTGGGTGGGAGTGAGAGGGCTTGAGATAGAAACTCGCCAATATATGTTTCAGATGTCCCTCTTAGTATGAAAATCGACCTATCCGAGCTTTTTTCAAAACAATGAGGTGAAATGCCGAAAAACCCCTCTGTTCTGTTTTCGTTGGGCCACCCGAGGCGCCACCCTGTATAAATATCGTGTGATCAAATGAATTCCTAATTTGAGCAGGCTGCGAAAATTGTAAATTGTCTGACATTTACAAGCACGTGCGTTGTCACTTAAACGCAAGTGAGAATGACAACCATCGTAAAATCCATCAATCTAGACCTTATCGGGCGAACACTTAATCAAATGACTAAATGACAAATGAGTCCGCGTACACCACGGGCGTCGCAGGGGTGCACAGGGACATCACATCCGTGCACGTCATCTACTTCACACTCTTGAATGAAATGGGCTATTGTTCTAGTCTAAACCTGGAACTAATAGTTCTTGAGGTATCGATTTTATAAAATAAAAAGAGAGTGTTAGGAAATCTCGATTTTCGAATAAAAGAATTCAATTAAAAATCGATAGGTATATCCCATACACTCTTTATTTTCAGTAGAATGATTTTCTGGAGCAAAAATAAGGTGACAAGCTGGGGAGCTACGACTACGGCTCATGGCACCTGCAAAGTTTTGGAGCGAAACTATCGGCGGCCATCGGCCGTATTCTCCCAGCGCTTCAGCTTGTCACTTTATTTTTGCTTCAAAAAGTCATTCTACTGAAAATTGAAAGTCTATGGGATATAGGTACCTACGTTTTTCCCTCAATCTCGATGTTCAAAATTTGTTGAATAGGGTACTAGCACATTTTTATCTGCTCATGGCAAACTACGGCAACATTTTCTATGATCTCTCTCCATGTTATCTGCATGTCCTTCTCCTTCTTTTCATTTTCAAAAATCGATATCTCAGGAGCTAAGGGTATTAATTTTTGTTCAAGTATAAAAAGTTGTGCAACGCCGTAAGAAACTACGTAATATTTAACAAAGTTTTACATATTATACATGAATGCGGTTCTTTTGCAGAAGTGTAGCGACACCAGGGTCTCGGACAAGAAAGTTTTCTTCACGTTCGCGAGGACCCTCCCGCCGTCCAGCAAGGTCTCCAAGAGCGTCGTGGCGCTCCTGAGAGCATTCCAGTGGCACCGATTCGTGGTAGTTTCGGGATCGCATCCAGCGTCTGGCAGCGAAGTGCAAGAAGCCATCGAGGTAGATATGCCGGAGCGAAAAAGAAATAAAGATGTTTTTTTCACAAAGCCGAAGCAGGAATAATGAACGCGTGGAAGTGGCGTGGTAAACACTTCCAACAGTGGAATTGTGTTTGCCCGGCACGAATTGTTTGCCTTGCTCGAATATCATATTCAAAGAGTACTACGTTTAAGGATTTTATATACGAACGTCGTCGTCTCATTATCGATTCCATTTCTTGGCAGAATAAAAGTGTACCGATATGCCAGAGCAGAGAGCAGAAAGAAAGAATGAAGCCTAGGAATTTTCGAACGCGTTGCGTTTGGGCGCGACGTTTTCATTGTGCGTTTGTCAAAAACCGGGTCTCGATAACAAGAGCTGGTGTGTTGCGTTTTTTCAAGGCGATAATTTTTTTTGCATAGCTGTCTTTTCCCTGGATATTATTAAATATAGTGGGTACCTCGAGCGATGACTAATACGGTCATTGCAGTGTCGGGAATCAAGATAAAAATATATTTTATTCTTGGTTTTATTTCGAGAACAAGAACTCGCGCATAATAGTCAGGGATCATGAGGTATCCCGTAGGCTCCTTCCTGGAGGGGACAAGAGACTTCTTATTCATTTCATCAAGTCCTTGATGTGTAGATCCCGAAATGTTTTGGTGCCACTTCCATAATGGCGGCCATCTGTTTCCGGTGACAAGTTTTTACTCAGAACTTTCATTTCCACCCAATTTCACTTCTCTCTGTCTCAAAATATGCGAATTTGTTTTTTTTTTTGCCTCTGTCATAAGTAGTTTATCATGTGTACCAACCGATTTTTCCAAAAACAAAAATCCCTGAAAACCGAATTTTGGTTCTTCAAGTTTCACGATTGTTTTTCAAGGAACCGAAGTAATTTTGATTTTAACAGAATATCTCGTGAATGAAGTGTATCGAAAATCCCGTTGGAGGAAAAAGAGTTAGAAGTGATATAAACTGCTCAACAATGAAAGTGTTACAAAGCAAAAATTCACTCAATCTTGAACCGCTATAACTTTTGATTGGCACATATGATTTTGATTTTGTTTTGAAAACTGAATAGCCCAATCTTTTGGCCATCTTCCTTGTTAATATGAAATGCATAGAGCTTTTCATAAATTCTCTACAGGGTGATGAACAGAGCAGTGCAAAATTAATGAAAGTTCAACATACCCCCGTTTTCGCAAAAAAATCTTTTTGGGAGTATTAACACCAAAATGAAGAATGATGTGTTCCCTCGAAACGGTTTTTGAATTTTTGGGATTCCAGTCGAAACAGCCAAAATGTGATTTTTTATTGTGAATACTGCACCGGGTGACCATTTGAAAACTATCCACCTGCAATAACTCCCGATTCCTAGTGAATATTCCTTCGAGCAAAAACAGGTCGATTTTCATATCAAAGGAGACATCTGAAACATAAATTGACAAATTTCTATCTTAAGCCCCCTCGCCCCCACTCACCCCAACTTTGAAATTTCAAATAAGATGACCTACCTTGCGATACATCAAATTGAAGAGATTCAAATTTTCTTTCTGAAAAAAATATTTAGAAAAATATTAACCCCACCTTTTTTCGCCCTAAAAATTCTCTGACTGTCTTATTTTTAATTCTGGACCTCTCAATTGTTTTTAATTCAGTCAGTGTCATCATAGAAAACATCGAAGAAAAAAACTTCCGGTGGAAAAACTGCTACCCAAATTGACCCTTTTGCTCTCCTCCACCTCAGCTTCAAAATTTTACGAAACACTACCTACTTTGTGATACATCAAATTGAAGGGAATTGAATTCTCCTTCCGAAAACAATTTTTTTGAAATTTTCAACCCCTCTCCAAATAAATTAGACATTTGGGGTGTTTTGTGAGGAAAATGGGGGTTTTAAAAAGTTTGAAAAAATTTTGTTCATGGAGAGAATTCAATTTCCTTCAATTTGATGTATCACAAAGTAGGTATTGCCATTTTAGATTTTTGAGATGAGGTGGGGGGAGTGAAAGGGTGAAATTTGGGTGGCATTTTTTCCACAGAAAATTATCTCTCCCGATGCTATGCAGGATGACGTTGACTGCATTGAAAAGAATTGAGAGCTCAAGAATATCAAATTGGACACTCAGAGAATTTCAGGAAGAAGGGGGGTGGGGTTAAAAATTCTATCAATATTTTTTCGGAAAAAGATAGACAGATAAACAAACAGATAGACAGATCTTATTGACAGAATCCCATTTAGGGGACCAACATTTCAAGAAATGATGCCAAACATGCCTATGTTTTGAAATTTGAGGTAAAGGCAAAAAATTCCTAAATGGCGGAAATGTTGTTAATCCAATTTCAATGACGTAGTCCCATGTTGACTGAAGAGAGTAAAAATTAACCTTTTCTCAATGCTGAAAACTCGAATTTTAGGAGTAGTACCAAAAAGTACACTGCCAATTGGGCTTTTCTTCACCCCTACACTAGACAATAGGAACGTTTTGCAAGTCAAATTGCTCAGAATTGTTCAGTGAACAAGCCTACCAAGTGGCGTCATCTTGATATGAAAAGTTCTAATGTTTTTGCGTTGCTGCAGGAATAATATACAGTATTCACAATAAAAAATCACATTTTGGCTGTTTTGACTGGAATCCCGAAAATTCAAAAACCGTTTCGAGGGAACACATCATTCTTCATAAATTTGGTGTTGATACTCCCGAAAAAAAATTTAAACGAAAACGGGGGTATGTTGAACTTTCATCAATTTTGCACTGCTCTGTTCATCACCCTGTAGAAATTTTATGAGGGGGTCTATGGATTCCATATTGACAAGAAAGATGGCCAAAAGATTGGGCTCTTCAGTACTCAAAACAGAATCAGAATCGTTTGTGCCAATCAAAAGTTACAGCGGTTCAAAATTGGGTGAATTTTTGCTTTGTAACACTTTCATTGTTGAGCACTTTAGATAGTGCAAAAAAAACAGCGATATATTCACGAAGGATGTTAAAATGCAGAAGTAAAGCTTTTTTTTCATGAAGTAGACATGCAATTGATTACTATTTCTATAGCATCTGGTCTGGTGGAGGTACCAAAAAATTCACCGATTTTCATCTTCTCATTTCGGACAGCGGGCAAACAGGTTGGTTGACATGACAATTATTGATGACAGCGGTAAATAAAGAACATATAAGTAAAGTTAAAATAGGAGCTGCTTTCCTTTTAGAGTCAAAAGTGACCAGAGTAACTCTAATCGAATCACGGCCAAAACAAAAAATAGCAGTAAACTTGACCTCTAACGCACGTGAGTTACCTCAAGGTCACTAGTGATCAGTCGATACGGCTGGTACTTGAGAAGACAGAAAAAGGGAACTTGGACTCGACTTGGAGTCTCTATAGGCGCTCTGCATATTTTGAATATCCCGCCCGTTTCAGCACCCTCTCCCTCATGAGGCAGTCGCGGTCATTCCAGAGTGAAACCATGTCGTCATACCAAATTTCAAATCGATCGGATCAACGTTTCGGCAGTTATCGTGGAAGATTACAGACACACACACACTCACGGACAGACATCATTCTGGAAATTGTCTCAATCGTCTTGAAAAACCTCAAAATGGATATAACTATCCGGCCGAGTATCCGGCGTGATCTCAAAACTTTTTTTCTGCACGATTACAATACTTTTCCTCCGTGTTCGTGGGGGGGGGGGGGCGAGAAAGTAAAATGAAACGATTCTCATATGGTTTTTCCGTAGGCTTCGAATCTGTCCACAGATTTTTTATGGTATATGGCTTGCAGGGTGCAACGTCGAACATTTTTGTCAAATTGTCAAATTGAACACCTGTATTTCCGCTTTTCATCCTGATTATAAATATGTATCACACTTGATAGGTTGGTCAACGAAACACTTGTGAAAAAATCGAGGAAAAATTGATGTTTCAAAAATATCGAAGAATGATTTTTTTTTCTAAGTAATAATACTAATAATAATGATAATAAAGGTCTTTTATTTAATGAAGAAAAAACTAATTGAAGGGCGAAGTCTAGCCAAGCAATTCTACTTAACCCTCGACTTAACCCCTCTACAAGAAAAACCAATGAATAACAAAAAGAAGAGAAAAAGAAGAAAAAGTTACTCAAGTGCACCATGAATCAAATTAAGTTAATATCGTTGTTTTATTCAAAATTATGTAAAATTGACACAAATACAATGTACATGAATGTAAAAGACTCAAGTATAGGTTAAACAAATCAGCTTAAATAAAAAATCTCTTCAAGAGAGGCCGAATTTGGGAGAGCTCCCAGAATGCTGGCAGAGTTTCTCCTTTGCACAGCAAGGCTGATTCTTTGAGTAAGAAAATACTTGGAGCGCCGATCACCTGATTCTGAATTTAGCATTGAGCCAATAGAATTGACGAAATTCAGTGCCTCCTTGCTCCACGCTCCCATTGTCTCCACAGCGAATGCCACAAAATGATGAGTTTTTTTGATATCTGAATATTTTGAATGTTTCCGTTTGGAAGCCAACTCCGCTGCTCCGCCAACGTCTTTGAGACTTGATGAGAGGTTGGAAGGCGCCAATGTGTCGACACATGTGGCATCCCATACCAGTGGCAATCCTCTGGACCAGGAGACAATGGTCACGCCATCTGGACGTTTACCATCGGAACGTGACAGACCGGGTGGCTCCAAGATGGAGGGAATCTTGACAACAGCGAGGGCACGTTTGATGATGTCATTCAACTCGGCATGTCTTAACCATCTTCCTGAACTTTTGGAACAACTAAGAGGATGTAAACCAGTCTCGTCAACCAGATCACCACATTTACAAATGAACTTCTGACAAATACGTACGCCGAGTCTTAAAGCAATGCAGAAACGTAAAGACTTTCCATCTAGTAATGTTCCGATGTTTTTAGAAGGCACTACTTCAGCTAAACTCCCGATTCTTTCGCGCCGATAGATTTCATACGAGCTACATCCACTCTGGGTTGGTAAAAACCAATTTTTGTTCAATGATGGAATTTATATAGATGTTGTCCCAGTTTCTTTGGATAGCTGATTCCGTTGGAGCAGGGAGTATGTTATTGAATTTCGACTTCCAAATTTCTACACCTTCGGTCATGTGATCGATAACAACTTCGTCAACTGGAGCAGAGCGAATGTTGGAGACTAGTTGCTTCGATCCAAAGCATGAGGCGAGGAAAGCTGGAAGGCTAAGATCCGACAGTTTTCTTATTCCAAGGCCACCTGAACGGATAGGGAGGCTTGCTTGTGTCCATTGTTTCTCAGTCAACGAGATGTTCAATAATGACTCAAGACTGGTTTTGAAAAATATGTCCATATCATCTACTAAATTTTGAATCTTCCAAGTAGGAACTGTGCGTAGAGTGTAAAGTAATTTTGGCAATCCAAGACAGTTTTTCAGTAAATAAAAAGACACATGAGGCGTCAGTGTTTCCAAACGATCAAACGTAATTTTTAAATCATCTAAACGTTGTAGTGAAATTTTGTTAAATCCCTCTTCCAGAAGCGGAGTACCAAGGAGAGTGAGGTCTTCTGCGTTTACTGTGCAAATTCCAGGGAGAATCTTTTGAAAACGTCTCTCGATGTCCTGGTCAGGTTTTCGAGAAGTAAAAAACAGCTCGCATTTGGAAGGATTGATTTCCAGGCCAATATCTTTTGATTTTGAAATCAGCAATTCGAGGTTTTTGATTACTGAATCGCCAGATCCTCCTAAAACACCGTCATCCAGGTGAAATAGATTTAGATCACAATCTAGGCTTTTGACAATCGGGTGAATGGCAAGACTGAAAACCATAGGTCCTGTGGGATCTCCCTGTTGGCAGCCTACTTGAGATGATATCGTTTTATCGCCAAAGAAAAGAAGTGACGGAGAAGAATAACTTCACAAACTCGAAAAGAAAACTCATTTTCGCTATTTTAAAAAAATTTCACATTTTTTCGATCAACGATTTTTAAAAAAACGGAATCTATTTCCACATTATACCTAATACAAGATGTTTGACAATTTGAGGATATTTTTTGTTGTTTCACCCTGTAAGCGACATACCACAGAAAAATTTAGTGGACAGATTCGAAACCTACGGAAAATACCATGTATGAAGCATGTTTTCTTTTTGACATTATGTTCGAGGAAAGTCTTTGAGGTGGGTAGGGGTATAATTTATAGGTAGGTACGTGAACACCCTATACATGTACAAGACTCGAGCGTAATTTACGCAATTGCTTTCCTTTTGTCCAACACAGTTCTGGACACTGCATAAGAGCATTTCCAACTAATTCAAGCACGTTTCCTTATAAACTGAGTGAATATTTCATGAAGTTGGTTGTAAAACCATATGACTGAGGGGCTGTGTTTAATCCCAACCGATCCCAACCCTAATAAAATAAGCTTTTCAGAAAATTATATCTACAAATCCTTATGCTAATTTGTGGAACTTTATTATTTTCTCTGGAACATAAATAAATCTACCAGAAACCAAATAGCTCGCAAAAAAACCCATAAAAAACGAGTTTCACCCTTATTTCCCCACAGACGTTGTGTATCATACACATTTTTTAAATTATTATAGCACGCATTTATCATTTCGGAAAAGTAACCGAACAATCACCACAAATTCCCCTCAGTATGGCGGGACCGAGGGCGGGACATTATTTTCCTCCTTTGTATTTTTATTGTTCATTCATTATTCTCAGCATATCATGTTTAATAATGGTTCGCGATATATAATGTCTGGTGTATTTGAGAATGAATAGAGCCAAGGCACAAGGGTGGCTTAGGGCTTCCATGTTTAATACACTTACAAAAAAAAAGGGTTAAGCGAATGTTTATGATGGGTCCTTTGATGGAGGTTTTCATCGTAGTTTTCATCAATATGAGTATTTGATGCTTGAAGCATGCAAACCGCACGCCAAGACGCAGAGGGCAATTTTGTTTTCAATACAGAGCTTTAATTGAATCCTTGATTTTGATCGGCTCCTCAGACGCATCGGTTTTTCTCGACAATATTTTAATTTATCTTTAATCGTTCAATAAATTACGTCAGTTTTTGGTTTTCTTTTCAGGAGCTGTCAACACTCCACGGCTTGACAGTGACCGATATAAAACAGTATTCGGATTACATCCCGAGGTACATCGAACAGATGGACAATATCGTGGCAGACACCTACATGAAGACTAGAGGTGAGCTTTCGGAAGCTTGAGAATGCTTCCGGCAATTTCAAAGCTCATAGTGACGGCCCTAGGACTGCATAGTTGTCCGAAAGGTCCTATCGGTCCCATCCTTCCACCTCGTCGGGAGCTTTTCTCTAGTAGGCCAGGCGATAGGTCATTCTAGATAGAAAAAAATCCGACCAAAGCTTTTATGGTGTCAAACTCTTCATAAGGTCAGTAGGTATATGCCACTGAGTTTCCGCCCAAAAACGAGTTGTGCTGATTCTTCCACATCTGCGAAAAGGTAAAATATGTCTTGAAGGTGCAAAAAGACCTGTTAAAGCCCGGTACTTTTTTGTAATATTTGTCTCAATGCAAACTTACATCTCTTACGCAAACATTGGAAGCATTTCATGTATGCCGTTAAAATTTCAATAACAGCATTTTTTGAAAATGCTGCCCGCTAAGAAGTGAATACTTTTTATTGCCTGTTCAATATTTTAAATTTCATCAAACACCGTTTGCGGAAATACTATAAGGAATGACAAGCTAAAACTGTTTGCTAACGGTATTATGTTTGGCTCAACCACGGCACACACTTGAAACTCTGGAAAACTGATTTCTTTTCGAGCGGTTCTATTTCACCTGCGTGCGGCCGTACTTACTTGATATAGACCGGACTGATTTCACGATCTTGGAAATGTACTCTCTTCCAGCTTTGAAACACGACCATTATTGATAAAATGATATATAATTTCTTCATAAATCAATGTACAAAATTTCAATAATAATGGTCGTGTTTTATAACTGGGAGAAAGTACATTTCCACACTCGTGTAATCAGTCCGGTCCATGTCTATATAAGTACGGCCGCACGCGGGTGAAATTGAACCGCTCGAAAAGAAATAAGCTTTCTAGAGTTTCATGTGCGTGCCGCAGTTAAGCCAGACATGATATCGTTAGCTAACAGTTTAAGTTTGTCATTCATAGTAATATTTCCGCAAACGCTCTTTGGTAAAGTTGAAAAAATTGCTGCTGAACAGTCAATAAAAAATATTCACTTCTTAGCAGGCAACATCTACAAAAATGCTGTTATTGAAATTTAACTACCATAAATGGGTTCAATGGATACGAGTAATCAGGAAACAACTAAAATACATGTTCCCAATGGTTTTCTTGCATGGAAAAATAATTAAATGTGATTTACCTGACCAGCACAAAAAAAATTCAACAGTAAGACTGACCAGAGATGACGACAAAGACTTCCAATGTTTGCGTGAGAGATGTAAGTTTGCATTGTAAATATAAACTGGCAAATATAACTGAAAAACGGGGATTCAATAGGTCTTTTTGCACCTCCAAGGCATCCTTCACCTTTGCGCAGTTGCACAGTGGGCCGATAGCTCAGTTTAGCGTGGCGATATACCCGGCATTTCTGGGTGTTTGAGGGTAGAGGTTCGAATCCCACTTCGGGTATTTTTCTTTAATCTTTTTTCTGGAAGATTTTTTTGGAGATATTACTGTTTATTCTTAAAGTACTCATCATAACTTATACACTGCTCAAATTTCACTCGATTATCGTAAAGAATTGAAAAAATATAGCAAGAATAATGAGTAATGCAACTTTTCTTGAAAAATTCATATCTCCCAAAACCGCAAGTAGATGCAAATGGCAATGACAACATAAGGAAGAAGAACCTTTCTCCCATAGAAAGTGACTGTTCACTTTGTGTTTCTTTTTGTTTCTCATGTGATTCATTTTTCTTTCCAAAGCTGTGGTTCTAATCTCAGTCCCTGCAACTTTTTTCTTTTTCTTTCCTTTTGAAGGTAACTGAGGAGTTATTTCAACTTATTCTCAAAGTAATCATCATAGTCCATGAACTTCCCTAGCTTCACTTAATTATCAATGATCATAAAAAAATACAGCAACTTGAACAAATACAACAATGCATTAAAACACAACTTTAAAAAAATAAATAAATCACATAAAAAACAAAAAGAAACACAAAGTGAACAGCCACTTTATATAGAAGTGAGGTTCTTCTTTCTAATGATGCCATTCTCATTTGCGTCTACTTGCGGTTTTGGGAAAAATGAATTTTTTAAGAAAAGTTGCATTACTCATTATTCTTGCTGTATTTTTTTATTCTTCATGATAAAACCATGATTTAAAACTGCAAGTAGATGCAAATGGGAATCGCATCATTAGAAATAAGAACCTTTCTTCTATATAAAATGGCTGTTCACTTTGTGTTTCTTTTTGTTTTTTATGTGATTTATTCATTTTTCCAAAGTTGTGTTCCAATGCATTGTTGTATTTGTTCAAGTTGCTGTATTTTTTTATGATCATTGATAATCGAGTGAAACTAGGGAAGTTTATGGACTATGATGATTACTTTGAGAATAAGTTGAAATAACTCTTCATTTACCTTCAAAAGAAAAGAAAAAGAAAAAAGTTGCAGGGACTGAGATTAGATCCACAGCTTTGGAAAGAAAAATAAATCACATGAAAAACAAAAAGAAACACAAAGTGAACAGCCACTTTATATGAGAGAAAGGTTCTTCTTCCTTATGTTGCCATTCCCATTTGCATCTACTTGCGGTTTTGGGAAATATGAATTTTTCAAGAAAAGTTGCATTACTCATTATTCTTGCTATATTTTTTCAATTCTTTACGATAATCGAGTGAAATTTGAGGAGTGCATAAGTTATTATGAGTACTTTAAGAATAAATAATAATACCTCCAAAAAAATCTTCCAAAAAAAAGATAAAAGAAAAATACCCGTGGTGAGATTCGAACCTCTACCCCCAAACACCCAGAAATGCTGGGAATTTCGCCGCGCTAATCTGAGCTATCGGCCCACTGTGAGTTGTGGAGGAATCAGCACAACTCGTTTTTGGGCGGAAACTCAGTGGTAGATACCTACTGACCCAACCTAACGAAGAGTTTGACACCATAAAAGCTTTGGTCGGAATTTTTTCGAGATTGTAGTTATTTTACCGACATACTGCCTGGCCTATAGTTCACGTATACATATAAGTTGGTTTCGGACTCGGTTTAAACTTTTGATCATCTTTTGATCTATTTCAACTGACCAGACCTTACTCACTGGGTAGATGCATCATTGCCAACGGGCAAGTGTAGGTAGGAGTGGGTATATTTATTTGTTAGAACTAAACAAGTACATCATTGTCGATTGAAATGCCGTAACCCTTCCCCCCTCTCTTCTCTCTCCTCTCTCTCTTCTCTCTCACACTCATTCGAGACTTCAACAGGAAAATAGGAAACAGTAAATGTACGTGCGCGTCCAACCCGACCCGACTGCGATCTGATAATTTTATTAATTGTACATTGTACACCCTTGACTCCCGTATGCAGAATTTCATGCCCTGACCGAGTAGTTACATGCAATAATCAATGCATTGATGTAACCAAAGATGTACCAACAATGCAACCCTCTGTAGATTGGACTGGATTATTGTATTGTTGATTATATACAAAAATCTGAGCCATGCATATAGACAGCGCATGAAATTTTGGTCGATTTTACATTAAAATGGTCTGAGAACCTGTTGCTTTCAACATAGAATAAATCAGGAGAGGGTGTGAGAGTGTTTTCAACACCTGGAGCAAACGAGGGAGCAAATGGCTTGAACGAAAAACTTGACATAACAGCCAAAAACGAACTCGCCTAGTTCGCCTGCTTTGTCGCAAATAATCGGCGGATGGATACAACACGTAAATTGAAAAATAAGGAAACTACAGCTCCGTAAAACATGATGACGCGATAATCCACGACGTGCTGCGTTAATTCCGCTCCCGCGTTCCATTATCCATAATGCAACCCCACCATTATTTATTGCTTTGAAATTTCCAAATCCACGCGTAAGGAAATTGACGGCGGGAATCCCGCCGATTATCCTCTTCTTTTATCGAGGGTCGTGCTTTTATTAAAATGTCACATAAAAACTGATGAAGCGACCCTTAAAACAAAATGATCTGAATATGTATAGATATTACAGCAAGAATAACATTATTGGGAGAGTCGAGTCGGGTTGTGGGCAAGGAATAAGAAGGGAGGAATGAATGAGGAAGACAGGAAGGATGTGAGGATGTGGGCCAAGGGTAGTGTTGAGAAAATTAATTCGAACGAAAGGCTACACAACCTTGGAATTGTACAATATCCCATTGCGAGCCCAAACCAGTGAACGTTTCTGCGGTTCGCGAGCCACGGGAGCTTGATTAGACGTGCAAGGAATTATTGCAGCATAATTTCGAACCGTATGTGCTTGCTTGCCGTGATACATTTTGCGTAAACGTGACTCCCTCTTCTTAGTTTCGAGGCTGTATTTCAGTCCAAAAAAAAGAACTGAATGCTCGCAAAATGTTTAGCTCAAAGCCGGCTTCAAGCGTCCCGTAACACTGCCCTCCTCATGAGACTATTAGTCTCCCTCTCAGTCCCCTCATTCGTCTCTCTAACAAGCCCAGAGCTCTTGTTTCCTGAACGAATAAACCATTTACGGCTTTTCAATCCTCACCTAAACCAGACGCTTAAAAAATATAATTGAAACCTTGATTGGGACATTCGGTTCTTTATTCAAATTGTCGCCATCATACGGCTCGAAATGCCAATTTTCCAGGCGCAAACAACCAGAAATTTTTTGCAATGCAGATCAGTCCGACCTTTCAAATTCCACAGCCTCTGCCTGCTGCTCCTGTGCTCCTCCTCCTGCTTTCGGGATAAAGCTCGATGACCTTGTTCAATCAATAATAAATTATTTACAATCCCCACGCCGCGTATCATCATCAAAGTGAACAAGACATTTATTCTCCGCCGTCGCTCGTCGCCGCACTGATGATCCAAAGCCGACTGCGGCGACGGCGACGTCGAAATTGGTGTTTTCATTAATTTTCGAACGTGTACACTGTACATATCCCCGCCCCTTCTCACCCAAAGCGATGGAATTTCACTCTGGTTTTTGATGGAACAGGTACTTAAGACTTTTTTGTAGGTGAGCTCAATTAATATGCATATTGAAAATTTCGATTTGGAGTCTCATTTTCCACAAGCCCACACACTTGCAGGGCGCGTTCCAGTGAGCTGTACTCGAGACGTTTTTCAGGCCGAAGGTCATTATCCTAGACTGATAAAGCTCTATTGTTGTTGAAAAAGAGGAAGTCGTGAGCTTATAGCTGTCGGGGGTGAATAGCTATATGCTGATACGTCTACTTGACTTGTTCCGAGAAATGAGGAGCACTTTCACCCCGTAGCGGTCCATGAAGTTGCCCCCTTTCAATGTCGAAGTTTGGAAATTCAACCACGGCACCACGAGAAGCTCGCAAAATGCGATGGCGCCTTGTAGTCCAGTAAAATAAGGATTTAACTTGGAACAAATTAGGGGCAGGATAAAAAAAAATGGCGATGTAGAGAATAAAAAACTGAATAAGAAAAACCAAAGTTGCATTTCCAGTCATTCCGGGAAACATGGGAAAAAGATGGAAAAGATGGAAAAACATGCGCCGCGGTCTTTCTTCTGAAACGGTGAGAGAACGGTGATAGATGTGTAGAAACTGTCAGAGACAAAGTTGTAGGGAATTTATTAATCCACAAAAATGTCTCTGAGGGCATATGTCTAACTTCTTCAATTTAGCCGTTTATCGCAGTCAAAATTGCGCGCCGGTCTAGTGAAGTGGAAAAACTGTCCGCGTGACCTTCCTTCTTGAATGCTGTGAGAACGACAAGAGATATCCAAAAATGGTGAGGCACAAAGTTGTAGAGAATTGAATGCTCCGCTAAAAAATCTTCAAGGCCAATTATTAGCTTCCCTAGTTTAGTCGTGAACCACGTTCGAAGTTGCGCGACAATCCTGTTGATGAAGTGGTTCTTCTGGAAAACTTACAAAAACCCTAGACTCGATGAGAAAACTATGACAATGTAGAGGATGAAAAACTGGATCTAAAAAACTGAAGTTCCATTTCACACCGTTTCGGGAAACCTAAGAAAAAAAAGAAAAACTTGAAAAATAGCGATTTGCACTCTCAGCTTCCTCATTGGATACTGAAATAAACGTAATAAATATGGAAAATCTGAACACACCAGCTTGTAGAGAATTGAATGATCTATAGAAAATCCCGTGATGTCATGTATGCATCTTCATCGACTTAGCTGCGGAGCGCTTTCAAAGTTGGGGTACATGACTCGTGACGCGTCGCATATGTGGTCAAACTGGCACGACGTTGCGGTCATTGTTTAATTGATTATAAAACGTGATCCAATGATTTGAATAAATTGCGTGCTTTGTTTAACGTCTGGGTAGATACTTATTGTTGGAATTATCATTGTAGTCATCATCATAGTTTTCCGAAACGACAATGCAGGAAGCGTCAGAACAGGTGGCTCCACCGCGGTGGTGGCAAAACTTGGTACACTTGAGGTCAGCTTTTCTGCATCCACAAAGCTTCTCGCAGTTTTCAGAGCATC
Organism: Anaspis maculata; assembly: GCA_949128115.1. Taxonomy (NCBI): domain Eukaryota; kingdom Metazoa; phylum Arthropoda; class Insecta; order Coleoptera; family Scraptiidae; genus Anaspis; species Anaspis maculata. Next base: position 50,767,384 of record OX421966.1, on the reverse strand, counting down.
TGCAGGGAATCAGCCGAAGCAGATTTTCGAGAGCTACGTTATCCTGGGTTCTTATAGGCATCAACAGAGAAATGTTTAATTTCCAACCCCATTGTTCAGGTGGACAGTTTGTTGTTGTTTATTATCTCTGAGCTGTTGTTGAATGATCATTTTCCATCAGAAACCAGTTGAAAAATATCTCATTATCTAACGTGAATCACGTTTTTCAATTAATATACATAATTGTGTTACAAAATACGAGTAAGTACTTATCTCAGTTTCAAGCCTGAGTGTCACGATACTATTTTCGTACTATTTTGATGCTATAAATATATGACTAGAAACGACAAATCCAGAAATTCCCTAGCAACCCAGTCTCTTGTTCTAGATTTCTAGTATGAAAATATGACGAGAATAGTACCGTGACACTCAGGCTTTGATTTTGCCAAACAATAAACATTATAGATAGCAAATCGTTCATCCGCGGAGTTACATTTCCAACAATAGTTACCAGACGTTCAAAGAAGCACGCAATATCTTCAAGTGATCTATTCATGTTTTATGATCAATTGAACAATGACCGCAACATCGTGCCAGTTTAACCACATATGCGACGCGTCACGTAGTCATGTACCCCAACTTTGATAGCGCTCCGCAGCTAAGTCGACAAAGATGCATACATGACATCACGGCATTTTCTATAGATGATAATCCTCTACAAGCTAGTTTATTCAGATTTTCCATATTAGTTACGTTTATTTCAGTATTCAATGAGGAAGCTGGGAGTGCAAATCGTTTTTTTTTTTCAACTTTTCTCTTTTTTTTCCCTTAGATTTCCCAAAACGGTGTGAAATGAAACTTATATTTTTTAGAACCAGTTTTTCATCCTCTACATTGTTATATTTTTTCATCGAGTCTGGGATTTTTGTAAGTTTTCCAGAAGAACCACTTCATTAACAGGATTGTCGCGCAACTTCGGACGTGGTTCACGGCTAAACTAGAAGAGCTGATAAAATTGGCCTCGAAGTTTTTCTAGTGGAGAATTCATTTCTCTACAACTTTGTTGCTCACAATTTTCGGATATCACTTGTCGTTCTCGCAGGATTCAAGAAGGAAGGTCACGCGGACAGTTTTTCCATTTTACTAGACCGGTGCGCAACTTTGACTGCCATTAACGGCTAAAATGAAGAGGTTAAACGTATGTTCCCGGAGACTTTTTTGTAGATTATTGAATTCCCTACAACTTTGTCCCTGACAACTTTGGTTTTTCTTATTCAGTTTTTCATTCTCTAGCTCGCCATCGAGCTCGCCATATTTTTTTTATCCTGCCCTTAATTAGTTCCAACTTTGGCATTGAAAATCGCCTCATTTTACTGGACTATTGGTTATTCTGTGGCTCGGCGTCAGACACAAAATGCCTTGAAACACGAAATAGTCATGCAGGAGACACGCAGACTACAGGTCCTCCCTGATTGGTTGACAGATAAATGTTTTGACTTTTGGTGACCCCTAATGGCAGTCTTGCGGATTGTGAAGTTTCACTGGCTGAGTGCATTTTCTATCAGAAATTGGTATCGAGCCAAAATAGAAAAAATCCGATATGCAAAAAAATAAAGTTGATATCTTGAACCGCAGAGATGAAATATTATTGAGGATATTGTATGATAACGTTGTCTCGTCCACTTGTTTTTTGAATTAAACTAGGTCAAAATTGAAGTGAACCACCCCAAACTTTTTCCTCGGGAAAAATGAGCACCTATATCTGAAGAAAAAATGCTAAATTCTGGGAGTTCTCGTTCTTGTGGTGCTCAATAGAGTGATTGTTTGACCACAGGATTACCATCTTAGATCACTCATGCCCCATGTTTCGACCTTATAATCCATTCAGCAAACATAATGACATAGGTTTGACATTGAGTCGGACAAAGTTAAGGACCCTAAATTTGAACTTTGTAACTTTGTGTCGTTGGCAATGCTGTAAAATTCAAAAAGATTGACAATTTTGATTCGAATGTAAAATGTAATGTCTGTCAGTCTGTAAACGTCAGGTTCCATAGAAAATCTTCAATTATCATATTGTTACGAGCGGGCGATCCCGTACTTATTGGTAAACACTCGACCTTTCTGGATCCTTCTATCCATTAGATCACAGTGTAGAAGTCTGGAGCGATCTGGTGCATTCCAGAGCGTTCGTTTATGTGAAACTCAATGGAGACTCGAACGTTCGATCAAGGCACATCAGTCCACTTTGGCGGAGGTGCAGATTCCAGAACACATGGAAAGCACGCGGAAGGTGTGTGTGATTATTCAGGAATGGTCTAGAAACCGCATATGCCAGGCACTATGGAATTTGCTGGAAGTAGACAGAAAGCTCGGAAACGCTGTTCGGAAGCCTTATATAAGGCATCAGCCGGCAGCTCGCGGCAGTAATGAATTGGATAGCGAGCGATAACAAGAGAAGTACCTGCGATATAATTCCAAGCGTGAATAATTGTTGGTGTATTGATTGTAGTAGGCAGAAATAAACAGTGTTTGTTTTAAAACAATCGTCTCAATTATTCGAACCCGTACGTAACAATATTACGTTATTCTTTAGCAAAAACACATCGCGTTATGTACTACCTATTTACTGCAACACAACGGAACTCTAAAGAATAGCCTCCTTTCCAGGTTCGCCTTTTTCCATATCAAATCCGGATATTTACCGGGATCTTTTCATTCTCCAATGGATTCACCTATACGCCAGTATTCTATACTGATTCTGTAGTGAGAAGCTTTTTCCATCCATGTGGGTCGCCAGAGAGCCGTCCCTCAATGGCACAATGCGTTGCTTCGAAGAATCCCACGTCGAACAATTGACTTCGTGGCTCCCGTATCGATTGCGAACACGCAATTGTCCTCGTCAAGCTTTCCACTAAGAAGAAGGCTATTGGGTGACTTCTGCAGCAGTGAGACGGAGAAACTCCTGGGGCAACGAGGACTGCCAGCCAGCGTGCGCCCCTTAGCGCTAGCTGAAATTAGTTTTCCTGATAGCGTCTATCAGGGCTGGGAGTTCTCCGTCCCGGTGTGGAACGGTCACTTGAACTCGACCTTTGCCTGCAGTCCCGAAGCAAATGTCCCGGTCTTCCACAGCCGAAGCAACGCGGTTTTCCTCCAGCTCTTGGCTCGCCTTGGGGTCTGTTTTGAGACATAGCGCCGAGGACTTCCTCAAACATCTCTTTCACAGATTTCTCGGAAGTATGTGATGCTCCGGGATCGTCAAAGTTTACCTCCCTAAGACTAAGTTAGATCTGGATCTCTTAGTCTGCCCACGAAGGTTTCTTTTGCGATGTCTTCCAAAACATCCGCTGGATGCGCTGGATAGGCTAGGTGAACCAGCCTCAGGACTTCGGATTCGAATTCCTGAAGGCTTCCCTTGCTCCTTTGTGTCCTGGACTTCAGCTGGGTTTGATGGATCTGCCGCACATGATTGTCCCCATATCGGAGCTCCAGGACCTTCGTCAGCTTGGCAAAGTCTTTCTGCTCGCTCTCCGGAATCGTCTGGAGCAGCTCCAACTCTTGGCCTCTGAGAGCCATGACTAGAGCTGTCGCTCTGTCATCCTCGCTTTATCCGTTTGCTTTGGCAGCGGCATCGAACTGCTTCTTATAGGTAGACCATGCGCTTTTCCCATCAAAGTTCGGCAGCTTCACACGATGGACACCCGCTGAACTGACCATCGCACACTGGCGGCGGTTTTCTGAACCTGTTGCTCCAGCTTCGTCATGTAGCTTGCTCACGCTACCGTCGAAATACCGCGTTTGATGTTCTACAACGGCTAGAATTTCTTCCTTTTCCTCCAGGCGTTTCCTTTTCTGTTCTTCTAGCAGGTTTCTCAATTCCTGTTCTTGCGCTTCTAGAAGATTCTTCAGTTCTGCCTTGTCTTTTAAACGCTCTACGACGCGTTTCTTCCCCTGTTCTTCTTTTTCTTCCAAACGTCTCTTCTTGTGTTCTTCTAGAAGTTTTTTTAACTTTTTTTTTCCCGGCGTTCCGTCTTTTGTTCCTGCATCATCGCCATGATACTCGCCAAGGTGTCTTCGACTCCTGCCTTCGACATGCTTTTCGTCTCTGGCATTTTCAAATAAATTCCAATATTTCCAAAAACCTTGTAGCCGCAGGCCGAATTGCTTTCAATTATCCCTCTTCTTACACCAAATGTTACGTATTTCGCGTACGGGTTCGATTATAATTGAGACGATAGTTTTTAACCACACTCTTTATTACTGCGTAGTACTTACAATAAAGACACGCCAATAATTATTTACGCTTGGAAATATCGCAGGTAGGTACTTCCTCGCTTGTATCGCACTCGTTCACTTCCAATTCATAACTGCCTGTGAGCCGACGATTGATGCCTTATATAGGTCAGACTAATTCATCTCGGATGTTCCATGCGTTGTCCAGTAGTTTCCACAGTGATCTGGCATACGCGATTGCGACGACTCCCGAAAAAATCCTACACATTTCGCGTATAATTCTGCCGTGCTCTAGAGCCGGCGCCGTCGTCTATTCGGCTGATGTTTTCTGATCGGCCGTTCAAGTCTCCCATTCAGTTTCAACTGGCAAGCCATCAGCCGTCACGTATACTCTGGAAAGCACTAGAACGCTCCGCTCTTGTACACTGCAACCTAATGGAAGACTCTAGAAAGATCGCGTGTTTACCAGATTGCACGGGGATCGCCAGTCGTAACAACGAGCGTAACAATATGTACCGTCAGGAGCAAAATATTACATACGGTCATTTCCCATTGAAAATGCGTACAAGCTTTTGACACGGAGTGTACTGATTTGATTAATTTTGGCTACCTTGTCACTGTAGTCTGTACTAGTTACATAGAAGGTAGCCAAAATTAATCAAATCAGTACACTCCGTGTCTAAAGCTTGTACGCGTTTTTAATGGGTAATGACTACACCAAAAATTTTGTCATTAGAAAAAAGCGACAAGCTCTTGCTTCATTGAAAGTATGGGCTAATAGAATGAAAGGCTTAGTTCCTCACTTCAGGGTGAATGTTACACGTAAGGGCTCCTTCATGGCTATGTCACTTTTTTTGGAGTTATAAAAAATTTGATGTATGTGATACAGTACTCCTGACAGTACATATCATATCAAAAGAATTGTGGGTAACGCTTACTTAACGTACGAAGAATTGTCAACTGTTTTGAGTCAGACTGGAGCGATCATGAGCTCTTGGCCTATTCATCCAATGTCTTTAGACCAAAACGACCTTCCCGCTCTTACACCATCTCATTTCCTTATTGGGACTGACTAACCCGATAATGACTATATGAAAACACCAGTCAATCGACTAACAAGATACCAGAGACGATGACAGTTGGTGCAACACTCCAGAATAACGTTCCAGGTTCCAGAAATGGACCAGAATTATGCTGGAGTCCTCAATGAAGGTTCTCTGGTCATCATCAACACCAACGACATGACCCCACCTTCCCAGAGCTAGAAGCTGGGTAGAGTTCTTCAACTTCATCCAAGACAAGGCGGCATCACCAGAGTTGTAACAATCAAGATCCAGTGTTCGATGTGCAGCATCGAAACTGGTTTCCCGCAAATCTGCATATATTTTTTTAATTTTCTGAATCCAACACTCGAAAACTGTAAGATAAGCAACTCCCATACACTTGTGCCTCGCGGTTCGATGTCGACCCGTCTTGGGGTCATTTTGTTCTTCCCAAAAAACACATGGATGCCCTGCGTAAACGAATCATATATTCTCAGTGGCGTAGTGATAGGGCGTCCAACGTGCGCAAAAGACACAGGCTAGTAGCCTCACGAGGTCCACAGACTCCCTGCAACCTATAACAATAATAATATCAATAACAAGTTCGTTTTTACTCTTTAAAATCATGTTCAGTTGATACGTGAACACCTGTAGGTACTTACCTACCTTATTCTGATTCTGTTTAAAGATTCCAGGCAAGCTTCTTATAGTCATATAACATCTGATTTGTGGGCAGGTTCCAGAACGAACGGTCAAGAGCTTCATCAAATCTCCAGCGGCAAGGGATCACCCGATTAACCCCTTGATGAAAGATGTTTGCTCAAAAACCGAAAGTTCACCGAAAAGAAAATGAAACGTAGAAATGAAATGAAACTGTCTTTCCTGAACTCATCATCAGTCACTGTGGGCTGCAAAATTATTAGGATCCGAAATCGAAAAGTCGTTTACCCTTGTTTAGTACCTTTCAAATAACTATAGGGTAAGTACTACCATATGAGCATATTTGGGACGTAATGGTGCGTCGTCTGTGGGTTCCAATAAATAATGAGAAGCTCTCGCCGAAAGCTCTTACTCAATTCCGCAAGCGCGGTGCGTTGGATAAACAGGCAAGGTTTGAACGAGCAGTTTAATAAAACCGAAACGTTTATTACATAAAGTGATTCCTCTCTACTACAACACGCCCGCCTCGTGGGATGTGTGCGTGTGCGTATCTTTATCGTCTGGCAATTTTCCGCAAGAAAAATATATACACAAAAAAAGGAGATCCCGCGCGCGCGAAGACGCTCGGTTTTAAAAAAAATTGGTTATTTTATTATCTCTCTAAAATACGGGGTCGCGCTTTGTCATTTACAGGTCGAAAACCCCGAAAAGTCCGTTATTTTGGTTTGTGACAAGCAGAAAAACATGAAGTAAGAGGCTCATTTTTCTATTTTTATTTTGTTTTGTTCTGTCGGTTCTCTCTAGCATATATGTGAACATTTTTTTTAGATGTGTATAAAAAAATATCTATAAATTTCTTTGTGATGAGATCGAGTATTTGAAGCTGCCCTCCAAGATGCTGTAGAGTAGGGTGGGCCGCCATGAGACGCGTTCACCATGAGACAGTCGCGATTTTTTCCAAAATACGCGCCACATCCGTTCTTCCCCCCCCATGTGGATAAATGTGCAATCAGGTGTAGTCTTTGACTCGGTCTTTGAGCTGTAATGCTGAATGGCGGTCATAAAAACTGTTCCATGTTATGCATGTGCCTCCCCCTATATTATTTATTGCTTAGTGTCCATTTTTTGAGTCATTTTTTCCATATTCTGTTTAATTCATCTCCAAAACTGCAAGCATTATCTACGACGCCCAGCAGCTTTGAGGCTAGCTTGTGGTTAAAGCATCGAGTGAAAAATTGAAAGAGTCGCTATCGTTTACATTTCTGACACTGATGATGATGGTTTTGACAAGGCCTTCTCTCTCTGTGACCCACATGGTCAGGTGAGAACTGCGGCTTCATTCTGAAGAATTTTTCAGAAATAATATCCAAGCTAAAAATATGCCTGTGACAAAATTCCCCAGGCCAAAATATTGCAGTCAAATAGATCACCGTGACCAAATTTCTCAAGTCAAAAATATACCCTACCCTCCAATAATATCCCAGCTCGTATCCCAGCCCAAAACTCAATGACATTTATAAAAACATCGACTTCTGTTCTTGTGTGTTCTTGAAGGTCAGGCATCTGGCGACCAACTAAATAGTTTTGCTTTGTTGTTCCAAATGAGGGCGGCATGGGCGTTTGAATCTTGGATAATGAGCCGGATGCCAATAGTCACCGCATCTCCGCCCCCCCCCCCCTCAACCACCGTTTGATACTTCATGGCTCTGCACCCATTATTATCATGCATGGAACTGGTTTTGTTTCGGTTCAGAGACATTTCTGGTCTGAGAATGAGAAATATATTGTCACGTAGTCCGGGTACTAAGGGATTCATGCGAAGCTCTGCACTTTGTGATGAAGCTTTGAGACTTGGGCTTGACACACATATTCTTTTAATCAAATGCTTTTTGCCCATAAAACAGCAAATTATCAACATTTTAAGCTACAACTTGGTATTTTTACAATGTGGGGTGTTAGAAATGAATTACGATCAGGAGCCAATTTCCAGGCCTACGTCAGTGAACTTCTTGCTTGTCTCCACAACGGCCATTTTGAATTTCCCTGTCATTGAATATTGTTGTGTTCAAAATGTCATCCCTATTCAAAATGACCGCCGTGAAGATAAAAGAAAGTTGACAGACTTTTTTTTGTAAATACTAGGCTTGGAAATTGGCTTCTAAACGTATTCCATTTCTAGCATCTCACGTTATTGTAGAAATACCAAGTTGTACCTTTAGATGTTGAAGAATTGCTGTTTTATAATAATAATAATAATAATAAATAATAATAAATACATTTATTTCCAACAGGTAAACAACCCAATTACAGGAAACATAAAACAGTGGAAGTAACAAAACAAAAATAAGAAATAAAGATATATGCAATAAGAATGTATAAAAAAGATGTATAAAAAAGATTTTTTGGTCCCAATTCTGAAAATAAAATTATTGATTAAACTCAAGATAACAAGAGATCACAACGTTCATTGAATCAAAATTGATGTCACAGACTTTCGAAACTTTATTAAATTCGTAGCACATAATGGAAATGGGGGAACTGAATAGGATGTTGGTTCTGGAGCACTGAGAATAAAATGTTATACGTTGCCTCGAACTGCATCGCGGAACAAAAAAATTAATTTTTGATAACAAATAGGGACAGTCGATGTCGCCATGTAAAAGGCGATATAAACATTTGATAGCTAGAGTAGCGCGACGAGATTTTAATGAGATGAACTCAAATCGAGTCAGTAATAGGGAGTATTCAATACCTCGTTCAGGATACACACCATCATCACGAAAACTCAAAAACTTCAGGAACCGTCTCTGCACCAACTCTAAACTGTGAACATGAGTCATATAGTGTGGATGCCATATAATCGAGGCATATTCCAATCTAGATCTTACAAAAGTGTAGTAAAGTCTCTTCAAAGTACTGATACTGGAAAATTCCCGACTGTTTCTATAAATTAGACCAAACATCTTGAATGATTGACTTATGATATTTCTCCTGTGTATCGAAAAGTCGAGCTTGGGGTCAAAGAAGATGCCCAGATCTCTAATTGAGTCAGACCGCTGCAAGATGGTATTGCCGACAGTATAAGAATAGGAGATGACTGAATGCCTCTTAGAAAACGACACAACACTACACTTATTGACATTCAAAAAAAGATGATTTGTGAAACACCATTTCTCGATGGCTTCAATATTTTTTTGCAATAAATCACAGTCCGATAACGAATTTATCTTGAGGAACAATTTCAAGTCATCAGCAAATAGAAGCTTTTCCGAGGAGATGACATCAACAATATCATTAATAAAAAGAAGAAAAAGTAACGGACCAAGATTGGAACCTTGTGGAACACCCGATGAAGGCGAGAAAACTTTAGAAGTGTGATTACGATATCTTACAAATTGTTGCCTGTGCAACAGATAGGATCTGAGCAAAGAAAGCAGTGCAGGCGAGAAGCCGAAAGTAGTAAGCTTGTCAAGAAGCAGGGAGTGATCAATCTGATCGAAAGCCTTCTGAAAGTCTGTGTATATGACATCAACTTGCCCACCACCATCTATAACCTCCGCAACGAACTGTTTGAAGGAAGCCAAGTTGGTAGTGGTAGATCTCTTCCTCATAAAGCCATGTTGATTAGGAGAAATGTATTGCTGAACAGAAGAATAAATTTGTCCATAAAGTAAAGATTCAAACACTTTGGCGAAATTGCACAATAAGGAAATCGGTCGGTAATTCCTTATATCTGTCTTATCGCCCTTTTTGAAAATAGGAGTGACGAATGACTTTTTCCACAATGTAGGAAATGAAGACCGCTGTAGGATCAGATTGAAGATCCTCTGCAAAGGTTTGCTGAATGCAGAAGCACAGTCACGTAACAGGAAGCTGGGAACGCCATCGACGCCAGCAGTTAAAGAGTCTTTAGAGTGCTTCAAGGCACGACAGATCTCTTCCTGAGACATATGAAGAACGGAAACGGACGGACCAAGAGAAGAACTAGAGGAAGCGGGTCTGTTAGAATTGTTGGATCGAGTATAAACCGAACCAAAATATTCAGCGAATGAGTCGACAATGACCTGTGGTGTAGAAAGTTCGACGTCATCAATTTTCATAGCTCCAGGTATTCGGGTGTTGTTTCTCTTTCGGTTTATAAATGACCAGAACTTCTTAGGATCAGAGGAAATGCCGCTTTCCATGTTCTGAATGTATCTTTTATAAGCACAAGTTACAAGTTTCTTCACATGTGAGCGTTGATGCATGTAAAGATAACGTTGATGCCGCATTTTGTACTTTTTGTAACTATTAAACAGCGCATTTTTACGGCGGATCGAGCTTATGATGTTAGCATCAAACCATGGCGGGTAGGAGCGAGAGGATTTAAACTTCACCTTGGGGACAGTCTGATCAAAAATACCATATAGTATGTTGTAAAATATTGAACCAGCCTCCTCAACATCCACCGCTGAGTCGAGAGCTGACCAGTCTTGTCTTCCGATCAATTCGTACATAAGAGGAAAATTAGCTTTCCTGAAGTTACGGACTCCCGCACGATGATCACCATTCATGGAGAAATTCCGAGATGACTTACTTTTCACGCCAATGTCAACACACAAAGCTGGATGGTACACATCTTCATTAACAAGTGGACAGAGAGCCCTGTCGACAGTACAGGGCAAATCACAGAAAATGAGGTCCAGTAGACGCCCCTGGCTGTTTAGAATGTTGTTACACTGCTTAAGGTTCTGAAAATCGACAAAGTTGCGTGAAACATTTGAAAAGTTGTTATCAGTGGCTAAACTAAAGTGCGGGGTTTTATGGACAAGAAGTAATTTTTTCGGGCATTTTTACGTTTTTCAAAATATCTCATGCAAGATATAAGATATTCCAGAACTGTTTGGTGAACCTTCAAAAACATGAATTCAGAAATATATGTTGAGATTCACAAGCCTCTAGCATTTTTGTTTCTTCAGATATAAATTTTTCAATTTTTCAACTTTATTTTTCACCCCGTATACGCTACTTGTCAAGTCTGCCTCACATTCAGGTAATTGACGAATATGTGTGCCATGTTTCAAAACTTTATCACAAAATGCAGAGTTTTTTCTTTTAGTACCCGGACTAGGGGATATTTATGACTGGGATATTATTGCCGGGGAAATTTTTGGTCTGGGGAATTTTGTCGCGAGGATATTTTCAACTGAAATATTATTGCCGCGATATATTTTTGTTTGGAATATTTTGTCGCCCCACCGTTGAAGTACAGGTCCATGATCTCATCTAGAAAAAAAAATCTAATAAGTTCGTGGCTCGGTTTTTGAGTTCACAATTCTCTACTTTCGGTTTCAAATAATTTTGAAACACCTGTAGGTACCGGTGCGGTGCACCTAGCTGTAGTAAGGTACCTACCTTATTCACAATAATAACTAATTCTATGCTATTTTCCGCAGTCTACGTCTTTGTTGGCGAACACATCGCTCTTATTGACTTCATCAGATGTTTACAACGTCGCAGACTATTGGACACGGGAGATTACGTCGTCATATCCGTGGATGACGAAATTTACGACCCCAACAGGAGGATCAAGATAATACGCAGAGGTAAGCCAATCCAATATAAGTTATTATTTTACCTACCTACCTACCCTTTACCTTTTACGTAGACTGTCGTAGACATGTGCCTATCTATAACCTCCTCTTGTACGTTGGTAAATATTGGCAACTGGCATTCCGGGAAAGATGTACAGAGCCTTCCCACATGGTTGATTTGATTTGCATATAAAATATTTGCGATCGTTCTACTCATCGTGTGAATGCAATCGAGAAAATCGAGTTTTGAAATAATGCAGGATGGTTTATCAAAATCTATGAACAATAATAATACAGGGTGGCCCATTGAAAACGAAACAGACAGATTTTCGTGCATTCGCCTTCATTTTTTCGAAATAAGCTCAGACAAGTCAACTTTGTTTTAAAGGGAAATGTTCAATTGCGATTGATTTAATCGTGGAGTTTCACTCCCGTAGGGAGGGTGGCACCCCCTTCGAAAATTTTAAATAACAATTGGGGTTAAGTGATACATCATTTCAATTCAAAGCTGGTTCAACTGTCTTTATAGCGGTGTTATTTTTTTTTTCGATTCGATGCAAATTTTTCAAGATAATGTTAATTTCAGTATTTTTGGAGGGTTACAGCCCCTTCTAGGAGGCTGGCTCGGAGCTGCCGAACCCAGGACGGAGCTTATGTCCTTCTAGTAAACATGTTAGAGAATACAAACAAATGAGGTGAAGTGCCCGAAAATTTGTCTGTTTCGTTTTCGTTGGGCCACCTGTATAGCTTCCTCATTTCGATGCGCTTTAATGAGAACGATCCCACGTGGTGGCCCTGGACAGTGGTGCTTCCGCCCCGGGAACTTTTTCATGCGGATGTGTTTTCCGTCAAATTCAAATTTGTGAACCAACATTTCTTTTAACGCGATATAGGTGCAGGGTGTTCCAATAATTGTTCTGATACCCTTTATTCAGCTAGAGGAAGTGATGGATTCCTCCTCCTACATGTATTCCGTACAGATTCACCGCACAAAAATAATGATATTTCCATTGGAAATAAAGCAATCAAAATAATCCTCTCACTGAAATTTTACCCATGTTTTGCAGCAGATTCCATTCGCTAGATGAATGCACGTATTTGTAATAATTGACCGACAAAAAAATTCTTTCATAGCAATAAAGGAATCAAAATAATTCTTCAACTAAAAATTGTTCCATTTCTTTCTCTACATTTCACTCGATGGATAAATGCATGTATCTGTAAGGGTTGCAAATTTTCTCAATTCCAAAGTCTACACCGCAGCGTTAAATACCCACATTTTTCAATTAATATTTTACTTTTTTTTTGCAATCACGCGGCCTATACTCATTCGCAGAAAATCAGCTACATTTGCAAAAAAAAACCGATAGCGATACTTACTTTTCAGGAGAAGTTCAGCTACAAGACGGACGAACCGACTATTTGACGATAAATCTTTCAGCTTAGTTTTCGAATATCCATTCGAAAGGGTAACGCACCCACCCTGCACCTATAGAGGAATAAAGAAATTCAATCAGTTCTGTATTCCTTTTATCCAAAGCTGAACAAAGTTTTGTCCATACAAGTATGTAGCAGATGCATGTTACGCAATTCTTTATATTTTCAGCCCCTTTTACCTTTTTTTAGCGCACTTCCCCAAAGGAAATGACGTTTTTTTTTATTTTCCTACATCAATCGAAATTGCTTCCAATTTCGCTCATATTGAAAAACAAGAAATATATTGAAATTCTATAATATACTCCATGCTGCCAGTGTGCCAATATGTTGGCAGCCAAATTTTTACCCTACATACACTTTGTGACTTCCTAGTAATCCCTCTGGGAAACAATTTCAATTCCAAACGCGTCTTTGTTTCCTTATTCAAACAAAAACAATAACACTGAAGGCTTTACGCTTCATGTTAAGCTGCAATTCACAACTCAAACAACTTTTAAATTCCTTCATTCCATCAAAACTTGTGAGGCAATCAAAAATACATCTATTGTATAATAAAAATGAGGCCGTTTTCTGTGTCTCGCAAAAACTCGAAAATTGCTAGATCGATTTGAATTTTTTTTTCCATTGATTCGTCCCAACCGAACCCCAGGGTGGTTTAAAAGGTAAAAGAAAAACGCCGCCACCGCCTCCGCGTACCGCCCCTGACAATAATCTTGAGAATGGCTTGACCGATTGGAATAACTTCTTTATTGTTGTGCTCACCTCAACAATCAATGGAGCGGTTCAAATGGTGAAAAAAATCGCCGCCACCGCCTCCGCGTGCCGCCTCCGACGAGTATGTTGAGAGTGGCTCGACCGATTTGAATAAATGTTTTGTGTTGTTCGCTTCAACACTGGGGTGTTTCTAACCGCTGCCGCCCCCGAATTATTTCAACACTTGGGTGTTTTCGAGATTCGGGAACCGAATGTGAATTAGTACATTTACGCGGCGGGCTGCGTCACGTGCGTCACGTGTGCGGCGGGCTGCCTCACTTGCAAACCGCACTGATGACCAGTGAGCGATGCATAATGCAAACAGTCGTGTTGGCATGTCAGCATTTGATATCTCGATTCGAAAATGATTCGACCGATTTAAAAAAATGTTCGCCTCGATACCGGTGCTTTAAAAATTGCCTGTATCTCGAGAACCGGACAAGATACCTCCAAGCGGCAAAAACCAAAGACGTCCCACTACTTGACAATCCTGGTAAATCATGTCCCGCCAAACCAATATAATCCTCTATTGCATTTGTTTTTGCAGAAATAGTTATCGAGACAAAGGATCAACATGTCTACTTATATACTACTTATTAGATGCTACCGGAAGAAGCGTGGGACGTAGCTCACGGGTCCACCCAGTATATTACTAAATATCGGCATCGTTTTACAACTGACAGAATGTTTTTTCTCGATTTCTTATTCTGCAGTTTCACAGAAGGTAGATCTAAACACACATGTAAAGAAAAAGTCATCAAAGTTTACAAAACAGTTTCTGTTATACATTTTGCCTTTTCCGCGGACCGGGAGAATTGAACTTGAAAACTTACGTTAGGTGGTTAAACCCCACGTCAGGAAAAGTTAACTTATACGCGACAACACGCAATAAATGGCTGGTTTTTTCGCGGCGTTGGTGGTATATGGTGGGTATTATAGGTGGGTAAACCCTGCGCCATCCTTTCTTTTTGTCCTTGATACACACTCTTTTTTCCCATCCACGCGGACTTTTTCCTTGATCCCTCTCTCTTGTGCGGAAATTTATGTGGTAGCTTAAATTTCGTGAAGAAAGGTCTGGCGCTGGTGTACCTACACAATTCAGATTATTTCTTCCAGATTACTTGGATCCTTTCCTGAGCGAGACTTGGGGCAACTTTAGCGACGTAATGGGATTCAGATCGGTCCTGAAGCTGACGCCGTCCCATCCGAGGAACCCCAAATATCGGTAAGTGAGCTTTGTGCGATAGGGGATAGAAATAAAAGTGGAAGTAATGTACAGAGTTTAGGGTGAAAGTGGAGGTTATATTATCATAGTTGAGAAATAGAGTAGACCGTGGTACTACACTAATGCTGGTTTGAAGTACCAACGTAGGCCTCAAGGTTGGGCAAGAAACTCTTGGGAAGAAGCCCGATGTCGATGACAAAAGGCCATTCTTATTTTGCTCAATATTGGCCTCGATAATAATTTTTTGTTCAAAAATGGGGCGGTAGCGCGCGAAAGCTTGGACACATTCTGTAGCATTCAACTGGTGGTGTCGTTGAGGTTGTCTTTCGAAATGTTTTCTTCCATATACTGTTCCATACTTCAAGTAGAAAACTGTAGAAAATGGGTATCTGAAACTGATTGATTAGTCAATTAGCTCTTTTGGTTTTTATTAAGGCCGCTCTATGAAATAACGCAACGCAGCCGCAGCCGCAACGCAGGTTTCTGATTGGCTCGCAAGCCTTTCGCGTCGTTGCGATGGCTTTGCGTATACCTTGCGAGCCAATCAGAAACGCTGCGATCTGCGTTGCGGTTGCGTTGCGAATTTTCATAGAGCGGGCATTAAGTAAGTAGTTACTCGAAAAATTTTTCAAAGATCTACTGTTTTTCAAAAATGATAAAAATATTGAGAATATTTATTATCGGACCAGTTCAATTTCAGAAATAGAATATCTACTGCTTCGAATTTCAAAAAATGATATCGCTGAAACTGCAGAAAAACACTATGTCTCTATCTCTTCCTCACTCATGGTATTTCATGGTCTGTCTTTTAATGTTAATCACCAAGCTATACTCAAATTGTGAACTTTTTCTTTTGCAGGAACGTTTGCGAAAAAATCAAAGCTACATCGGCCAAACCACCATTCTGCGTTCCATATCATCACAGGATATTCGATAGCATATCAGTAAGTTTCTTTTTATTCATTTATCATCGCACTAATTAAAAAATCAGTGGTTCATTCTACGGTATAAGACCAGGAAACGAAACAAGTAGCAGTGAGCGACCACTGTAGTCAGGAAACTCATTTTGTCCTCTTTTCAAAGACTCGCATTGGTACTATAAAAAAAAATTGAAGGCGCTCACGTTGGACGGAAGGGACGTGATAGGCAAAGGCGCCTTTCCACTTTTCTGGTGCCACCTTTCAAAGACTACTCTGAGAAAAATAATTTCCAGTCCATTGTATTATCTTGGAGGTTTTTATTTTGATTCAATAACAAAAGATGAGGAATTTTGGACATTGCATTCTTTTTTTGACAGATGTCAAAGAAAAATGTATGGAAAGTAACTTTTTCGAAAAGAAAACGATATAATGGTATATGCCGATCAGCTTTTAAATTCAGCACTAGAACGGTAATTTTCTTATGCCAAGTTGGCAATTCTGCGATAATTGGGGATGCTCAAAGGACCCCGCACACAATACACTGAAAATGGCTTTCGGTTAAAATCGCTAATTTTTTGATATTTTGTAGTTCATGTCATGCTGATCAAAGATTGATAAGTCAAAAACCTCTGTAAATTACCGTTTGCTGGGAAAAAAATTCGAAAGTTGAAAAAATGGAAAATTTTCAACATTTCTCCGGTCATCTTTTCAGAGAAATCCTTTAAGAGGTAGAATGATTTTGACTACTGCGCAGCAACCTGTAGTCCTAATTTTCATTTTCAACCTGTCACGGTTGACAGGTGACATGAATGACATATTTTTCTGACATTTTCAATATTTTCATGTAAAAATGGAATCATGTACATTTTTTTACATCCAGTAAGTTGATTTTGGAGCCATGTCATACCCAGTTTAGCAGTTCGGCCTTGACGTCATGTGAAATAACAGTTTTTTGGAAAAAAATCTCTTACCTGTTTTTTCAGATCTTACAAGAAAAAAACCTGAAGCTCACTAATAAAAATAAATCAAGTTATATTTATGTATATCAATGCTTCTGTCAAGGTCTTTTCGGTCTTGCGGTGTTATGTTTCTTATCTTATGTGTCAGTTGGCGCAAGATTTCGATGAATGTCAACCAATAAAATATCTCTCAGACAATTTCAATGAAACGTGAGGAAAATTGTCTTTCGGCTGTTATCTTCCATCTCGTCGCCAATGTCCTTTCACCGTCTGTGTCAATACTAATCTATAAATAGATAATACGCAAACCCACTACAGAGAGAAATGATCAATGAGACACACATCTAGACAGAAATATCTTTTGACTTCAAGTGTAAGATATTTAATGCAATTTAATTTTATGTAATGCACAAAGTTCCTGGTGCATGATAGTTAGGCACCTTTTTTTTTCAAATAGTTTCAGGAACAATATTTCACTTCATCTTGATTTTGCCGACTGGATGTTCGCAAACCCCCCCTGTTGGACCGGCCCTGCTCTTGAAAGTTCATCCGATAGATCCTGTCATAACTTATTACCAAGTCAATGGATATTTCTGTCTAGAGTGTCTCATTTCTCTCTGTAGTGGGTTTGCATATTATCTATTTATAGATTAGTATTGACACAGACGGTGGATGGACATTGGCGACGAGATGGAAGATAAGAACAGCCGAGGGACAATTTTCCTCACGTTTCACTGAAATATGAGAAATATGAAATATGAATTGTCCGAGAGATATTTTATTGGTTGACATTTATCGAAATCTTGCGCCAACTGACACATAAGATGAGAAACATAACACCGCAAGACCGAAAAAACCTTGACAGAATCATTGATATACATAAATATAACTTGATTTCTTTTTATTAGTGAGTGTCAGGTTTTTTTTGTGAGATCTGAAGAAACAGGTGAAAGATTTCTTCCAAAAAACTGTTATTTTACATGACGTCAAGGCCGAACTGCTAAACTGGGTATGACATAGGTCGAGAATAATCTTACTGGATGTAAAAAAAATGTACATGATTTCATATTTTTACATGAAAATATTGAAAATTTCAGAAAAATATGTCATTCATGTCACCTGTCAACCGTGACAGGTTGAAAATGAAAATTAGGAGTACAGGTTGCTGCGCAGTAGTTAAAATCATCCTACCCCTTGAAGGATTTCTCTGAAAAGATGACCGAAGAAATGTTGAAAAGGACCCCGCACGATTCTTATGGAAAATGGCTCCCGGTTAAATTCTCTAAATTTTTGATATGTTGTAGCTCATGAGATACTAATCAAATACCGTGAACCCCAAACTCAAATAATGGACAGTTTTTTACCCACAGGGGGTTGAAGTTGGAGGTTTTGACGGCTTCAAAATGATATTCTGACGTAAATAAAAGCTTTTGATTTGGTTTCTCTTCAAGATGTGTTTTATGCTAAATGTATTTATTTGACAGAAAAATATCAACCCCCTTCTCCACCCCCATCCCCTATCTACCATCACAAAATTCGAGATTACTCCTAAAAGCCATGCGGATGGCTTATGTGGTTTAAATTATGAATTTTGACATAAAAATTATTTTCCACCCCTAATGTTGGGGTGCCGATTTTCCAATTTTCCTCGGTTAATTTGGCTGAATTTTTGGTATTGTGTACTTCTAATTCTGCTGAACAAAAAGTTCCCAGGTCAAAACTTATTCCTATAGACAGTTTTCGTTCTACAGGGGACTGAATTTGAATATTTGAGAGCATAAATATTGAACTTCAGTCCCCTGTAGAACAAAAACTGTTCATAGGAATGAGTTTTGTTATAAGAACTTTTTGTTCAGCAGAATGAGAAGTACACAATACCAAAAATTCAGCCAAATTAACCGAGGAAAATTGGAAAATCGGCACCCCAACATTAGGGGTGGAAAATAATTTTTATGTCAAAATTCATATATTAAATCATAGAAACCATCGGCATGGCTTTTGAGAGTAATCTCGAATTTTGTGATGGTAGATAGGGGATGGGGGTGGAGAAGGGGGTTGATATTTTTCTGTCAAATAAATACATTTAGCATAAAACACATCTTGAAGAGAAACCAAATCAAAAGCTTTTATTTACGTCAGAATATCATTTTGAAGCCGTCAAAACCTCCAACTTCAACCCCCTGTGGATAAAAAACTGTCCATTATTTGAGTTTGGGGTTCACGGTATTTGATTAGTATCTCATGAGCTACAACATATCAAAAATTCAGAGAATTTAACCGGGAGCCATTTTCCATAAGAATCGTGCGGGGTCCTTTTCCATTTTTTCATTCGAATTTTTTCCCCAGCAAACGGTAATTTACAGAAGTTTTTGACTTATCAATCTTTGATCAGCATGACATGAACTACAAAATATCAAAAAATTAGCGATTTTAACCGAAAGCCATTTTCAGTGTAATGTGTGCGGGGTCCTTTGTAATGTTGGATCACTTTTTCCCTAGATGACCTTGAATTTTTATTGTCAACCGAGTACAGCGCTGTTGCAAGATTGTATAAACGTTCAAGGCGTCTTGATTTTGGTAGATTTTCGCCAGTTTAAATGGGCGACTGGTGGAATGTTTTTTCCAAGGTTTTTTCAAATGAAATAATAAATTACGTTGAGGAAACTGTTCTAATTTTTGGTCAAAAATAAAGGTCAATAGCTGATATCCAAAATTAATCTGTGCCTTTTAAATTTAACACTAGGTGATAGATTTTACAAGCTCTCGAAGGTAATAATCGAAAATTTCACAATTTTTCTGAATTAATTGCTATGCCTGTACTAAGGATACAATACTAGTGACAACGTAAATCAACTTATATAGTGCAATAGTACCTGGTATCACTATATGTAGGTACTTAAGATACATTGATACTATAACTAAATATATACAACAATTCTTGAAAACCTGTGAGATGAATTAACTTCAGCTACAGCATTCGCTCGAAGATCTATAGGCAAACCACAGAAAAACTGCTCGACGTAGCTTTAATGCAAAAAAAAAGGAAAAGATGTCAGCGAGGCTGATATCAGTGGCCATCTTAGGGAACAGAGGGTAGAGTAGATGCAGCAAGTGGGCGAGTGCGAAGTTGACGATGGAGATGTTGAGGAACTACAGGTCTAGCTCAGATGCAGTTTTTGATAGCCATTGTCCGCGGACACCTACTTCGCGACGATGTGGTTCATGGTCTGGTTCTCAGTTCCACACTCAGAACTCGGATCTTCTACATATCCTCACTGATAGAACTGATATCTGCATTTTCCCTGCCCTGTTCGT
This sequence comes from Anaspis maculata, assembly GCA_949128115.1. Taxonomy (NCBI): domain Eukaryota; kingdom Metazoa; phylum Arthropoda; class Insecta; order Coleoptera; family Scraptiidae; genus Anaspis; species Anaspis maculata. The sequence continues at coordinate 50,747,287 of OX421966.1, read as the reverse complement.
ATCCTATTGAATCCATACTTTCCTTGGAAGGGAGAAGCTCTTCGGATCCTCCACAATCGCTCTGTTCTTGACGGCGGCTTCAGTATCCCATATTTCCTTCCAGTGTCTTTTCATTTCAAAATCTGCAGCATGGATTTTTGGCTGCGATGTTCAAAATTGGCAGCCAGAAAGTCTGGGTAGATTTGACAACTCCAGCAATGATTCTCAATGCTTGGTTAAGAATGACGTCAATGATGTTGTGTGTGTGTGCTATTCATTCAAACAGGAGCGTAGTATTCCGCTGTCGACTAGACCAAGACAATGGTGGATATCCGAAGAGTAGTAGCGTCGACACTCCATGTAGTTCTCGCAAGTCTCTGAACCAGGTTCATTCGTGTCTTCGTCTTGGCAGTGAGTCTCTCCAAGTTGATCTTGAAGGATAATGTTTGGTCGAAGGTCCCACCGAGGTACTTGGAGTGGGACTGTGCTGCAGATGAAGTCCGGCCATCAAAGCTGACATTGAGGTGACGAACTGCTTCTGTCGTTCAGATGAATGGCTCTAGTCTCTATCTCCAGAGAGTTCGGATTCAATCCTCATTTCTGAAAGACGACAAAATTCTGTTGGAAAATCGTAATACATATTTATTATGTGCAGAAATATCATAGTGAAAAATCACAGAATCGGCGGGTTTTTATTTTGCACATCTGTGTTATTTGTCCAAAAAGTTCGTTTTCAGTTTTGACAAAAAAATACAAGATAAAACTTTGGATCAAGTTTTCATTTTTGGCTGGTCATAATCTACTCACTGTTCGACTGAATTGGTTCAAATTCATTTCATGGCTTGTCTCTGTTGACAGAAGGGCTGGCCTAAAAAGCTAAAATTACAGAAGCCAACTTTTTGCAATCGAGTCACATCGCAGGTCAACCATTAAATTTGCCTCAATATGGCTCGAACCCGATAACAGTATTCCCAAAAATGTAAATTTGACCAAATAACACAGGGATACATTTTTCCGAATCTGCGGCCCTAGACTTTGATTTACCCAGTAATTCTTGACAAGTTTTAACAGAGGAATATTGCTGGTAAATCTAAACAAAATTGAAATCCCCTATCTGCCATTGGTCTATGTAACGTTAATGAATAACCTTATAGCGTGGAGACCTCAGGTGATAATAAGCGCCGCAAAGCAAGAGCGCCTTTCTCTGGTGGTGATTCATGCGTGGCCCCAAGCCGTTGGTAATTTGTGGAAATTCCCTGGAATCCCGTGGCTATCCATTTAATTTGAAGAAATCGTATCCGGTGGAAATCCCGTGGTAATCCCGTGGCAATCCATCACAATCCGTTGACGTTCTGATGTCCCAGTAATTCACCCGAGGATTCACCCCATGATCATTTGCATCTGAAGTCAACTTTGAATGAAAGAAAAAATTTACATGAACTTAAGTACTCAGACAAGAGTGTTACTCGTACTTACCTTATAAATATACAGGCAGAACCATGAATATAGCAATAGCAGAACCGAGGGCAGAACACTTAATGAAATTTTCCCAGGAATGTAAACAACTATGACACTCACCTGACATCATGACAAACAACGGCCAAGGCAACAGGGCAGCGGATATGATGCAAGGAGACGCCAGAACTGGCATTTCTTGTCAAAATTTTATAACCTCTTTGAGCTCAGCCCGTTTTCGCGCAACTTGGTCTATGAGCGTCCGTTACACTCTAGGCAACATGGCCAACCGCGTTTTATTTTCTGCTGAATTTAAAACGTGATCGGCATATAGGTATATTATGATATTCTATTGTTCTCTGAACTTTTCTAAATCAATGAGTAACGGTCGCCAAAATGAACATTGCCCCTGAAAAACCCACGAAATAAATTTTCAAAGTAAGCCGCGCAAGCTAAGCTGGTTCTGCGCTCAGTTCGAAGTCCAGTAAAATAAGACGATTTTAATGCCAAAGTTGGAACTAATTAGGGGCTCGATAAAAAAAAATGGCAATGTAGAGAATGAAAAACTGGATGAGAAAAGTCAAAGTTTTATTTCCAACCACCAACCATGGAAAAAATGAAGAAGATGGAAAAAACATGCGCCGCGGCATTTCTTCTGAAACGGTGAGAGATAAGTAAAAACTGTAAAAAATAAAGTTGTAGAAAACTCAATAACCTACAAAAAAATCCAGGGGGCATTATGTCTAACTTCTTCAGTTTAGACGTTAATCGCGATCAAAGTTGCACGCCTGTCCAGTGAAGTGGAGAAACTGTCCGCGTTACATTCCTCCTTGAATGCTGCCAGAATGGCAAGAGATATTCGAAAATTGTGAGCAACAAAGTTGTAGAGAATTGAATGTTTCACTAGAAAATCTTCGAGGCCAATAGGGTGATTGCATGTAGAAGGAGTTTATGGCAAAATGTCAATAGAGTGACACTATTATCTTTCAAGTTATCGTTCTTTTGTTATCTGTCAAGTTTCATCCATATCGGAGTCAACGTCAACCGAACTAACCTCACTAAAAACTATTATTTTCACGTGTTTTGTTCACATACTGTTTTGTTTGACGTTTAAGAGATCGAGATTGTGATTTCTAATCATTCTAGCAATGCCCCTTACACCTGTTGTGTGTTATGTGCCCCAATGCAATTCCCTAACAAATGTGAAAACGTAGCTCGATCCTTGCGCTGCCTGCCGGTGATCAGACGAACGAATTTCATGCAATCACCCTATTATTAGCTCTTCTAGTTTAGCCGTGAACCACATTCGAAATTGCTCAACAATCTTGTTGATGAAATGGTTCTTTTGGAAAACTTACGGCTAAACTAGAAAAGCTCATATTTGGCCTAGAAGATTTTCTAGTGAAACATTTAATTCTCTACAACTTTATCGCTCGCAATTTTCGGATATCTCTTCCCGTTCTCGCAGCATTCAAGGAGGAATATCACGCGGACAGTTTTCCACTTCACTGGACCGGCGCGCAACTTTGAACGCGATCAATGGCTGAACTGAAGAAGTTAAACATATGCTACCGAGGACTTTTTTGTAGATTAGCGAATTTCCTACAACTTTGTCTCTGACAGTTTTCACACATCTCTCACCGTTCTCTGACCGTTTCAGAAGAAAGACCTTGGCGCATGTTTTTCCATCTTCTTCATTATGTCCATGGTTCCCGGGTTAGTTGGAAATGAAAATTTGGTTTTCCTGATGCAGTTTTCAATTCTCTACTTTGCCATTTTTTTTTCACCGACCATTCGACCGCCTAATTAGTTCCAACTTTAGCATAAAAATCGCCTCATAAATACTGAGCGCAGAATCAGCTTGCGCGGCTCGTTTTTTAAATTTATTTCGTGGATTTTTGGGCAATGTCCACTCTGGCGACCATGATTCATCGAATCAGAAAAGTTCAGGGAACAATTTATCAAAAAATTGATAAAATCGACGATATACAGCGTGTCCCAGTGAAGTGGAATCACCTTCATATTTTCATCCCTGGCACTTCTTCAGAAAATTCATTCAAGGGATCCAACGATTTTGACCATTGCGGATGTGTTGATGACATCAGTTTTTTATTGCCAATTACATTTTTTGACGAATGACAATTTTTTTGACTTTTTTTGACATATTTTTTTAATTTGCAGCAATGAAAACTAGATATTTTTCTCACTACTAGCTGTGAAGTAGGCCGTTATTGACCTGTTTAGAGGTCGTGAAGTGATTTTTTACAACCAGTACGCTGACTGTCACATTATTAATCGCCTGTCACTATTATTAACCTCCTGTCACATTTTTAACCTCCTGTCAGTCCTGTCACATTCCATATTCTTGAAAAATCTTTACAAATCAGGATTTAATGTTTGCTAGTAGTGAGAAAAATAGTATATAAACCACGGTTGTGAACGCTGTTATAGCTTTGGCGCCTTATATCCCTCAGCTGCGCTTCGGGATTTAAACAGGCGCCGCAGCTATAACAGCGTCCTTCACAACCTTGGTATATAATATACTATTTCGTGCTGCCATAACCGAAAATGACAATACACGCTCGGTGTCCTGCACTGTAATATTCAGAAAAAGATCTAGAGCGGCAAAGTAAAAAGTACACGTGAAAAATAAACTAACCTCGCAAAATCATTCACAATTCAAGAGAGATCACGTTTCCAATGTTATAGCTTAAAATTTTCGGTTTTAATCAGTTAAAATTATAAATAATCACTTTGAAAATTGACAATTTAGGGTCATTTTTCGAATATCTGTTGGTACAATTGCAGAATGATTTTTGTCGTTTTGTGGCGCGAAGGTTTAAAAGTGATTAATTTATGCCATTTCCCGTGTTTCGTCGTCACACAAGACACTAGAGCTCAGTGATTTCGGGATTTTTGGGGGATGGCCCTTCTAATTGACCTTTCCAATTTTAGGAGATAGAAAGTACATGGTTTTTCGAGGTCACCTTTGACGTTTTGACGTTTATGACGTTTGGACGTTTCGTTTCTGACTTTTGCGGGAATTTTGAATCGGTTAGCTATACTGTTCCCATTATCATGTGGGGAAAGTCACTAGAGCCCATAAGGGAGTTTTTAATGGACGAAGTAATAGAGTTTTTTCGTAGTAAGATGCACGTGTCTGGTGCAGCGTGATCCCTGGTGGTGCTGGTGCAGCCACACTTCCATCAAGTTTGGGTCTTTCCTGAACCGGTGCATGGTGATGCCGGGTGTATTCGTCTTATTCTCGCACTCGCATAGAGCGACACAACACCCTTGAACCATTTCTGTAAGTCTTCTCAGTTTTCCACTACATATAACACACTTATTGGTAAGAACGAGGGTAAGAACAAGTGAAATCATGGAATCCACGCTGAAATCAAATAAATACACGACAGAGCGCTTGTCAGATTCGAAAAATTTCCCATTGTCAGAAACGAAATGTCATATCTCAAGAAACATAGGACGCTTTCCAATAACTGCGACAAGACGGATACACAATGTCAAAGTGCACTTGCCAGCTCAATTCTAAACTCAGCCTCGCCAATGTTTCGATTGTGTCGACATGTGGTGCTACTACTGCTATTGGAACGCTAGCTGTGTCAAATTGTGTTTATATGTGTCGAATTGTGCCCTTATACGCCTTATTGGGAAGCGCCCAATGACCTCGATTAACCGTATCTTATACGCATGACGTCACAGTAAAGAGAGACAACGGAAAATTGGAGACCTCAATTGGGGAGGGGAAGGGCGGTTTTAAGCAAGAAAATTCAAACATAGGACGCAATTTTTCAAATCGACATTTGACACACAATAATCTGCATCTAGTAGGTACATGCCTCGTGCCTTGGTGATGGATGGCAGAAGTACCAACTTGAAATGATTATTGCGATATGATCTTATTTATTTGTAATTTTATTGAAAGCAGCACGAAAAACGATGTATGCTACTCGCGCTGAAAACGGCATAGCATAACTCTCTTACATGCAGCTCTCGGCCTAGGGCCTCGAGCTGCATTCACGTTCGTTATGCTATGCCCGGTTTTCGGCGCTAGTAACATAATAGTATTTTATGTTACTAGCGCCGAAAACCGGGCATAGCATAACAAACGTGAATGCAGCTCGAGGCCCTAGGCCGAGAGCTGCATGTAAGAGAGTTATGCTATGCCGTTTTCAGCGCGAGTAGCATACATCGTTTTTCGTGCTGCTTTTAATATAATTACAAATAAATAAGATCATATCGCAATAATCATTGGAATAAATTTCAAGTTGGTACTTCTGCCATTTATCACCAAGGCACGAGGCATATACCTACTAGATGCAGATTTTTGTGAGTCAAATGTCGATTTGAAAAATTGCGTCCTATGTTTGAATTTTCTTGCTCAAAACCGCCTTCCCCCTCCCCAATTAGAAGGGTCATCCTCCAATAATCCCGAAATCACTGAGCTCTAGTGTCTTGTGTGACGACGAAACACAGGAAATGGCATACATTTATCACTTTTAAACCTTCGCGCCACAAAACGTCAAAAATCATTCTGCAATTGTACCAACAGATATTAGAAAAATGACCCTAAATTGTCGATTTTCAAAGTAATTATTTATAATTTTAACTGATTTAAACCGAAAATTTCAAGCTATAACATTGGAAACGTGATCCTTCTTGAATTGTGAATGATTTTGCGAGGTTAGTTTATTTTTCACGTGTACTTTTTACTTTGCCGCTCTAGATCTTTTTCTGAATATTACAGTGCAGGACACCGAGCGTATATTGTCATTTTCGGTTATGGCAGCACGAAAAATACTAATTTCTCAGCATAGTAACATATTTATTGTTTTCTCATTATCCTGTCACTGAAAACTGACAGTTGATTTGTCCGGAAGAAAACGAAATAGGATACTACTGTTGGTTGAATTTGACGACCGCAGAAGATCCTAAAGAGAAATTTGTGACATCTCAACAACATGCATTCGAACAAGAACCCGGTCTGTCAGAACTCAAAGCCTTGTAAGTCAAATCAACGTGTCCCAGGAAAATGAAATCACCTCCATATTTTTTCTCTAGCATTTTTTCTGAATTAAAGGAAAAAAATTATGTTACTATACCGAGAAAAATACATAGTTTTTATTGCTGTGAATTGAAAAAAAAGTTGTCAAAAAAATGACAAAAAATTTGACATCCGTCAAAAAATAATTATAATAATAAAAAACTAAGGTCACCCACAGATCCGCATTGGTCAAAGTCGAAGGAATTTATTGAAAAAGTTACAAGAAAAAAATATGGAGGTGATTCCACTCCCCTGAGACACGCGGATTTTGTTAACAAGGCTTGTTAACAAGGCTGAGTTTTGACATATCGGGCTTTTGTTCGGATGCATGTTGTTGAGATGTCACCAATTTCTCTTTGGGATCTTCTGCGGTCGTCAAATTCAACCAACAGTAGTATCCTATTTCGTTTTCTTCCGGATCAACTGTCATTTTTTAGTGGCAGAATGCTGACAGTTACAAAAAATACGTTGCCATGTGGAAAAATAACTAGTGTTCTTATTGCTGCAAATTAAATAAAATTTTTCGGTCATCCGTCAAAAATTATAATTGACAATATAAAACTAATATCACCAACTCATCCGCAATGGTAAAAATCGTTATACCCCTTGGAGGAATTTTCTGAAAAAGTGCGAGGGAAGAAAATATGGAGGTGATTCCACTGCACTGGGACATGCTGTATGTACCATTTTCCAGTATACCGTTTTCTTTTCGAAAAAGTGATTTTTCATGTTTTTCTTCAACATCTATCAAAAAAATAGTTCAATGTCCAAAATTCCTTATATTTTGTGGTTGAATGAAAAATAGATCTTCAAGATCGGACAATGGACTAAAGGTTTTTCTCGGAGTGAGTCAAAAGTAAAAATTTTTGAAAAATTGTAATTTCGGAAAAAAAAACGATGAATACCAGGTTGACTAATTTTATGTCTCTACAACATATTTAAAATTTATGGAAATTCGTCACCATTAGTGTAGAAAGTGACCGTTTAAGGGAATGACTCGAATATTATACTGAACGAAATAACGAATGCGTTGGATACCATGAACAAAGAGGCATTCAAGGTAAAAATAAACTACTTAGTAAATCATAAAAACACATACCTACATACATAATTACACTATACAGGTGTCCAGAAATTGGCGGAAAAGCTCTTCAGTATGTTGTAGGGGGCCCTTCAGGGAATTCCGGAAAAATGTTGAAAAAATTCTTCGACTTTCATTTTTGGGGTTATCAAGAGTCAAGGAACGGCTTGAACTCTTCTAGTTTTCTTAATTTAAAAGATATCAGTTTTCTATTATTGACGGCAGAATTATGATAAAGTATTGAATTTTATTTTATTTACAGGGTGAGTCAGAAACTAAGAAAATTTATCTCAATTTTTCCAAATTTATCCTAATTGATCATTCAATCTGATTAAGAAAATTATTATTCGAAGGACCACTTTTTGACCCTTAAGGACGGCATTTCCTAGCATAAAAAATGGGTGAAACAGACTGCGGATAAGCTGTAGAGCGAAAGAGAAACAGATAGATTCTTGTGGCATGAGTTTCTGCCAAATCTGAGCAGCTAAAAATGTAATAAAAAAAATGAGTCATTCAAATCTGGGCTGGCAAGAGAATAAAAGACTTTTTTTGAAAAAAATATAAAAATGTTGAAAAATTTTCTTTGAGTTTTTCGAATTTTGAATTTTTTAAATACTTATTGATTTTCATTCTGGATTTCAGACTACTTTGCTTTTTTGCAAGTCTCTTACTCCACTGATTCTCATGAAACTCACGTTTAAAGAAGAAACACTAGGAAATGTCCTTAAGGGCGTCAACCATGAAAGTCGAATAATTTTTTTATCATCATTTTAGAACTCTCTGAAGACTCCACAACGTGCTGCAGAGCTTTTCCGCTATTTTCCAGACACCCTGTAGAATTTAGTTGAATTGGCCTACCTCAGCCAAAAACACAAATTCAAAACCCCTATTTTTCCTCTTGGCTCCTTAAAGTAAACCCCGCGAAATATCTCTTGATCCTTGATCCCAACTAAGCTTCACTAATTGGAAAACAAATTTATTCTATGCAGATTTGTCTACTGCGTATTTAGAAAGAATGGTCGCCACTTTCATATGTATGTATTACAAATATGTCTGAAAACTCTCTCCGCTCCAAACCTGTGAAGCTCTAACCAACAGTACAGATTTATAAAGTCCTCTTTCATAAAAGGGAGAACACATTGTTGGCTATTTGTCGTGCTTTTTTACGAGCAAATAGCAATAAGCACTTGATGACATATGATTTATTTTCCTTATGTGCTCCAGGTCCCTATTCAAGCCGCCTATTTGTACGACGCCGTCATGATTTATGCCAGAGCTCTGACGGAAGTATTCGAAAACAACGAGGACCCCAGGAACGGAACTGCCGTCCTCCACAGGATAGTGAACAGATCCTACAGGTCTATTCAGGGATATGACGTAATATTTTATACCATACCTACTTACACTTACCTATACTCTTTCTTTTGCCACCGCGTTAGCTATCACGTTACCAGTGTATACTATCTTGTTGTTTGTGAATCACGTGGAAATTGAAAAACCGTCTGTTTCCCTTGTCGTTTCCTTCACAAAAGCATTCCGTCTTTTATTGTCGCGCCGCTTATTGGTTGTCAGCGCCACAGCCATGCGATCTTGTATCGTCGTCGGATGTAGGCATCAAATCATAATCCATTCCATTTGTTGGATCCATTGGACTTAGAATCGAAGCAAGTGGTGGAAAATGTGAATTATGCTGGTATGTCTGCTTTCTGATGGGTCGACTTCATCCAACATTTCAAGGTTACGCGAAGGATTGTGTTGATTGCGTCGTAAAACTGCCACCTTAACTAGGCTGCCGTGTCCTTGGTTGTGTGAAGACTACTGAAGTAATGGATGGTCGCGGATGCGAGCGATGCAAGCGAGCAATAGCTACAAAAAGTACTTCACTTGAAGATAGCGTGCTCACATTGTGAGTCTTCCAAGGATATTTGATTTTTTTTTTATCCAAAATTTGAGCACACGGTTTACAAGCTTTCTTTTAAACGAACGATTAAATTATGATTAACTGGCCATACAGCATAACAAACGTTGCAGTGTCAAAGTTGATAGAAATCACTACAACTGGCACAACATAATTATTTTCAATGTTTTTCGACGCATCAACTACGAGGTTATAAGCATCGACGGGACATTCAGTGGGTTTTTGGTATACAATTCTATTATACTTGAATTGCTTACTTTTGACTATGTGAGGCCTCAGTACTCTGATTGCACTCAACCCTGTAGTCAGAAATCCAGTTTTTCTCTACCTAACCGGTGTAGTCAGACAGATTCAGATATGGCATAGTAAGGTCGGAACAATTTTTGGAACAATCGGGCAACACAAAATATCCATGGACGGGGCGAGATTTGAACCCGCGCGGTATAACACGACTGGCTTGGCGCACCAACACCTAAACCACTCGGCTACCGCCGCTGCATAATTTTTCTTATTATCTGATATTTTACCATTCAACGATTATTATGCTTGTTGTCTGAAGTGAGATCATACGAAATGATAATGTCGTCCAGTTTTCAGACCATCCAACCTTATAAAAAAATCACAGCTTTCCATGATCCAAAAACAATAGGAATGTATGATAACTATTTTCCGTTCAGTTTTTATTTTCAACACAGCAGAAGAGCAGGTGAGAGCGAGACCAAGACATCAGGAAATGAATGGTGAAATTAAAGCCACAGCCCAAAATTTCACGATTAGACTTTTTTTGTTTCTTTTCTCGCTGCGCTCGGCGCTTAAACTTCCATTCTCCGTCACATGAAGTCTCACTCATACCCCTAATACAATAAATATCTATTTTCATCAATAATATCCTCCACAAAGTACCTATCTTCCTGCGGTGCCGGTGAGCCGACGAGGTCCGTCTGTCCAAGGTACACATAATAATTATGCGAATGTGACATCGTAACGGATTTTCTTACTGTACGATTTTCCCCGTCATATTACAGCACGGTGGAAACTGTCTGGTAAGCACAGCATGGCAATCTGATAATCTCCACAAAGTATAAGAATGTCGTTTGGAAAACTCCGGCATTAATTTTAAATGAAAAAATATGAAATACATAGGTATTTACATAGGTATTTACCTCGTGAATGTGATTTGAGGTAACTACGTGGTTCTAAAGCTCCTACGATATTATTCTCTCTAATCACAATAAGGCCGTCGGTTAAATTGAAATATTGACAAAATTTATGAGTATTTCCATTTATGTGCTCGCCGCCGTTATTTAGAATGTCACATTTAATTGAGGTGAAATCAAACCATTCAAAAAATTAACTAAGAAAAATGTCAAAAATCAATTTTCAAACACAAAAATTTGATTATCAAACCAGTATATCATCGCTGCAATTTTACGATCCTTGTAACCAGGTACACAGCACTTTTTATCACGAACTATATGTGTTTTCATGTCAACAATAACGTTGTTACAACGTTAGTGTTGTTATAACCAACGATAAATTATTAACAAAAACAGAACCACAATAATTCCTGTTTCATTCCTGTCAAGCGCCACACAATGGATACAATGATAACTTTTAGCCAAGTCGAGAACCATTCCTGTCGGGCCACCAGCACCATAACACCATAACATAATAAGTCCAGTGTCGGCGATACGCATTATGAAAATAAATTAATCATTTTCGGTTGCAAATGACACTACCATGAGTTAGAATTTTTCGATCAAATCAAATTTTTGTTTATGATGGAAGCTGTTGTACTTAGGACACAATGCAAGCGGGAAAAGAATACTAACTGTAAAAAATAGAACCGAATGCTGCAATAGTAGCTTAATCTTCCATTTCCTGGGACGACGCTGGTCACCCCTCGGTCACACAACGTTACAGGCGTTCGTTACAGCCACTGATGCCATGAACCGAATTCACTCCCATGTGTGGTTCTGCGTTAGTTGTGTGTTGTGATGTAGGCGCGAGAATGGAAGTTCCACTTCAAAAATTATGCATACCCTCAACTCTGGAATTCCACTGACAGCGTTCATACAGGGTGGATTCTGTCACCCCATGGCCTGCTGTGCTGAAAATAAAAGCTGAACGCACAGTAGTGCCAAATTTTATGCCATTTTCGCGAATGCAATCGGTGGTAAAAGAAACTCACAAAAAGACGTAGACTACAGCATTTATAGTTAGTGAGACTGGGGACATTTAACACTTCAGGGATGAAATGTGGCAAATTCATAGTTGGTTGAGCGTGATCTGTGTTTTATAGGTATTTATCGATGGAAACGGAGATGCAGAAGGCAATTTCACCGTCGTGGCGCTGCTGGACGACACGGAAATGAACGGAACTTTGAGGATGAGCATGCAGCCCGTCGGGTATTTCCAATATAAACTTAATGGGAGCAACATTGGCTCAGCTCTGCCTGTAAGTTGTGTTTTCTTACCTTAAAAAAATGTTTATCAAATGTCTCTTGGTTGAGAAATGAGCAAAAAATATTTGCCTACAACAACAACAAATACTGAACTGTCCTGCATGTTTCTTCAGGAATTCAAATATTTGAATGTGGATCGACCAATCCAGTGGGTGGGAGGCAAACTGCCCAGAGCGGAGCCACATTGCGGTTTCAACGGTGAGAAATGCATCTACAAGATCGACTGGAGGCTGATGGCCAGCATGTCTTTGGTTTCCATCATTGTTTTGATCGGAATCCTGTTTTGTGTCAAGTAAGCATTGTGTAAAGCATATTTATCTTTGAAATATTGGTAACTCAACAAAAGGAGACAATATTTTTGAGATGCATTGAAGCGAATGCAGCATTTTGTCACTGTACTCTGGCTCACCAACAGGAATAGTAAATGTCTGTCATGGTAAATGTCAGAATAATGATATACTTGTCTAGGCAGAAAGTTTTGTGACAGCTTAAATTCACCGGGTTGCTGCTGCCCCAAATACGCTTAGCTTTGCGATCTACCTTTCCCTTTTTGCCGTTAAGTTAGTCTTTTCATCACAGTTTCTAACTCGATTGAAAAACAATGAAACGTAATAATCTGCCGCTATATCGTATATCCCCTGCTCCTACCCCGAAATTATGCATTCTATCTGAAACGCTACAGTTTCTATGTTTTCCTTTCCTTTGCTTCCAATTAGTCATGTCTTATGCAAATACACGTTTCGATTTCCACCCCGGCACCAAATTCGCGGAGGTAGAGGTTTATACAGGGTGTCTCAACTTTAAGCCGAATTATTTTAGGAGGGATAGACCATTAAAAATTAAGCCATTGCCATAGGACTTCACCATCAAGACACGCCTCCCGAACGCCTAATAACAGAGGAACAGCTCATCTTCAAAGTTCGACCTAATTTTTGCTTTTTTATCGATAATTCATAAACGGGTTCAAGTATTTGGCTGTTGCTTGAGACTTGTTTTGAATTTAATATCCAGTAATAAGTGAAATTTCACTAAAATACCAGTGGTTCCAAAATTTGGAGGGGTTGAGGGGTTATGAACTAAAGTCGAATTTCGAAAAAGAAATCGGCCAAATCATCGTCATTTTTGACGTCTATCCACCCTCAAAATTGATAGGGTTAAATTCGAGGCACCCTGTATATTGGAGGAAATTCAAATCGACTCGACTATTAACTTTTTATCGTTCCGGAATACCATCGTAAGGGATCGAATCCCAATTAAACCATGCACTGTTACGAACCGTTGGGGAATACCCGGGGCCCTTTTCCTAAATAAGAGCTCTGCAAAATAATATGTGTACACAAACAAGTGAGTATTTACATTATACGTCAGGCAATTTGCGAGCATGAAACAGTAGAGTAAGTATTAATTCCCCTGCGTTTAGAGTAGGTTAACTCGACCCAGCTTCCTACCCTTTATATGAGACGACTCTTGATATTGAGATAAAGAGACCGATTAACAGTTTGTTGAACTTCAGATCCTGACAGAATCGAAGTTCAACATGCGATGATTGACTACTCAAAATTACGAAAGTTTCACTTTTTGACACCTCATGCAATTGAATAGGTAAAACTGACAGGTCGCTGTGGAAACATTGGCATACCTTTGGTTTAATTTAATATTTTAGAGGCGTCCGCGAAGATAATTCACGCATCCTTTCATTAACCTCAACTGACCAGATCTCACTCATTGAAAATCTACTAGTATTCTGTGACAGTGAAATGCCGGATAACACGATTGTAACATTGCATCATAAAGACTTGATTTAGATATGATAATTTTAATCACGATAAGGTAGCTATATGTTTCGAAATATCAATCTTGTTGCAAGGTACAGCACTTTCCCCTATACATACTGATACGGATTTGGGCTGGATATTTTCATAATTATTGAGAGACGAACGTTCGAATACACTCTGTTTATTGCTGCGTACTCCTAAATACACGTCAATTATTATTCGCACTTAGAAAAATCGTTTTCATCAACTTAGCCGATCACTCGCTGTTGTCGCTTTGAATTGAAATCTGGTATCGGTCGGCTCATATGTGCTTATATATACGAGCATTACCTCCGGAAACATTCCACAGGCTCTCAGGCATATTCCACATTTACCGCCGCCAGTAGATTCGTGACAGCTCTCGAAACATCCATCAGATTCGCGTGCATACCGGCATGCTCTGGAAAGTCGCACCTCCGCCAATGGTGCAGATGTGTCCTACTCGCTTATTGGGTCTCCAGCTTATGTGAACGATCCTAATCATCGCGTTTGCTCTCAAATGTACTGGAATCGCACGAGAGCCTCGCAACTCGTAACAATACTGTTACGTATTTCGCACCGGGTTCGATTATGATCGAGACTATCGTTTTAAAACACTGTTCATTACTGCGTAATACAATAAATACACGCCAAAAATTATTCACTTGGAAATATCGCTGTAGCTACTTCGCTTCTATCGCACTCGATCACTTCCAATTCAATACTGGTGCTGTGGGCGATCCATGGTGCTTATATATTCCTTTGGCTAGCGTTCTTGAACTTTCCCATCGACCTCCAGCAAATTCCAGACCCGGCATACGATTTCTAGACGACTCCTGAAAAATCATACATCTTTCGCGTGCTTCCCGTGTGTTCTGGTATGTCGACACCTCCGCCAAAATGGACAGATGCGTCTTAACCCACTGCTGAGTCTCCATTCAGTTCCACGGGCAAAGCCAACACGCGTGTTCTGGATTGCACTAGAACGCTCCCCACTTGTACATACACTGCGACCTAATGAGAAAAGTCTAGAACAATTGCGTGTTTTCCAGAATCGCCGCTTGTAACAATATATTACCAGATTTTATACTGATCTCCTTTAAATTGCATTACCTATATCGTGACTCACTTGACGCTTTCCATTGTACCTACCTATCTACTTTTTTGAATTCCAGGCATTACCGCTATGAACACAAACTCGCATGTCTTTTATGGAAGATCGACATGAAAGACGTCACGATTATACCAACGGAAACGACCGAAGTGTCCAACAAAAACAAAAACATGGTGAGCTTCACCATTTTTCCCATTATCTGATCACCTTATTGTTACCCTTACTATTATTACCATCATCAAAAATTCTTTTATTTTTGTTTTGAAATGCCATCATGATGTTGTTACAGATCCAAGTTTGTCGCCACAGTGTCTTCCAAGCTCCAACGACCAGTAGCATAGCCGAGATGTCGGAGCCATCTCCAAAACGAGCCTACACTGCCATCGGACTTTACAAAGGCAACATAGTTGCCATAAAGTACTTGAAAAAGAAATCCGTCGACCTGACGAGGTCGATACGTAAGGAACTGAAACAGATCCGCGAGGTCAGGCATGAGAACTTGATTCCGTTCATCGGCGCCAGCGTTGACCACGGAAACGTGGCCGTCTTGACTGCGTATAGTGCGCGAGGGAGTCTGGAGGATGTGTTGGCCAATGAGGATCTGCACCTGGACAATATGTTTGTGTCGTCTTTAGTCAGCGACATACTCAAGGTAATGAACGTTTGGACAGCAAAATTTTTTGTTGGGGTCGTTACATGCAATGTTTTAGAAGTCAGAGCTATTCAAATACTCAAATATTAAATATATATAAATATTCAAATATTCAATATATAATCTTATACAAAATTACCAAGTAAGATTTTATTGGCGTAGGTCAATTCCTGAAAGAATAAAATTGACTTATGTCCAGTTGAAAAAATTTAAAAAAAATCTTTGGCACCAAAGAAGGAAATAAAAATTCAGCTCACCTATCACAGTCTCTCCATTTAAATCGAATGAATAATAAGCGCGCCAAATGCAGTACTAATAAATTGCCACGTGAACATCGGGGACCAGTCAAAGTGTGTCAATCAACATTAATATTTATTTGCTGTTTGGTGTTCGAAACGATGGCGCTGCACAAATAATCGGATTTGAGTAGGAATAATTTCCCAGGGGTCCCAGAGGTCATGGTGCGGACGTGGTCCATAATTTCTGGCTGAGAAATGCCGATTGTTTGCAGACATGTGCCAGGTTCCTTCTTGTGTCAACATGACGCGGGCAAGAACATTCATTTTGCTCAAGTTGTAAGAAGAACACCAGCTGGAATAATCGGTATTCTACTTTGGTACTGTAATGGCCTGACTTCAGAGAAGAAAGAAACGATCGAGTTACGAGCCTAGTTGTTTAACTTTTCCGGTCTGGGAGACGGATCAATCCGCAAATGACTTCCAGTCTCAAGAGCCGGGAGACGGATTCATACGCGAGGCTTCCTAATGTTGTTGTTGTTGTTCTTGTTTTGGTTGTTGTTTTTGATTATTAGTATCTATTACATTTTTCAATAAATAATATGAAATAGGTACATGTTTTCTTCACACTGAGTGCAAGAAACGTACGGACCCGCGTCATTTTCTCTCGTAATTGGTCCGGGAAGTGTATAAACCCGAAACGCCTGTCTAGCGCCGGCCCGGCAGCACAGCGTGTAAATCTAGAGCCGGCCCAAAAGGGTTAAATATAAAATTTTGTCGATGCAAGTTTTAGAAATTGAGTCGAAGAGAAAAGCTAGGTCTTTGTAACACACCTCGAAGCCGCCGGACCCAAACAGATGGTAAAGCTATAAAAACGGACCGAGGTTTGCAAGGGGAGAGTTTTGACATTCTTCGGGTGACAAGGCAGCACTAATAGAGTGAGAAGAAACGAGAGCTGGTGGTTAGTTTGGCCGATGGTCGAAGAAGCAGGGGAGTGCCTTTTGAGTCTCGATGCGGGGTGGTTGTCAAATGGAGTATAAAAGATTCAGCCAATTTCCCGTAGAGGAAGATTGTAGTAATTTGATTGAGATTTTAGCAAAAAAGGCTACAAGTGACATTCGTGTGATCCGTAAAGGGCCTGAGTCTCAAGTCAAGCTGAGTTAATTCATTCTTGAAAAGAGCTACCTGTTGAAATTCCGGGCGAGCGTATATCGTAGGGTTGTGGAATTTGCATGTTTCAAAACCGCGTTGGCGCGATCTTGAAGTCGGAAAAACTACAAGTGATGAATTTCATACAGTGGTCAAAAGCCAAGCATACATCGTAAATTGTGTCCTTCAATTATCTTTTAGAAATCTGTCATAATTTCCCTATTGCTGGTTAAGCCAGCTACCCCTTCCCTAACTGAGATAAAGTAATCCACCGTCATCCACCGTGCCTGTTTGAGCTAGCTCGCAATTTTCAGTCTGTTCCAGCCGACGGGAAAACGCATCATGTACAAGACGGTCAAAATATTGTTAGCTAGAATAGCTGATGAGGAACCTTTTGTAACTAGACCTCCCAGAGTTATCGTTAAGAGATATTTAGACAAGACACTTCGTAACACCATATGGTATTTAACAAGCAGAAATTATCACCACGAAGACGAGTTTAACCGTTTCAAACGTTAGTGATTATTGCTTGATTGAATTGAAGAGTAAATTATCAGAAAATTGAATGAGTAATATTTCAAATAATTTGTCAAGGTAATCTTTTGAAAATAACAAGTAATTGAAGATCGAGTCAGGTTATTAATTGAAATAAACTTAACGCTTGAACTCGCTCAAGATAACTCCAGCACTATCTGTGTCAATCTATTTGGGCCACGTCAATGCGACAAACTCACCTGTATAGGTGCAAATTTACTTGTTTAATTTTTACAAGCTTATTCCAAGGTTAGCCTAATTGTTTACCTGTGTGTCATGTAGCTTGCTATGAGAGCTGTTTCAAGATCCACGATTTAGATTGCCTGTATCAGGAAGATGAAGAATTGAAGCCGAGTTTCAATTGGAAGTCGAAGCGTCCGTCAAAGGGTTGGAATCCATGCAAGATTGGTATAGGTTTCCTTTCAGCTAACTGGACCACTCGCTGTGTGTGTGGCGGAACAAGTTGATGATGTTAAGTAATTCTAAATTAATTAGGCAATAGAGGTCAACCACCAAAGGGTTGATGAATGGTTAACTGTGGCCTCAGAACTATGCCATTTGTGATCTTTGTTCATCTATAGGATTTCCAGGGTAGTATGAGCTTAATAGCAGCGCCAATTAGGCCATAAATTCTGTATCCTAGAGTCCTCGAGATGGGCCATGCAAACTAGAAAATAGGCGGGCCATGGTGGTCCCGACAATTATAAGAGAGAATTGATTGTTCCGATCTAAATGATCTTTGTTGTTAGTACTAGCGGTACACAAGAAAATCCTGCACTTTGTGATACAAACAAGAACTTCAGCATGATTGTTCCTAGAACCGAAATGAATAATTTGGCCCGCTGTTCTTTTCGATTACCCCCTGCTGGTCCGGGACTTAAGGGGTATAAATGGGACATGACTATTTTTTGCTGCAAGCACTAAGCACTGCTATCGATTCATGTTTGATGTCATTTCTGAATAACTAGAACCTGCTGATCAGGATGTCGCCACTGACAGAATGATGCGCCTGTCGGGAGACAAGGTAGAGCTGTCAGATTTGCAGTGGGGGCTCCCTGAAATAACAAATTTTGGTCATCGGAGGGGATGTGTGGGGTATCATTTCTGGCATAATCGAGGTCTGCAAACTGGTTTCTTTGTGTGAAAATGTGATTGGTTTGAAACTGTGGAAAATATGATAGGTCAAAATCATGATTATCGGTTATAAAACATTTACGATTCGCATCGAATTGAGTTTTGTTGCATTTTTTATTAGGCTGAGTCAGCGAATTATTATGCCGTCATTGCCGAGGTTCGTTCTCCAGAAGTCGACTATGACGAATAATTTCGAATTGAACAAATTCCTGAAACTGGTTATATTGACCGTTGAGGAAAGTGTGGAATATAATTTCGGCCGCCTTTAGACTCATCAAACTGACTTTTTTGCATAAAGATGAAATTCTGTCAATATTAAGGGGGCTCATGAAATATAGATTTTTATCCTTTCTCTAACGACCAACGATTGTTTCGGCGCAATAAGCATTCGGCACCGAGTTTGGCACTACGAACATATACCTGTTTTTTATTTCTTATTCGTATCAAGCGTCTCATTTCACATCTTTTTTACCGCCTATGTTTTTTCTCAAAAGTTGATAGTTTGAAAAATAATTCGGTTTTTCTAAAAAATGGACACAAATTCCATCGATTAAACTTAGCGTGCAATGATAATCAACTAATTCTGACTACTAATGTCAAAGTGACTTCTATTGTACGTCACTTTCAAATTTTGACAAGGAATTTTGTCATTTTAAACAGTTTTTACGATTGCAAATGTAGTAGTAAATAGGTTTGTTCGCATCACATGAACTTTCTGCACTTTCTGTACTCAAACTGCTATGATTGGTCAGCTGCTGCCAGGGACCCCACGCTATTGGCTAGGGTGCAGAAAGTGCAAAAAGTTCATGCGACACGAACAAACCTAATGTTATTACTATTAATTTGTTGCACTACCTCAATAAATAATATTGTTTAGTTTCTTGTTCCGACAATTTGAGTTTTTTAATTTTCACATAATAATTTCTTGTCAAAAATTTAAAGTGACGTACAATAGAAGTCATATTGACGTTGGTTGTCAGAATTAGTTGATGCAGTTTGAATTTAGAATCAGTTTGATTTTTTATTTGATTACTTGATCCGGTGCCATGGCCTGCGAGGTCACCTGACTTGACTAACCCGATTTTTTCTTAAGGGCTTTGTTCACGATCGGGATCGGGTGTATGAAACTTGAGTGAATACCAGGGGAAATATGGAAGAAATAATTTGAGAGGCTTTCCGTAGCATTCTTTATTTTCACTTGATAATTTTTTGTCAAAATTTAAAAGTGACGTACAATAGAAGTCACTTTGACATTGTTTGTCAAAATTAGTTTTCATTGCACGCTAAGTTTAATCGATGAAATTTGTGTCCAGTTCTTAGAAAAACCGAATTATTTTCCAAACTATCAACTTTTGAGAAAAAAACATAGAAGGTAAAAAAGATGTGAAATGAGACGCTTGATACGAATAAGAAATAAGAAACAGGGGGTGCTATTTGAAAAAATGAAGTTATGGCCCTTCAAAGTTTACCAAAATCAATGTGTCACAGCAAGGTGATACCGAAACGGATATGGGCGATATTACCGCCAAAAGATATCCTATGCTATTGCTTGAACATGAGCTAAGTCCCAACTTGATAACCCAAAAACCAAGTGCCTTGCGATTTATTTAGTAAGTGCCTACAAACGCATTCATTTTTAGAAAAAAATGATAACTTCTGAACAGTTGAAGCGAATTGACCTTTCCAATTTTAGGACATAGAAAATAGATGGTTTTTCGAGGTCACCTTTGACGTTTGGACGTTTCGTTCCTGACTTTTGCGGGAATTTTGAATCGGTTAGCTATACTGTTCCCATTATCATGTGGGGAAAATCACTACAGCCCATAAGAGAGTTTTTAATGGACGAAGCAAGAAAGTTTTTTCGTAGTAAGATGCACGTGGAAGCCAATTTCACAAGAGGCTACAAATTACGAAGTAATCCAAATGGCGATGATTTTGTGTCAACCTACGACGCCTCACGATGTTGGCAGAAACATCAAGCATTGTCTGGTGCAGCGTGATCCCTGTTGGTGCTGGTGCAGCCACACTTCCATCAAGTTTGGGTCTTTCGTGAACCGGTGCATGGTTAAGAACAAGTGAAATCATAAAATCCATGCTGAAATCAAATAAATATACGAGCGCTTGTCAGATTCGAAAAATTTCCCATTGTCAGAAACGAAATGTCATTTCTCAAGAAACATAGGGCGCTTTCCAATAACTGCGACAAGACGGATACACAATGTCAAAGTGCACTTGCCAGCTTAATGCCAAACTCAGCCTCTGTTAAGAATTAAGCCTCTGCATCTGCAACCAGACATACACACAACACATCGTGTGTAGTTACTTTAGTGTTTATTTAGTAATTTTAGTACATGTCAAAATTGCCATGTAAAGTTATAACAAAATGTCTGTCGCTGTCTAATTGTTTTTATAAGCTGAAGTACACGTGTGTTCCGTTAAAATTCTCTTTCAATAATCTCCTTTTACCAGAGCCCCCGCTGCCAATCCAAGAGCCTCGCCAATGTTTCGATTGTGTCGACATGTGGTGCTATTACTGCTATTGGAACGCTAGCTGTGTCAAATTGTGTCCATATGTGTCGAATTGTGTCCTTATACGCCTTATTGGAAAGCGCCCCATGACCTCGAATAACCATCTCTTATACGCATGACGTCACAGTAAAGAGAGACAACGGAAAATTGGAGACCCTAATTGCAAAAACTAAACGAATTTGTAATGCCTGAGAAACGACAAATCCAAATATGCAAAAATATACAAGGGGTACCATTTAAAAAAGCTCGTTCAAAAACTGCTCTGCAAAAATGGGACACCTGTATAGAGCAAAATAATTTCACAAACTGCACTTTGACCTCCCGTTTGCAGTGCCGTGCGGTTTATTTCGATATCATTAATGGCGTAGATGTAATTGAGCTCGCCCATATCAATGACTCGCCCTGTATACTTAATGGATTTGTCGGTGCTATGGACATTCGACAGTATGGGGGTTACCGTTCTGTTGACCTCGCTCGCAGCTCCTTTTCTCGTTCTGTGCCATGGACCTGTGCCTTGACACTCTTGTCACTCCCACTCCGGGTGGATTCATTCACGCAGTGACAAAAGCCGCTTTCGTTTTGCGCCAGGAGCTACTCCGGGTAGATCACTAGACAGAGAAAGTAGATACATACACCAATCACGGCTCAGCTAGATCTAGTTTCTTTGTCTATAGTGATCTACCCCAAGCAGCTCCTGCTGGCAAAACGAAAGCGCCTCAGAGAGCGCAGTGACTGCTACTGCGTAATCAACACTGAACGGGAAATTGCTGAGTAGCCGATTGCGCAGTCGGTGTAAAAGAACGGTTATCTGCGAAAACTGTTGCATCCACTGCGTAAACGAACGCACCCCTTGTGCTTCTTGCGTCCTTGCTTGCGTCATGATTCAGACATTTACAAGATATACCTGTCAAAATTTTTGAATATCCACATATGGTTCTCATTCGGACTTTGAGCGGCGTCGTAAGATTCTTTCATGTCTTGGCATGGTTGGTCGTCACTATATTCACCGTTTTGATGGTGATTCTTTTTATATTGTTCATTTCCATTTTGGTGCTGATTGGATGGATTGCGTGGATGTGGTTCGTCGTCCTTGAACAAGATATTCAAGATCAAGCAGCTGAAAGAAGTAGGTACATACTAAATCGCTTCTACACGCGTCAGACTTGAATTTGTACATAATATTTGCTAACGATTTGTCCTCCAAATTTTTTTTAGAGATGCAACTGTTCTGACAAAGTGCAATCGTAGTTTTTGATAGAAATTGACTAATCCCGACTATCATCAACGGTGGAATCAAAAGAAGCTCAGTTCTTGTGGTGAATCGCGTTGGGCAAGTACCAGTGACTTGCGGAAGCATAGTCGCAGTGCCAGGGTTTCTTTGGACAGCAAGTTTGGTTAGTAGCCTCCATGGTTAGTAGCTTGAATTTCGAAGGTAGATCTCTACCTCCTCGTAGATAGTTTTCTCCTCTAGCGGGCCCTTGTACCAAACACTTCTTCGTTTCTTTTTCCACGTTCCAGTGCTGTTGACCTTGCAGCAGCTTGCTTCTGGGCAAAAATCACGCCATGTGCTCCTTGCGTCATTGCGTGTTTGGTATGTCATGATTTAGACATTTGCAAAGTACCTGTCCAAATTTTTGTTCACCCACATGTTTCTCATTCGGGTTATCAGCAGCATCGTGAGCCTCTTCTACATTTTGGCATGGCTGATCGCCACAATATGTACCATTTTGATGCTGTTTGTTCTGGCTGTGTTGATTTCCACTGTGGTTCTTGTTGGATGGATGGTGTGGATGTGGTCCGTCGTCCTAGAACAAGAAATTGAAGATGAAGAAACTGTGAGAAGTAGGTACACGCGCGTCAAATTGAAATTTTCACAAGGTGTTTGCCGACGATCTTCTTTTCAGTGGTTTTGTTTTCAGGAGATGATCTGCGCAAGTGTTATGACAAAGTGCAGTTGTGTCTTTGAGTAGGAATCGCTTAGTCCTGACTGTTGGTTCGGCGAGTGTTAATGAGTGGTCTCAATTTATTACTGAAGTAGCCAGCTTATCAAAAAATCAGAAGAAGCCCCAGATGTTTGCTAAGTCACCTTGTGCGAGTACCAGTGACTTGAGCAAATGTAGTGTAAAATGCGAACGTATTTATATGGAAACCGCGTAGTCGTGCCACGTGTGTCGGTGGTGTGTCGCCTTCGAAATTGACGTGCCTCTTCAAGTGGGATGGATCCATTCCACCTTTACCACCACTCTGGCTATTTTCCAATTTCTAATTCTATGTGACTCTGCAGCAGCTTGCTTCGCCACCTTTCGCCAATCAATAATCACTCCATGTGACTCCTCGTGTCATCGCGTGTCATCATTTTGATATTTCCAAAAGTGCCAGTCCAAATTTTTGGTTGCTCATATGAATCACGGTAATATTGTATGCAGCATTGTAGGTATCTTCGACATTTTGGCATGGCTGTTTATTCATTTATGTACCATCATCCTGTTGTTCGCTGTGGCTTTTCTCGTTTCCTCTTTTGTTCTTTTCGGGTATATGGCGTGGCTGTGGTTTGTCGTCCTTGAAAGAGACAATTATGAAAGAAGCCAAAGAAGTAGGAGGGCCGGTAGGTAAAAACTATAGACTGACGCAGATTGAATACAAGACGATTTTTTTTATGGGCGCAATAAAACAACATTCTGTTTTCTTTTTCAGGGAATGATTTATCTGCACGACAGCGAAATCATGTCGCACGGGAACCTCCGGTCCAGCAACTGTCTGATCGACAGCCGGTGGGTGTTGCAGATTAGCGATTTCGGTCTGCACGAGTTCAAGGCCTCCTCGCAGGACGATCCGCAGATGCAACCCATCAAGCTGCGAAGGGCACTGTGGAAGGCGCCCGAGCTGTTAAGGCACCCTTCGCCGCCGGAAAAGGGCACCCAGAAGGGGGACATTTACTCTTTCGCCATCGTGCTTTACGAAATCATCGGGAGGGCGGGGCCCTGGGGTCACATCGATCTGGAACCAGCCGGTAATTTTTTTTCTAAGCATTTCATGTGTGAAAATGTTATACCTGATACAACAGTGATTAAATGTGCCACGATAAAATTGTAATATTGTTTGAAAGCCATGTTGGAAGAGTGAAAACTGCATCTAAAAAATGCATCGAAACTGTAGTAACACTATTGTAACTCTCTACGTCGAAGTACTGCTTCTCGTACAACGACGAACCATTTCGAAACATAAGAGCTTACAAGGACAATTTCTGCCGATTTATGTAGAAACGGAGGTGAGTTCTGTTAAACTCTCTAGTTTTTTTGGAGAAAGGTTGCAATCTGATTTAAGAAAGAAGTATTGCTGATTGAATATCTCAGGTTCAGCCCAAGTTTGGGGCTAAATGGGCACGGAATTTTTTAACATAATCCACCAAATGTGATGGCTACTTCAGTTCAGAACTCAGTGTCTAACCACCCGTTTTTGCTTCAAAGTCCAATTCTCCGGCGTTTCCAGTACAAGACTAATATCTGCGCGATCTGACATCAGACGTTGCCAACCACCGGCAAAAATATGTGAAAATTCCACAACCTTTTATCAACTGAAGATGGCCTTTACGGCAAGACCGAAATGCATTTAAATAAAAAAATAGTTGTGAAGAGATTTTGAGTACCTTTTTATTTGTAAAATGGCAACTTCACTAGGAGAAAGCAGCAATCACTACGAATTTTTAATCAAATTATTGCTGAAGTTGCAGTTTTTCTCCATTTCCGGACAGGCGCTATGGTTTTCCTAACTTCTTCCTGGCCGATATCAGCGGGACCGGCCCTTAGTCCGGACGTTAAGGTCAAAATTTAGGGGGCACCCTTCACTTTTATAACAAGCGATGCCACTGGGCATACCTGTTGCCAAGGCCATGCTTGACCGATTGAATCAGGAGCCAAAGTCGTAAGTGATGCAGGCGCCGTATACAGGGTGTCGTATAGAAAAACAGTGAAAAATTCGTATATCATTAACCAAACCAGATGGATTCACGTGAATAGGCACATATATCCACAATATATTACCCATCAAGGAAGAGTCAACAGTTTTGGAAAATCTTGAGCAGTTCCTGAAATATTCCGGAAAACTGAATTTTGTTTTGAATATTATACAGGGTTGTCCAGGTTTTAGTCGACAAACTTTGCAGGCTGATAGAGGTTAAAAAAAGAAGTCGACTCACCCCAAAAAGTACATATCTAAAATGCATATTAAAAAAGTTACAGGCTTTCAAAGTTGCAGGAAAAAATTGTTTTTTTCTTGATAACTTTTGAACAGCTTGACCGATTTTGCTTAAATTTTGCACATATGATTAACAAACACGTCCCCAGTGATTTCTTGAAAAAAAAATCTATTAAAATGACGCAGTGCCGTAGATATGGGGAGGTACTAACTCTCTTACCCCCCTACTTTCTACGCCACTGGATATTTTAGAAAACCGTTAAAAGTATTGAATTTGGCGTTCAATTCTGAAGAGAAAATTGGCGTATCATTGCTACATTTGGAGCAGCGGTTCCAGAGATATTTGTGTTTAAAGGTTCAAAAACACCGGATTACGCGAATGTTTCAAAATTCGAGCAAGCTTTGATCCATTAACTTCCAGCTTTTTTTTCAATTTAAAGTTTATTGATCCATGATTTAGCTCATGAGAAATCGAAAATTGCTTGTGAAAGTCACTAATTTCAGTAACGTGACCAATAAGAAACAAAGAGCCCTTGGTTCTTGTTCTTACTAAACTTCCCAACTATCAGTAATAAGTGAATAGGTACCTACCTATTGAATATTTAATTGTTGCTGAAATTATGAATTTTCATAACCAATTTTCAACTTCTCATGAGCTAAATTATGGATCAATAAACTTTAAAATGAAAAAAAAGTTGATAGTTAATGGATCAAAGCTTGCTCGAATTTTAAAACATTTGCGTAATTCGGTGTTTTTGAACCTTTAAACACAAATATCTCCGAAACCGCTGCTCCAAATGTAGCAATGACACGCCAATTTTCTCTTCAGAATTGAACGCCGAATTCAATATTTTCAACGGTTTTCCAAAATATCCAGTGGCGTAGAAAGTAGGGGGGTAAGAGGGTTAGCACCCCCCCATATCTACGGGACTGCGTCATTCTGACAGAATTTTTTTCAAGAAATCACTGGGGACGTGTTTGTTTACTATATGTGCAAAATTTGAGCGAAATCGGTCAAGCCGTTCAAAAGTTATCAAGAAAAAAACAATTTTTTTCTGCAACTTTGAAGGCCTGTAACTTTTTAGCGCATTTTCCATCTTGATGAAAATCGCTATTGCAACCGCTTTGTCCGTCCGTCCGTCCGTTCGTCCGTCCGTCCGTCCGTCCGTCCGTCCGTCCGTCCGTCCGTCCGTTCCTCGAACTCCTCCCAAACTAGACGACCTAGCTTTCTAATTTTTTCGCTGTTACATAGCTGCCACTCCCAAAGGAGGGCTAGGCTATATTGGATGTCTATATTGCGCCGCCAACATAGAGAAAACCGCCCCCGATAAACTTGAAATAACATAATATTGCACTTTCTACCAGACCTGATGCTCTGGTGTTCTCATTTTTTGAATAATACATAGTTGCCACTTATAAACGTAAGCCAAGAAACATTCCGTCATCAATATGCGCCGCCGACATGAAAAAACTGCTAAAAACCGCCCCCAATCACTTTAAAATGAAAAACATAAACCCGAAGACATAGCGATCTGATTCTTTCGGTATATAAATAGCTGACTAAAAATGGAAAAGGATAGGCTACTTTTGGTTAGTCGCCGCCCCCAGATTCCGCCCCCAAACGATAAAAAGTGCAATAAAATGAAAAACATAAACCCGAAGACATAGCGATCTGATTCTTTCGGTATATAAATAGCTGACTAAAAATGGGAAAGGATAGGCTACTTTTGGTTAGTCGCCGCCCCCAGATTCCGCCCCCAAACGATAAAAGTGCAACTTTCACAAATGTTACTGATTGAGATGTTCCCTTAAACATTTAGGAACTGCCAACCCAAATTGTGCAACATTTACTCAGCCGAACGCTGCCGCTCCCACACGCCGCCCCCAAAGTAAGAGATAAATGAAAAACATGAACCCAAAGACATAGCGATCTAAGTTTTTCGCTATATGGATAGCTGACTGAAAATGGAAAAGGATAGGCTACTTTTGATATGGCGCCGCCTCCAGCTTCCGCCCCCAAAAGATAAAAAGTGCAACTTTCAACAATTTTCACTGATTTAGCTGATACTGTTACCTCGAACATTTAGAAACTCTTGACTCAAACTGTGCAAGAATTTCTTTGCCAAACTCTGCCGCTCCCACACGCCGCCCCCAAAGTGAGAGATATATGTAAAACATGAACCTGAAGACATAGCGATCTAATTCTTTCACTATGTATATTGATAGCTGACTGAAATTGGAAAAATATAGGCCACTTTTAATTAGCTGCCGCCTCCAGCTGCCGCCTCCAAACAAACGAAAAATGCAACTTTCACAATTTTCAGTGATTGTCATATTCATATTTCCCTTACATTTAGAAACTCCCAACTGGAACTGTGCAACAGTTACTTTGCCGAATGCTGCCGCCCCCACACGCTGCCCTCAAAGTGAGAGATAAATGAAAAACATAAACCCGAAGACATAACGATCTAATTCTTTCGCTATATGGATAGCTAACTAAACATGGGAAAGAATAGGCTACCTTTGACATGGCGCCGCCTCCAACTTCCACCCCCAAAAGAGAAAAAGTACAACTTTCAATAATTTCCACTGAATTACATTTTAATGTTACCTCAAACATTCAGAAACTCCCAACTCAAACTGTGGAAAAATTTCTTTGCCAAACTCTGCCGCTCCCACACGCCGCCCCCAAAGTAAGAGATGAATGTAAAACATAACCCTGAAGACATAGCGATTAAATTGTTCCGCTATATAGATAGCTGACTGAAAATGGGAAGAGATAGGCCACTTTTGATTATTGGCCGCCTCCAGCTCCCGCCCCCAAACAAAAAAATGCAACTTTTACGATTTTCATTGATTGTCATATTTCTTTGAACATTTAGAAACTCTCAACTCAAACTGTGCAACAGTTACTTTGCAGAATGCTGCCACGCCCACACGCTGCCCTCAAAGAGATAAATGGAAAACATGAACCCGAAGACATAGCGATCTAATTCTTTCGCTATATGGATAGCCGACTAAAAATGGGAAAGAATAGACTACTGTTGATTAGTCGCCGCTCCCAGCTCCCGCCCTCAAACAAAAAAATATATTGATGGGTAAAAGAATTTTCATCCAAATCTATTTCATTGCCAAGTACCCCATTCTGATAACACAATATCACAATGAGTTTCGAGTGAAGAAAGTGGGCAAGGAATGGTGTTTCTCCTTCAACCAAATTTCTTTACGTTCACAATATGCCTCTTTGAGAAAATGCGCTACTGAGACTCACGCACGTGAAGGCATACTCACTTGTTTAATATGCATTTTAGATAGGTACTTTTCTGGGTGAGTCGACTTCTTTTCTTATCCTCTATCAGCCTGCAAAGTTTGTCGACTAAAACCTGGACCACCCTGTATTTCTTGGTAAATCAGTGAATTTTCAAGATATCGAAGTGCGATTTGGTAAGTTTACGGCGAGTATTGTCATGAATGAAAAACGATCAGGAGCCAAATGCAGGGCCTGCTTTTGCCAGAAGTAAGACAGTCAACTTTTTTTCTTCGTAACCGCCATCTTGAATCTCCGTTTTACTCAACAGTTTGAAAACTGACAGTCGAATGTGAGAATGTTGACATTCAGTCACCCTATTACGAAAAAGATGGCCTTGAAGCAAGGTGATGGTGTCTTCATCGAGAAAACATTGTCACCCAAGGTTTTCATCGTAATACGTATTTGCAGCGCCTGTGATGGCTAATCAGAGATTTGAAAGAGCAGAATGAGTTCTTTGTCACAGTCCTACATTCATTTTGAGCTGAAATTCCCAAATTCATGATGATCGGTGCAAAGGTAAACTCTGGATGGCTTGCTGAACAAAATAGGTGGCGCTGTTTGGTGAGAGATGCAAAAAGAAATCGGGCTATCATTATCATGTTATCCCTCACGAAGAGAAGGCTGTTGTAAAAACTAAAACAAATCAACGCTGAATGTTTTGTGAGATTGCAGCCTATATTCTTGAGGCAATAAATGTTAAACACTCATGCGTCCGGTTACCAGAGGGAAGACATGGAAGGCGTGCATGCAGAAAAAAAAATTCAAAATTCAAAACACGTAGGTATTCAAAAGATTACGTGGCTCAGAACTTGGAAGAAACTTTCTGCATGCAAGTCTCTGATGTCTTCTCTCTAACAAAGGGACGCATGTGTCCCACATTTTATGGCTCAAGATTATAAGGTTGACTCTCCCAAAACATTTCAGCATTGATTGATTTCAGTTTTTGCAATAGCCTTCTCTTAGTGAGAGATGACATGATGATGGTTGCTCGATTTTTTTTGCATTTTTCACCAAAAAGCGCCACATATTTGGTTCATCAAGCTACCAAAAATTCACCTTTCAACCGATCATCATGAATTTTGGTAATGGGGTATACTCCAATTTGAAAGAATGGACTATGTAGTTATTTATTTTATATATTAACATCCTCTAATAAGCCTGTGATAGCCTATTTCACCATGAATATCACAATAAGGCGGTAATTCTTTTTTGAAAAAAGCAGGAGGGGACCGGTTCGTTTGAAGAGACGACCTAGTGACGTCATTGAACTGGCAACCCCGCGAACAGGAATCACGCCCGCGAGTTGAGTTCCGATAGCAACGAAGATCTGTTTCAAACATTCAAACCAGTTGTCAGACTGTCAGCTCTGACTGCAAATCCGTACTTACTGTTATCATTTTGATCTTTCTTGTGCACGATCTGCCACTGATTGTCTTCATAACAATAATGCCAAGTAAGGCCCTGGGTAAGACAAGACATGTTTTTTTGCTAGTTGCTCCAATACCAAAGAATATGCACCCAATCAGCGGTGAGCGTCGACTGTATGGAAAGCTGTGTACATTCAGTGAATACCTACCCCAGCTGAATGGTCGGTATCCAGAACCCTTCCACAGACGAAGACAGTGAAAGTGATACTAGTTTTGATGCTTACGACTCTAAAATAACTGAACCAACTTTATCTTCCGGTGTCACCTTCGCTTTTATCTTGCAAATTGGATTCTTTCTTTTCAGTTGAACATATCCGACATCATCGTCCAGATTGATTTTCCAGATTGATTTTTTACCTGCTTTGTAATGCACACAGCAAGTACCTACCTATTTCTTATAGTTCTGTCAAGTCTGGAGTCTGGCCGATAAAATTTGGGTGACTGCGAGGGTGACTGTCTTATACGCCAGCATCAACCGCACTTTCTACAGTAACGAAAACGATACTAACCAGTCACCACACACCATCTACGTTCCATTTTCTAGCATTTTTGATAAGGACGAATGTTCTTTTCCGATAGATTAAAAGTTATTCACTTATTCTGGACGAATTATATGGGAGCTTCACCTCTTCGCTTTCACGTTTGAAAAATTTGTATTTGTGCAGTAGAACGTATATCTGCCATGGTCGTCAACTTGAGTTCCCTTCCTCAAAGCCTTTGTCCTCTATCCATAACAGATAATAACGGCTGAGTCACTTATTTCATCCACCTCAATCAGATCAAACTCCAGTTTGACGTCTAACTTGACGTCTGTTACGAAATTGTTTCAAACAGAAATAAATAAGTATTGGTTACCATCGCACCCAAAACCGCGATGTTGCCAATCAGGGCAGGGGCGGCGACTTATAGGGTGCATCGGGGCACATGCACCCATGCAAAGTGATTATACGGGTGCATTGCACCCATGCATGCAGGCTTAAGAAATAATTGAAATATAGGTTCTTTAAGCCTGGATTTTCAATCACTCTGAAAATCACATTCTAGGTAATAGGTTACCTACTGCATGAGCATCTGGGTACTTGGTTTCATTATTTGATTTAGTATTTTATTTTATTCTGTTTCATAATGAAACCTATAGTAAGTCATTACTCATTACTTTGTCTTTGTTCAATTTCTAATGGTTTTATACCCGAAGAATTGTTGACCACGCCCACTTTTCTCGAAAAATTTCCGCCTGCGGCGCTGTTGCTCGCTATACTCATTGCTTTCTCTGTATGTTTCATTTTTTGCACCCATGCAAAATTACAAAACCCGCCGCCCCTGAATCAGGGTATAACCTGGCTCGACCTAGTGACGTCACTGGCTCCGAAAAGGAATTCTTTGCGAATTTTTTCCCGCCCTATTCTGAAAATAACAGTGAAACAAACTACCACATGCTTATTAGGGAGTGTTCGGCTCCTTATTACCAATTAAAGAAAAAAATTGGATTATACCCCATTCAGCTCATAATGAATGTAGGATTTTGACAAAGAGCTCACTCTGCTCTTTCAAATCTCTGATTAGCCATCACAGGCGCTGCAAATGCGTATTACCATGAAAACCTTGGGTAACACTGTTTTCTCGATGAAGAGATTCTTGGCTTGCTTCAAGGCCATCTTTTTCATAATGGGGTGACTGGATGTCAACTATCTCACATTCGGTTGACACTTTTTCAACTGTTGAGTAAAACGGAGATTCAAGATGGCGGTCGCAAAGAAAAAAAGTTCACTGACTTATTTCTGGAAATGGCAGGCCTTGCATTTGGCTCCTTATCGTTTTTAATTCATGACCATACTGGCCACAGAACTACCAAGTTGCACTTCGATATCTTCAAAATTCACTGAAATACCGAGAAATGAAATATTTAGAAGAAAATTCGGTTTTTCCTGGATATTTCAGGAACCGCTTTAGACTTCCCAAAACCGTTGACTCTTCCTTGATGGGTAATATATTGTGAATATATGTGCCTATTCACGTGAATCCATCTGGTTTGTTTGATGAAATACGAATTTTTCACTTTTTTTTTATACGACACCCTGTATACGACGCCTGCATTGCTTGCGACTTTAGCTCCTGATCTTAATCGGTCAAACATGGTCTTGGCAACAGGTATGCCAAGTGGCATTGCTTGTTATGAAAGTGAAGGGTATTATACCTTAACATCCGGACTACCTTGACTAAAACAAAATGAGCCCCTTGCCTTTAGCTCATTTTATTTTCTTGAATACCAAACCTTTGAGCTTTGTTATATCAGCCTGACAAATTTTATAGGCATCTACGTCAAACTGACGGCCGCACGATGTTACAGAACTTACAGATATAGGTGTGCCCCTTTTGTGTCTTTTTGTGATGCTTAAAGCAACAGCGGACCCCGATCCTTTGTTCTTCAAGTGTTGTTTGGAGCTTTGATGAACCCTTCTGTTTTTTAAGCTTCGTTGTAACTTTTGGGACTCCAGTATCCTTAGGCGTGTGCGACTCTCCTGTGTGGTTTGGTACCAGGACCCCATGGTATCTTCCAGTCTTCCCGTCATTTGAAGCCCTGATGGAGCCTCTACTTTCCTCGTTTTGTAGCCTTCAAATATCTTTTTGTGTGCTCCTTGGGTTTGCTTTTGCCATCTGGGGCTCAAGCAGACGCATACCATTTCTATCGGCAACGGCCAAGAAAAAATTGAGGTATCGGTCCCCTGAGTCAGCCCGCCGTTGCTCCACGGTTCGTGGGTATACGTTGCTGTAAAAGAAAAGCACACAGACCTATTCTTCTGAATGTTTTTCGCCTAATTTCTAAATTAGAATTTATTGGCAGAGCTGCGCCGTGCCGTATTTTGAAATACAAGTGAAAAATAAGAGTAGGTTATTTAAAATATCAAATGCAAAAAGCAAAACGATATCACAAGAAATTCAATGATAAGAAAATTGAGAATTCAGTTTGGTTGGAAAAGAAATCACTCAAATCAATATACATATTTATCCAATCCTATTGATTATTACATACAACGCCCTTGATTATCAGACCTACAAGGATAATATTCACTTATCTAAATCCCACTGTCAATGGCAACGGAATAAAATTGATGTAAACAACCAAATCTGACAGCTGTCATTTCGGACTTCTTTTTTGCAATAATCACCAAAATATCACTCGTGCTCGAGATTATCCCAGATAATTTTGGCCAGGCGTTTCCCTCGGGCTGATTGTCCCTGGATAAATGCCCTCCTCCTACGGAGTCGGGCATTTATCGCTACAATCAGCACTCGCGATCGCCTGACCAAAATTATCGTGAAAATCTAAGCACTTGTGATATTACTGTTGAATAATGCACGCATTATCATGCGCATACATGCCTGCATTTTTCAATAAGACTGGATAAAGCGTAGTATTCTACTCGCGGGTAATGGCATTTACTCATTCGGATGCTTTACGACACTCGCCAAGGCTCGTGTCAGCAAACTGCTTCCTCATGAGTAGAAAGCAATCATTACTTGCTTGTTGAATAATATACTATTATAATCAGAATTTGTTTAGAAATAAATTTTTCAATTATTCTTTGCAATATCATTTTTTCTGCACCTTTAACCTGACACAAAATTATATCAAACTTTGTTGTTCTGTTGTGATAAATAATATAATAATTCACATAATTTCACGTTATTCACAAATGGTCTGAATTCCAGTTATCACAGTTCAAGAATATGTGATGTAATAAAATTTTCGAAAAAACATGCGGTTACGTTTTTAATTGAACAAAAATATAAGTCACAATTTTATTTCGAGGCTTGAAAAATATCAAGACATGTATTTGAGAGATGTGATAGAACGTTGATTCCGAGGTTAATTCAAATATCAAAATTTTATTCCAATAACCATGTCATATTAGTTGTCTTCCTTTTACGACTCGGGGTAACTCGAAAGTCAAAGTGATGTGACAGGAGTCCTTCCCTTTGAAGCTCAAAGCTGCCCGATAGAGACTGCAAGTTCCCTTTTTCTGTTTCTTCAAGTGCCCGCCGTATCGACCGATCACTAGAAACCTTACATCCAGTTCCACCAGCGAATTGATTTATTGTTAAAAAATAATATTTCGTGTAACTTGTGTTTTCTGCGGTCACTAAGCCAGTATTCACCAGAGAAAATATCTCAATTAGTTAACAATGCTTAAATTCGCTGGTGGAACTGGCTATAAGTATGAAAAATTCTGATTTTTGGAAAAGGTATTCTGACAAGAATTGTTGATTCATTTCGTCGGTTATACAGATATTTACTTTCTGTTATTATGTAACATATCACAACATTATTAATAATATAAATAATTTCACACAAAATATTGCACAAGTCAATAAAAAACATTTTAAAATTATACAACGGAAAGGCTGATGGATCACCTCGTTCACTGTTTTTTCTCAGGTTCAGCCGGTGGCAGTTCTTCGGCTAACAGGTCTGCTATGTTGTCTGGCTCGTTGAAGTGTATGCCCAGTTCAGGAATGTACTGTAGCCTCATTCCGGCTACTGGCTGAAACGCTCTGAGTGCCGCCGGCTCCGCCGCCGCTTCTGGACTCCTATTTCTCGGAATTTCTTCTAGGGGAGCGACCATTTCGAATCCTTCGTTTTCTTCCTCCCCAGCTGCTACTGCTAGTGGTGGTGCTGGCCCTGGTGGTGGTGCCGGTGGTGCCGCCTCCGCCATCTCTTGTGGGCTCCTATTTCTCAAAACTTCTTCTGGGGCAGGGACCATTTCGAATCCTTCGTTTTCTTGGTCATCAGCTACTACTGCTGGTGCTGGTGGTGGTGTTGGTGGTGGAGGTGGTTGTGGTGCTGGCCCTGGTGGTGGTGGTGCTGGTGGTGCCGTCTCCGCCACCTCTTGTGGACTCCTATTACTCGGCACTTCTCCTAGGGCAGGGACCATTTCGAATTTCTCGTTTTCTTGGTCATCTACTGCTGGTGCTGGTGGTGGTGTTGGTGGTGGAGGTGGTTGTGGTGCTGGTGCTGGTTCTGGTTCTGGTGGTGGTTCTGGTGCTGGCCCTGGTGGTGGTGCTGGTGGTAGCAGTAGTGGCCCTTTGGAAAATGCCACTTGAAGCTGCGGAACATGTACTGCAAAGCCGTCGGTGCTATCGCACTTTTCTGGGATTGGTGGTGGTGCTAGGCTGCAATCCACAATTGAAGCCGTAGCGGACTCCTCTTTTGGAACATTCGGGTCTAGCACTTTTATTTCAGGTGCTGGTTGCTCTTCGTCAGATTCACTAGTGTCAGGTAACGATTCAAGGTTATCAATTGAATCATCGGAGCTGTCAGAAGGTGGTTCTGGGGTGCTTGCTACTCCTGATGTGCCTGCTACGCCTGACGTGCTCGTTTCACCTGAGGTGCCTGCTTTGGCTAATGTGCTTGCTTCAGCTTTAACATCTTCACACTGCATAGGTTCTCCCACCTCCGGAGTACTTCTGTCTTGGTCTTGCTCCCTCAGTTCTTCTGAAGTGCTTTCTGCATCTTTTTCAGATTGCGTCGGTTCTTGCACCGGACTCTTACACTCTTTGTTTTCTTGTGTTGCTGCTCTTGGTGCGTTAGCTGCTTCCAGAAACTGTGCTGTGACTACGTTTCTAGTTTTTTGTTTCTTCTTTTGCTCACCTTCGGCTTTCTGCGTTGCTTGTGCTTTATCGGGTGAACTTACGCTTGCTGAAGCTTGAAATTCAGACTTTGTTTCTTGACGCTTGTTTCGCTCGCTTTTATTTTCGCCATCGGCTTTTCGAGGGGTACCGCTTTTTTCGATTTCTTTAGTAGCAAGCGGTGTCAGTGATTCTGGCTGTTGATTTTCTCTTCCCTTGTCTTCATCCTTACGACCCTTGTCATTCTTGTCTGTGAATTTTTCAGGGGTCATTTGTGGTAACACATTCGCACTGGAAGACACATTTTCTTTTTCTTCTTTGTTTGGACAATTCAGATCCGATTTTTTTTGTTTTAAGTTTTTCATTCTCCTCCTCTCTTCTTCTTCTTTCTTTAGCCTCTTTTTTTTTTCTTCTGTGTTTGATTTCTTATTTTTCTTTTTTGAGCCGCCCATTACATATAATTTTACAACAGCGTGGCTAAAACTGATGATGGTACAAATTAAAAGTAATCTTATTTTTTTGAGCGCTGAATTTGAAAGAACGGACAGAAGAACTTACCAGATAACAGTTCTTTAGGCTACTGGAGTGAGAAATTGATACGTACCTACATTCTTTTTTCTCTTGAGCTCTAATCGCTTCAGCTGAACGATATTTTGATGGAAATATTTAGGCAAAAACATTCTAACTGCACATTGAAGCGCAAACTTGGAATCAATCAATAAGGCAACTTTTCACGCATAAAGTTGAAAGTACAACTGATCTACATAGATTTCCACTTCACTTCGCAAATGCAATTCAATCACTGGAGATTGTTTTTATATTTTTGTATCTTATCGAAACTGTTTATTAATATGTACATGATAGTACTTCAAACCCTAGTGTGATTCTAGTTGGCTGGAAGTCTCGCCCCGTGACGCATTTGGAAAATAGAAATTTGGTAAATCATAGCTCGTTACATCAGAATCACACTAGTAGTGGAAGCGGTACACATCTGAAAACACATCGATACTGCATTTTGGAGTAAAGTAACGAGATTTTGCACGGGCGTACCTTATACCAAAACAAGCGATTTGACTCGCAGCACTCCACATTTCGTCCCTTAGGGGGCCCCTGGGGGCCCTCCAAATTTTCAAAGAAACAAGAACTTTCACAAAACGATCATTGAGTATCGTCATGTGTGGCATAAAAGAAGCTTACGGGTCTATTGAAAATGTTTGCATAAATTGTCGTCGTGTCCGTTCCATTCCTCACACTTGAAAAAAAAATTCTTTGGCAGAGGTCAAAAAACTGTTTTTATTTTTTCTTATATGCCAGGAAACGATATATTCATGTTGCGTTTCCAACTAAGTCGCATTCCGTAAGCCTAATAATGAAGAACATTTTTTTGAAGTGGTATTTTTCAAAGAAGTGGCGACGTCTCCAGTACACTTTTTCCAAGAGCATTTCTTTCTATGTTCCCACTGGATATCACTCGTAATTTTTGCAGGAATAGACACTTCGAACTCTTTTTTTTTTTGGTGATTTTGACGCTGAGTACATGACTCTAAAACACTCAAGGAAGCCCAAAAAGAATTTTTTTCTGCTAGGCCGTCCAACTTGCGGCATTTTGATTTTATAGTAGGAGAGACGCGAACTAATATTCAATCCAGGCTGCGGGCGCAGGCAGTTTGGTTTCACTGGAAAATATACTTCCATGCCGTGTTTCATTGCTTTACTACAAATCCGTATACTTAAAGTCCTCAAGAATCCGGTGTGAGCTTCGGCCGTTGTGGCCTCGAGAAGAACTTGAGGATCAGTTTTTCGCGTATATCTCGTGAACAATGGCACTTAGGAAGAAAGTGCTCAAAATGAAATCGTTGAACATTCCATTGTCTATAAGAAAGGCCCTCACATATTCCATCGTCAGTCCACTACTTCTTTGCCAAAACACAATAAAATAAAATACTCCAGATGCTCGATGCTGAAGACTGTATGGACCTTGAGTTTTATGATAGCGGGGTGCCACTTGGTAGAGGTGTTGTGCGATCCATTCTCTTTTGGTTGAAACTCAATGCCATCAATACCAACTATGCCGGCGGCATATACAGGGTGGAATAAAAATTCAGTTGAACAAATGTACCCCAAGAACCAAAATAGGTGAAGACATGTAAATCGCCAAAAATATTTCTAATTTCATGGTCATGAAGTCGTCGCGTCGTGAACTGTGATGAAATATGTTGAGCCGTTTCTGAAATATCTTCAGAAGACTGAAGTCGTTACGAAAAAAAAATAGTTTTCCGTATATCTGTAATTCTTCAGATATTGAATCGAAACTTGGTGTTTTGGATCGAAACAATGATTAATTACAATTAAAATAAAATAACAGTGGAAAACACTCTCTAGGCCAACTACTTTTAGAAAAAACATGGTCAAATTTTTTTCTGATAAGTAGATGAAATTTTTTTTATCGGTAACAACTTCAGTCTTTTGAAGATATTTCAAGAACGGCTCAAGATATTTAATTCAAGTTTACGATGACTTCATGACCATGAAATCAAAATTATTTATAGCGATTTACATGTCTTCACCTATTTTGGTTCTTGAGGTACAAATGTTCAACTTTTTATTTTTATTTCGCCCTGTATATGCCGCCGGCATAGTTCGTATTAATGGTTTCAACTTTTAATCAAAAGAGAGCGGATCAAACAACACCTCTACGAAGTGGCACTCCGCCATCATAAAACTCAAGGTCCATAGTTACAGTCTTCAGCATCGAGCATCTGGACTATTGATTTTCTTGTGTTTTGACGGAAAATGAGAGGACTGACGATGAAATGTGTAAGGACCTTTCTTGTAGACAATAAAATTTCTAGCAATTTCTTTACAGAAACTTTTTTCCAAGCTCTATTGTTCGCGAGATATACGCGAAAAACTGATCCTCAAGTTCTTCTCGAGGCCACAACGGCCGAAGCTCACGCCGGATTCTTGAGGACTTTTAGCATCTTGAACTACATGCTTAACTGAGCTTA
Organism: Anaspis maculata; assembly: GCA_949128115.1. Lineage (NCBI taxonomy): Eukaryota > Metazoa > Arthropoda > Insecta > Coleoptera > Scraptiidae > Anaspis > Anaspis maculata. Next base: position 50,708,619 of record OX421966.1, on the reverse strand, counting down.
TTTTTTTTATATATACAAAAATTCGGCTGGGTTTCATTTTTGTTCGCTATTTGCGATTTTAACAGCTAAAATTCCTGGACTAAAAACGCAGACTCGTTAGGTATGAGTAGGTATATTTTCCGCTGAAACCAAATCGCCTGACCTAGATCAAATTTATCTGCCCGTCTCCCATGCTAAAAAATCAACATGCCAAAAATTTGACGACCCAGCAGAAAAAATTTTTTTTTGGGCTTTCTTGAACGTTTTAGAGTCATGTAGCGTTGAAATCAGCAAGAAAACAGTTCGAGGTCTCTATTTCTGCAAAAATTCCGAGTGATATCCAGTGCGGACATGAAAAGAAATGCTCCCGGGAAAGGTGTACCTACTGAAGACGACACCACTTCTTTGGAAAATACCACTGCAAGAAAATGTTCTTCATAATTAGGCTTACGGAATGCGATTTAGTTGGGAACACAACAAATTATATCAATTTATCGTTTCCTTGCATATAAGAAAAAATAAAAACAATTTTTTTGACCTTGGCTGCCAAAGAATCTTTTTTTCAAGTGTGAAGAATAGAGCGGACACGACGACAATAATTGATGGAAGCATTTTCAATAGACCCGTAAGCTAGCTTATTTTATGGCACACATGACGATACTCAATGATCGTTTTGTGAAAGTTCTTGCATCTTGAAAATTTGGAGGGCCCCCATGGGCCCCTAAGGGACGAAATATGAAGTGCTGCGGGTCAAATCGCTTGTTTTGGTATAAGGTACGCCCATGCTAAATCTCGTTACTCTACTCCAAAATGCCAAAATCCAAGTACCTACTCGACCAGACACATTTCTTATTTCTGTTGCCGTTGATGCCATTAATTTTGTTCTGCATAATATTGAAGTGAAGGTTCAATAATTTGACATTCGCATTTCGCCGGCGCAAACTAAACGGTGTCCACGTGAAAATAACTCTCTCCCCATATCACCATTTTTCTTGGAGATAAAAAAAATTGAGAACAGTTTTTATTTTCCCTGTTGAACAAATTGGTTGGCGGTATCGAAAAACTCTTTTGATTTTGAAGGCCGGTAACCGAGGGGTGAACCGCTTTGAAAATCTGAGGCCTATTTTATAGAACTGAAGTGTTCGCCAATTGAAATGGTTCACCCAAAAAATTTAGTCACATTCAAAGTGACATAACTAGAGAGCGGATTTATATGCGGTAAAAAAGCTCAAAATATGCAGTTTATATGCGCTTAAAAAGTATCAAAATATGCGGTAAAAATATTCGAATAAAGCGATATATGCGAGTAAATATGTGATATAAGCTGCAAAAATAGTGAAAATTTCAGCATTTACATGTAAAATCAACCAACCAACTTTGACCATCAAAGTAAAAAAAAATTTCTTCCAAAATTTTCGATTATTTTTTTCTTGAAATGGGAAAAATCCTGATTTTCTAGCACACAAATCTAGATAAAATGGCAAAAAATTGACAAAAATTCAGTTATATGTAAAAATATGGACTAAATATGCGGCTATATGCGATTATATGGACTATCAATTTGTATGCGGTAAAAAGTCAAAATAATAATTTATATGCGAAATAAAATTGGTATTTAGGTTCCTTATCGATGGAAACGTCAAGCTGCTAGTCGACAGTTGCATCCAACTTAGCGAATAGAACATGTAAAAAATTATAAATCCGCTCTCTAGACATAACTCTTGAATGAATAAACTATTTTGAATCGTTTTATGTTTTCTGATTAGCTCACGGATTGGATTACAACATGTCGTGGGCCGTTTTTGGTACAGGTGCTTCGTATCAATTATACAGGGCGCTCAATCAGGTACTACCGAAATGGAAAAGTTTGAACTGGTCCCATTTCACAAAAAATGGTTTTTGGTTGTTTCCAAGTGTTTTAGTGGCGGGGTTAACGGCCAAAAATGGAATGATCTGTGCATTTTGTGATAAAAGCATGAAATTTGGCATACGTGTTCAGAAGACCCTCCTTTGCAATTCCAGATGTGGCGCCACGCAAGATTTCGCACCAGAGGCACTGTATTGCGGTTAATATACCTGCTAGGGGTAAATTCTGCAAAAATGGTTCCTGACTGGTCTCTGGTACCGCAGTCGGTATTTTTTAGCTCTGTTTAGCCAAAACTACATGTAGAAATGAGTGAGAAGTGTATTTTCACAAGCAAAGTTCCAAATGGTGCCTTTATACGTTGTTTTGGTACATTTTAAGGCCAACTTTGTTTTAGTATAGGAAACATGGTAAAAAAATCGCCAAAACCTCGGTAAAGATATGAAAATCCTGAAAATTTGATATTCTGTTCAGAATTAAGTGTCCTACTACATATCTTAAATTGACACAAATTGCACCCCGAAGCTTCTAGTTATTGGAGGGGGGGTAAAAAATTGCAACTCAAAATTGAAGGTATAGAACCCGATGGAGCCCGTCAATCCAATAGATGCAAATACGTCATAGTTCGACGCATCACATCCCGTTGATACAATTTTGGCACAAAAAGGGTCGATCATTGTTGAAAGGGGGTCGCGGGGAGGGCGAAACTCGGCTGGGTGGCTCTTTTTCTTCCTGGGCTATGAAGAATCGATCACGACAAGATTGATATCTTTTCCGACTAAATTCAATGTCCTGAACTTGAATCCGATGTATTAATTTGGACAAAAACAAGTTCAAACAAGTTAACTTGAGAAAACCTGTTTTTTCTTTGACAATTTTCACAAAACTTTTTTTTACTGTTAGAGGCATTCATCTTTGAAAATATTTCAGAGGCCATTAGATTGAACTGTATTCTTCACGAAAATCATCCATTTAATCTATAACTTTGTTTTTCGAGATAGAAAAAATCGATTTGAACTTGAGTCGGCACAGCCCGTCGTCTACTACTGACCAGAACACTACACCATGCATCTTTGAATAAAAATAGCTCAAACTATCTGAAAAATTATAACTCATCTTTGAAAGTTTGAGGATCTGTGCAGAACTGAGTTTCCTATAACATACAAAAATCGTCATAAATCGCAATGCAGGGTATTGAGTTATTACTTGAAGATGCATGCTGTAGTGTTCTGGTCATTAGTAGACGCTGGGCAGTGCCGACTAAAGTTCAAATCGGTTTTTCCTACCTCGAAAAACAAAGTGACAGATCGAATTGATGATTTTCGTGAAGAATGCAGTTTAGTCTAATGGCCTCTGAGATATTTTCAAAGATGAATACCACTTACAGTAAAAAAAAAGTTTTGTGAAAACTGTCAAAGAAAAAACAGGTTTTCTCAAGTTAACTTGTTCGAACTTGTTTTTATCCAAATTTACACATCGGATTCAAGTTCAGGACATTGAATTTAGTCGGAAAAGATACCAATCTTGTCGTGATCGATTCTTCATGGCCCAGGAAGAAAAAGAGCCACCCAGCCGAGTTTCGCCCTACCCCACGACCCCCCTTCAACAATGAGCGACACTTTTTGTGCCAAAATTGTATCAACTCGTTGTGATGCGTCGAACTTCGACGTATTTGCTTCCATTGGATTGACGGGTTCCATCGGGTTTCATATCTTTCATTTTGAGTTGCAATTTTTTATCCCCCCTCCAATAACTCGAAGCCTCGGGGTGCGATTTTTGGCAATTTTAGATATGTAGTAGGGCACATAATTCTGGACAGAATATCAAATTTTCAGGACGTTCATATCTTTGCCGAGGTTTTGACAATTTTCTTACCATGTTTCCTGTACTAAAACAAAGTTGGCCTTAAAATGTATTAAAACAACGTATAAAGGCAGCATTTGGAACTTTGCTTGTGAAAATGTTGTCCTCACTCATTTCTACAGATAGTTTTAACTAAACAGAACTGAAAAATACCGACTGCGGTACCAGAGACCGGCCAGGAACAATTTTTGCAGAATTTACCCCTAGCAGGTATACTAACCGCAAAACAGTGCCTCTGGCGCGAAATTTTGCGTGGCGCCACATCTGGAATTGCGAAGGAGGGTCTTCTGAACAAGTTTGTCAAATTTCATGCTTTGATCACAAAATGCACAGACCATTCCGCTAACCCCCCCACTATTTTAGGAAATATGTTGTTCCTATACCTTGAGGTAGTTTTCAAAATTTTGAGTCTGTCCCCTTCAATGGGGTACTTGCCTAATTTTTTTTTATTGGCTTAATCGATAGTATGGTTAAAAATAATGTACCCGTATTTTTTCTTTTTCCTAAATTCCCAAAATTGCGGCCGCAATGCGTGTTTTTAAAATATATTTGTGACGTCACAAATATATTAGATATAGAACATAAAAGGACTCTTTTTCCTCGTTGGGTTGGCAATGATATAACGTCGCCAAGGTGCCGTTTTCAAACAACAAGATCTGAGTCTGACTGACAACGTCAAACCGCCGACCGTAATTTCTTCCTGTGCCCTTTTTTTGCCTTTGACTGCTTTGATCGAAGTTTTGATCTACGCGGTAAGTACCTACTCGTTTTGTTGATTTCTTGTTCAACCTAACTCGTCTCTTTCTTTAGTCTTCAGTGCTGTCCACCTAAAAGCCTTTCGCATGTTTGTCACCTGTGCTCTGACCTGGCTGACCCTCGGCTTCATTTCGGACATCAGTGTTCCTGCTCCCCACATTTTATTTGGAGATCCATCGCATCCTCCCCACATGGATCTTTTGTAGCTCTAAAGTATTACCTATCCGAAATTGTATGCTAATGATGAACCTATAAAAGCTCACTGTTCATTTTCAGCCTCTTATTTCTGTGCTATTGGTGATCCTCCAGATTTTCCCCTGGAAATAAATTATCTCGACTGAGACAGTGTTATAAGAAGTTTCTGGAGTCAGTCTCTTCGAAACCTTGTTCGACTTTATTGTGTAAATGCTCATGGTAAGAGAATTCGATAGGAAACCGGTTTTGCGATAGCATGTTCAAAATGACAGTGTCACAGTGACATCCCTGACATTCTTGATTATTCCATTGTCACACAGTCAGACCAACCCCACTCAAAATCCCTGTCCTGGCGCGAAGCTTTTAGGAGGATTTTTCAAATTCGTTTTTTTCTGTAGAAAACGACGGGATTTTTGTGAAATTCTCAGTAGAGTCCCCTTATCACTTATGCTAGCAATCAAAAGTATTTCCAGCTGAATCTATTCCATTGGCAAGTACCCCATTACACAGTGATCTCAAAAATGCAACCTTCTGGTCTGGCATTTATATCTATTCCAATTGTTGGTCGATTTTGGAAAATAAGGACTCTTGTTGAAGCTTGAGACTCAGATGAGAATGCTCAAGGATCGGAACTGACTGGGGACAAAATTTTTGAAAAAGCGAAGGAATCAAAAGTGACCTGAATATGAAGCACCTTAGAAATCAGGTTCGGGGGAAGAACTGAATAAAAATCAACTTGCCTTCAAACAGACTTTTATTTCCGAACATTTTGAGGTATTTTCCGATTTTAAGTGATGAAAATGGTCGATGCGGGACCCATTTTACCAATTCACTTTTCAGAAGATAATACCGGACCTTCCTCGACTGAAAATGCACGTAACCTATGTTATCTTTTTATTGTCGAATGTTTCCTTCACATTCAAAGAGATGGGCACCAGTTCTGATCTTTGTAACTCAGGTTACGTCTATTTTTAGGTGAAAAACGTCCAGTATTCTTTGTTGGAAGCATCCATTTCTGATTTGGATTCATTGTCACAATTTTTGCCTCATACAAATGGGAAACACCTCAAAATGTTCAGAAAGAATGGTTTATTTGAAGACAAGTTGTTATTTGTTTAATACCTTCCCTAAACCGGATCTCTCGCAAGTTTGCCATTTGAGTCACTTTTGATTCAATCCCTTTTCTAGAATTTTCATCTAAAGTCATTTCTGATCCTCGATCCTTCTGACCTGAGCATTTAGCTTCAACAAGAGCCATCATTTTCCAAAATCGGCCAACAACGAATAAAGTTATCACTGCAAAACTAAAGAGTTACTATTTTGAGATCACCCTGTAATTGAAGCAGATAGGCAAACAAATTTAAAAACGATTCGAGTTATGGTTATAGCAACTCTCCTGAAACACTTGGAGAAAACCAAAAACTATTTTTTGTGAAATGGGACCTGTTCAAACTTTTCCATTTTTGCGGTACCTGATTGAGAGCCCTGTACCTATAATTAATACGAAACACTTGTACCAAAAATAGTCCATGGCATGTTGTAGTCCAATACGTGAGCTAATTAGAAAACATAAAACGATTTGAAATAGTTTTTTTATTCAAAAGTTATGACACTTTGAATGTGACTGTATTTTGTGAGTGGACCATTTCAATGGGATGTTTTCAGCGTAGTTGAAGAAACTCTGCTAGATGTCCCTAGTGGTTCGTAAGGGGCTTGGGAACATTTGTGTTCTGTATGTTGACAGCTCAACCGACTGCTTGTTGTCGTTCAAAATTGAAATGTAACCCAAAAAATTGAGCGACGTTTATCAAAGTGTCAAAGTCTGAAGTGTTGAGTTTCGCTGGCCATTCTTTGTTCGTTGAACCATAACAACGAACGTGAACTGCAGCAAAACCATGCCTGTAAGGTCAAGGAATAAGAAAGTGCAACTGACGCTACTTAATTTTGAATTCAACACTTCGCCGAAGTGCTCGTCTGAAGATGCTCAACAGAGTTTAGTTTGGGTGTTATGGTTCTGGTCTCCTCCTGCTTCCTGCTTTGTGTGAAAGAAAAGGCGACATGAGAATACGAGTTAGAATCATTGATAAAACCTGCTAGTTTTTACATAATCTTGTTTATTAAAAACGTTCCTAAAATAATTTGCATGGCTTTCACTCGACCTCCTCGCATAGCGCGCTGAAGTTTACGTTCAATTCAGTGGTTGCGGCTACTCTCTGGTTGTAGTCTGCAGTCTGCACTACACCTTCTAGTCTCTTCAGGCTCCCAAGCTACGAAGTTATCCACAGAACCATTTGTGGCCGCGCCTTCCACAGGGTGCGTGCTTCTCTTTTCTTTGTGTGAACAGAAATTTATACCGTTATTTCGTCACATCACCCAGCAATAAGAAAATTGTGCTCGATGTTCAATCGATTTCTATTATTGTATCTTCATTTATACCAAGCTGTTCAGCACCAAGGAGCTTTCGTACGAAGGCCGTGCGTGATGATACGGGAATGGGAAATCTGGAACTGACAACAGAGCTGCCACATAGACAATTTAGCATTCGGCATATTTGGCAACGACCGCAACCTGTTGCAGAACCGTCACATTCAAAAATCCCGCTGAAATATCAGGGCAGCCGAACTGCGTCAGTGTCGCCAATTTATGATAATTGAATGTTTCTCAGCCCCTTACGAACTACCAGGGACATCTATTGAGAACCTGTCAGGAAAACATCCCATTGGCGAGCACTTTACTTTGCAACTCACTTTGCACTTTGCAAAAACTTGAGAAATTGCTAGGCAATATTTCGTCACGTTGCCTGGCCGCAGCCTGAAGGAGGCAGTTTCTAGGTAACCTGACGTCATAAGCGTGATTCTACTCATCGGGGTAGGGTCCCTGGTGTGCATCTTAAACCGAGTGGGCCAAAAAAATTGCGCAAAAGTTTTTTCTTTGTAAAGTTTTCAATTAATTGTGGATCGATTTTCTTTTAAATAGTACCAGTAGGAAGCCAATTGAATGAGACATCTGTACTTGAAGTCAAAATGGCCGAAGTGTCAATATCAAAGATGGCTGACGAGATCAAAATATAGCTACACAGTCCTTTTTTTCCTTCGCGTTCACCTTCAATGCGAAGGTATTTGCCATTTGCACCACAATGGACTTAAAAAAAGGACTGTACTTTTGTTATCGTTTTTTTTTTTATTAAAGTCTTGAGGTTGTGAAAAATTGTGACATAATTGAAGTTTGCTACAAAACAAAACCATAACAACGTCATCGGTTAATTTTTCGTAGAGTTACAGCGATCCGAAAATTGGCTTACTTGGCATTCTTCGATCAAAAACAATGAATAAAATAAAAAGCTTTTCTTCTTTAAATTCGTTAATTTTAGGGAAATTTTGATAAAACAGGTACCTACTAATAGAAAGCCATTATTTGAATGAGTCATTCATGGTCTACACGTCAGAAGTCAAAAGAAAGAAAATTATAAAATACAAGATGATGGCGCGGTTGTCATCCAAAATCGTCTTTTGCTCTTTTTCTTTTTGATCAAAGCTCATCAGAATGGCAAAACTAATACCCTGGACACACTAGAAAGCTTAATGATCACTAATGGATCGTCATTCAACTTCCCTTCTTGCTGTCTTGGCGAGGGGGGGGGGAATAATGACGTTTTTTGGTTAATGATCATTAGCACGAACGTAATTACGTTTCCCTTGCTGTCACTAAAACAGCAAGGAAAGTTTAATGACGATCCATCGTTAATGATCATTATGTTTTCTATAGTGTGTCCACGGTATAATAGCTTGATCAGAAAGAACAAACTGTCTTCTATCCATCAATATTACAAAAAAGCTTGGTCGGTTTATTCGTTGCAGAGCTAGAGCAATTTGAAGATAGCCTTTTCGTTCTTAATCTCTATTTTTTAAGACATACGATCGAAAAGGTACTGATCAAATAAGACGTCCTAATTGAAAGAACCTGCACAAAATCTTAGGATCTGAAATGGCGGCTGTGAACATTATATTTGTTCTTCTCACATTCATTTGAATTAAAAGTCATCTGAATCGTCAAAATCATAGCTTGATAACAAAGAACAAATTTTTATGATGTTTAAATGATCTCAAAATTGGTTTAATTATTGGCTAGTTTTGATCAGGGACATAAATTCAAATCTTGATTCAAATGGATTCTTCCCCGCCAAATTTTCGGTCTCCATCCGACTCGCCATCCGATTTTTGTGAAATTTATTTTAGCAGATTACTTTAAAAAAAGCGCCTTCAAAGACGATGGACGGAATAACCAATTTCAAAATTGAGGACAAAACTGACGAAAGTCTATACCATAGGGTCTATACGCGATGCTAGTGGTGACGTCAGAGTCGCCATTTTTAAATGCCGGATCCAACAATGTTCTGAAAACAAAGAAAATTTCAGAAATTATTTTTTGGTAGCATTACTTTGATTATTCAACTATATTGGGGTACAATATAATAAACTACAAAACCTAGGGGTCATTTTAGAAGATTCCAATTTTTTATCTTCGATCTTGAAGATTTTATCAGCAAAAAAGTTTGAAAGTGACAGCGATGACAGCGTGCGAATGTTAGCTTGACATAATCTCCAAGCGCAAACAACTTCACCTGCACCATACAACGAGAACCAGTCAACCACACAGCAAAGTGCAGAGCTGCGGACGTGTTGGAGAAGCTTTTTATGGTTTTGAGTTGATCATTTGTAGTGAAAATGGTTATGTGTTGGGCGTCAGATTCTAAACACTACAATGAGCGGCAAGGCAAACATGTAAACTTTTCTTATCTCCAAAAGACGAAAAGAAAACAAATGGAAGAATCTTTCGAGATACCTAGATAATTATGTTGGTAAATTTCAACTTAACAATAATTTGCCTTGAACTGTTGTGATTACGAGAATTCGAAATGTATGTCTGGTGAATTTATTGTTGCTCTAATGAAGTAAGGTGTACCTACATCACTATAATATCATACTGTGACGAGCGGCGATTCTTTTGCATTTTGGAGCACACCACGCGGTTCTTCTAGACTGTTTGAGTATTCGCATAAGATCGCAGTGTCCAGGGTGCGACTGGTGCAAGGCTCTAGTGCATTCCAGAAAATACACAAAGATTTGACCGTTGAAACTAACGTGGAGACTTCAACATGGGAGTAGAACACATCTGTCCATTTGGCAGAGGTGCCGTCTTCACTGCACGTTGGTAATGCCCGCGAAATAAGTAGGATTTTTCAGTAGTCACCTAGAAACCGTACACCGGATCATTATAGAATTAAATTTACTAAAGGCCCGATGGAAGACTTCGAGAACACTAGTCGGAGGTATATACAGGGTGTCCGTTTTTCGAGCCTAAGCATGGGTATCTCGCTTATTTTTAGAGATACAGAGTCGATTAAATTAGAACAAAGTTGCGAATTTTCATGACGATCAATGATCCAAAAAGATATTCGACTTGTCAGTTTTAGTTTTCAAGATAACTATCGAGAAAAAACAGAAATTTGTAATTTTTGTTTTTATTTTTTATTTGAAAAACGGTTGAAGGTAGCCTTTTCTAATTGAGACATTGTGCAGGCACTTTTTCAAAGGGAATTCAATGTTGTCAAAATCTTCATTCTAGCTTTGAAAACAACCGAGATATGACATTCAACTTTTTTTTCTCTCATGAGCGCCATATTGAATTTTGACATTTTTGAATACAATTTTATTGTCTGGTTACAACGATGTGTCACATGTCACTGTTGACTTCATGCTTTTGAGCAAAACAAATTTTTTTAATTTTTCAAATAGTGCTTTGGAAACAAAATCATCACCGACAATAAAAAAAAACGTAAATGTTCAACATTTTTTCAACAGTGACATGTGGCACATCGTTGTAGCCAGAAAAGAATACCGTATTCAAAAATTTCAAAATCCAATATGGCGCCCATTAGAGAAAAAAGTTGAATGTCGTATCTCCGTTGCCTTGAAAGCTAGAATAAAGATTTTGGCAGCTTTGAATTCCCCTTGAAAAAGTGACAATGTCTAGATTAGAAAAGGCCACCTTCAACCGTTTTTTGAATAAAAAATGGAAACAAAAATTCAAATTCCAGTTTTTCCACGATATCTTAAAAACTAAAATCGATACGTCAAATTTTTTTTGGATCATTGATCGTCGTGAAAATGCGCAACTTTTTTCTAATTTAACCGACTTTGTATCTCTCAAGACAAGCGAGATACCCATGCTTAGCCTCGAAAAACGGACACCCTGTATAAGCACCACGTATCGGCCACAGATCCAAACGGTTGTCGAGTTTTTCTCCCTGGAAAAACTGCAAATTTCCCAACTTTTCATTCCGTGGACCGATTTTAACCTTTTTTTAAACAAGAGGTAACTGGTTCTTGAACATTTTCCATCAATTTTTCCAAATTTCCCGGAAATTTCCCAGTTGAAAATATGTTTTTCCAAATTATTGCCAGTCTTTTTCTGTAATTCCAACTTCCCACCCGAAGGGACGTTTCGAACAAAAATTTACATAGGTTCCTGGATACTAGACGGGAAAGTTTTGGGGTGACACAACCGATTTTTTTTATTTCAAATAGTCAAGTTATACTATTTGTCTCCAGTATTAAGAGTTTAAAAATAATAAAAATCAAAGAAATGTTTTCTCCAACTCTCCTAATGACCTTCCAACTTTCATTTCTTGCTGACCCTGTTATAATGTAGCATTCATGTCCTGGAGATTAGAATTATTCTGGAAACTATTTTCAAAAATTTTTCATTGCCCTTTTTGAATTTCAAGGTGTTCCTGAAAACGGATCGCATTTATTTTTATTCCGTTTTTTTTTTGTGCAGAGATCATCAGGCAGGTCAAGGAGATCCGCGAAACGCCTCTGCGACCGCCCCTGGACAACCTGGGCGCGGCCGACTACATCATTAAATGCATGAAAATTTGCTGGCACGAAGAACCCGAACAACGTCCCGACATACGTTACGTGCGGGTCATTCTGAAGGAAATGCAGTCCGGCCTGAAGCCCAACATTTTCGACAACATGCTGGCCATCATGGAAAAGTACGCTTACAATCTGGAGGGGCTCGTGCAGGAAAGGACCAATCAGCTGACGGAAGAAAAAAAGAAAACGGACGCTTTGCTGCACAGAATGCTTCCCAAGTTCGTATACCAATGTGTATCTGTAGAAGTCCGATTTTATCTCTGAATTGTGTGATAATGAAAATAATGATTAGTCATATAGGTATTATCGAGGGTATTATTTATAATCGGGTAGCGACAGAAGGAAAGCTTAGGTGGAGATACTGAGAAGAAAAAAAATTATTCAACAAGCAAGGAATGACACCCATTTCTTTATTTAAGCATGAAGTTATGAGTGAAGTATGAAATAGGAATCATACAAATGAAAAAATGGGCGTTCCGTGAAAGTTGTGCGTTACGCTTTTCCCACGACTACACTTTCCTATTGATGAATACAACTGATCTGAAAATATTTGATCTGGCATCTGCTCTTACCTGATAGTCTAGTGAGCTTATGTTTATTCTCTAATGGGAGCTGTTATTGTCGTTTCAGATTTTTTTTTTGAGTACCTGTGATTTCTGTACTTTGCAATTACTTCACCCTTTCTCGTTAACTGCTTAATTATTCCACCCCGTCCTTTCAAGTCGGCATCCAGGGCCGCTATTCTTGAATCGTGTGAGAAAAGTCCTTGGGAGTTTTATGCAATCCGCGATACATCGATGTAGCGAGAGTTGCCTAAAACCATGTGAGAATGGTTCTCGCCTACTTAAGAGTAGATGAGAAAACTCACATAGGTTGCACCATTATACGGCGTGGCGAGTGGCGGGTGGCGGCTTTGGGTAAGGGTTCGGAACACGTTACGGAAAACGGACAACTGCGAAAGGAACCGAATCGGCCATTTCTCCCACACTTCAAGAATACATGTTTCGGAACACTTCAAGAATACATGTTTCGGACTGACATGCGATTTTGTCACACGAATGGGTTGCATCTCACCCGTATGAGTTTCTCACACGATTCAAGAATAGCGGCCCATGTTCTATACGAGAGAGGACCACTTTGAACCATTTCTACACCGAAACCTCGACCGAAACAATCATTTCACACCACAATGGACTTTACTTAATTTGATTAAATATGAACAAACATCAGTGGTTTATTTACAGTGGATTCATTCATTTTCACTGTGGTTCTAAATTATTGGTACAGCTCTTCTATTGGCCCGTTCAGAGAGAACTTTCTTTCGAACCATGAATCAGATAGCTTCAAATGACTTGGCTCTTTCAGGTTTTTGTGGAAGACTCGTTTTTCATTTCCCTACCTACCACAATTTTCCGCAAGTGTTAAGATGCTCGATGATCCTCTTCCAGACTACTTGGTTTTGGATAGTGAACGTCTTTACACACAGCTTGAATCCTTGTTCGTCCTGACGCGGAAATCACATGTTGATTTTTTTTTTATTTGATTTAGTTTTGCATAGTTACATGGTGCAATGTAAGCACGTTCTTTGGAGCTATAGCGTCTGGTTTGTATGCTGCTGACGTTGAACTGTTGTGTTTATTTCGCAATGCCGCATCTGTTTTCAACCCTTCTTCAAGCGCCTGTGATCCTATTCTCCAGCCTTTGTAGAAGAGTCGCTGCAACGGGAACGAAAAAGAAAAGCTAATGTGAAGCACCTGGTGGGAACCACTTGAACTTGCTTAATGAACTTTTTATTTAATGTAACATAGGATTGCAATTTTTTACGACCAGGAGACACGAATGATCATGTTGACCCCGCTCGATCAAAGTGTAACTCTAGTTCGACAGTCAACTCGTGCCAATCAATTTTGCACACCTGACACGTTAATTGGGTCAAATCAATCTTGTACTTGCTTTAACTTTAGAATGATCACTACCGCCAACAACAATCAGCCCTTAATCAATAATAGTTACAATCAAGGAAGTCGGAACAAGGCGTCTTTCCACCTCTAATTGATGGCATCAGCACCATCCATCTATCCTATTTGCATTCAAATTCTGAGGTGACCCCATCGGCACACTATCACTGACGAGCTAAACGTCGAAATGTCGTAGAAAAATAATATTTCATTTGAGTACCTACAAGTAAGCCGTTGAGGTAACTGTTGGTACCTGTACAGAGATCAAAATCGGACTCCACAATTTCTAATCTAGATTTTGGTTGAGTTTGAATAAAAGTAACAAAGAGAATGTTGCATTGTTACAGGTCTGTTGCTGAAGCCCTCAAACGTGGCGACAGAGTGGAAGCGGAGAGTTTTGATTGCGTTACGATTTACTTCAGCGATATTGTGGGATTCACCGAGTTGTCAGCAGTGAGCACACCTCTCCAAGTCATCGATTTATTGAACGATCTGTATACGGCGTTTGATTCCATAATTTCGCACTACGACGTCTACAAAGTAAGTTAAAATAGACGGCCCACTAGTCGAGTGGGATATGCACCTGCTCGGCGAAGTGGGGCTCCGGGTTCGATTCCCGGTAATGAAAGTCTAGGTGTTGTGTCGTTAAAATGCAATTTTTCAATGAATTGCGACTCAATAAAAAGGCGAAATGAACTATAAACTGTGCCGATGATGAGAAAAACATTATTATTTTTTATTATAACTTGAAATACTTGGTGAGTATACCATGCGTGTACGTATTTTACCATTGTTGACATAATTGTACTCAGGTTCTTGCGGTGATAAGTAAAAACAACTCAAGTACAGTTTAGTTAGCTTCTGGTCCTGGCGCGAAATATAGCTTTTAAAGAGCTACACTAATAGAGCTCGTTTTACTTGATCTTTCATTTTTGACAAATGTCTTCAACATAGGTTCAATAGAGCTAAACCAGCACGTGGTCTTGTGTTGCGTGAGTACTGTGAGAAAACCACCTTTCCTATAATCAAATTAATTAGCTGTGATACGTTCATCGACCCTACGTTATGTTTTTTGCTGTGCCGTAAATTTTAATTACCTTTACCCAAGTCATTTAACTCAATTACACCTACCTACCTCAATTTCCCGTCATGTGTATACCTCAATCATACTATAGTAACCCTTGTCATGCGAGTAACCTCAGTTCTATTTGAAAGAGGATGAGTTGAATTAATGTTAAAAAATTAACAAAGTCATTTATTTAACACACCTCACGTCACCTTTATCCAAGTTAATTAATCATCGCCAATTAAATAAAGTTTAGCTTAATTATTCATTTACATAATTTCCAGTCGTGCTGAAACCAGCTAACGATAGGAATTAGCTAACTCAAGTTTACATTTGGTTTCTGAAAGAAAAGTACACCCTAATTCCGTGCGAGACCCTACGACTAATTAATTCACCCGTTCCAATTTAATTCCGTTTCGCATTCTTCCTACTTTTCAGAACTATTGATGAACCCCTTTCCTAACACACTTTCATTCAATTCCCTGCCTAATTAATTGATACCTTGTCGATCTTTAATCTTAACCCCTTCTTCTGTTTAGCTCATTTTACTTGTACGAATAGATATCTCGATTATTTAATTGTACTCACCTCGGGTTCCACCAAACTTTCATCAACGCGATAACTTTATCACTCTGATAGTAACTAAGCAACTGGCCATCCTATTGGCTGGTGCATAGCAACTATCAGCGTGATAGATTTAATCTGCTCTTGAAATTTTGGTGGAACCCGAGGTTAAAGAGAAATTGTTGTTCACTGAGTTTTATCTTGGTATTTCGAAAGTATAGCCATGATTTCAATTATCGATCAAATAATTTACATAAAATTGAGTGTTTACATTCCATAAATTTATTATCTGGCTGGTACTATAATTTTGAACCTACAGACTTATCCAGCAGCTCTATTTCACGCTGGGTTCAATACCTTTACGCAAATCTGCAGCAATCAGGTGTACAATTTATCGCGGTGAGCCTCTAATTAAGCAGCCTGCAAAAATGATGTTATGTTCCTCTCTGTCTTGAAGCGTTTTCAAAGCGACACTGAATTTTCTGGGCATTGTACAAGAAGTTCTCTTCGTTATGGAACCATAGCTTTTCAATGCTTATAAACTCCTTGTCGTGCGAAAAGGGAGAAATCTTTTATTCTATGGGGGAAGATAACGCGTGAGATTTTCGCCCAGATCCAAATATATGTCTAGAGCGCTGGATTTTTAGCAGAACTGACCTAAGGAAATCAATCTGACGGAAGCTGGATCTCTTTAAAGGGTTACTGAAGCTCTCACCATTTTTCTGGTGTCTTGAAGGTTGCTGAAAACAGGTATTTGAAAGCTCACAGCAAGTTCAAAGTATTGAATCGGTTTGACGCTTACTATGGCTGTTCAAAATATCAAAAACAAGACCTACTATCATTTTAGAAACAAAACAATCACTTCAACCCCATTTAAACAATTAGCTTTTGATTACAATAGAAATCAGACTTGCCTTGATATTTTCTTTTCTCGTAACTGATACACTATAACTATCCACAGTGGTTTTTTACACTCTCATAACTTATTCTTGACGAGTAATAATTTTTCTTCTAGCCTAGCCAAACACATCCGTTCGTCTCGACCTCACATCCACCAGTCCTCTCGACTACCTACGACGCGAATCCTTCACCCCCCGTTCCTATTCTCGGACCGATCTTGTTACCACCCCCGTCTCACGTCTAAAACCCCTGGCCCACAAACATGCCACTCAGGAATGCGACGCGAGCACAGTATTCTTCCTTATACCCCTGCTTTCCTTCCTTATATCGCCCGTAAAGCTAATTTAATCTCAAATTATAATTCCCTTTTATTTATATAATTTTAAGCTGCCCATTACAGTACCTACCAATACCTATTTGTTCAAAGACAACTAAAGCTTGGTTTAAAGTGGTTTACCTGAAAAAGAAGTTTGTTACTCAAGGCTCAGTTTACTTAAGCCGATGGAGCCCCACTCGAGATAATATAGCCGAGGATACAGCCTTTGAAGACCAACTAAAGTTATTTGCTAAGGCTTTATGTCGCCCCTGAAGGGAAAGAGCGATAATCTAAATAATTCAAAACTGTTTTTCTGCTTACTAGTCACAATATCGCGCCACATGATCGTAGAAGCTCACTGGTGATAGCTCTTAAGAGTGATCTTACTTAACCTAAAAACAACTTGTCCTTATACATGTATAAGGTATAAGTTAGATGTTGCCGCCTGGTGACGGAAGGCGAAAATAACATTCACACTGGTTTACAGGGTAAAACTCTTACCACTTGGGTACTGCTAATAATTAACAGATGAATCCCTCGCACTTGCCTCTACGGATTTTCTTGAACTTGATTCTCAAAGCACTTACCACCTCCATTTTGATTCCTTCTGATGCGGTAAATGCACTTATCAGGTTCCTAATATCACCGTGGGCTATAACTGGCTTCAATACATATATTGAAACGTGTCTAAAATTCACACATCAAAGTCAGGCTATGGGAGCGAAGAGAATGACCTGTCTCTCAGGGTAGCTACTCTGATCACGACTTGAAATCGGTAAATGATAGGAATCGCTCAACGACGTATCTTTCTATGCAAATGAAAAATTCTGCGATGCGGAATTGTTCCCATTAAATTTAAACCAGAAAGAAAATTGACAATAAGCTCATGGCAGTGAAAGAAAACTAAATGTTGAGGGTATGATGTGCATGTACTGAAATGTGATTCGAAACGTTTGCTCTTACTTCTCTTTTATTCCAGGTGGAAACCATAGGCGATGCCTACATGGTGGTCAGCGGCTTACCGATAAGAAATGGCGACCGGCATGCAGGAGAAATTGCATCTATGGCCTTGCATCTTTTGAGCAAAATCAAAAAGTTCCGCATCAAACACAGACAGGGTGAAGTTTTGCAACTGAGAATTGGAATTCATTCCGGTAAATACCTACACCACTTGCCTGCAGAAATGTAGAAACATCGAAGTTGAATCAGTAACATTTGAAGTTTTTTATTTTTCAGGACATTGCGTCGCAGGAGTTGTGGGCTTGAAAATGCCAAGGTACTGCCTGTTCGGCGATACCGTAAACACTGCCTCGCGTATGGAGAGTTCCGGTGAGGCCTTCAGGATTCACATATCGCACGCCACCTTCATGCTGCTCCAGAGGCTGGGAGGCTACAGGTTCGAAGAGCGAGGGGTCATTCCCATCAAGGTGCTCACATTGTTTCTGGATTACATACTCGACATTAGGCTATACAGTTGGTCCACCAATAGAAATAATAGTAGTCACGCGTGAATAGTGTATGATTCGATCGGCTTTGACGGAGCTGTGTAAAACAGGCTTTTTGCTGAAAGGTGTTTTTTGTTTGTGTAAATATTTTTTTATACAGATAGCCCAACGAAAACGAGACAGACAGATTTTTGGGCATTTGCCCTCATTTTTTAAGCCCGGACGAAATATAAAAACGAACATTGTTCAAGATGAGACGTTAGGGTTAGGCTCGGGGTTAGGGCACATAAACGTTCAATAACAACAGATAAAATCACGTACTTACAAGAAAAACGCAAAAGAAACACACGTCGCGTTGTTAACAGTGCGACAGTGTCTCCCTTTTCCCAAGCTCTTACCCACAAAACCCAATCCCCTCCCAAAATCGCCCAGACCCCCGGACCGCAGTCCTGACCCCATAGTGTTTACAAATGTGCTCTCATAATCTGTCGCATGTCGATGGTACGAAAACCTAAATATCAAGCTAGTCTAGCAGAATTTAAAATTTAAACCTTTATTACGTATGGTAGGATCGAAAGTGGGATTTAATTCTTCGGATGAAATTGACAGGACACAGCCTAATTAAAAACAGACAATGCTCGTTTTTCACTTTAGTACTTAACACAGGCTTTACTTTTGTCTTGAGTGAAAATTGAAAATATTTTGGTCTCGACAGAAAAACGAAACGTCAAACGACCACTTCTTCCACACTGCAGGTCGCGCGCTATAATCGAGTGTTGCTGAGTAACAACGAAGAGTCACCACTGAGTAGTACACTCGGTAGTACATCTATAGCTATTCTGTGGTAATACTTAAGAGAGTTCAGCTACTTAAAAAAAGAAATATACTGGCACGAGCTTTCATGTGTCTTTTGAATAGGAAAAAGAACTGTTATAACAGTAGAGCACACATTACACATAGGCCGCTGCTCTCGTCTCCAAAAAACATACCGAACCCAAGCGTCTCAACCAACGGTACCTATCAGTCTCAAATTTCAGTCATGTTCACTTTTTCACTCACACTAATAGGGTGAAATGTTGCTGCAGATTACAAGAAGCCATTTCAACATGATTCCAGTACATATCCGATTCGAACGAAGGAGCCATAAAACTGGCCGAATTCGAAGCAAATAGATTGACCTGCTCACTTTTTCAGGGAAAAGGAGAGATGCACACGTACTGGCTGATCGGCGAGGATCCGGCGCAGCGTATGGCGAGGATCCGCGAAGAAATCGTCGGTTCGTCGCTCTTCAGCAGCATCAGTTCCGACCGTAAGTTCCGCTGGAGTCCCCCAAACAATCGAATTTTAGCTCAACACCATGTTCAAATAATTGAAGGGCTCAGCGAAACGCCGGATTTGCTCAAGTGTCCCGGCGCCAGCAGTTTTCCCATAGACACCGTAGAGCTGCCGCCATCCTCGTGCCCGCTCCTCCAGCTTCATCAGAGGGCCAGGATGGCCTGGTACTCCCGGTACAGTCAGGTGGGGATCTTATTCTTCTCTTGTCTTCTTTTTCGTATTAATATCAATGTCTTCGAGTATCATGTCATTCAATTCCCAAAGAATCTAGAGCATGATTGTCACATTAGAGAATGGAAAACGTCATCAAAGCGTATAAGCACGACTTACTGTTGCCGTGGTAACTGAACTAAAACCACAATAAAGTGAATCTTGTTTTATTTAAATGTGAACGCTCAGTGCCAGTTTTTTCATCCAAAGTTAATTTCAACTGTTGTGTGATCAGATGAATTCCTAATTTAGGCAGGCTGTACCCTATAGCTGAACGCAGCTTCGCACTCATAAAATGTGACCAGGCCGCAGCCCATTATTTGATCACACGATAGAAGTTAAATTACAGAACCCCTCTACCAAGGACGACTTGAGGTTGAATGCCGTAGGCTGAACGCTTACACCGGAAGACTAAAGCCGGATTGACCTAAGTACTGACCCAAATTTCACCTAAAATGGTCCTTCTCTTCCAGCACTTACACCGGTAAGCTAACGCGGTCGTCCTATTTTGAAACTGAAACTAAATGAATGTAGAAACTAAATTTAGGTCAGTCACAGCTAACAAAAGACCTAGCTAGCCCAAGCTACCTGGTCCTTCTCCGTGATCATTTTGACCAAATCTATTTGGGTCAAATTTGATGCTTTGGTCGCCGACCAAAAGACACGGTGTAAACGTAGTCATAGATACCATTGTTACAACAGTCGGTATGGAATTTACCTTTCATTTGAAGTTATCACCAGGTAGTCCAGTCAAATTAGCCCAAAATGGCGGCCAATCGTGCATAAAATCATAGGGTTGTAATTTTTTCAGGAATGTGTAGAGGGTGGTTCCCTGAATAACGCCTAATAAAGTTCCTTCGATTCTAGGCGCCGCGGGGTGGGGGAGGGGGTGACAAATGTCAGTTTTGTCAGTTTTTGCCGTTTATCTCGAAAACGGTGCCTCGCACGGAAATTTCATACTTATCAAAATTAAAGCTGATGAAATTCCCTTTCAAATTGTGTATCCACGTTTCACCTAAGTGTTATCTATTTCGGGATATGAACCGTTGAATATGAAAATTTTTCGAAAAAGTGGTAGAGCCGTTCAAAGTATTTCGTCAAGCTTTTTTTTCTAACTCACTACCCAATAACTTCCGAGATAACTCCGAATCAATTTCACCTTATCCCAATCAAGACTAAGGCCCCTTTGGCACCAGACAGTGTCCTTATTCATAATTCCATTTTTATATTCAACGGCTCATATCCCAAAATCGGTGACACTTAGGTGAAACGTGAATACATCATTTTGAGGAAAATTTCATCAGCTTAAATTTAGATTGGTATACAATTTCTGTGCGACGCACCGTTTTCGAGATAAACGGCAAAAACTGACAAAACTGACATTTGTCAACCCCTCCCCCCACCCCGCGGCGCCTAAAATCGAAGGGACTTTATCAGGTGTTGTTCAAGGGACCACCCTCTACACATTTCTGGAAAAATTGGAACCCTATGATTTTATGCGAGATGAAAACCTAATTTGACTGGACTACATGCAGGGTCAGTATTTCTGAAACCGCCGAGATGAATTCACATGGGATTAGTTAGCAACAGTGTGTTTCCGCTCTTGCGATTGGCTGGTGCCATAGTAGGTAACCGCACCATTTCCACATGGGAAAAGAATTCACACGTTCCCAAATTACGGGCCCAGGGTTGGAAATACGAGCCCTAATTTGGTGGAGAATTTGAACCAAAGAAACACTTAACTAGCATGGGAACGACGTCCCAATATGTTTCCAGGACGTTTAACCTCTTGCAGCCAGTTCCAAACTCTTATGAGCGAATTCACTTTTTTTTCAACAATGGTATCTATGAACATTTGAGTTCAAGTTATCCTCAGAGCTGCCTCAGAGTACAGTTTTCCTGAGATGGAAATACTAGGCCTTAAAGTATGATCTGTTTCTAAAGCGAAACGTGGATATTGCAGGAAGACCTAAGCGGAAGTGAACTGGTGGATAACTACCGACACAGTCACTTCTTCAAGCAGAACTATTCGTGCGGCCACAGGAACCCCCGGTCGGCCCCTGCCATCACTTTCACCGACTTGAACTACCACTACATGTGACCTCTAATGAGTCTTTCGAGTAAAGTCCATCCGTAACAAAAACGTGAATGTTCCATGTCAATTACGTAAATATACCGATAAACCCAAGAATATTTATTATTATACATTATATCGTTGTTATTTGTTTATAAATAAATGTATATATGCAACTTTGCTTTGTTCAATGGTAAACTGGCATTCGCTTGTGTACGGGCATAAGTCTCTAGTGCCCGATTGCACAAACGTGGTACTTATCAAATTTTAGTTCGGTACCAAACAGCGGATCAAATATTTAAAAGTGAAACAAAATGCAAATCCGGTTACTTCAAGAGAAGAACATGATGGAAATACAAAATATGGCTCCTTACGATTATTTGTATACAGAAAAAAAGTTGGGGTAACACGCACTTGTCGCTTATTTTTCATCACAAAGAAAAAATCTGACAGCTCCGGCAAGATTTGTTCTACAAGCCAAAATAAAGGCTGTCTCACCTGTGTACTGGTATCCAAATAATCACTTGGAGCCATATTTTGTATTCCCATCATAATCTCCCCTTGAAGTAACTAGGTTTCCATTTAATTCCACTTCAAAAATTTGATCCCGTGTTTAGTACCGAACTAAAATCTGATACCACCTTTGTGCAATCGGGCATAGGAGTATTTCAGGTAACTCTGAAATCGAACGCCCGCCCCCCTTTGATTGGGATCCGTGGCAATTGAGGACCTCGATGGAACTTTCATCTTTTTATGGAGAACAACCAGAACAACACAAAGAAATAACCAACAACCATCAGCCCTAATAGTGGCGGGGTTAACGGCCAAAAATGGAATGATCTGTGCATTTTGTGATCAAAGCATGAAATTTGGCATACGTGTTCGGAAGACCCTCCTTTGCAATTTCAGATGTGGCGCCACGCAAGATTTTGCACCAGAGGCACTGTATTGCGGTGATATACCTGCTAGGGGTAAATTCTGCAAAAATGGTTACTGGCCGGTCTCTGGTTCCGCAGTCGGTATTTTTTAGTTCTGTTTAGCTGAAACTACACGTAGAAATGAGTGAGGAGTGCATTTTCACAAGCAAACTTCCAAATCCTGCCTTTATACGTTGTTTTAATACATTTTAAGGCCAACTTTGTTTTAGTACAGGAAACATGGTAAAAAAATCGGCAAAACCTCGGTAAAAATATGAACGTCCTGAAAATTTGATATTCTGTTCAGAATTCAGTGTCCTACTACATATCTAAAATTGCCACAAATCGCACCCCGAGGCTTCGAGTTATTGGAGGGGGGGTAAAAAATTGCAACTCAAAATTGAAGGTATAGAACCCGATGGAACCCGTCAATCCAATGGATGCAAATACGTCATAGTTCGACGCATCACATCCCGTTGATACAATTTTGGCACAAAAAGTGTCGATCATTGTTGGAGGGGGGTCGCGGGGGAGGGCGAAACTCGGCTGGGTGACTCTTTTTCTTCCTGGGCCATGAAGAATCGATCACGACAAGATTGGTATCTTTTCCGACTAAATTCAATGTCCCGAACTTGAATCCGATGTATAAATTTGGACAAAAACAAGTTCAAACAAGTTAACTTAAGGAAACCTGTTTTTTCTTTGACAATTTTCACAAAACTTTTTTTTACTGTTAGAGGCATTCATCTTTGAAAATATTTCAGAGGCCATTAGATTGAACTGTATTCTTCACGAAAATCATCCATTTGATCTGTAACTTTGTTTTTCGAGATAGAAGAAATCGATTTGAACTTTAGTCGGCACAGCCCGTCGTCTACTACTGACCAGAACACTACACCATGCATCTTTAAATGAAAATGGCCCAAACTATCTGAAAAATTATAACTCATCTTTGAAAGTTTGAGGATCTGTGCAGAACTGAATTTCCTATAACATAAACAAAATCGTCATAAATCGCAATGCAGGGTATTGAGTTATTACTTGAAGATGCATGCTGTAGTGTTCTGGTCATTAGTAGACGCCGGGCAGTGCCGACTAAAGTTCAAATCGGTTTTTCCTACCTCGAAAAACAAAGTGACAGATCTAATGGATGATTTTCGTGAAGAATACAGTTTAGTCTAATGGCCTCTGAGCTTTTTTCAAAGATGAATACCTCTCACAGTAAAAAAAAGTTTTGTGAAAATTGTCAAAGAAAAAACAGGTTTTCTCAAATTAACTTGTTTGAACTTGTTTTTATCCAAATTTACACATCGGATTCAAGTTCAGGACATTGAATTTAGTCGGAAAAGATACCAATCTTGTCGTGATCGATTCTTCATGGCCCAGGAAGAAAAAGAGCCACCCAGCCGAGTTCCGCCCTTCCCCACGACCCCCCTTCAACAATGATCGTCACTTTTTGTGCCAAAATTGTATCAACTGGTTGTGATGCGTCGAACTACGACGTATTTGCATCCATTGGATTGACGGGTTCCATCGGGTTCCATACCTTTCATTTTGAGTTGCAATTTTTCACCCCCCCTCCAATAACTTGAAGCCTCGGGGTGCGATTTTTGACAATTTTGGATATGTAGTAGGGCACATAATTCTGGACAGAAAATCGAATTTTCAGGACGTTCATATCTTTGCCGAGGTTTTGGCAATTTTTTTACCATGTTTCCTGTACAAAAACTAGGTTGGCCTTAAAATGTAATCAAACAACGTATAAAGGCAGCATTTGGAACTTTGCTTGTGAAAATGTACTCTTCACTTATTTCTACATGTAGTTTCAACTAAACAGAACTAAAAAATACCGCTGCGGTACCAGAGACCGGCCAGGAACAATTTTTGTAGAATTTACCCCTAGCAGGTATACTTACCGCAATACAGTGCCTCTGGTGCGAGATCTTGCGTGGCGCCACATCTGGAATTGCAAAGAAGGGTCTTTTGAACAAGTATGCCAAATTTCATGCTTTGATCACAAAATGCACAGACCATTCCGCTAACCCCCCCACTATAAGGAACGAAATGCGAGGTGGCATTTTGGATTGGATGAGGGGGAGTAAGGAACATAGTTCCACCCTCTGAGTTCCATACGGTACTTACGAGGGTTACTTATTATTATTATTAGGCCTCACTGTTCCACCCACTGTTCCACCCACTGTACCACCTTCTTAATTGATTGCGTAAGGAGTTACGAGATTCACGTCTGTTTCGTCGGGTGGTGATTTACTTCTACGCTTTTGCTGCTCGGAATCGTATACAATGCACACTTGCCCGGTCTACACAACCTGAGGCATGTTTGGCACAAGGTACCAAATACCTCTTTTCTTACCTAGGCAGGTACTTTTCCAACCTCATCCTGGCAAGCTCAGGATCCCAAGGCTTCTTGCCTATTGGTCCAGCCGGCCAGTGTCAAAATCGGCACCGGTTTTGACACAATAACAAAGATTTTAAAATCAAATACAACAAAATTTTACACACATTTTAGCGATGGAGTCCCGCAACAGTTTTAGCGGACGTGACGACAACAAAGACTGCTGTTACTACTTGCGTTCGAAAAAGCGAAAACTGGACGATGGAGAAGAGGAAGCGACTTGCTCCCATAAAATTTTGGAGGCGTCGAAGAGAAAAAACCCCGTCATGCACGCCCCCATCGAGGTCTTACAAAACGTCTTCAAGTTCATCACGTACCAAGACTTGAGTATGTACCTACCACGTTTCCGCGAAGTCCCCTCAGTAGTATTTTTGTTGAGTGATATTGTATTGTGCTTTTTTTTGTTCAAGGTAATAAAGTGAGGATGGTGAACCGGAGGTTCAAGGTCGCTGCCGAAAGCATCTTGGACAGGACGTTCAAAGGTTTGGAAAAGAAGCTGCAAGGGCTGACTTCCACTACGCACGAAGCGCTGACTGCCACTCAAGACGACATGGAAGTTAAATGTCTCTGTAGGCTGTTGAACATGCTGGAGGTTATGATGTTCCAGGTGAGCAATAAGGTCCCGCTTGAACTTGAAAATGTACCTAACAAAGCAATGTGTGCTTCAAAGCAATCGGTGATTCTCGCGACGATATGGCGTTACGTATACAACGACTTCTACAGAACCAGGAAGAGCTGCATGTACGCAGGACAGATTCTCGACTTGTACGAAAATTTCTTCTACGACTTCACAACAGCGCCTTACGATTTGTATGCTCAAGCGGTTGTGAAGGATGCGGTAAGTAACTGAATCCAGGATAGATTTTGTGCGACCTTCATGTTTTAGTGAATATCAGCCACGTTAGATAGAATACCATTTTTCTCAAAATATGTCAAGAAAAAGTATTTTGTCTCCTTGAACTTTAGATGTTACCTGATGCAGTGAAAGAGATTTGCCAGATGACAAAGAGTTTCTGCCTTCATTTCGACAAACTGATCGAAGAACATCTGGAAAAAGCGATGAGCTGCAGCGGTTGCAAAATCGTGGATCTTTTGGACTGCGCGAGTTGCTCTCGACGCACCATCTTGTCAGAGTACGTCAGTGATGATATTTTTTATGCAAAAGTGAGTATTGTCGGATTCAGGCTCAAAACTTATGACTTTGCTTAGGCACTACAGAATAGGTGCCCCCCCGTTGAAAAATGCTAGAACCATATCAGTATCATATGAACTTGCCTTCCTCTGTAGGACCGATTAAAAGGAGTGGGCATCATATCTTATTATATTGTATGTTATTGCGCATATTGTCACGAATAGAAAAAGGTCCAGCTCTTTTCCTACTCGTGGACTGGGCTTCGCTCTTTGTTGTTGTTTAGCATAGCTGAAATAGGGGAGGTTAATGGGAACTCGAGTCTGCTAACATAGTAAGTTTAATTATCATTATAAAATCATTCCACACATCACACTCGACATTTTACTTACATGGCAATTATCTGACTGAATCACAATGTATTTGAAGAATGTCCAGGAGGGCTAACCGGATGACAATCGACCATCAGTGACCGCAACCGAATTAACAACAATAATGAATCCTTATGATCGAATGCCCGTGTTCCAGTATTGTAAGACTATTTATAAAATCGTCCAAATCAGGTCAGTGACGCAAGTAGGTACTGTGAGATACCCCCTTTCCTACATTGAATTGATCAAGCTGTGATACGTCTAGTGACCCTAGTTGTGTTTTCATTACCGTAAATTTTTATTTTCCTTTACCTAAGTCATATGAATCAATTTCACCTACCTTAATTTCACGTCGTGCTAATCCCGCAATCAAACTATTTGCCCCGTGCGAAGTACGGAGTGGGGGTAACGAAACCGATCACAGCGCTTTATGTGGACAAAAAGAGCAACATCGATGGCTCGGCGCTGCGTGATTGGGCTGTCAATTTTCTGATGTTTGATGTCATTGATGTCAATTTGACAGTGGAAATAATTGAAATTAATGACAACCATGGGTCACAACAGATGCCATGTGGTTGATTGACAATTTGACAATGAGAAAGTCTATAGCTGCATTCCTTTTACACGAAATCTCAGATAATCTCACCTCACTTAGAGAGAGAAAAAGCGAGAATTGCATGAGAGGGAGAGAGACACAACGTGCAAATGAAGTGAGAATTCTCAGTTCAGATGATAAAAGGAACGCAGCTTATGTTGACAAAGCACTTAACCACAAAATAATGACAGTACAGGCCAGCCAACTGTCATTTACGACAGTTCAGCGATCAGTAATTTATGACATGAGTGACGTTTCGCGCCTACAAAGTTGCGTACGTTAGGTGACGCTGGCATCGTGCACGGGGCGAATAGTAACCTCACGTTCTTTGAAAGGGGAAGAATTTGAACAAGTGTTGAAAAATAAACATAGTCATTTAAATTACACCTTACCTTTATTACAAATTATTTAATCATCGCCAATTTAATTAGGTTCACCTCAATTATTCATTTCATAATTTCCAGACGTGCTGGTATCAGCTAGCGTTAGAAATAAGATAAGTTTACATCGAGATTTACATTCGGTTTCTGAAGGAAAAGAACACCCTAATTACGCGTGAAACCCCGCGACTAACTAATTCAACCCGTTCAATTTAATTCCGTTTCGCTTTCTTCCTAATCTTCAGAACTATTGGTAAACCCATTCCCTAGCGCACTTGAGTTTAATTCCCTGCCCAATTTATTAATCCTTCGTCCAAATTTAACTTCAACCCTTTCTTCCTTCTCGCCCATTTTCACTGGTACAAAAAGAAATCTTCTACTATTTAATTGTACTTAGAAAGAGATGGTTGTTCATCAAGTCTTGTCTTGTTATTTCGAAATCATAGCCACTATTTTGAATATTGATCAAATTATTTACATAAAATTTGAGTGTTCATATAATTGTATACATTCCATAATTTTATATCCAGCTGGTGCTGTAGTTTGATCTACAGACTTATCCAACAACTCTATTTAACGTTAGGTTCAATTTGACCTTTACGCAAGTCTACAATCAGGAGTACAATTTGTTGCAATGAGCCTCTAATCAAGTAGCCTGCAAAAATGATGTTATGTTCCTTTCTATCTTGAAGTGTTTTCGAAACGACACTGAATTTTCTGGCATTGTTCTTGAGAGGTTCTCTTTGTTTTGGAACGCTAGCTTATTTTAATGCTCATAGACTCCTTGTCGTGCGACAAGGGTTACGTATTTTATTCTATGGGGTAAATAACGCGTGATCGAGATTTTGCCCAGATTTGATTTGCATAAATACTGCTAGTGCTTGTCTCAAGCTAATAGAGTCCACAAAATCATGCTCTGTAGAAAGCTAAATCTCTTTCGAAAGTGTTACTGAGGTTTTCACTTTTTTTTTGGTTTCTTAAAGGTAGGTAGCTGAAACAAGGGGCCGCATTTAAAAGCTCAAAGCAACTACAGGGAATTGAAATCGGCTTGACGCTAACGAGGGCTGATCGAAATATCAAAACCAAACCTACTATCATTTTATAAACAAAACAATTACTTCAACCTTATTTAAACAATTCGCATTTGATTACAAAATGGGAATCGGACTTGCCTTAAGGAGTTTCTGATGCGACTAAAAAAGTTGTTGACGGGAATCGGATTTATTCCATTATTTTTGTCAAGTAGAAACTTCTCCAAAAAAAAAAAAGAAATTTCAATCAAATTTTGAAATTTTCTAAAAAAATTTCAAAATTTTCATAAAATTTTCAATTTTGATTTTTGAAAATTCAAAAACTAGATAGCATCGACAATGTATCGTCCCCCAAGAAAGTCTCATGCCAAATTTGAACTTTTATTTTCAAAAAAAGGTAGCAAAAATGATTTCTCGTAGACATGAAAAAGTGAATTAGTAGAAATCATTTTTGGTACCTTTTTTTTTTAATAGAATATTCAAATTTGGCATGCGACTTCCTTGAAGAAAGATACATTGTCGATGCTATCTCGTTTTTGAATTTTCAAAATCAAAATCAAAAATTTTGAATTTTCTTTGGAAATTTTTCAAAATTTGATAGCAATGCCTGTACATTTTCTTTTTGGAGGAGTTTCTATTTGACGAAAAAAAAAAATCCGACCGATTCCCGTCAACAACTTTTTTAGTCGCATCAGAAACCCCTTGATATCTCTTTTCCTCGTAACTGATGCACTACAACTATTAACAGTGTTTAGAACTTTGATTAACTAGTTCTTCTTGGAAAATATTAATTTTCTTTCCCCGCACATCTGCCGTTCTTGACTGCTACCACGCGAATCCCATCTTCTCCCCCGTTTCTAGTCTTGGACCTTTCCTATCACCACCACCGTCTCACGTCTCAAGCCCCTGGCCAACAAACATCGATGCCGGAAAAAATCGGTATCTGCGCATTCCTTATCCTATATCTTTCCTCCCCTATATCGCCCGTTATGCTAATTTATTCCTAAATATTTAATCCCTTTTATTTTATAATTTTTAAAGCGTCCCACCACAGTACCTACGCTTGTTTCTTGTGCAATTACCTTCGTCTGCATTTTATTCTAATGCGGAAATTATCCATGCGTCCACTGCTGATTTGGACGGCTCGGCGACTTACATACTTAGGATACACGTACAAGGGATGAACTTTTACTTAGGACCTTTATGTCATTACCATGAGAATATGTCAATTAGCATATCTCGTCAGAGAGTGCAAGGTTTAAACCAATAACTGCGGAGATATTCTGTATGAAATAGCTATTCTGTGTGGATACCAGAAATCACGTAGAATTTGGATCGAATTTGAAAGTCTTATGCAATGTTAAGAAAAGCGAATGCCCGATTTTGGTAACCTCCGTAGTAAGGTTTCCGTGGTATATTCTCTGGACACCTTATCAACAGGGGACTTGTAATTAGGTACTTGCCGAGGTACCAATTATTTTAAACTGGGAAAAAATTTGTTCAAAATAATGATTTTGAGAAAGTTTCTGATAATCATAGATATGGTCATGCTGCAAAATGTTCATAGTTGTCCTTTTTCAGTACTGTTATTATTTCCAAAACACGTGGTTCTTGACGTTTCCGGTGCCCCCAGAAAAAGACATGACCTCCAGACAGAAGCAGCGGCTGATGCACCTGAGGGTGAGGCGACTGGTTTTGGCGCACACCGACATGTTCATGCAACAAAACCAGTTCGAACGAGAAACCATGGTACGGTTGAACCCTTTGGTGAAGAAGCCCAACGTGGCGGTCTACACCGGTTACGGGGACGTTTTCGACACGTTCTTCTGCTACGGCACCATGAATGATGGTTTGAAAAAAAAAATCTGGTCTAAACTTGAACAGTTAACACCTTGTCGTTTTTCAGCCGCATACATGCAAAAATTTCACGTCGAAGAGCCCGACGATGACGACGACGACGACGACGACGACGGCAACGAAGCGGAAGATCAACAAAACAACGAAAACTTCCAACGGGAAGGGGAAAATCTGGACGATGACACGGATGAAACGGACGACATGATATTGACTCCGCATTTAGGGTTGTACGTCGAGGTGGCCGTGGAATGTCCGCTGGCGTACGTACCGCTACGGTACATCT
Source organism: Anaspis maculata (assembly GCA_949128115.1). Lineage (NCBI taxonomy): Eukaryota > Metazoa > Arthropoda > Insecta > Coleoptera > Scraptiidae > Anaspis > Anaspis maculata. Next base: position 50,678,180 of record OX421966.1, on the reverse strand, counting down.
TGGAGAACGAGAAGCTCGGTAAAAATGATCTGGACAGTCTGGAGGCTTTTGATAGTAAAAACGAAAAACTCGGAGGAAATGGAAAGATCAACGTGAACGTTTGCTTCAATTGTCCAGGGGCGTACTACCTCCGTTTACCGACCCAGTTCAGCTTCAACAAAAGCACGTCGGCGAGGCAGTAGTCGCAGCAGTTGAGTTCCATGATTATGGTGGTGATGATGATGGTTTTAATACGTTTTTTAACGATTCTTTTAACGCATATTTTTTATTGATTACTTAAAGAGGTTTTAATATTCTTATTGAAAAATGACCAAAAATATATTTTTTACAATTTCAACGTCGATTTTAATGTTGATATCTCGTGCACTGAACCAAGTCATGGGGTAAGTTGTTGAGGTCAAAGTGACCTGTCCAAGGTGACGTTCAAGAAACTTTCAACAACAGGGCCCCAGGTACGGGTTCAATACCAGCTTCCACGGGAAAGTGGAACCTCTCATTGAGAAGAGCCTCGATTTGGTTAACATGAATCAACGAGAAGATCTGGCTGCAAAAAGCGTCGTTTAACGGAAATGGAAGGCAAAACGTCGATCACAACAGACTGCGGAACAACAAGAAGCAGAAAGCACGTTGATCTGCTGATGCCGCAGCACACCGCTCACGCATCGAAGTAAAAGGACAGTTTCAGTGGAGATGCTCCCAGTAAAGCTGACTGCTTTTGCCGTCCAGTGCCATAAATTTTCGGGACAAGTTCGCCGGCGACATGTTTCTTGACTCGTTTCTTGACTTCACACAATTCAACGAAGAGGAAGAAGCACACGAGGATAACCCTTCGCAGCAATGGCCTTGCCAGTGCCAACGGGAGAGGCTGAAGAGTTTGAACTCTACAGCATACAGTTGAGCAGGCGGAGGATCGGAGGAAAACACAAACATGATGATCAATGCTGGGTAGGAAAGCAGGCAACCAACGTTCGGAAAACGTATCTCCTCTCAACACTTCTGTGAAACGAGGTAGTAATCAGGCCACGTTACCCTTAGTTTATTAGAATACACTAGAAAGCTTATTGATCATCATAATGATAGGTATGTATTGACGTAATGACACTGTTCCCGTCTCGGTAAGTAAAAGTTCTTACATCTTATGCGTTAACACAACAAACACGTAATATAGGTACTAATACACCGTTTTGTAAGTGATTAAAATACTGTAACCTACGTATTTTGCGTTGCGTTGGGTTCGTTTATAATAATTGAGATGATCGTTTTAAAACACACACTGTTTATTACCGCGTAGGTACCTACTACAATAAATACACGCCAACAATGGCCTGTACAGCGTATCAGCGTACTTTTTTTATTTGCTATTTTATTGTTCCATTCGATTACACAAGCCAAACAATTAATATTCGTCTAAATAAATATATTATTCTGTTTTGCTCTGCAAAGTTCTTTTAAAATAATAATGAAAAGTGCAACGATCAGCCGATGAATTTAAAACGCCAAGATCGAGCGGCATTTATGACGGCACCAATCCCCGACCAGTAACGCAAGTTCGCGGCGCGCCAGCCGGGTGGTTGGAATGGGATTTGACAGCTCAACCAGTTTGCAGCTGCCACGCATGAAACGAGCACGAGCGGGTTGAATCAGTGGCGTACTATCATGCCAATGTAGTACAGTATGGGTGGGGAATTCAACGGCTCCCATAAATGACTTCATTCAAACTGAAGTTCATTGCTTGTTACATCCACAACTATTTGTCCAATCATTAGAAAGTGCCGAGGAAAAAATGTTAGATTAACTCCTAAAAATATAGAAAATAATTTTTATTATCGTTGAACTTCCTGCTGAAGCAGGAAAAAATACACTGTATAGGCCCATTATTTACTTGGGAATATCGCTGGTACTACTCGCTTTCTATCCGCTCGCTATCGCTCTTAAATTCATTACTACTGCCTAGGCCGATCCGTGGGGCGTATACAGGGTGATTTTTTGAAAAGTTTCCACCCCTTGTTTCTCGCCGCCAAAATGTTTTACAGGAAAACGCCGGAACAGGTCAATTTTTGTTTCGAGGGGGTCATCTAGAGCACATATCACCAAATTTTTATCTTGAACCCCTTCGCCCCCGCCCCACCCTGCTTTAAAATTTCAAATAGCATGACCTACTTTGTGATACATCAAATTGAAGGCAATAAAATTCTCTTTCCGTTAAACATATTTCAAATTTTTTTAAACCACCCCTCAACCCTTCTGAAAATCCTCTTTTCGTTAATGGAAGGACAATGTTCCCCCTATAAACTCTTGATTCCTGAGAAATAGACTTCCCAGCAAAAACAGGTCGATTCTTATTTCAATGGGGTCATCTTAGACACGAGTGGCCAAATTTTTATCTTCAACCCCTTCGCCCTCACCCTACCTTACTTTGAAATTTCGAATAGCATTATCTATCTTGTGATACATGAAATTGAAGGCAATAAAACTCTTTCCGTCAAACATATTTCTATTTTTTTTAAACCACCCCTTTGAAGTAGGGTAGGGTGGGGGCGAAGGGGTTGAAGATAAAAGTTTGGCCACTCGTGTCTAAGATGACCCCATTGAAATAAGAATCGACCTGTTTTTGCTAGAAGTCTATTTCTCAGGAATCAAGAGTTTATAGGGGGAACATTGTCCTTCCATTAACGAAAAGAGGATTTTCAGAAGGGTTGAGGGGTGGTTTAAAAAAATTTGAAATATGTTTAACGGAAAGAGAATTTTATTGCCTTCAATTTGATGTATCACAAAGTAGGTCATGCTATTTGAAATTTTAAAGCAGGGTGGGGCGGGGGCGAAGGGGTTAAAGATAAAAATTTGATGATATGTGCTCTAGATGACCCCCTCGAAACAAAAATTGACCTGTTTCGGCGTTTTCCTGTAAAACATTTTGGCGGCGAGAAACAAGGGGTGGAAACTTTTCAAAAAATCACCCTGTATATGCCTCCGACTAGTGTTCTGGGATCTTCCACGAGTCCTCCAGCAAATTCCACAATGAACCGGCATACGGTTTCCAGTCGACTCCCGAAAAATCGTGTGGACATTATCAACGTGCCGTGGAAGACGGCACCTCCGCCAATTCGGCTAATGTTTTATAATCGACCGTTGAAGTCTTCCATGTAAATTCCATTCGCTAAGCCATCGCGTATATTCTGGAAATGTCCAGAGCTTCGCACTTCTACACTGCGTTCTAAGGGAATAGTCTAGAAAGACCGGATGTTCTCCAGAATGCACAAGAATCGCCGCTTGTAACAATACGTAGCTATATTGTAGGTACTTGGGAGTTTTGCTCTAAATAGTCTAAATGACCTCGTTTTCGAGTGATATTCGAATGAAACCGACTTTTTTACTGAATTGACCAGAATTTCCGAGAACTTTGTTTTGTCATAATCATTACTATAACCAAAAATTCAGCTTGTAATGAATTACATCATGAGTCGAATATTATAATGACTGGACTATAGTTGCAACTGCAGGAATCGCAAATTGAAGGAATCCTATCTACTGAAATGCGGTTGGGTGGACAGTGGGCATAGCAGGTTCAAGTTCCACTGCTTGAAACATAGAGTTCCGAATAAAACCCGAATCCGTCCCTGCAAACTCGAGGTCCAAACAAAACAATTTTCCAATTTCCGATCCGTTATTACTATTGTTATCACTAATCATCATCATCAATTTGTCTTGGGTGGACACATACGTGTCAAGGAATCTCCACACACACACATCTCATGCAGTCTTCATTGTTTCCTTATTCAAATTTTGCAGTCAATAAACTGGCGGATGTAAATGTTGAACGAGACAGGTGGATTATTTAATAACAATTGTTTGTAACAGACAAACACACAATTTCGTAATAATGCATAGGTGAATAAGTAGAGGTAATACACATTCTTATTGTTTGAGTCGCGGCTGTGGCACAGGTTGTGGTGAGGTGAGTAATAATTGTCACCTTGATTTTTCCCTTAATTCGGATCTGGAAAAAGAGCAATTGTTTCAGTGCCCTCCAGGAAAAGGAAGTATAATTGAATTACTCAATTAGCGCGCGCAAAATGTGCGTTGATTTCTTTGTGGTGCAATCTAATGAGTTATTCACATGGGACGAGAAACAATTAGCGATCAAAACAAAGCCATCTTTGTGACGGTTTTATTGGTTTAGTTTTAGTGAATCGAGCAAGGTTTAGTACCTACCTATTTGCGAAGTTAAGGGCTTCCTTACGGCTCGATCATTATCCAAGTTGACCTTAACGAGGGTGGAATAAAAATATTGGTATAATTATTGCGATAGTACCTACAACATGAAAAAGAAGATGAATCATACATAAGTGATGGTCTTGTCTTTTTTTTCTAACTGAGGTAGGATAGGCGTGGAATTTGAATATATAGTTCGTTATAATAATGTGGTGTATATCGTTTTCAACGTTGAGGAGACACGCCCTTGTATGAGTAACAATAACTTGACACTCGCGATAGCGAATTTTCATACCAACAGAAGTTTTCCAGTTTTTAGCGCATTTTCCATCTTGATGAAAATCGGTCTTGTAGCCGCTTTGTCCGTCCGCCCGTTCCTCAAACTTCTCGCAAACTAGACGCCCTAGCTTTCTGATTTTTTCGCTGTTACATAGCTGCCACTTCCAAAGCTAGACTAGGCTGTATTGAATGTCTATATTACGCCGCCAACATAGAGGAAACCGCTCCCGATCAACTTGAAATAACATGATATTGCAAGTTCTCCCAGACCCACTGCTCTGGTGTTCTCATTTCATAAATAATACATAGTTGCCATTTATAAACGTAAGTCCAGAAACATTCCATCTACAATATGCGCCGCCGACATGGAAAAATTGCTAAAAACCGCCCCCAATCACTTCAAAATGAAAAACATAAACCCGAAGACATAACGATCTAGTTCTTCCGCTATATAGATACTTAGCCGACTAAAAATGGGGGAGAATAGGCTACTGTTGATCAGTCGCCGCCCCCAGCTCCCGCCCCCAAACAAAAAAATATTGATGATTGGAAGAATTTTCATTCAAATCTATTTCATTGGCAGGTACCCCATTCCGATAACAAAATATCAGAGAGTGGGCAAATAATGGTTTTTCTACTTCAACCAAATATGTCTTTACATTCACAATAATATGCCTCGTTTAGAAAATGCGCTAATGAGACTCACACACGTAAAGGCATACTCACTTGTTGTTATTCTTATGATTGAACCTCAGGTTGAACTGACACCAAACAAATTTCGGTAGGTAGCTTACTATAGGAAATACCAAAAAGGTACCAAAATATTATCTTATCTGTTATTTATTAAAGATTTGTTTTAAGTATATAATATATATTTAGAATATTTTTCATAATTATGCTTAGTAGGCGAGCTATTTGGCAATGGTTTTCTACTTGAAGCCAGCAGCTATGACAAACATTGCCACGGAATAAAGAGCTCGCATGTACTGAAAAAGTCAAGATATTATCTTGGAAAAGCTTATTAATATGACATATTGAAAAAAATTACTGTGATTGACGCCGCATGATTTATATTTAGCATTCCCCCAGCAGTCAGTTGGAGAGGCTTTAACGAATGAATCATGATCATTCTCGAAGTATACTTGCATTCTTCATCCCACATGTACCATTGCGATTCGTAAACAATGTTGCGGAGCTTCTCAGTCTGCAAGATAGAAATAAAATAGATACAAATCGGGTGTCACATATGCCTACAATATACAATAAATTATGTACAATATACGAAACAATGCATGAGAAATACCAGAGCTGTAGGATCGTTAGTCTGTCATCCGATTTTCGAAATTCAAACAACAAAATTATTCCAAAATGCTGCTGAGTCACCCGATGGTCAATTTTTTTCGAAAAGCAGTGTATATTTTCCCAAGTGTTTTAAGCTAATTTTGACTGAATTTTTTTTGAAATAAATGATACACAATGTCAAAAAATGGTATGACCAAAAAATTGAGTGATGGTCAATTTTGAGTTGATTTTCTCATAAAATGTTGAAGTGTGCTTTGAAGAACAGACAAGTTTCAAGTTTTTTCAAATAATTTGATCTCGAATTTAATCATCTTGATCAATATTTCCTATATGGTTTTTCATTGCAAACTTGGAACACTTTGTTAGAAAATCCACTAAAAATTGACCAACACCGAGAAGCCAACACTCAATTCTTTAATTTCAACCATAGGTACTAATTTTGGTCCAATAAGGTCAACAGAATGACCTGGCGCCTCGGCTACTGCAAGATTTCGTCGTCCGCCAGGAATATGGCGCTTTCTGTACTAACCACACAATATACTAATTAATTGCTTGGATTTTTAAAAGCGGATGACAAATAAAACATTATCCTACTACAACTCTAGTTCTGTGTTTCGTGCATCGATCTGTATGCATCAGGGTGTTACGCTCTAGGGGTCGAAAGTTGAACTTTTGTACAAAGACCTTTGAATCTGTGGTTCAAACTTTGAACTCATACAGTACACGTTTCCAGTTGAAAGATATAGACGATCTGTCCCTGATACTATGCAAATGAATAATACATTATTATCAACCATGTAGATATAACCAATTTCACATTATTTTTCATTAGAGTGAGCTAGGAAAAAATGTGTTGTGTTGGTAGGAATTGTACGATGTTGAGCTAGAGTTGATGATACCATTATCTGGTGGTACTCACTACTCAGTGATAAGCATCAAAAGGCCTCTGGACAGTGGGCATATCCATTCCATTTTCTTTACTACTGCCGTGATGCTAAGGCATCATTTTCTTCAGTAGCCTAGTTGCCCGTTGTTACTACTACCCAGAGGTGCATTTATCGAAAAGCCACTACCAACCAGTACAGACGATTTTCGCTACGCAATCTCGGAACATTTTCACTTAAACATACATCTTGTCGCGATGTAACGGTAACAATAACCGTCACATAACACATAGGACATCTATCTAGACGTTAGCATCAAGCTATCATAGTAACATTCGAACCAACCGAGGAACCAACATACATTTGTTCCATCGCTTACTCTTGTGAAAAAAGCCGCAAAAGTGATTACACTTATTAATCTCCTCGTTAATCTCGTTATTAATGAATATTTCCAGTGCGACGACCATTCAGTGGAATCACGGTTAGAGAGAGACCATATTTTTTATTGTAACGTGCATTCCATAGAAATAGTTCTCCAAAAATATCAACCGCAAGAATATTATTGTCATTCATGACCCTCTATAACCAATTCAGTTTTCGACCCCTACATCGTAAACACCCTGCACCTATAAAAATTTGTTGAAAAAAAAGAAATAATAACTTGAAAAAAAAACAGTAAATGCACACCTACTTCACTTTCTATGATTCCTCCAGATGAAAAAAAAAATTACACAAACAAAGAACGCCATTATAACTACTGACGCCATCCTGGGATTACTCCTAGGGCTAACATTCTGAAAAACCATTACATTGAATATGATTAACCGTTTCGTTCATACTTAAGGATTTACACATGAGATAAAGAAGAATAGAGCGACTACAAATATGACGCTTGTGACTCCATACGCGAATATAACCCAATAGAATTTATTGTTAATTGCTGAATAAGTGCTAAAAAAAAAACATGAATCAATATGCCGTAAATTATAAGTTACCTGCTATACATGAGGTCAGATTTGGCACGACAATAATGAGCGCTTTTCATTTAGGCCGGTGTGTGTGTTTGTCGATTCGTGTTAACTAGACTGTTGGCTACCTGTGTCGGTAAATGGAAAGTGATGGAAAGCGCCCAATTCTGAATTGTGATGGATTCATTGACGTTCTCACCCTAATATCAGCAATCAACAGCGCCAACCTGGCGGCAAAAGAATAGAAGTGTTTTCTTGACAACATGTGTGGCCGAGCGGCCCTGTAGCAGCCAAGTGAATGCGCCACAAGACAATGAGAATAGACCTTTCCAATTTTACTTGTTAGGTTTCGTCAATGGAGGCGCCACATTTCCGATTCAGAGTTGGCAGGTCAAAATTAAATTGTCAGAAATGACAACAAGTGAAGTGAATCATGTGGAAAGTGTTCGGTAACGTCTTCCAGAGCTGTGTGCTAGCTCTCTAATCTAACCCGAGTGGGGCCTCAGTTAACCAGAACATAGCTGATACATACCATTCCGGTATCGTGAAAGCGAGCGTGAAAGTTACATAGGTAGTAATATTTTGCAAAGTTATCTGAAACCGAGTCTGAAACTCCATCTATACAGATGTTATATATTGTTTGAGTGTCAAAGTTATATAGATTTGTATAATAGAATATACATAAATGAGCTAGCATTACAGCACCTGAAAGCTGCATAACTTGGAGAGTAATTGTTTATATATCAAGTAAGTATGTGAAACTGGTACTTGCCATATTGCCCCTGCGTGATACCTGTGCGTAAAGCGTCATTGCTACAGTGCTGCCAGACGTACTAGTTTGGTAGTATTTGTACTACTTTTCCACTATCATCTACTACGTACTACCGAGCCTACGGTAGTACACAGTTTGAATTTCCGACAGAATTTCGGAAATTATTTCCCCTAAAAGGAATTTCCCCAGAATTAATTACACCGCAATGGAGTTCCATTGGAAATGATTTCGCCTGGAGGAAACAGTACCTACCTATCTAAAAACACAATATCGAATGTCCTTCTTTTTTTTAGGACGTGACCGGACAATTTATCTCGCGGACACTTCGTCGGAAAATAATATTTTGCCCTTTGCCTACCTTTAACAAGTCCCTTTGTGTTTTGCCTTTGCTCTTCGAACTTCAATAAGCCCTCTTATGTATTGTAATGAATTGTATTATTTAGAGTTCTACTGTGCACCCTAGTTTCTTCATGTCTTTGAAGCTCTGCTTAGTCCCCTTGCATTATTCCGAACAATTCCGCTAGTACACCGAGTTCTAGGAGCACTAGTAAGCTGCCCCTTGTACCTTTATGTGATATTCGTTCCCTATAGGGCCCCTCATCTTCTCTAGTGTGATTTTTGAGCCCTGAATGAGCCCTCTTCTGTTTTTCGTAGCTTTCATACTTCCAGTAGGGCCCCTTTTGCAGTCTTCTGGTTATCCAGAGTTCCATTGGGCCTCCTATTCTGTCGTCAATATAATTTGAAGTCCAGCTGAGCCCCCTTACATTTTCCGTTACTTCCGGAGCAGCAAGCAGCGCTGTGCTGTCATATCATGTCGGCCCCAAAATGCTACCTTGCAATTTCCGTTATTTTCAGAAGATGCATGGTAATCATCCTTCTGCCATCAACCGTTTGGAGTTCTTTCGGGCCCCCTTGGGTCCTCAAATGTAGTTAGAGCCCTGATCAGCCCCCTTATGTGTTTTCGTGGCTTTCCCACGTGGCCCCCTTTTGCCTCATCCATTATACAGGGCTCCATATTGATCCCCCTTGTGGAATTTCCATGGCTTTCGGAGCTCTTTCGGGTTCAGTGAATTTAGACGAAATTTAATCTCCAGGGTAATTCTTCTCCATGAAATTCTTTCCGAGGAAATTTCATTTCGGTGGAATTCATTCTGGGGAAGTTCCTTCCAGGGAAAATTACTTCCGAGGGAAGTTCATTCCGATGAATTTATTTATGGGGAAATTCCTTCCAGCTTCCAGGGGAAATTACTTTCGGGGAAATTCGTTTCGGGTCAGAGCGCCGGTGCCATGGCAACCAATGGATACAATCCCGAAATGACAGTTGACGTTCACCACACTTTTACTTCCAAACTGCACTTGATCCTCTTTGCACGGTGATTCACTAAGAAAAATGCCTCGAAAAATGCTATTTCTACCTGGAACAGCCTGGCCTCTTTTATGCATTTTGTTATTTGATCGCCTGCAACACTGTTTAGGTATTGTCGAGGGTATTGTTGACGACTTTTGACGCAAGTAATGTCAACGTCAATTGGCATTCCGGCGAGCATTCCGGGCTTGTATCCATTGGTTGCCATGGCAACGGCGTCCTGATCTACACCAACCTACGTCATCACTAATAGGGTATGTGACGGTTTTTCAATTTTGGTCTAAATGATTTCTAATTGCTTGGTTTTCACTGAAAGTAGTACTCATTTGGATCAAAGCATGTTTATTTTACGTAAAAAAAATCTTTTTTATTTCGCTAAAATATTTGGCACCCAAACGCTTTATGAAAGTCAACGGCCATTGTGACGTCACAGTTCATAAACTGTCAAGTGTCATTCGCGAATGTAAACAAACCATCACATGTTCGCAAGGACGCTGTTCTGTTTGGAGAACAATGAGTGGAAAATATATCACTGGTGTGTGGTGCCTCTTTGCAAAAACACGGGAAGAAGTTCCCCACATTAACTTTTCATTGTGGTACCCAAAAAAGAACACATGAGAAGGAAGAGGGCGTGGGCCACGAGGGTATGCAACCCGACCACTGGAGGAACTGGTGTTGCCCCCTGCCAGGCGTAGCAGAAGGTCATATGTCAATCTGCTACGTGACGTAAAAGTCAAATTACAACTGTCAACCTCAAATTGAAAATTTTACATTTCTTGGGGAAATCGGAGGTATTTGGTTGTTTTCGCTGCTTTTCCTCATGCTTTCACTGCTGGTAGATGATATTGATTGTAAATTATGTATTGTGTCTTCGTTTGGTCGAAGATTTTACGAAATCTGGAGTTTGGCATCAATTTTCAGTTTTGTGGAGCAACAAGTTGAGTTGAATCGTTGAGTGCTTTTCCTTCACGTTCGAATTTCGAAATGGAGCACCTGAGTGCCTACACCAACACATCTGTTCTTATCTTGCTGCAAATGCGGGTACCGTGAGAAAGTCGCTTTGTGGTGGCGTAGAGCGGAGACCTGTACCAATTCGTGATCGATCACTGCTCCATGAAGCTACTGGAGGACTTACCCCAAGGCTCACTGTTTCGATATCATGAGGCAGGCCAGGCCAGATACGAACTTCCCAAAGCTACTGTTAGAAGACAACAGAGCTAAGAAGCTTTTACTGCGTTTGCCTCGACAGGAATTACATGTTGGTGTCGACCAAGGCGGCCCGGGCTCTGGCTGGAGAGCCACTACTAGCATTAATTGCTTGAAAAACATATTGCAGAACCAGACTGAAAACGAGGATGCAAACAGCGCACTGTGGCAAACTGTTGCACGCCCAACATTTCTCAAAAGCTGAGCTGGCGGCACACTTGATCTTCCCAACCAACGATTTCTGGCAGACTGAGTAGAAAATATATGAAAAAGGCAAGGGCAACTCTGCTCCTTGCCAAGAACTAGACAATCCAAGTCGCCGCATCTGGTGCTGCGTAGTGCTCACATCACAACTGACAGCATCGGCTGGTCCGATCCCTCCAGAGCGTAGGACTTCCTTGAAGACCCTGCTGCAGCTATCCACTGACTGCCCAGAAGGGCCATGTGGTCCGTCTTCAGAAATGCCAGATTAGCTTCTGCCAAGAGAAGACGGACATCTTAAACATCCAGATAGGCTTTGGCCTTTCGAGAAAAAAAGAAAGCAAGTTGAATGTGTACCAGCAAGACTGCCTCCAGCATGCAGAGGGTCTGGAAGCTAGAGGAAAATATTGTGATCATTAATTATTGTTGAGTACGTACGTTATGTTTACGTTAAGATACATATCGTAAAGTGGAATAATAAAATATATAAGTAACGCAGGACGGATTTGAGGTGCCGTCAATAACAAATGTATATTATTGTACATATTCAAATCAACCCCTTCCCCCCTTCCGCACGGGAAATGTTTTTTTGATCAAATAAAACGAAATTGTTACAAAGTCGCTTTTTATTCCAACGGACACCGAGGTGCAGACTTCACTATATGCCGTTCAGGTTTTAAATTCAGTAGAATGACTTTTTGGAGCAAAAATAAAGTGACAAGCTGGGGGGCTAGGGCTTGGCCTGATGGCACCTGCAAAGTTTTGGTGCGAAACTATCAGCGGCCATCAGCCGTATCCTAGATTTCCAGCTTGCCACTTTATTTTGCTCAAGTATATACATGATATATGAAACTTGATTCCTCTCCTACTGGGGGAATGGGGGATGCCCCTTTGAGATATTTCCAAATCTATAGTACATTTAACGGGGGTTCCGAAATGAAGAAAATAATGGCCAAGCGCGGCAGTACTAAAGAGATTGGAATGAAAATGCCTACTGTCCACTGTCCAGTGGACCCTGTGAAGTTGAACTTTCTTAGATGGACAATAATTTATGGAGTTGCACTGCACGACGAGACAAGACGCGCGTGAATGCACTGTGCTGTTGACTTATCTATTTCCTGTATGTATCTTCTTCATACACGCTTGCTGTTCAAGTGAGAATGAGCCACTGTGGGGGCGGACACTCACTACGCAGTGACTTTCATTCCATTTTCTTCAGTACAGCCACGCTTGGCCATCATTTTCTTCAATGACCACCGCTACCTAGCAGCATCAGCGAGGAGTCGCCATGCAGCACGCCCAACCATGCTTGAGACGATGTCTCTTGTCGATCACTTTTCACGTTTAATTCATTAGAGAGGGGTCGTGCAGGTTTATTATTTCAAGAGATTACTTTCTTTAGCAAGGAATACGCCAGACTATATTGTTCGACTGGAAACAGATCTAGTAAAGACTTGAGTTTGCTAATATTCAAAAACTGTTTGAATTGGTTGAAGAAAATACTGATAATAATGCCAGAACAGCAGTACCCCAAGATGTGCTATAGGCGACTGAGACAACTTAAAAACAATGACATGGCAGATTTATTTGGGAACTGAAGGTGGGGGAGATGTTTTATTATTACAATAGGAGAAGAATAATTATGTGAAACAACCGTACGTTCGGAAAGTTACCAGGGCGCAAGATCGCTGTACTTTGCTAGAGGCTAGAGTACAGTCCGTCCTCCAGTATGGCGTGCTTTTCTGGGGTACATCGGCGGAGGCCGGAAGAGTCTTCGGTCTACAAAAACAGGCGGTCAGAGCGTTGGTAGGAGTGAAGAGCAGAACAAGTTGTAGGGAACTCTTCAAAGAGAGCACAGAATACTTACCCTGAGTAGTCTTTTCATTCTCAATACTCTCAGGATACGTCCACCAAAACCTTTTTTTTTGCAAAAAATGGCGACCGGCATGGATACGAGACCAGGGGAAGAGAAAACTTCGCTACACCGTTCTGCCGCACAAATAATACGAGAGGACTTCGCTACTGGGGTCCCGAAATTCGATTCCTCTCCTACTGGGGGATGCCCCTTTGAGATATTTCCAAATCTATAGTACATTTTACGGGGGTTTCGAAATGAAGAAAATAATGGTCAAGTGCGGCAGTACTGAAGAGATTGGAATGTGAAGTTTGAACTTCCTTAGATGGACAATAATTTATGGAGTTGCACTGCAAGAGGCAAGACGCGCGTGAATGCACTGTGTTGGTAACTTATCTATTTCCTGTATGTATCTTGTTCATACACGCTTGCTGTTCAAGTGAGAATGAGCCACAGTGGGGGCGGACACTTAGTACTCAGTGACTTTCATTCTATTTTCTTCAGTACAGCCACGCTTGGCCATCATTTTCTTCAATGACCACCGCTACCTAACAGCATCAGCGAGGAGTCGCCATGCAGCGGTACCGGTACTCCAGTGGGGGAGATGTTTTATTACAATAGGAGAAGAATAATTATGTGAAACAATAACCGTACGTTCGGAAAGCTAAGGGACAGTGTTGGGATTGTTCAAAAATTCAGGGACAGATTTTTTTGGCCACAAGTTTATTGCATGTTTGTACAGTCGGACGAGCCTCAAGAGTACCTGAGGTCGCTGGAACCCACTGTCAGGATCAGATTGATAGCTCATATTCAACAGGTGCTACGGGGAAGTAGGGGTACGGCTTACATGGATTGATCTAAGGGATTTGTACTGTTTGTACTGTATAGTCTGGCGTATTCCTTGCCAGCGAAAGTAATATATCTCTTGAAAAAGTAAACCTGCACCCTGCTATCTAAATTAAACGTGAGAAGTGGTCGATAAGAGACAATAAGACATCGTCTCAAGCATGGTTGGGCGTGTTGCAGTTGCATGGCGACTCCTCGCTGATGCTGCTATAGGTTAGCGGTGGTCATTGAAGAAAATGATGGTCAAGCGTCGTGGCGGTATCTACTAAAAGAAATGGAATGAAAATCGCTGGGTAGAGAGTGTCCCCCACTGTATAGCTAATTCTCACTGAAACAGCAAGACGCTCATGTTCCACGCGAACCACGCGCATTCTCGCGAACCCCGCAAATTTCTTTTTTGCTCCGCTCATGGTAAATTTTGACACATGGCTGCCATGAAATCGCGAATGATACAAGAGCGAGATGGTGTCTGTCCGTCTGTCAATTCTGTCATAGTAGTATCTAGCTCTCCATTCCGTTTCTAGTAGAGTTGAGAATTTGACCGGACAAAATCTTTTCAGTCAAAATCTCGGTCAAAATGTCGGTCAAAATCTTGGTCAAAATCTCGGCCTATACTTCAGATTATTGATCAACGAAATACAGAGGTGTTCTCAAAGTTATATGTCATTTCTTACAAACATTTTGTTGCTGACATGTCAACAGATCGTCAGGTAATAGATAAAAAAACTCTAGAAAAAACTGCTTTGTCATAAATGCCTCGAGCTATTAAGACCTAAAGTGTGACCCTAAATGCTTTATTTGCATAATATAATTGCAAAATACTGAGTTCATGATATACACAGACATTTGTCAGTCATTGATTCCAAATCTCGATTCCAAGAGAAAAATTTCGACTTGGAGTCATCATTTTTTAATTACCTAGGTAAATATAAAAAATTGCAGAAATACGTACCGAGCGTTCATAAATTAAATGGGTCAAGGTTGCCTGTGACTTTGAAAACATCTGTCGGAACTAGCATCGTTCATTTGATGTTTGACATTTTTTGGTTATCGTAATTTGTCAAACCAGTCGCAGTTTTCGTTTTCAGAACATTTTCAATGTGGTGTTCACGGCAGGGCACAAAACCTACATGATCGAGGGGTATTTTCGAACTTGAAGTATTTTTGTGCATTTATGGCAGATCAGAAATCGATAATATGGGACGTAACTTGTCGTAACTCGTAAGTTTGACAAATTTATTACAAAAGGATCACGCTAGTTTCGACAGACGTTTTTGAATTCACAGGCACCCTTGACCCATTTAATTTATGAACTCTCGGTATTGGCGAAAATCTTTTCCGCGTGGTGGCGCTGTACGCAATAAAACATGGTGGCCCAAGAGGCCTTGACAAATAGGTAGTAAACGCAGTGCGCATTTACATCACAACAGCTGTCAACAGTGATAGCTGTCAGTGAAAGCGTAACAGTCACGAACTCGTAACAGTGGGCCAAGAACTGGAGGTTCGTTGGGAATGGAATTTCGTTGCAGTATCTCTAACTTATTTTTGTTTTAGAAAATGCCGATAATACAGATTCATTTGCCCAATATTTATGGTCATGTTGGTGACCAAATCAGCCCCCTCTCGACAAAGTGCGAAGAAGTGATTGAGGCAGGTCATTTAATCGTGTGTGGGGTGACTGGGGCTCACTGTGACTGAGACTCTTGTGCTTTGTTATGTCTCATAAATCGATAATTGATAACCATTTGGAGGTTGGGTTCTGTGGACCAGTTGTTAGAACAGTGTTGTGAACTCGTGAAGCCATCTCCGATAAGCCAGTGAGAGCAGACGGAGAGCCTGGAGATCAACGCCAGCGGTATTGAGAGAAGATACCTGGCCTGCAAATCAGAATCCGTCACTCGCCTCATCAGTTCAGATTTAGAACAACTTAATCGTTATGAAAATATTTTCCATTGTAGAAACACTAACATCAACCGATGAGCTATGATTAAACTTATGATTGAAGAATACTCAATTATTATTGATAAACTATGATTTTTATTATTCTAGACAGCGGTAAATGCTTATTAGCTACTGAAATTTCACTTTACAGTCATTGTATGAGTCGTACTCCAAAAGAATGTTCATCTTTCTGGCCTAAACGGTAATTGTTGGCACATTTTCGTGATGCGTCCTGTTGTACCTATGCCTGGTCTTGTGGGGGCTTAGTATTTCCACCTTGTGTGCAAGGGGCTCACACAACTCAACATCTGTAATGTTGAATAAGCATTCAGAGATTGCATTTTTCGGCCAGCATTTCACCAACTTACGTATCGTTTTTTGCAGCTGCATTGTGCATTGTGTCCATCGGCGTATACTAACGCAGTAATTCAAGTCAAACTACAACCAGAGCTACAACACTCACTCGCTCACAATCACGACGATGTGGAAAACAAGGAAGACAAAAAAATTTAATTATTTTTTAACTGTCAAAACTGTCAATATTCTTATGATTTGGAGTAGGTACTGTCAACTGTCGAGTGCTACTGCGCTACGGCGCTGGGCTGTGCGCTGGGTACCTATTTGTCAAGGCCCCTTGGGCCCAAGGCTGGTCGACGTTATGTTGTACTATAGGTTGCCTCATCCAGTTTATGAGTGACGTCACAAGATACCCTCCGAGAACTTGATTTTGGCTGAAACTGATGTCGCTTTTTTCGTTTGACATTTCGGATCTTATTTCGAAGGAAATCCACCAAATTTCTGAACTGGACGAGAAATGGTTGATGCACATTCAACGATTGGTGGTTTTTGAATGAATCGGGCATGCTTTTATCCACCAAAACACAATTTGAACCGCCGAACTGTCAAGACTAAAAACAAGGCGAT
Source organism: Anaspis maculata (assembly GCA_949128115.1). NCBI lineage: Eukaryota > Metazoa > Arthropoda > Insecta > Coleoptera > Scraptiidae > Anaspis > Anaspis maculata. The sequence goes on along the minus strand of OX421966.1, from coordinate 50,661,424 downwards.
AACGTTATCACGAGGTGAAGCGGACCGCGCATCTGTCACCGGGTAGCTCATTGGTTAAGAACCTGACTTTCAACAGGAAGATAGTGGGATCGAACGCAGCCGTGCCGAACTTTTTTTTCTTCAAAAACACCCAAATTGCGATTTTAAAAATTAGAAAGAGGACACAAAATTCAAATCAGTGTTGCCCAACTCATATTTAATTTTAAAAATCACAATTTGGATGTTTTTGAAGAAAAAAAAGTTCGGCACGGCTGCGGTTCGATCCCACTATCTTCCTGTTGAAAGTCAGGTTCTTAACCAATGAGCTACCCGGTGACAGATGCGCGGTCCGCTTCACCTCGTGATAACGTTATCGCCTTGTCTTTGGTCTTGACAGTTCGGCGGTTCAAATTGTGTTTTGGTGGATAAAAGCATGCCCGATTCATTTAAAAACCACCAATCGTTGAATGTGCATCAACCATTTCTCGTCCAGTACAGAAATTTGGTGGATTTCCGTCGAAATAAGATCCGAAATGTCAAACGAAAAAAGCGACATCAGTTTCAGCAAAAATCAAGTTCCCGGAGGGTATCTTGTGACATCACTCATAAACTGGATGAGGCAACCTATAGTACAACATAACGTCGACCAGCCTTGCCTTGGGCCACCATGTTTGACTGCGTTCAGCGCATTCTGGTGGCCGCTGATTTTCGCCAATAACTTGAGGTTGGGAAACGAGGAAAAATGGCTGCACTTGTTCCACAATATAGTCTGTGACAATATTGAACAATGGGGTGTTTTCTCTGCAGTTGTCAAGTTGTCAAGTAGATGGCAGCAGGGGCCAACCCGGGTTATTTTCCCACTACTTTTTGAACGGTTCTCAAATGGAGGGGGTTTTCCTTTTGACTTTGGTGTCATTCTCTGTTGGTGTCTGCCTGCTCTGCTGCCTGCCGGGTCGGCTGTCATGTCAAGTCAAGTATGAATATGTGTCGTCAGAGGTGAGGAAGGAATTAGATGGAAAAAATTACGTACACTTGGCTTTCAGAGTAAAGGTCTTTACAATAGATGTTTTTGGAGAAGAGCATGATTGTGTTCTTGAACATGGACAGTGGGGCACACGGCACGGTGGCAGGTAGGTTGCAATAGGTTTCAAATCGGCCGGCGTGCCCGCGAACTGCTCTTCGAGTGCTGTCTCCCAGACGGTCCCTCTGGCAAACATTTGCACGGTCATTGGGCCCTTTCAGCCCTCAAAAATCACCAAAACCGACCAGTACAACCCCACGTTCAATATTTTTTTCAGAAAATGTCAGTCATATGGTCGTTGATGTCATTTTCATTGTTCGAGTGATCAGTGGCAGGTGGCAAAATGCTGGGTGTAGCGTGATGCTGCTAGGCAATATAGCGTTACGCATACACACACAGACACATCCCTGACAGACACACAAACGGGCTGAAGAAATATGAGATACCAACATGGAGCAGGTAGGTTTACCAACCAACAGTAACCTAGTGATAAACCCGGGTTGGCCCCTGCTGCCATCTATCGTCTTCTTCAGCGGCGAAACACCCCATTAGATCAGAAATTATTTGAAAACTCATTTATGATTCAAATATTTATTCAAATCGGATAAACCGCGTTGTCGGATAATTTGACTTCCAACTTGGGTAAAAAGTTTGGTGGTCCGTTAATGTAATTTTGTTTGAATTTATCATCAAATTAAAAGAAATCGTCTTGGAAAAATCAAGTAGGTACAAATGCAAAACTCAAGACAAAAATAAATTATGAGATGGAATATCAGAGATGGCAGATGGCGCCATAAAAAAGATTTTGACCGGTCAAAATCTTCGCTGTCAAAATCTCAAGTCACAACTCTAGTTTTCAGTTTCCAGTACTCTACTAATTCATTATTTAGTATTTATGTTTGTTAGAAAATGATCTGCTTCAAAACTGGTAGGTACAGTTTGTTTTGCTGTATTGCTGAGATGCTGAGGTACTGTGTAGGGAACCTAATTATCACGCGACCGGTCGGCCGGCGTAAGGGTACCGCATTCTGGCTGAGCGTTTGTTTACTATATGGCCTCACGGAGTTAGGGAGTGACAGCTGTCGGCATCACGGAAGGCCATAGGCGTCCGTCTCAACGGGCTCTGGCTGTCAAGAGCGTGCTTATTTTGGATTTAGGTGTACAAATTCGTGTGAGAGGTGGATATGACTTGCCCGATGAGTTTCAAAACACGTCTTTTATGCTGCTATATGAATGAAATTTTCATGTATGTTCGGTTGCGGACATCAAGCAACAGCACCGGACCCCGCAAATTTCCTTTTCTCTCCGCTCATGATAAATTTTGACACATAGCTGAATTTTAGCCCCTCCCATCGGCCCTTAGCAACGGATGATTGCGTAACCCTTGTACAGCCAAAGCTGTCGATAATCTAGCAACCCTAGTACTGTGTAGCGTCAATCGTCATCTACCGGCCATCCGGCCAATAATAATACATGTCAAATTTAATTTCGTCATAGCCGCCCGCCCCCGACGCTGTCACGCTGTCACAGTGTTCCCAACTCGTGGGATTTATCCCGATTCGTGAGATTTTCAGGTAGTGGACGTGGTAGGAAAAAACAAGTTGCAAATTATGATAAAGGCAAACCCTTTTGCAGGATCGTAACTAAGACTAAATGAACGATTTGACCCGCAGTGCTTTTATTTTCGTCCCTTAGGATTTGAATAGCGCCCCTTTTTCAAAATGGCGGATTTTATCTAGGGGCAGAAGGTATCGAATGGCCTGGTGATGTCCAGCTTTGTTAAAATATATGGAGCTATGTCTCGATCGATTTCTGGGACATCAAATACTTTTTAAAAAAATGGTGGAGCATTGACATCTGTCGCAGGCAAATTTGGTGGATGCGCCAAAATGAATTTGGTACGGTCATAAGAAAATTGCTGTAACATTTTTATTTTTCAACCGATTTTTACACAAGGTATCTCATTTTGTAGAAAAGTAAATTCTTCTTGTTATCTGATACCTTTCATGGAAAAAGACATTGAGGAATGTTGAAGAAAAAAATTAAAAATAATTTGAGAAAAAAAAGATTTTTTTAATTTTTTTATTTTCATGAAAATTGCCTTATTTGTAGATTTTGATGTGCCTTTTCTAAATTTGCACTTTTCCGATTGATATCTTTGCAGTGCGTACCGCCATGTTGAAAAAACGATATCTGAAAAGAAGTTTTTGACAATAACTAAATTTAAGTCCATGCGAGATTGAAATGTTTATGGACGTATGAAAGTACATTCAATTCTCCACGATTTGACACTTGAACCATCTCCGTGCGACTCGGGGTTCTTGAGCTAGAGCTTCCGGAAGTATCAATTTTCGGTGTTAAATAGTGACCGCGCCTACCAGATTTCACCACTGGATCACCACCATGTCTTATTCAAATTACCCAATGATCACGCGTCGTCATTTATCTCAAATCATGAACATTGGTGGACCTGGCACAGCCCTAAGAGGTGATTTTTAATTCTTTTGGAACCGAAAATTGATACTTCCAGGAGGTCTAGCTCAAGAACCGTGAGTCGCAGAGAGCTGGTTCAGATGTCAAACTGTGGAGGATTGAATGCGCTTTCATATGTATATAAACATTTCAATGTCACAAGGGCCAAAATCAATATATTGTCAAAAACTTCTTTTCAGACATCATTTTTTCAATATGGCGGCGCGTACTGCAAAGATATGAGTCAGAAAAATGCAAGATTGGAAAGGGCACATCAAAGTCTACAAATAGGGCCAATTGTATGAAAATAAAAAAATGTTGAAAATCTTTTTTTTCAAATTTTTTTTTAATTTTTTTTTCAACATTCCTCAACGTCTTTTTTCAATGGAAGGTATAAGGTGACAAGAAGAATTCACTTTTTCACATAATGAAATGTCTTGTGTTGAAATCCGTTGCAAAATAAAATTGTTACAGCAATTTTCTTATGGCAGTAGTAAATTCCTTTTGGCGCCTCCACCAAATTTGCCTGCGGTGAATGGCAATGTTCCACCATTTTTTTAATTAGTGTTTGATGTCCCAGACACCGATTGAGACATAGCTCCATATATTTTAACGAAGCTGGACATCACTAGGCTATTTGATACCTTCTGACCCTAGATAAAATCCGCCATTTTGAAAAAGGGGCGCTATTCAAATCCTAAGGGACGAAAAGAATAGCACTGCGGGTCAAATCGTTCATTTAGGTCTCAGTTGTAACCCTGCCAAGTGGTTTGCCTTTATCATCATTTGCAACTTAAATTCCCTATTTCGGTTGTACCACGTCCACTAAGGGCTTGGAAGGGATCGGGGGATTTGTTTCAAATTTGTGGAATATTTGTTTTTCTTTTGTTTTTCATGTCAATAGTCCCGTTTAGTAAATATATTAGAAATGGAGGTATTTTCCCAGAATTTATAGAAAAAATATTTGAAATTACCGCCACTGACTAGTGACTTTTGTCCTCTTCATATACATACGCACGTTGCAATAATAATACATAATACATAAGTAGTTGTATCAAAGAATATATACTTATTTTGATTCCTAATGAACTTGCTTATTCCGTTTTTAATTTTCCCGCTCAAATTATGGGTCTGTCAATGTTGCCACGTTGGCAGATTATTGGATTTTATCTTTCTATGAGCAAAAAATAATGTTGCGTGTTATCCCGATTTGTGGGATTTTACCCAAAAATTATTCCCTTTTTGAAGAAAAAAATCCCTTTTCCCGGAAAATTTTCGCCTGCGGCGCATTTTTTGTAGTAGGGAAATTTGGTTTCTATTCGGGATTTTTTTGCGTGGTCGGTGGGATATGCCACTTTGAACGGTTGGGAACACTGCGCTGTCAGCAGTGTCAGCTGTCAGACGTCAAAGTGTTAAGTGATAGCTTGCGAATGGCGGCATCTGGGATGCGGTGAAAACTTAGATGGTGAAAATAGTATGTGGGTGAAACAATCGAATCGACGAAATAACGGTCAAACACTCAAACAACTCATGTTGGTTATCTTTTCGTTAAAACTAGTGACGAAGCAATGTGTCAGGTATTAATTATGATGAATTAATTGCGAGTGGTTGTATCTATCCGGCAAATAGTGATTGTGCAGAAAGAAGTACAGATTGTGCTGCTTACCGTAAAAACTAGAAAGCCCTTGTGAAAACTGAAAATTACATCTAAATACAATACATAGTGCACTACATACACACAACACACAGGTTACTTGTGTACGAACCACGGATTTCTGAATATAGAGCTGGATAGCTAATCACAATATACCCCCACCACAATTTTTGTCAAACGCGTGTTGGCCGCCATACTGTGCTAATTTTTAGTTACTTTAATGCTTGTGGGTTGGCAAAGCTGCGAATAATTGTCATCCCTGAGTGTCACTTTGATTGCCAAATGTCACCCAAATGTCAATCTATTGTCATTTTTTGACGTTTTTCTTGTTTATCCGTTTATTTGTGCGAAGTTTTCTCGGCGTTTTTCAGTGATTTGTTGAAGAAAAAGACTTGATGTCGTCCTGTTTTGTGCCTAGTTGCAAAAATAGCGACAAACAAAACAAAACCGGCATAACCTATCATGTGTAAGTTCGATGTTTTTATCCGATTTTTCATTTATTACAAAAGAATTATTTCAGGTTTCCGAAACGATCAAAGTGGAGTGGCTCCAGGCCATCAGTAGGGATCAACAAACATTTATTCAGCAGCGTAACAATGAGAGCGTGTTTGTTCAGATCATTTCTTGGATGAAGCCTTCCAGCAAATTGGATTGCTCAAGAAACTGAAACCCAATGTAATTCCTTCACTTGATTTGCCTACCCTGAGACCACGGTATACCTGAGACCCATTCCAGTAGCTTCAGAAAGCAGTCAAGCTATGCCGAAAGCATCAACAAGCCAAGCTATGTCGGAATTATTATTAGGCACAAATAAACAATTATGTTATACTTCAATAATTGTTTTCATATTATTTTTGTAATATAAATCAGGTTCGTGTTTGTGTTGTTTTGTAGCGTTTTAAAATCACTAGAACCGATCCAGTTCGGCTCTAAAATCAGGGGATCCGATAGGTTCTCGAAAATCCTTGCCCAATCAGTGATAGCGATTTTCGAGCTGAACTGGCTCCGTTCTGGCCAGTCGAAGACGCCATTAGTTTTTTGCTTGAGTTTCTACGTTTTGTCTTCGAAACAATTCATCAAATACCTTACGTTTCCAACATGTATGTAGTTAACTATTCCGAAATAAAATGAGTTGCAATTTGTAATGAACAACATTAATGAAATCATAAGCACTAACCAATTATTAAAAAATGAATAATAGGAAGATTCAAGAACCAAGAATCATTCTACGAAACAAAAGTACAAGCATCTTAGCTTTCTCCCTGTAAGACTCGTCCAGTTTCAGGTAATTATTATTTCACAATTAATATTTGAAACAAATGTAAACACCAATGCACAAAAGACGGCGGTTTATATTTTGAATCCGATTTGTTGCCCGTCAGCCAATAACATTTTAGCACAGTATGGCGGCCAGCTGGGTTCGGACAACACGCATGTGTTGTATTAGCTATCCAGCTCTATATTCAGAAATCCGTGGTACGAACACACTACACTGTGTACAACGCTACATCATCGAAACATTGTTATGTAAGTACCTTTTCTTGTGAAATGAAGGTGCTCCATGGCGGATATTAACACCTTAGACGTCAACTTTTTCCTGTTTTTTTTTGCGAATAATTCATAAACAGCTTGACACACACATAGTGCAGTTATTTTGGGAAAAAAGCAAAAAAAATCGCAACGGGAGTGGACTTGGTACGTACCTACTATTACGGACATTAAGAAGTAGGACAGAGACTGACACGGAGTGTAGGTACTGATTTCGCCCTGGAGCCGTATTCTCTAACTCGCTTTGCACTCGAACCGACAGATATCGCTATCGGTAGCTAGGCAAGCACCATTGTGATTGGCTTTTGCCTGACTACCGATAGCGATATCTGTCGGTTCGAGTGCATAGCGAGTTAGAGAATACGGCTCCGTCAATGGGTGCTTGGTACTTTCCACTTACACGGTACAAATACTACCAGACGGAACATAATCCACGATTTGGTACACCTCAGGGGCCTTATTCTTGAAACGGGGAACAAAGTTCTCATATAATAATATAATAATAATAATAATACTGTTTATTGTTCTTTCAGTGGTAACACTATGAACAAGGGAGTAGAACAAAAATCGAATAATTCAATAAAATTAGGTAAAATAACTAAAAATATTACAATAGTGCAGTATGGCATAGAGGAAAAAAAAATAAAAAAGGATGTAAAAAGACTGATTATTCATTCCTACTAAATGCTCTTGACTTGAGCATTCCCACAATGAAATTAACAATTTTCATGATATCACTCTTATCATTATTCTCAATGAAACGTAGAAGCAGCGCCAGATTGTCAATATTGCTCATGTAATGTGATCTCAAAGGTCTGTAAATTGGACACTCAAAAAGAAGGTGATCTAAGGTTTCTTTTTTGTTCAAATTACAAACAGAACACAGTTCTTCGGTTAATATTCGATAGCATGACCCTTTCCACGTAAATTTCAAGTACCGATCACTTCCTAGCCTCAACTGGGCTATTACCTTAGTGGCACGAATAGGCAAATCCAACCGCAGGTATGGTGGGCAGCCAGAACTGAAGGCGAAAGAACTGTACAATGTGGAGAAATTGGAGGATTGCACCCTATTCAGATCATTGTGATGAAGACGTTCCGCATAACGAGCAAGAATCTCCTCCTTGTGTCTCATCAAGCTTTGCAAGTTTAGACGCGGCCACAAATCACCAAAACCAACGGACCGGAAGAGCAGCTTCATCTGAGTAGCCCAACTGTATTTAGCTTCCTCCAAATCAAGTTGTACCAAACGCTTAAAACATATCACTGGAAAACGGCTCGAGTCCATCAGAAAGAGTTTCTCCAACCAGTTTAAGCATGCCCATATATATATTCGTATGAGAAAAATACAACACTAGGTACGTACCTATTGTCCAATCATGAAAAATGTAAGTAAATAATCAACAATAAAATGAGAAGAACAAAAAAAGTTGAACATCATATTACAAAGGTTTGAGGGTAGCCAAACCAAAGCCAATCCAAAGCTTCAGGTGTAGTCTGGTGTATATTTGAAAATCCCGCAATAAATTTGGTAAGTGGACATTCCGTGACAATGTGATATAGCCCAGTCAAATTAGGTTTTGACCTAGAAATAATTCGCCCAAGGCTGAATTTTTGCACATTGACAGTTTATACCTAGTACAACAACATATCAAAATACCTCGCAAAATACCCAAACTTTCCCCTGTCCGCGTCTTTGATTTTCAGGTCCTCAGGTTCTTGAAGTTGCATCGCTGATCTACGACTCATGCCGTAGCATTATTCTTGGACCTATCAAGCTCAGGCTGAGCTTGAATTGAAGATAGAAGATCAAACAATGATCTTCTGGTGCAAGTGGCCCGCCCACATTCAATGCGCGGCAAGCCGGCAGACCCGCGAAATTCAAAATTAACGCTGCTATTTGCGACGACTTCTTACGGAATGCTCGCTTTGTATCGTTTGTCAAAAGTTAACAGTGACAAACTATAAGTCAATGCATTCAGCAAATCTTCAGCACTCCAAGTGTGTATCTATGGTGCCTTTGGAGGCACCGATTGCAAATATACAGCCCCCAGACTAAACGCGGGTCAGGGTAACGCGATCTCTGTCTTGCGCCATGTAGTACAAGAAAGATAGATTTCAACCTCGGAAAAAATATGGACGTCCTGAAAATTTGATATTATGTTCAAAATTGAGTGCTTTATACGGTACATATCCAAAATCGCCAAAAATCGCACCCGGGGGGTTTGGAGTTATTGGAGAGGAGGTAAAAAATTGCAGATAAAAATGGAGTGGATGAAGCCCGTCAATCCGTTGGATGCAGATACATTATAATTTGACGCATCATATCCGGTTGATACTATTTTGGACAAAAAAAGTCGATTATTCTTGAAGGGGAGTCGTGGGGGGGGGCAGCTCTGCTAGGTGGTTCATTTTGTTTCCCTGGCTATGTAGAACCGACCATGACAAGTTTGGTATTTTTTCTGACTGAATTCAAACTCCTGAACTCGAATCCCATGTGTAAATTTGGATATAAACAAGTTTGAACAAGTTAACTAGGAAAAACTTGTTTTTTCTTTGACAATATTGACGAATTTTTTTTCTTACTGTTAGAGGTGTTTATCTTTGAAAATATTTCAGGGGCCATTAGATTGGAGTGTATTCTTCACGAAAATCATTCACTCGATGTAAAATTCTGTTTCTCAGGTTTGAAATATCGATTTCAACCTGAGCCGGCCCGGCGCCGCATCTACTAATGACCAGAACACTACAGCATGCACCTTCAAATAAAAATAACTCAAACTATTAAAAGAATGATGACTCATCTTTCAAACTTCAAGGATCTGTGCAGAAGTGAGTTCCCTATAACATAATTCAAATCGCCCTGAATCGCACGGCAGGATTTTGAGTTATTCGTTATTCGAGGAGGGGCATAACATTTGTGCAAGATTCATACTCTATATTTCAAATGGGAGCTGTTACCTCTACCCTCAAATAACTCAAAACCCTGCAGTGCAATTTACGGCGAATGTTATAGGGAATTCAATTCTGCACAGATCCCCGCATTCTCAAAGACTAGTTCTTATTCAACCAATAGTTGAGGCCATTTTCATTCACAGGTGCATGCTGTAGTGTTCAGGTAATTAGTAGACGCTGCGCCGCGCCGGCTCAAGTAAAATCGATTTTTGAAACTCGAGAAACCAAATTGTATATCGAGTGGATGATTCTCGTGAATAATACACTTCATTCTAATGGCCCTTGAAGTATTTCCAAAGATGAACACATCGAATAGTATACAAAAAATCGTCAAAATTGTCAAAGAAAAAACAAGTTTTTTCAAGTTAACTTGTTCAAACTTATTTTATTCAAATTTACACATCGGATTCGAGTTCACGACACTGAATTCAGTCGAAAAAGATACCAAACTTGTTGTGATCGGTTCAATATGGCCCAGGAAAAAAAAGAACCACCTAGCCGAGCTTCGTCCCCCCCCACGAGCACCCTTCAACAATGATCGACACTTTTTGTACCAAAATGATATCAACGGGATATGCAATACATCGAATTACGATGTATTTGCATTCAATGGATTGACGGGTTTCAACAATCGCCTCATATAGTCCAGTCAAATTAAGCAAAAATCGGGCCAAACCGGAAATAAATTCGGAAGTTGACAAAATTTGGTGGATCGATGCAGAATTCAACGTAGAATAACATACTGAAATTCCCGGAAATTCGAAAGCTTGGATTTTTTTTTAGGACCAATAAAAGAGCACCATCCTTGAAAGTTTTCGATTTTTTCTGAAAAACTTGTAAACTATTACCTTTAGAACACCAATACTCGCGAGGCAAATGTAGCCCGTTGAATTCCCAAGAGATCAGTACTGAACTCATTACTTTCTGATCAATAGCCTTTGAGATACAGCGTCTGCCGGAACGCAGTGAAAATTGCTCAAAAATTATTTCCGGATTTTACGTAACAATTTGCATAGTGTCAGTTCACGGGTTGCAACGTGAACAGCAAATGTGCGGATTTCAATCTGTTTCACGTGTTTGGAAAGCCAATTCAACATTCGGTATCACACTTTTGTCTAGAAGTCGCCAACTTCAAACTGGTACTTTTCCTCGACCTTTGAAATCGATACTTGATTACCCGAAGAATCCCCAAAAATCGATTTTTTTCATAGCATGCCATTTGCCTAATTTTCTTAGTAGGGCAAAACCATCCAGGGAATATGTGAAGAATTGAATACCAAAAAAAATAACATGTAACGGGATTTTTTTCCCAGTGATGGTTCCTGAGTTATATGATTGAAAGACTACAACGATCTATTTGGAAGAAAGATAGGACACTAACTGTAGACTGTAGTTCGGCTGTAGACTAACTGTAGTTCGGACACTAACTGCTGAATACTGTACGGACCTTGCTTTTGATGATGCAAATTGCCACTTAGCAGACGTATTGAATATACTTATGTACTTTCCACGTCTGCCAAGTGACATCTTACACCTCAAATGCAAGGTCCGTACAGTATTCAGCAGTTATTGTCGGACTACCCAGTTTTTTGTCCAAATCGGTCGTTTTAGTCTTTCAACTCATAAAACTCTGGAACCATCACTGGGAAAAAGATTCCGGAACATGTTGTTTTTTTGGTATTCAATTCTTCATATATTCCCTGAATGGCTTTGCTCTACCGGGTGTTTATAAACGTCTGTGATCGCGGCAGGCTTTGGTCAGGCCAAAAGTCGCAGTGAAAGGCACGATTTGAAAGAGTGATAGGAGATTCCAAAGGCGATATGATAACAAACGTTTATAAACACCCGGTACTTGAAAAATTGGGCAAATGGCATGCTATGAAAAAAATCGATTTTTGGGGATTCTTCGGGTAATCAAGTATCAATTTCAGAGGTCGAGGAAAAGTATCATTTTGGAGTTGGCGACTTCTGGACAAAAGTGTGATACCAAAGGTTGAATTGGCTTTCCAAAAATGTAAAACACAATAAAATCCGCACATCTGCTGTCCACGTTACAGCTCTTGAACTGACATTATGCAAATTGTTACGTAAAATCCGGAAATAAATTTTGAGTAATTTTCACTGCGTCTTAGCAGACGCTGTATCTCAAAGGCTATTGACCATAGAGTAATAAATTTAGTACTGATCTCTTGAGAATTTAACGGGCTACATTTGCTTTGCTGGTCTTTGTGTTCTAAAAGTGATAGTTTACAAGTTATTCAGAAAAAACCGAAAATTTCCAAGGATGGCGCTCCTTTATTGGCCCTAGAAAAAAAGCCAAGCCTTGGAATTTTCGGGAATTTCAGTATGTTATTCCACGTTAAATTCCGCATCGATCCACCAAATTTTGTCAACTTCCGAATTTATTTCCGGTTAAAACCTATTTTGACTGGACTAATATGGCGCAAAACAGAGATCGCATCACCCTGACCTACGCTTAGTCTGGGGGTTTATATCTGCAATCGGTGTTTCCACAGGCACCATAGATACATACTTGGAAAGCTGAAGAATTGGTGAATGCACTGACTTCTGGTTTGTCACTGTTTATTGGTGACAAACGATACAAAGCAAGAATTCTGTAAGAAGTCGTCGCGAATAGCAGCGTTCATTTTGAATTTCGCGGGTCTGCCGGCTTGCCGCGTACCGGAAATGGGTTTTTCGCACCAGAAAATCGTTGTTTGGTCTTTTCTCTTCAATTCAAGCCCAGCCTGAGTTTGATCGGTCCAAGAATAATGCTACGGCCTGAGTCGCAGATCAGCGATGCAACTTCAAGAACCTGAGGACCTGAAAATCAAAGACGCGGACAGGGGAAAGTTTGGGTATTTTGATATGTTGTTGTACTATGTCCAAACTGTCAATGTGCAAAAATTCAGCCTTGGGCGAATTATTTCTAGGTTTTGTCGATTTTTGACCTAAAATGCCTGGGCTAATAGATCGTTTCTCTTACGCAATTATCCGTTACTAGGGGCCGATGGGAGGGGATAAAATTCAGCTATTTGTCAAAGTTGACCTGGTTGACCATGAGCGGAGCAAGCAGGAAATTTGCGGGGTCCGGTGCTGTTACTGTCATTCTGTCTCACATTACCTAGCCCAGTCAATTTATGTAGACTTTATACCATAAATACCGGGAACAAATTCGCCTAAAGCTGATTTTTGGTTCAGTGAGTCCTTGGACCATGAGAACCCACCAGTCAATTTTATCGGACTTTCTCGGGTGTGCTTCATGGTCTTCCAGGTCTTCAAATGTTTTGACTTGCTGTAAATTGCAGTGCTCGCCTTACGCCTTAGAAGTACGTCTTTTTCTTCCCCTTTCGATAGGCGATTTACATTTAAAAAACGCCACCTGGTGTAGAGCTCGGTACTTGATCGTCGAGGACGTTTTTTCGAGGAAAACATACTCCGACGTCCAGTAGCATAGGTGGGCACTAGTGGATACCTGTAATACCCACATATTGACATGGAAATTTGACAAGTAGAAATAGTCTGAAAAAGGGGTTTGCATTTGTGTCTCTTCTTTCATGTTATGGTTAGCGTATTTAGCAGGCTTATAGTAGATCTAGCTCCAGAGGTGCGCAGCTGAAAGACTACGCCCCCAGCAATGCACTACATTATTGCGATAAAAAAAGACAACGTTTACGTCGCGAACATAGAAGTAGCTACGGCGAGCTTGTTTGAATGAAAAATGCGGATCTCCAGCTGAAGTCGAAGCAGGAAATCTTTAGAAAAAAGCGAGGGAAAAAGGTAGGTGGTGGTTGAGTCTGCACGGCCAGCCCGAGGTGATTTTTTCTTGGCTGGCAGGCTGGTCGACGGGCTTGTGTGTTTCCCTCCGTGCGGGTGTGACAGAGTCTGTTGCTCTTCCTTGGGCGGAAGCTATGGATGATTTAGAGAAAGGTCTGCGACGACGCTGGTCATCAACATGGGGCCTAATAACGAGCCTATGGGGTCCCAAGGGTTCACAGGAACGAAAGTTTGCTTGTAGCGTACTGCACAAGACAGCAAAGTGACAGTTTTGACATGCCACCAATTGACGTAATCACCGCCGTTGCCGGACGGCAACTTACACCAGTTCTAAAAATTAATTCCCTAAAACTTCCTCGACGAAACGGCCATTTTCCCCAATAAGGTCAATCGCCTATACAACGCCCTTGTCTTGTCACACCACGATACAGCATGTGCTTACAATACAGCGTCTTCCATACAAGCAATCTGCGCTGTGCCGCTGTATCTTACTGGTGTCAGGTTGCAGCATGAGGACACGGTCACCGAGATGGACGAGGGCAATGAGCATTACGTGGAGACGGTGTTGTCGACGATGATGGCAGTGCTTCCTGATGATGCCACTTCTAGGGCTGTATTGACGATTACGAAGTCGGCAACGTTAGGTGCCTGCCTGCTCGAAGCGCGTCCCCAGCAATCTCAGCATGTCTATAAACCCAAATTTGTTTAAATCGTTGCTGTTGTCCGCTCACCGAAAATCATATTTGGACAAGATTTTCTAGCAGCACGTCGTCTCTGTTCTTCTCCTTTGGTGCTGCGGGTTGGTCGCTGTACCCATCAAACACAACAGCAGGTGATGGATACTTGCTCTGCACATTTGCTACATACAAATGGCTCTGGGCAGGCTCTAGGTACCAAAATGAACACATCTGACGTTCGTGACAGCTACAGCCCATTGGGACGGACGCCTATGGCGTTCCGCGATGCCGACAGCTGTCAGTCCTTGACTCCGCGAGGCCTGTGAGGAAACAAACGGTTCGCCAGAATGCGCTTTCCTTATAGCCCAGTCATTATGGTCCCAGACCTTGAATAAACTGGTTACAGGCTGAATTTTTGGTTACGGGTTCTATGTATCATGAGAAACAACATATCAAAATTCTCGGAAATTCTCGGCCCAGGAAACAATTTTATAGGGCCCTAAGGGCGAAAGGACTTCCGAAGGCTGTATTTCGGTAATCACTCATTGCACAGCAATGGCTATGACATCATTTTGTTCACAATGTGATGTTCTTCAATTTGACCATAAGATATTTTGGTCAATAATCATTGTTTACGAGTTATTCACGAAAAACTGTCCACTTTCACGAATCGGACCCCTTAGGGCCCCATAAAATTTTTTCATGGACCGAGAATTTTGATATGTTGTTTCTCATGATACATAGGACCCGTTACCAAAAATTCAGCCTGTAACTATTTTATTCAAGGTTGAGGCGATTTTTGATCTACAGGGTGGTCCAGGTTATAGTAGCAATAACTCGATGGTCCATCGAAAACTAGGTCGACATGCATAATTTAATTTTTCTCCAAAACGCTTCCTAAGGGAGATAGAGCCCTTCAAAGTTCAGTTTTTAAAATCATCTTTTTGCAATAACTCTCAAGTCATCAAAGCGATTTTTACCAAATTTGGTACAAATACTTATGAAATAAATACCCATCACTTGACGTAGATAACTTTTGTCAAAATTGTCCAGTGGCGTAGATACCAGGGGATTGTTCAACTTCTCTCACCCCATTTTCCAAAAAAAAGTAACTCTTGTAAAATTTTGATAAGAGGCTTCTTTTCCAAGATATTTGGGTTTGAAACTTTGGAAAACGCTTCGAAATCGCGACTTTCGAAGGCCTAAAAATTAAAATCCAAGAAAACTCATGATTCCTCAACTGAATTGAGTTTTCTAGGTCGTTTAGGTTGATTAACTGCCATTTTTTGCTGAGAAACGAGGCGTTTCCAGAAAAAAACAATTTGGGCTCTTGAAAGTGGCGATTTCGAGATGTTTTCCAAAGTTTAAAACCCAAATATCGCGAAAATCAAGCCTCTAATCAAAATTTTACAAGAGTAACTTTTTTTTTAAATTGAACAAGGAATTCGAAAAAAAAAAATAGTTTTCCAAAAATATTCAGTGGCGTAGAGAATGGGGCGTGAGAAGTAAAACAACTCCCCCGTATCTACGCCACTGGACAATTTTGGCAAAAGTTATCTGCGTCAAGTGATGGGAATTTATTTCGTAAGTATTTTTACCAAATTTGGTCAAAATCGCTTTGATGACTTGAGAGTTATTGCAAAAAGAAGATTTCAAAAACTGAACTTTGAAGGGCTGTATCTCTCTTAGGAAGCGTTTTAGAAAAAAATTAAATTATGCATGTCGACCTAGTTTTCGATGGACTATCGAATGGTGAATTATTGTTACTATAACCTGGACCACCCTGTATAATGACTGGGCTATTACGCCGGCCGGCCGGTCGCGTGATAATCAGGTTCCCTATGAAAAGCACCGGCATCGTTGACCGACGCGACATCTCTGGTCTGGAGGCGACAGATAACATATGTAACTCAGAAATGAAGAAATGGCGGCGTAAATAGTAATCGATCGTACGTAATCCCTACAGAGAAATGAAATGAAACATGGATGCATGGATGAAACGACTCAGAGACATAATATGACAACGGAGTGCTGGATAACAGCTGACGGTACGTCATTTTTCGCATCCGTTTCCTGTGTGCCTTTCGATGGCACAAAATTTCAGGTGATCCACTGAAATCAGGTTTGATCAGGTGTACCAATCTAAATGATAACCGGTGACAGCAGCGGATAGAGAATAGGAATTCAAGTACTTTTAAAAGAAAAATTTTCAAATCGGGTGAGAATGAAGCAAGTTAGATCCGAATAAATGTCACCGGAAACAAATGGCCGCCATTTTGAAATGACGCCATTGTGAAAGTGGCACCAAAACATATCGGTATCTCCACATATAGGACTATAAGAAATGAAAGGTCTCTTGCCCCCTTTACGAAGGAGCCCACGGGATCAGTTTTTTGAACCTATGGTATCCTGACTATACAGGGTAATTCAAAAATGGCGCATTTCCTTTCGAGCACGTTATAGTGGACGTTAACGGAGCATGGGAAAAATAATTTAAAAAATTAATCGGCTTCGATTTGCAAGTTATTAACAAAAACAAATCTGTCCAATCTGGCAGCATCGCATTAGTACCTACCTGGCACCTTTAGATCAAAGAGGTACATCACAACTGGGATCACGCGATCATGATAGCATTATTGTATTGTTACCCTGGAAACTCCGTAGAACCTGCCAGACCATACCAAACATACTTGCCAAATGTATTTTCACGGCATTTTTGAGGTGAAAGACAAATTTTGAAATTTGAAAATACGACTCAAATCTCAATTGCAAAAGAAATTTTCAATCGGGAACTACTAACGACATGTGACTCTTCGCAAGTAACAATGCTTTGCTTTAAAATCATGCAAACTGAAGAAGTTGAATTCTCAACTTCACCTCCTCATAACTCGAAGGATAAATGAGCCAATTTTTTTTTACTATTTTTTCCGTGCTCCCTCATTGTCTCCCACAACGTACACGGGAGGAAATGCGCCATTTTTGAATCACCCTGTATACCGCGGCACGCTTTTGGGAGTCGTGCGAATTGATTTCTTTTCGAGCAGTTCTATTTCACCCTCGATTTCACCCGTGCGCGGCGCGCCCACTTGACATAAACCGGGTGTATATGCCGGACCGATTACATGGGCTTATAAATGTACTTCCTTCCAGATTAAAAACTCGACCATTGTTAATAAAACTCTGCATATTGGTTTATGAAGGCGAAACGAATGTTTCAAAATACTTCGATGTCAGCAAGAGAATAAACTCGGGGAGGTCTGAAGGCCGTTTATATCGGTAACCATTCGCGATGTTGCTTTTTTGAGTTGGAAAGTAGTCTAACCAAAGCTTTTTAATAATTTTGAACTTGTAATTGGGCAGTAAAAAACAACACATGAGTTTTTGTCGTCTTGCCATCTGTGCCATTGTGCCCATCCTCTTGCAGTGGCATTACGGCGCCAAAGAAAGACCTTTTGTTCGATAATAACTCCGCCTCGAACTCCGCTCATTTTTTTGGTCAAAATAAAACTGTAAATTTTTAACTTTTCAGCTTGTGAACAATTTGGTTGATTGGTAATAAAGGGTATTGTTTCTTGAACATTCCAATGCAATTTCTCTTGAAATTCTTCAAGTTTTCCGAGAGTTTTCTGCTTTAAAATCTACCGGCCTAGCATATCGAGACCCAGGCTCAAATAATGGAGCGGAGCTCTAAAAGAATCCCTTATTGGAAAAAATATCTCAATTCTTCAATCTTTTTCTCTAACTTTCCTTCCGAAAGGACATTATTTCATAATAAAATTCCGTCTGTTTTTTTTGATAATTTACCCTTTACGAACCTTCTTTGAAGAAGAGTCTTGAGTTTTACATCTCTGTATGATTCTTCACCAAAAGACTAGCCAAAAGATGATGCTAACAAATAGCGCAGACCGCAGACCAAATTCAAATGTTTAATCGAGAGACAAATACCTTACAAAATAAAATTCAAAGAAATGAGACATATTTAGTGCAAAGTACCTAGTCTCGTAGGTAGGTACCTAATTTATTACGTCTCTTTTAAAAGTTACTTTTCTTGTAATTTTTTGACTTTTTCCAAATTTTAGAGAGACGAAAAATAGATAATAGTACCTGCTCTCGACCTACGTAGATGATAATAATTAAAAATACTCACATATAAATATCCTAAGGGCAGCAATGCGTACTGTACGAAATGGTCGTTGCTGTAGCAAAATGACATGTTGATTATCAAAACTACACCTTGACTCAATAAAAATAACAGCACTATCCTGCAAATCCATTTTAACCATTTATTATTGACCAACAAAAAAGGCAACTGGTATAATGCCGCGAAACAATCGTCTGCAAAAGTTGAAATAAAACGCTATAGTTTGTGGTAGATGGGGCCCTCGATGAGGCCGGCACCTAATATAAGTTGTCTTCCTTTTCCAGCCAGTTCCACCAAAGTTTTTGAAGCGAATTGAGCTTATCACGCTCATAGTTGCTATGCAGCAGCCAATAGCATGGCCAGTTGCTTAGTTATTATGAGAGTGATGAAGCTAATTCGTTCATAGAAGTTTTATGGAACTGAAGGTTTGAGTCATTTCAGGCCCGAGTTACTCTGATCCAAGCAAGTAATTCTCGAAAGGAAATGCATTCAAGATTTGGCATTCGAGAGACGCGCGACGTCTTACAATAATTTCGTAGATTTTCTCGATTTTTGATGGTTTAAAGTTTGAAACGACAGAACAGAACCACAACTGTTCATGCCGAACTAAAGTGATCTGCCGGTCCGGGTGATGCTTGAAGGGACAGGGGAAGGTAACCCAGAGTCACTTTAGGGTCACTTCAAAATCCTAAGAGGAACGCATTTTCCGAATCAGTACTGGGAGCACGCCGTTAATCGGTCACGAAGTTTGTGTTCGTATCCGAATTTTGCAAGCACGCCACCTTCGTGTTGCGTTGAAATCACCCAACCCCTTGCGTTTCTTACCCTGTGCGGAGCCCACAAGCCAACATTCGTTTTGTATCAAATACGACAAGCCTTGAGCTTGCGTTAAATCGCATCATCCCTGTCTAGCATAATATCTCTGCATCTTCCCCCTTTGTCTTTGAAACTTCAACAGTATGGTGGCCGTCGACAGACGACATCCCAGCGCATCCACGAGCAGGACTTTTCACTATCGTTTTGGATTGCAAAGCCGAAAGACGAATTGACGGTGGCGTGCCACCAACTATTGCTACCAACTATAAAATACGCAAGTTTCGTATACAAAATTTGTGAACTAGACGGCGTGCTCCCTATACAGGGCAATCGGTGGCGCTACTCTCTTCTATCCAGTACTACATTTTGCGTAAATGAACGGAGGTGGGGGATATTGAATGCCGGGCCAATATTTGGATCACTTTCACTACTCATAATAATAATTGAACAAGAATCATCAAACGAAACATCAACTTAACTCACCCTCATCAAATTCTATACCGAAAACATGCATCAAAATTTTATCACAATAGTGAAACTTGAATGGCTCGTCGAGTGGTTTTTCTTCAATGAAAATTTTGCTCCGGCACTCCCATACAACTTGATACAACATCCTGATGAAGACACGTTTTACTGTTCTTCTGTTAATCATGTGAGATGTCTGTATTCTATAACTAGGTAGCTGTGTACCTAGCTAGGTCGATTGAGGTAATGTGACTATTGCGAGTGTACCGGATCATTTAACTCATCATTCACAATCGATTTGTCAAAAAGATGTACCTACGCTTTTCTTCAGATCATTTGCGGCGAGTCATCAGTGAGATTACATTGATTGTCAATAATGCGAGTAATGATGTTTCCAAAGTTTAGTTTAGGGGAGAAGAATAATTGGAAAAGTTTCATGGATATATTTTTATTGGGTCAAAGCTCGGACAATTTGGCTAGCTGTAACACAGTGGTGTGCTCTATCGTTTCTAATAATAATAATAATTGCGCTTTGGTTCGACTTTTCTCTACTTTGCTTAAAATGTAGGGGAAGGGGCTCTACCTAAAAACACTTCTCCTTTCTAATTCTCTTCTTAAAGACCAAATTATAAAATTTTCTATATGAAAGTGAAAGTTTCACGGTGTACTTCATCAGCTCAAGAGTCTATGTTCATTTTTGAAATATGTAGCACGTTTCCATAAATTGAAATAATACATACTGTTACGAGCGGCAATTCTTGTGCATTCTGGAGAACACCCGGTCTTTCTAGACGGATCCCATCAGGTCGTAATGTACAAGTGCGAAGTTCTGGACATTTCCAGAATATACGCGATGGCTTAGCGGATTGAATTCACGTGGAGAATTCAACATGCGAGTAAGACACATTTTGGCGGAGGTGCCGTTCTACTGCACTTTGGTAATGCCCGCGAAATGTGTAGGTTTTTTCGGGAGTCGCCTAGAAACCGTATGCCGGGTCACTGTTGAATTTGCTGGAGGACCGATGGAATATTCGAGATTCATAGTTTGGAGCTATATAAAGCACCGATCCTCGGCCTACGGACCAGTATTGAATCCGAAGTGGTAGCGAGCGGATAATCTTGTTCCATCATTGTCCAGTGTATTTATAACTATGATTTTGACTAAGACAGTTGCTTTGGGCTATTTCACACACAAATATCATTTGCTGAAACTTTTCTCCGATTCCAGAAAGTCACGGAGTGATTTTATTTCTTGAGATGTTGCATATCAAAGCTTGATGTGATGAAATGTTCTATTTCGCAGAAAAGTTAGTCTTTGGTCAGAATGTAGCTTTGATTTTATACCTAATTGATTTCAAAACATGGAAATAGTTTTCTCTATCGAACAAAATTAAACAAGTGAGTATGCCTTCAGGTGCGTGAGTCTCAGTAGCGCATTTTCTCAAAGAGGCATATTGTGAACGTGAAGAAATTTGGTTGAAGGAGAAACACCATTCCTTGCCCACTTTCTTCATTCGAAACTCATTGTGATATTTTGTTATCAGAATGGGATACTTGCCAATGAAATAGATTTGAATGAAAATTCTTTCATTCATCAATATTTTGTTGTTTGAGGGCGGGAGCTGAGAGCGGCGACTAATGAACAGTAGTCTATTCTTCCCCATTTTTAGTCGGCTATCCATATAGCGAAAGAATTAGATCGCTATGTCTTCGGGTTCATGTTTTCCATTTATCTTTTACTTTGAGGGCAACGTGTGGGGGTGGCAGCATTCGGCAAAGTAACCGTTGCACAGTTTGAGTTAGGAGTTTCTAAATGTTTAAGGAAATATAACAATCAGTGAAAATTGTGAAAGTTGCATTTTTTTTGTTTGGGGGCGGGAGCTGGAGGCGGCGACTAATCAATAGTGGCCTATCTCTTACCATTTTTAGTCAGCTATCTATATAGCGGAACAATTAGATCGCTATGTCTTCAGGGTTATGTTTTACATTTATCTCTTACTTTGGGGGCGGCGTGTGGGAGCGGCAGAGTTTGGCAAGGAAATTCTCCCACAGTTTGAGTTGTACGTTTCTGAATATTTGAGGTAACATTAAAATGTAAATCAGTAGAAATTATTGAAAGTTGCACTTTTTTTCTTTTGGGGGCGGAAGCTGGAGGCGGCGCGATATCAAAAGTAGCCTATCCTTTCCCATTTTTAGTCAGCTATCTATATACCGAAAGAATCAGATCGCTATGTCTTCGGGTTACAGCAGTTTTTTCATGTCGGCGGTGCATATTGAAGACGGAATGTTTCTTGGCTTACATTTATGAGTGACAACTATGTATTATTCAAAAAATGAGAACACCAGAGCATCAGGTCTGGTAGAAAGTGCAATATCATGTTATTTCAAGTTTATCGGGGGCGGTTTTCTCTATGTTGGCGGCGCAATATAGACATCCAATATAGCCTAGCCCTCCTTTGGGAGTGGCAGCTATGTAACAGCGAAAAAATTAGAAAGCTAGGTCGTCTAGTTTGGGAGGAGTTCGAGGAACGGACGGACGGACGGACGGACGGACGGACAAAGCGGTTGCAATAGCGATTTTCATCAAGATGGAAAATGCACTAAAAAGAAATGGAATCGGAACCGAATTTTAGTCATGACATCATTTCTTCCGACATTGCGGAATAAATTTCGTGAAAAAACGCGAAGTTTCGACCTATGAATTTGCCTTTTTTTAGCTCCATTCTCATAATGGTTGAAACCACCTATGATCACAATTTTGACATAGATTGTTCAATTGAACTATTTTATATGTGAATTTCATACACCAGAAGTTTCTATCGGTGTTACATAGTCACACCCTAGTTTTGTGCCAAAACGTGCATCATGGAGAAATTCAATTTCAAAAGCTCGCAATGTCTAGAAATAAATGTTGTCATGACTAAAATACGGCTCCGATTCCAGTTTTTTCTATTTTGTTTGATAGAGATAACTATTTCCATGCCTTAGAATCAATAAAGTACCAACTCAAAGCTTTATTCTGACCATAGCCTAATTTTTTCTGTGTAATAGCACGTTTCGTCACATCAAACTTTGACATGCAACATCTCAAGAAATAAAATAACTCCGTGACTTTGTGAAAACGGGAAAAAAATTGGCAAATGATATTTGTGTGTGAAATAGCCCAAAGCAACTGTCTAAGTAAAAATCATAGTTATAAATACATGAGACAATTATGGAACTGGAATTACAAATCATCAATTTTAAGGGTGAAGAAATCATATTTTCACTGATAAAATCGGTTAAACACATCTCTACCAAAATTTCATTATTATTTTTAGAATCAGGATGCGCGATTTGGTCAGAAATGATACCAAACAAGTCAACAAATGTGTTAGTCACGGTTTACCATAAGACTTTGTGAAAAATCGCTTTTTGGCCCTTCGCAGCCGTCTGGTACGCCACTGGTGCATGACACATTGTCTAAACTTCTTGCGTTGTGTTCCTCGACTTTGACAGTGAAATGTACTGACGATTTGAACCATAACAGTCAAATAATAGCGACAAAAACAGAAAATCGTCTTGGAATATATGGTTACTGTGAATGCGCTATACTTTGAAACCGGCTAAAGAAAAAGCCAATGAGGGGATTTCTTGGGACTTTGGATATGTTGTAGAGGATGAAATTCTGTGTCGATATCAGTCATAACATTTCATTATTCAATTTTTCTGAGGTTTGGGCAATATTTTTGCTATGTTTGCCGCGCTAAATATAAAGCGGGAGCAGCGTCTCGCGTTGCCATGGTTACGGCACATGTTTTGCGCGGGTGCACCCCGGCATCACCGCATCGGCGGTGGGCGCTGAATACGGAGCCCAAGACCAACTTCTTCGACCGTGCGATCGCTTAGAATTATTTTGTTACAATATTAATTGACTAAGATTGCACTAAACCAAATTTTTGGAATAAGCATAAATAATAAAATGCATTCCATGCCTTCCTACCGATGAAAATCTCTTGCCGCCTTAAGCGTTGAGGGGGCGCCGCCCTTGAGCCCTCCCGCACCAGCCGCCACTGCTGAGGAGTTCATTTTTTTGAGGCCCACCACCTTCTGTTACCGTTCAACAGGGGCGAGGGGGAAGGGGGAGGGTAGGTTAAAAGGAAGGAAGGCGAGGGGTGACTCGGTAAGGACTGGATCAGTTTCTCCCCACAGCAGGCAGCAGGTCTCAGATGAAGCTATCGATATAAAAATTGAACATATCGATATAATATCAGTGGTCCCATAACGTCCAATTTCTGTCTGGTGTATTCTTGGTTGCCTGCTATAGGCGATATTCAAATCTTTTCTTCAAAACTATACTCTTCGGCTGGACGGCTGGCATTGATTTTTAGAGAGGGGGTGCTGCAACTTCAGCAGCACCTCTGTGCAAAAAATCAACTTCCTCGAAGGGGCCTCTGCCTCCCGCCTGCAATTTGCAGAATTGAAAATAAAATTAACCGTACCTTTGATAAAAGACTTATAAATACTGATCAGCTAATATCAACTTGAAACGCTTGAAAATGTATCTGTGGAGTGTGGGTAGGAAAGACCGGATTTGTTATTTGCTCGCTAAATTTCTATAACCTACTGGATTGCAGATTTGCAGTGGTCTTGTTGGTATCAGTAGTATGTAGTCCTATGTACATACTTACATATAAGGTACACATGGTACATTACAAGGATCTCTGACTACCGCAGCCCCGGATGGTCGGACTGAATGCCTGCGCACTGATGAGCCCTCAAGGGTTCAGGAGTGAAAGACGTGTCTGTGCAGTTTTGCCGGTAGCCGGAGAACTTTCTTTGTTTCATCATATAATGGTTTTCTCAGCCGTGGTTTACTTAAGATTTTTTCCTACTAGAAAATCGACATTGCGATTCAGGAAAGGGTTGGTCTTGGGATTGGTAAATAAATAATGTCGTGTTTCACGTGCAGCAGCAAAAATGCTATGTTATTGTTCTCCACCCATCAAGATGGAACAAGCATCATGATCACGCTTTTTCGTATCATTGTCCCCAGGTATCTACTGTAGCGCAAATAAACTTGCGGAGGCAACATATTTGATTGATGCCCAATAAATGTGAATTAATTACTGTCGATGTGTCAGGATGACTGCAGATAATCGAAAATAATAAATGCAATCACTTTCGCTAATTCAACTCTATTAATAAAAATGGCAATGCACGGGTAACTCAATGACTAAAATTACGTTAATACTAAAAATACTTGATAACCAGGCCCGTGGAAGACAGGACTGAACTCAGGATGACTCTGGATTGCGTTTACCTGAAAATAAAAACCGCTGTGAGCAACCCTTTCATTCTTAGCGTTTTATTCACACTTTATTACTGGTCATTTCACGACACCATGTAATGCAGAGCACGGTAAGAGTACCTGATGCGGTGTCAAATGACTTCTCAACTTCAGACTTAAGCGCTACTCTCTGCCCCACTTCGGTAGTGCAATGGGTGTGTACTCTCAACTCAGTACAGTCACCCCTCCCCCAGAAGTCGTACACCAGCCCAACAACTCTAGGCTCTACGCCACATACATGGCCAGTATTTACAGCGGGCTGTGCAATGGTCCCGGACCAGCTCTAGTAAATACCAAATTTGTCAACAACCAGGTGATCAGCCTGAACGCCACTTAACCTGTACTGAAGGGTGCAATGGTACTTCCTCGTGGTCAAGCAAAGTACCGCTCCAGCTACAGGAGCTAGTGCAGAGTGTGCAAATGAAGCTACAGAGGCTAAAATGGCACCCCTAGGTAGTTCTCTCCTGTCACTAACAAGACAAACAACAACAAGAATGTGTACTTCTTTAGGCAAGAGCATTGCTGAAGACTATGCCATTGAAATATGCGCGTACGCAATGATACTTAAAACAATACAAACAAAAGGATATGCTCAATGAGATAAACTCACCTAATAAGTGATACAGGTATGGGATTCCCACAAAATAAGTCACAGGTACACTGCACAAAACAACAATAACAGCACCAACAGCAGCTTATCTGATTGACTTGTATCGTCTTAATGCACGCGTCTAAACGTGTCAACACACCCCGACCCCAAAGTAGGCCGGAAGGGCCAAAATCAGCGTGACGGTATTTACCAATGGGTCGGCTTCGCCGCCCGAAAGTTCGACCGTGTTAGTTAGGAGGGTGCGTGGATTGGAATTCTCCGCAATGTGCACCTGTTATGCATTTTTATCTATATTTACACCGATATGCGATATCGTTATCCCAATTTGAAGTATGTAATGTATGTAAGTAGGTAAAGCGAAATTTTCGAATAGATCACTTTAGTTGTTGCCCAGTATAGTTGGTAAGGAAACGGCTCGGGAAACGGGTTATTCCCCAAGTCAGTGTGATACCGACGAATCGAGATAAAGCGCTAGCTAGCCTGAGATGGACTGATGGAGAACGGCAGTTCAGTTCAGTTTAATTCAAGGCAACGTATTGGTGCGAATAAACAGACATTTCAATATCGAATCTAAATTCCGTAATCGTACGGAAGGTAAGGTGGGTAAGTACCTATCTGATTTTAGCTTGGAATATTATCATCTTTAATTCCAATCAAAACTTGAAACTTTAAACTTTCAAGTCAGTCATTTCACTCATTCCACGTAACAAATGTATTGAAATCCTTAACCGTATATGCAGCAAGCGATCGTTTGTGTTGAATTGATGTTGATGTCTGTGGCTAAAAATAGAAAGAACCGTGACTGATAAAAAGATGTATCAGAATATCCGTGATCAGAATAAATGGGGAGCTACCAACTTGAAACGCTTGAAAATAAATCTCTTAACCTATAAAAACCGACTGAATTTTTTTGCTCGTAATTTTTTCCCCGCTAAATGTTTTAATCATGCACGCTAAATGTTTGAGCTTAACTGATTCACTAGTGGTAAAGCTGATGAAAATCAACTTGAGTTAACTAACCTTTCAGGACGGCTTTTCCTAGCATAAAAAATGGCTAAACCAGACCGCGGATTAGCTGCAGAGCGAAAGAGAAACAGATAGATTCTTGTGGCGTGAGTTTCTGCCAAATCTGAGCAGCTAAAAATGTAATTTATTAATTTTCATTCCAGATTTCTCTTCTTTTTTTCAAGTCTCTTACTCCACTGGTTCTTATGAGACTTACGTTTAAAGAAATAACACTAGGAAATGCCGTCCAAGGGGTTTCTGATGCGACTAAAAAAGTTGTTGACGGGAGTCGGTTTTATTTTATTTTTTTTCGTCAAGTAGAAACTCCTCCAAAGAGAAAATGTACTGTAGTCCGGACGTTGAGGGGGAAAAATTAGGGGCACCTTGCACTTTTATACCAAGCATTGTCACTTTGCATGCCTATTGCTGAGACCACCCTGGATCAATCTGGATGTGGGGACATCGGCGTAAATCGTGCAGACACTTTATACAGGGTAAAGAAGAAAAAAGGACCCCGCACGTTTTCTATGAAAAAGTGGTTTCGGTGAATTTGGCTGAATTTTTCATATGTTGTACCTAGATCTTGATTCAAGAAATATATTCCTGAAAAATTGGATCCCTCCTATGAACAGTTTTTCCCCTACACCCCTAATAAGGCCAGAATTAGGAATAGTCTCAAATTTTTTGAAACTCATGAAACTGGTTCAAATCGAACTCGTGATCATGGGAAAAATAATTTTAAAAATCCAAGTTTTGAATTGGGGTAGTTATCAAGGGGGTTGGGGGGTCAAAATTGAGAAAATAAATTCAAATTCCGAATTTTTTATTCTTATAAAATCTGAACAGAATAATAATCGAGAAATAATTTTGGAAAATCTGAATCAATTAAGTGGGGGTTATTCTAAAGGGGGCTGGGGGGTCGGAATCAAGAAAACGCAGTGAAATTCCGGAATTTGCGGTTCCCATAATATATGATTTTACGAGCAATGGGGGAATTGCTCAAAAAATCTAAACCAATGAATTCCGGTGTTATTGAGGGGGTAGAGTAGTTATTGGAGTGTTATTTCGTTCCGAGTAGTAAGGAGAGGAGTAACATTCCGAAACTTGCGATTCCCATTATTGGGAAAATAATAATAAAAAAACTGAACCAATGAGTTCTGGTGTTATTGAGGGAGTAGAGGGTCGAAATCAAGACAACAATGAAATTCTGGACCTTACAGTTCATCTAGAAATCGATCTGGGTGAATGACAAAATGATAATAAAACCAATCTGCATAAGGATTGAGTTCTTCATTTCTCGACCATCCATTTTCCCACCCACCATAATTTCTGCCTACAGCCATGTCTTAGTCCAAATAAGAATTTGTCTTAAGCATTTTAAAATTCATGAAGCTGGCTCAAATTAAGTTGAAGAATAAAAAATATACGCTGTGAATTGGAGTAATTATCGAGGGGGCGGGGGTTGAAATCGAGTGAAGGAATTAGCATTCCAGGAGCAGGGTAATGGAGAAGTTATTTAAAAAAATCTGAATCAATGAATTGATGGTTCTGAAATTCATGGAAAAGAAATTCCGAAACTTTAAATTCATATATAGGGTCTTTTGATAAGAGTGATCGAACTTCAAATTGGAATTAAACAAATTATGTCAGGGTTAACGATATCTATTTGACATCATGTGGAGGAACAGTTTTTAACATTATGTGTGGAAAATAACATCTAGTAAATGGCCTCCTCGACTTTGTCTAACGGCGTGCAGACGGGAAGTCCAATTTGTAATAACTTTCAGGCAGATATTGGGCTATACTTCAGTAATAACACGCACAATATTGTCTCTCAGGGCTTCAATGGTTCCAGGCTTGTTCTTGTATACCAGGGACTTCACATACCCCCACAGAAAAAAGTCCAGGGGCGTAATATCGCAAGATCTCGCTGGCCAATTAAAATCGCCGTTCCGCGAAATTGTTCTTCAAGTCCCAAGGTTTCTCCTACTGTGTGGCACGTAGCCCCGTCTTGTTGAGAGTAGATGATTTTGTAAGATATACCTACTGAGTATTTGTGTCAAAAAATGACAGTAAAATCTTATCAAAGTTCTATCACTCTTGTTAAAAGACCCGAGGAAAAACCCTTTAGAACTGAAAATTCAGATTTGAAAAATTGAGCCTAACTTCCAATATCGATCTATTTTTGGAATCCCATTGAATCAACCAATGACCAAAAGCAGGATTTATGTTAATTCAAGAAAAGATAGTCCTGTAATTTTTTTCTGACACAAGCTACATACATATATGATGGACAGCATACAGAATCGTGGAGAGCTTCTCGAGAACTGTTATTAATAATGCTGTTGCAAGTCTCGATTCCACTCCCCCTCCTCCCAGCCTTTATTGAAGTTGTGGGTAGGATCATAATTACCCAGGTACCTGGGTAAGGGGTGAGGATGATCGAGAAACGATGAACTCGGTCCTTATTCACATTGGTTGTATTATCATTTTGTCATTCGCCCAGATCTTCCTAGATAAACTGGAAGTTCCAGAACTCCACTGTTTTCTCAATTTCGACCCTCTACCCCCTCAATAACACCGGAATTCATTGGTTTAGATTTTTTTGAGCAATTTCCCCATTGTTCGTAAAATCATATATTATGGGAACCGCAAATTCCGGAATTTCACTGCGTTTTCTTGATTTCGACCCCCCAGCCCCCTTTAGAATAACCCCCAATTATTTGATTCAGATTTTCCAAAATTATTTCTCGATTATTATTCTGTTCAGATTTTATAAGAATGAAAAATTCGGAATTTTAATTTATTTTCTCAATTTCGACCCCCAAACTCCCTTGATAACTACCCCAATTCACAACTTGGATTTTCAAAATTATTTTTCCCATGATCACGAGTTCGATTTGAAGCAGTTTCATGAATTTCAAAAAATTTGAGACTATTTCTAATTCTGTCCTTATTAGGGGTGTAGGGGAAAAACTGTTCATAGGAGGGGTCCAATTTTTCAGGAATATATTTCTTGAATCAAGATCTACAACATATGAAAAATTTAGCCAAATTCACCGAAACCACTTTTTCATAGAAAACGTGCGGGGTCCTTTGTTGAAAAATCGTAAATCTTGAATCATAACTGATGGACGTACGTATATCAAGATATTGATGACGGATTTCATGCTCATGAAGATACTACAAACAGTTTCGAAATATCTTGAGGGGTTTCCGAAATACGCTGGAAAAAATGAAACTCCCTAATTTTTTTTCTTTCTCCAATAAATCAGTTGTTTTTGGAGATATCGAGCTGCAACTTGATATTCCGACAAACAATTATGTTTTTAATGGGACACGATGTGAGGACATTGATAAAGCCTGCTAGATTCAAAACTAAGATCTTCAACTTTTTTTCCATCGTGAGCACCATCTTCAAATTGCCCTTCGTGGAGTTGTTGAAAAAATAACAGGTGACGACTTTGTTGGACACACACGATTGCTTTATAATGGAAAACCAGGTCCTGGATTGCGCCAATGACCTCTTCGCCAAAGAAACGTTATCAAATTCGTTTTTCTTGATTTCTCTCAAGAAGTTTGGATGAATGACATCGAGAATGACATGTTCATGATATTATAATCCACATTATTTTGTAAAGCCGGTCACTAGATTTCATCACCATGAATCAAGTGGTGTTCTTTTGACGAACAGTTGAACAAAAAGTTTGCTCCGATTTTTGTGAAAAAGTCAAAAACGGCAAGGTCACGTCGTCGTCTCAAACCCGATTGAAGAAAATCTGTTGCCAAAAATTCTTCCAATTCATACTGAAAGAGTTTGGAAGAATGTGTTCTGTAGTTTGGAGCTAAACCGAAATGGATTGTTCCATCCTAGTTCTGCAGAAGGGACGTCAAAAATGTGGCTACAGTTTATCTTTGAAGCGTTTCTGGCCATATTCAGCGTTCAGCGTTCAGCTTCAAACTACAGAGCACATTCCTGCAAACTCTTTCAGTATGAATTGGTAGCATTTTTGGTAACAGATTTTCTCCAATCGGGTTTGAGAGGACGACGTGACCCTGCCGTTTTGCATTTTTCACAAAAATCTAAGCAAACTTTTTGTGCAACTGTTCGTCAAATGAACACCACTTGACTGATGATGATGAAATTTAGTGACTGGCTTCACAAAATAACTTGGATTATAATATCACGAACATGTCATCGATCCAAAGTTCCATTTGGTCATGACTGTCACGTAAGTGGAGAGGAATCAAGAAAAACGAACTTGATAACGTTTCTTCGGCGAAGAGGTCATTGGCGCAATTCAGGACCTGGTTTTTCATTATAAAGCGATCGGGTGTGCTCAACAAAGTCGTCACTTGTTTTTTTTCAACAGCTCCACGAAGGGCAATTCGAAGATGGCGCTCACGATGGAAAAAAGTTGAAGATCTTAGTTTTGAATCAAGCAGGCTTTGTCGATGTCCTCGCATCGCTTTTCATCAAAAACATGATTGTTTATCAAAATATCAAGTTGCAGCTCGATATCTCCAAAAACAACTGATTTAATGAAAAAAGGAAAAAAAATAGTAATTCCACTTCTTCCAGCGTATTTCAAAAACGCCTCAAGATATTCCAAAACTGTTTGCAGCACCTTCGTGGGCATAAAATCCTTTATCAATATCCTGATTTACATTCGTCCATCGGTTATGGTTCAAGATTTACAATTTTTCAACAGATTTTTTCTACTTCACCCTGTATAAAGTGTCTGCACGATTTTTGCCGATGCCCCACATCCAGATTGGTCCAGGGTGGTCTCCGTAACAGGCATGCAAAGTGACAATGCTTGGTATAAAACTGCGAGGTATTTCCCACTAACGTCCGGACTACTGGCAATGCTATCAAATTTTGGCTGTTTCCAAAAAAATTTGAAAATTTTTCATCTTGATTTTTGACATTCCAAAAACTAGGTAGCAACGCACATACATCTTTCTTCAAGAAAGTTGCATGCCAAATTTGAACTTTCTATATTCTAAAAAAGATACCAAAAATGATTTATGGGTTTTCGTCATATTTTGACGAGATCTACTCACAGTCAAATTTTTTGCTACCATCGCTGAAACACCCTGTACTTATATCTTCATTACAAGCACGGCATCGTGGATCCTTTGATTGAACTTAAGCACCTTAGTTATTATTAACATTGGAAACACTTGAAAGAATTTGCAAAATCTTTGTTCCAGAAAGGTGCAACAATGTCTTTGGATTCAGTAGTAATAGGAATCGATCTGGGAACAACAAACTCTTGTGCCTCCTATTACATCGATGGAAACCTCAAAATCTTGGAAAATAAAGAAGGCGGAAGAACAACTCCCTCCTTTTTATTTTTCACTGATAAAAATCCTCCTCTTACTATAGTCGGTCAATATGCCAAACACATGGCCGATCAGAAACCTGAACGTGGTGTTTACGGTGGGTATTTCTTATCTCCATTCCTGGCTCTTCTAGTTGTTTCCTTATACAATAAATTTTGCAGAAATGAAGCGACTAATCGGCAGGGAATTTAACGACAAGCGTGTTCAAGAGAAACAGAAGTACTACCCATTTTCGATCAAAGAAGTCAAGGGCAAACCAGTGGTTGTAATCGGCAGCGGAAGGCAGATTCTCACTAAAACTCCTCAAGAACTAAGCTCGCTCGTTTTGAAGAAAATCAAATCAGACGTAGAAGAACGTCTTGATAGCAAAATTACCAAAGCAGTCATCACCGTACCGGCTTATTTCAACAGTACTCAGCGGAAAGAGACGTTGGAAGCGGCCAAGCAAGCTGGTTTTACAGTTTTGAAGCTATTGAACGAACCCAACGCTGCAGCGTTGAATTATTATTACGAAAACCCAAATCATAGCCAGTACGTTTTGGTTTACGACTTGGGCGGAGGAACTTTTGACGTGTCGATCCTGAAGAAATCAGGGGGCAATGTCGAAGTGCTGTGCGTCGATGGCGACAGCCATTTGGGCGGAAATGATTTTGACGATCTTATCGTGAATTTCGTTTGTAATAAGCTTCTCAAAACTTACAAAGTCGACGTGATGAGAAACGACAAGCGTAAATTGATGCGGTTAAATACGAAATGCGAAGAGGCCAAAAGAACGCTTTCTTTGGCTGAGGAAACTGATATTTTCTTGGACGCGTTTGTCAACGGTCACGACATGATTACAATTCCATTTTCAAGGATACAACTGGAGGGACTGATCGGTGGTCTCTTGAAAAAGACTTTGGACATTACAAAGAGATGCATCAGCAATTCGAAGATACAAAAAGGAAAAATTGATCAAGTTGTGTTGGCCGGTGGCTCCACTCGCATACCCAAAATCCAAGCTATGCTTTCGGACTATTTTGGCGCAGAGATCATCAAAAAAACTGTCAATCCTGATGAATGTGTAGCATTTGGAGCTGCGCTACAAGCCGCCATGTTATCAGGACATCACAGACAGAGGAGCGAAAAAACTAAAATAGTCGACGTGGTGCCTTTGTCTATTGGGCGCAGGACCACCGGAGGAAGGATGGATGTTTTGATTGAAAAAAACTCTAAAATTCCAATCTGTGTCACTAAAAACTTCTGTAATCTAGAACACAACCAAACACAGGGAACGTTCTTAATTTACGAAGGGGAACGTTTGGATTGCAGAAAAAATAATGAGTTGGGCAAGGTTGCTATCCAAATGACACCGCTGCCTCCAAAGGAATGCTCTGTGAGTATGACTCTTCATATCGATGCAACTGGAATTTTGACTTGTACAGCTGAAGAAAAAATCAGTGGCAACAGAAAAATAGCACCGATTGATTTTTACACCAGAGGGATTAGAAGTGACAGTGAAGTTAAAGAAACTATCAAAGATGCAGAGAACAACAAAGCAGAAGACGAAGAGTTTCGAGAGTATTCTGATCGAATAGCTTACTTGAGCGAGTATTGCGCGGCAGTAACTTACAACTTGAGCAAACTTGATCTGCATGTGTCCCATAAAGATTTATTTGCCCGTTGTAAACAAATAGTAGATAATTTAACCAGAAGTCCATTTTTTTATGAACGTCAATCTGTTGAGGATATGATGGACCAACTAACAGAAAAATGCGATCAGTTCGTTAGATACTACAAATTTGAGAAGATGCCAACGAGGAATTTCTAATTTGGAATAATTAAATAATAATAATTTGCTGTAATATTAAAGTAGGTACTGTACACCAAACTGATTGTCACTGGCTTGTTATATTGTTAGTTGGGGTTGTAATCCAGGGTGACTTACTTTCCCCAACATGGAAAGAAAAATATTGTGTTCGTGCAGAAAAGAAGCAGATTTTGACGGATATACCTATCTAAATATTTTGGGATACCCCAAGACCAATAAGACAATTTCCAGAATAGTATGTCCTGTCTGTGTGTATGTACGTACGATCGCGAGCAAAATAAACGGAGGCCCCGAAAATACTTTGAGGTCCTAGTTTCCGGACATAGTTGTGCGAGGTTGATGAATTTATCCATATTGATTGATCACACTAATGTACACGAAAATGCATACAAACCTCACCACTAGACAACTAGAAGTCTGAAAGCTAAGGTCTCAAAGTATTTTCAGTGTCTCAGTTTTTTTTTTGCGCGCGATCGTTGGTATAAGTATGTGGTATATGTGTCTGTGATCTCTCACGATAACTGCCGAACCGTTATTCTGATTGACTCGAAATTGGGTATGCAGACATGATTTTATCCTGAAATAAGATGGTTAGTTTTTGGTTGTTATTTGTCAACAGAAGGTGATTGTCAAAAAATGACAGAAGCTATTTCTCACGGAACTCAACGTGCGGTATGTCATTTGAATGCTCTTGAAAAACCATTAAGAACAGTTGAAAGTGATCGTCCATCTGGCATCTATGAAAACTAATTAACGCGTTGATGGACACTGTCGGGATATCCCGACAATGCAGGATTTCCCACTAGGACACCCGGATTAGGCGAGTGTGCGCACTCAAAAACAAACCACGATAACTTTTTCATTTTCCAAGATACACCAGCGAAACTTGAAGCTATGGATTGCTGACGTTTTTCGTTTGAAACCTAACATTAAAAAAAGACCTGCGACATATGACGTCATGTGCCATTAGGCACATGCGCATGTGCACTCGGATACTTGGACGGCAAATGCCGACAGTGCCGTATCAAACGCATACTGCTTGAAAAAGGTGTCCATCAACGTTGTAACGATCGCCCCCCTTTTACCCTTTTCCTACGTTGTGTATTTCAACCCTTTTGTTTCCCATTAATTAGTCCACCCCTTTCTTTTGTTGACAACCTCGGTTCTGTCTACGAGAGGACCAAATCAATCCATTTCCCACATAGAAACAAACAATTCAAATCACAATGACTAACTAAATTAATTAATAACTTATATAATAACTAAATAATTGAACTAACTTCATAACAAATACAACTTGATCTCTGGAATACGTCATTGCCTTGTCCAGCAATGCAATACACAAGCTCAATTACATTTCAACAACATGGCAAAGTTATTTTGTGTGGAGTCCTCCGGTTAAAGGGTTATCAATCGAAAGAGTGAGCATTGGAATGTTTAGAACTTAGTGCGGACGTTAAGGGTGTAATTTAAGGTCGAACCTTGCTTTTCATTTTGCTGGGATGAAATTTTGCATCTGATGAGTACATATCATCAGGTCAATTTTAAGAAGTGGTGCCCCGTCCCGATGGGACCGCGACTGGCGTGCTTCGTAGGAGGTCGAAGATTTAAGAAATTACCTTTCTTTGAAGTCGTTGCTTTTTGATTACTTTTTCATTCCAAAGTCGAGGAGCACAATGCATTGAGTTTCCAGAAAGCGTCATGCACCAGTGGCGTACCAGACGGCTGCGAAGGGACCGAGGTGCGATTTTTCACGTTCCACAAGTTCACACACAAGCTTTCTGGTAAACCGTGACTAACACTTTTTTGACATATTTGGTATCATTTCTGACCAAATGGCACATTCTGATTTCAAAAATAAGTATGAAATTTTGATAGAGACGTGTTTAAACCGGTTTTCATCAGGAAATAGTTATTTATGTAGTAAGAGCGTAAAGCGACTGTTTTAGGCCCGACGTATGTAAGTTGTGCCCGAGCATAAGCGAGGGCACATTTAGACAGAGGGCCTAAAAGAGGCTTTACGCTTAAACTGCATACAACTTTTTCACACGACCCATTCTTTTTTAAATTTGATTTTGAACCATAAAAGCCGAAAAACTAAAAAGCGATTATAGATCGATCTAGTTAGCAATGACATTATGGGCACCTATGATTTTGTTTTTACTTGTCATTTAATTATTATTATCACTAGTGTCAGTCTCTTTCACCCTGCTCTTTCATGGATAGTCTCTTTTTTATTGATTATCGCCCACATACCCAATTCAACCAATCAGAACAACCGAATGAGACCCACGTGACTCGGTTTGAGCTATCGATTAATGCACACTAGGAGGTGATTAATGCACACTAGGTAATAGCACCGGATTGGAATATTTTTGGGAACACGAATAATATGTAATTGAAACGACTGTATTTATACTTGTTTGGACTGAAATTTTAGTACTGGTGCGTTTAAAGGGTCTTCCACTTACTAAAATACAATTTTACAACCTATAAGACTTCGTTTCAGCATTGTTTCCAGCAACGAGGCCCCTTCCTTAATCCGCGACTGTGCACTCTCCTTTCATGCGCTGTCAACAGCTGTTAGTGAGATTTAGTTTTTAGCTCTACCAGTCTACCGCCCATGTGAAACTACTGTGTTGTGGACTACCACTCATGGCAAGATAATTATTATTTGGCCTAGCAGAATTAGCTTGATTTAGTAGTGAGCTTCACAAGTGTATTCAGTTATTAGAAAGAAAAAAAACAAACAAACATTTTTACCCTTCTTTTGAAATTGATTTTTTTTCAACAAGGCATGCTTTGAAATTGACAGTTCAATACAATGATACACTGGGCCTACTATTTCTACTAGTAGTCTATTCGGGCGATAATCTGCTAAATTCAACTCGTGCTCTGTGTTTTATCCGAGTTAAATGTTTTAAATTCCTCAAACAAACTATCAATCAACCGAAAAGTAGACCCGATATTATCTTGGACAAAATCCCTCGACTTTGTCTCGGGATTTTAGTCAGATAATATCGGGTCTACTTTTTCCTCGTAATTGACAGTTGTTTTCGGGTTAAAACGATTCAACTTGAAAAACACTAAGCACTTGTTATATTACTATTGAAAAGCACCCAGCGAGTATTTCCGTTTTTGAGGCGCTGCACTCCTCCCGCCGATGGCGATGGCTTTTCGAGCCACACTTGATGTTGTGCCGGAGAAGTCCAAAAAAAATACATGAGAACGTAGGTATACCTATATACTTAGTTGAAAAATCCAAGGTGGTGAAGCCTTCCACTTTGTGGTCCGTGTTTTCCATGCTGAAGACAACCCTTTCAGTTAAGGACGACACGGATTTTGGAAAATACCACAAAGTTACAGCCTACGTAAAGAGACAGGCAGACGGATACAAACCGAAATATTCATTCGGCTACACGTTTTATGATGGCAACCACGGCTTCGGGTCTAAAATTGCGCTATTGTACCTATCGAAAACGACCGACGATTCAAATTTAGTATTCGCCTGCCCCCTTAAAAAAACTGAGCACGGAACTCTGAGAAATAGGAATCCGGTCAGCCGAATAAGTGAAACCATACACCCTTCCCCGCCTTTTGGGGCTGTCCCAAATGCCTCTGAGCTGTACATTTCGACAAATTTATTAGTTTGTGACATTTAATAATAATTACAGGCATTTGTTTTTTGACGCTTAAGAAAACAAGGTCCAAGGGCGTAATAGTACATTACGTAACAAGTACGGAAAGTGATACATTACGCATGAGTGAGTAAGTTAATGCACGAGGTGCAGCCGAGTGCAGAAATCACACGAATGATAGTGAGACACTTCACGGCGAGTTACGTACTCTATTTTTCCTACGACCAGGAGAAAATTACATTCAAATTAAAATGCCATTTCGTGATCTTCTGTGAACATAGATTTTATAAAAACCAGTGGATAAATGATAATTACATAAATAAGGGTAATTTGAAATGGGTTTATAAAGAAAACGTGTATGTATTTCAAATTTTCAAAAATTTAGATTTTTTTTACAATTTCCAATTTTTTCTCGAAACACAGCGTTTCTCTGACCACCCAGATTTATCAATACCTACTAATATTCTTTTATATACATATTTCAATTTTTTCTTGAAAAACATCGCTATTTTCTGACCAAGCCCGCCTGTGGCTGTTGTTATGCTTGAGCATCTAACAAGCGAGCGGTACACCGAATTATCGCAAAAAAAATCAAGAATCCCATCAAAAACCAGTCTTTCAAATTTTGATTGCTTCCAAAATATAAAAAATGATCTTTTTCATAAAAAAAATTCGGGGAATCGCAGGAATCGAACTCGAGCCTGCTGGACACACGCCACGCGCCTGTGGCAGCAGGTAAGGTCGAAGGTGGCGTCTCTCACCACCAAGCTATCAGGGTATTTTCGTCAGCCGGTCAAAACCGTCAATAATAAAGGACACGAACAATTTCTTTTATCCTTTGAAGAGCAATAGCGGCCTAAGGCCCCGGCTACCAGCCGGGAAAGGTTAGTTTTGGTCATCAGCAGGTGTATGGGACTTCATTTATTAACAACGTCTCCTTGTGAGAAAATTAAAAATCCAATAATGAAATTAACGAGAAAAATAGTGAGATTTCAACCATCATTTTGACATTTTAGTATGTTAACTTGATTGAAAGTATTTAGGTGTATTGGATGGGGCTGGTGCAGGTCAAAGTTTCTGAATAGACCCCCATTTAATCTTTTGTGGTCACATTTTCTCACCGCTAGGGTTAGGCCTTCGATAAGGTTATATAAGCATGTCAAATCCATACTTTCGGTTGAGAGGACATGACTGAGGCCAGTCCTGTAGGTGCGAAGTATTGTTGGTTTGCTTGTAAATCAGAGTTAGAGTGGTTTGAAAGCCGGTTTTTCGAAATTGTGATTAAATCGTCGTTTGAATTCGTATTGTTTCGTGATCCAAATGAACTGTGCGCTATAATAACGCACGGCTATAACGCACAGGTTGGGTAGGTTGACGTAATTGACAACTTTCGGGTCTACTATAGCGTGTGAAAGGGGTCACTTTCGTAGGTGGTCGTAGGAACAAGCAAAAATTTTACGCCCTTGGGCTAAATGCGCCACTTTACGCCTGAAAATGAGGGTAAAAAGGCTCACTTTACACCCAGTCGTGTAAAATAGTTATTTATGTACCATGGGCATAAAGTGCCACTTTTTTCCCCCGCTGTGCGAGATTGCGACCTGTAGGCCTCGGTCGCAATCTCGCACAGCGGGGGAAAAACGCACTTTAGGCCCAAGGTGCATACAATGTTTTTTGCACTGGCTAGTGAAAGACTGGAAATTTCGAGTTATTCAGTCGTTGAAAAATTGTCATGGCAGCGCTGATTACTTGGTTGTACGTCGCACGATCTACCATGCGATCAACAAAATTCGGAATTGGGGTAGGCTGTGCCCCCAAGAAAGCAGCTTGACATCCTGAAATTTAACCAGGTCATAGCCTACCAGATCGCATGGACGAGTGGCAGGCTATTACTTATCACCTATCTTGAACACGTAGCTGCCGGGGCCTCATCGCTTACTAGCATAAAACAGGTATTTATTGGTTTTGGTATGTAAACGTGCTAATTTTGTTGTTCTTGTAGTTTTTCGTGTTCCCTACAAATTGAAGTCCATTTTGCATCGCATCAAGTAGTTACGTCAAAATTGAAGGTGACGTCTCTTCTGACGGATCAAGAGCGCTCGTTGCCATGACGACTTTTTTGCCCAAGGGCTAAAAAGAGTCACTTTAGGCCCTGTTTTGAGGTCGTAAAATAACGCATTTAATATAGGTAGTGTAAATAGTTATTTATGTAGTAAGAGCGTAAAACAGGCTTTACGCTTGAGCTGCATACAACGTTTTTTACACGACCCATTATTTTTTTGATTTTGATTTTGAACCATAAAAGCCGAAAAACTAAAAAGCGATTATAGATCGATCTAGTTAGCAATGACATTATGGGCACCTATGATTTTGTTTTTACTTGTCATTTAATAATTATCACTAGTGTCAGTGTCTTTTTTATTGAAAAGCACCCAGCAAGAATTTTCGTTTTTGAGGCGCTGCACTCCTCCTGCCGATGGCGATGGCTTCTCGAGTCACACTTGATCTTTTGCCGGAGAAGTCCAAAAAAATACATGAGAACGTAGGTATACCTATACTTAACTGAAAAATCCAAGGTGGTGAAGCCTTCTACTTTGTGGTCCGTGTTTTCCATGCTGAAGACAACCCTTTCAGTTAAGGACGACACGGATTTTACCGCAAAGTTACAGCCTACGTAAAGAGACAGGCAGACGGATACCTACAAACCAAAATATTCATTTGGCTACACGTTTTATGATGGCAACCACGGCTTCGGGCCTGAAATCGCGCTCTTGTATCGAAAACGGCTATTCAAATTTAGTATTCGCCTGCCCCCTCAAGAAAACTGAGCACGGAACTCTAAGAAATAGGAATCCGGCCAGAGCCGTCAACGCACATAACCTCACTTTTGGAGTTTCGAATATGTGTATTTCAAAGCAAACAATTCAATAAGAAGCTTAATAAGTAAAACCATACACCCTTCCCCGCCTTGGGGGTGTCCCAAATGCCTCTGAGCTGTGCATTTCAACAAAATTAGTTTGTGACATTTAATAATAATTAGGTACAGGCATTTGTTTTTTGACGCTTAAAAAACCAAAGCCCGAGGGCGTAAAAGTAAAAATTTTACGCCCTCGGGCTAAATGAGCCACTTTACGCCTGAAAATGAGGGCAAAAAGGCTCACTTTACACCCGGTCGTGTAAAAAAAAAATTTTTTACCCTTAGGTAGTATCATTTTTCATATTGCTATCAACTTCATCAAAACTGCAAAACTGAATTCACAGCCCACATGACAATCGTTTCAAAATCTGTCGACGTTCACCGTGAATGCAGCAGGCGGTCGTTTTAATGCTTGACTTGAAGTATGACCGTCAGTTCCACAAAAAAAAAAATGATCAGCGATCAAGGATGATTGCAGATTAACTGAGCTTTTTTCTGCTGAATGCTAGGTGATTACTTACAAAAAATGCCTGAAATATGTACTAGACCCATCATCTTTCCATCATTGAGGGATGAACCAGCATTTTCATTGATCAGTCAGCTACAAATTGACAAACAAAAATGTCAAATCAACTAATCTCGTATTATCTGCTTTGTGGAACCCACGGTAAGACTAAAAGTCGAGCTAGAAGTAGAATAAACCGTACTTATGATAAAAGACATATCAAGTAATACCGAAGGTGATACCAACTTAAAATGCTTGAAAATATTTACATAATTATATATCTGTGGGTGAAAAAGAACGGACTTATTATTTTACTCGCCAAAGTTTTCTTTCTTGCTCGACTGCAGATTTGCAGCACACTATTGTTGGTAGTAGATGGCCAAATGAGTAGACTTATACTACAAGTTCCAAATGCTAAGATGGCCGAAATTTCACAATTCAAAATGACTGGGGTCTAGTAAAGCAGTCAGAAGTCAAATGTTACGTTGAATTGCTTAGCAAATTTGATATAATTCAAGATTTGCCTTTAAAACTGACAGTGCATGGCTCCCGTATAATAAAACCTCGGATAAAACTTTGATTATGGGAGCGGTAAGGGCAAAAATCCCCCAAAAACGTTCTTTATGCGGCACACATGGTCCTACCAGCCCTAACTCAAAAGTTCGATCGGGTCTAGTTTTTCAAATTTATCCACCTTTGATACGGTTTTCAATCCATTTTGCCATCTAGAGCTAAGTAAGTACCTAGTTCCACCAAGTTGAAAAAATTGTATACCTATATACCTAAGATTTCGTTGGACTTTTTCAAAATTACGTTTTGAGAGAGCTTAGGTATTACAAGTTTCTGGTGAGCGTACGGCGTACGGTGGTACCAAGACAGTTATTTATCTTCGATGCAATCATGAAATTACTCAATATCTGGATAATAACGTAAACAGATCATGTGCCAGCCTAGGTAATCCCTAGATAAAGAATCTTCCATCCAAGACATGATCGCGGAATTTTTGGTCATCATTTATGTTTCAAGTACGTTCGAAATGCTTACTGAATGTTTAAATGTTTTATTGTACGTGTACTTGGTAGGTAGATATGGTACCGAATGTAGGTACACATAAGAAATTATGGACGGGGTCAAATTGGTAGAATAAGGCGTTGCGAAATCAATCGCTGTATAATATTTTTGGATTTTGGAAATGCTAATGGGCTCAAACCAAAGTACATCCTTGTAGCTTTCGAAAGAGACCAAAATGGTAAAAATCCGTCAAGGAATAAACCCAGACGGATTGATTTCGCAACGCTTATTTTACCAATTCAACCCCGTCCTTAAGGACGGAGTTTAATTGGTGGAATAAGGCGTTGCGAAATCAAT
Source organism: Anaspis maculata (assembly GCA_949128115.1). Classification (NCBI taxonomy): domain Eukaryota; kingdom Metazoa; phylum Arthropoda; class Insecta; order Coleoptera; family Scraptiidae; genus Anaspis; species Anaspis maculata. The sequence goes on along the minus strand of OX421966.1, from coordinate 50,619,391 downwards.
CGCTGTGGGCTATTATTCCTTGACAGGAATTTACCATTCTAGTCTCTTTCGAAAACTACAAAGATCTACTTTGGTTTAAAGCCATTGGCATTTTCAAAATCCAATAATAGTTTTTTCAAACAAAATTTCCGATTTTTTTGTTGTAGCTTTCGAAAGAGACTTGGAGCCATATTCTCTAACTCGCTATGCACTCGAACCGACAGATATCGCTATCGGTAGCTAGGCAAGCACCATTGTGATTGGCTTTTGCCTGACTACCGATAGCGATATTATCTGTCGGTTCGAGTGCATAGCGAGTTAAGTGCGATTTATAACTCGATTTTAATTTTAGTCGCAATTTTAACGGAGTTCAAGGATACGATTTCCTCTATACCTTTTATAACCCGATTTTAATCGCAAGCCGCAATCGCAACGATTTTAAGGCTAAAGGGGACTGAAATTGAGTACCAAGTGTGCGACAGAGAGAAAATACATCAAAAGTAATAAAATGTTTTTGGGAAAACCATCAGTCCGATTTCAGATCTGAAAAAAGGGTTATACTGAAATTTCAATTTTATTTGATGCACTAGTCAAAAAAAAAATTACAAAAATTTTTCTCGTGCAAGTTATCTATCCCCAAAGATAAAGTGAAAGTTATTATACAATTAATTATTGAAAGAAAAATTTTTATACGTCTACCGGATGGTCAAACCCTGGGACCAAGGGTAACATCCCTAGGACTTGCTCAGGGAGCAGTAATGAGTCCCCTTTGTTTTAATATCTATACCTGTGAACTACACAGCAACATTCCTTCCGCAACAATTGTGCAATATGCTGATGATTTTTGTATTTATAACGAGCACAAGAAATACGACAATTGCATTCAAAATTTATCGGTGTCAATCTCATCTACAGTTTCTTGGCTGACTAAACATGGTTTAACGATTTCGGCACAAAAATCAGATATTACGGTCTTTACAAGACACAATACCCCTATGGAAGACCAAATCCTCCTTGGCGAGTTCCGCTTCCCTGTAAAAACCTACACTAAATATCTTGGAGTCATTTTGGACAAAAAGTTGAACTGGAAAAATCACGTACAACATTTAGTTGCAAAATGCAACAAAGGTATCAACTTTTTGAAAATGGTGGCAAAAACTTGGTGGGGTGCTGATCCAAAAATTATGCTACTCTTCTATAAATCCTATATTCGATCTATACTCGATTATGGAAGCATGTTCTATGGATCAGCTTCTTCGTCAACACTGAAAAGGTTAGATGTTGTGCAAAACACCGCCTTAAGAATTAGCATGGGTGCTATGAAATCATCCCCTATAGTCCCCCTGCACGTGGAAGCACTGGAACCTCCTCTGGATCTCAGGCGGGATGTAGTTGCTGCCAGATTTGTTTTGAAAACTATGCTTTACTGCCCCCAATTGATTACATCGATCAGTCAACTTAACGCTTATGATTTGACACATGACTATTGGACAAAAAAGAATTCTTCTGGCCTTTGCACAGGTTTTCGTAATATATCGTCTAACATCTGCTTAAGTCAAATACGACAGGACTCTTTCACTCCATATACAATCGACGACTATTTTCTTCTAAAGCGAAAAGTTGCAATCATTTTCCCTTATTTTTCAAACAACCAACTACAAAATTCATCAATTCTTCGAGAAGTTTTATCCAAGCAGGGGAATTCTCTTGAAATTTACACGGATGCATCAAAATCGCCAGAAGGAACAGGCTTTGCAATTCTGATCCCTTCTTTGACAATCGAAATAAAACACAAACTCCCTGTCGCTTGCACCATCTTTTGCGCGGAGGCATTGGCTATCGCAATGGCTCTTCGAATTTTCAACTCGATGGAGCAAACATCTGCGATGATATTATCTGATTCATTAAGTGTTTTGCGGGCTTTACAAAACATTGAACTTTCCACGTTTCATCGTCAGTCCACTCTTTCTTCGTCAAAACACAAGAAAATTAAAATAATCCAGATGCTCGATGCTAAAGACTGTATGGACCTTGAGTTTTATGATGGCGAAGTGCCACCTCGTAGAGGTGTTGGTTGGTCCACTATTTCTTGATTGAAACTTGAAGCCATCAATACGAACTATGCCGGCGGCATATACAGGGTGAAATAAAAATAAAAAGTTGTACATTTGTTCCTCAAGAACCAGAATAGGTGAAGACATGTAAATCGCCATAAATAATTCTGATTTCATGGTCATGAAGTCGTCGTAAACCTGAATCAGATATCTTGAGCCGTTCTTGAAATATTTTCAAAAGACTGAAGTTGTTACCGACAAAAATAATTTTTTCGTCTACTCATCAGAAAAAAAGTTGACTGTGTTTTTTCTTGAAGTAGTTGGCCTAGAAAGTGTTTTTCACTATTATTATTATTTCATTTTAAATGTAATTTATCATTGTTTCGATCCAAAACACCAAGTCTCGATTCAATATCTGAAGAGTTACTGATAGACGGAAAACTAGTTTTTTTTCGTAACGACTTCAGTCTTCTGAAGATATGTCAAGAACGGCTCAACATATTTGATCCAAGTTTACAACGACATCATGACCATGAAATTAGAAATATTTTTGGCGGTTTATATGTCTTCACCTATTTTGGTTTTTGAGGTACATTTCTTCAACTTCTTATTTTTATTTCACCCTGTATATGCCGCCGGCATAGTTGGTATTGATGGCAAATAGTTACAGTCAAAACACAATAGATCGAATAACACCTCTACCAAGTGGCACCCCGCCATCATAAAACTCAAGGTCCATACAGTCTTCAGCATCGAGCATCTGGATTATTTTAATTTTCTTGTGTTTTGACGAAGAAAGAGTGGACTGACGATGGAACGTGTGAAGACCTTTCTTATAGACAATAATATTTTCAACAATTTCTTCCCAAGCACGTTCTTCCCAAGTGCCATTGTTCACGAGATATACGCGAGAAACTGATCCTCAAGTTCTTCTCGAGGCCACAACGGCCGAAGCTCACACCGGATTCTTGAGAACTTTGACTATGTTGAACTACATGCTTAACTGAGCTTATATACAAAAATCCGGCTGGCTTTCATTTTTGTTCGCTATTTGCAATTTCAACAGCTAAAACTCCTGGACTAACGGATAGAACCGTTTTATTTTTTCCAAAGAAGTAAAGTCGTCTATTTGAAAATTTCACATTTCGACTCTTTCAACATTTGACTCTCGTTGCGTGTTTATCCAGCTGACCATTAAGCCAACCATTTATAGAAATTTTGTTCAGAACATGTGAGAACAAAAAGTAGAATATTCGATATTTGACATGCGCACCTCCACCATTTACGTCATCTATCATCTAAAATTTCGAAACTTCGGCCATGCACCAACACGGTATTTGTAGCCTATGCACACAGCTACCATCACTACCAAGTGTGTAGAAATTGCTTCAGAAATAAGGATTCGCCGGAGGTTTTTAAACTGCTGATTTATTGTGAATTTGGAAAAAATTACAAGTGGACCTTCCTTTAATTCACTATATTTTCACAGTGGAATGTGCGAATCAAGTAAATCTAGTCCCAAATTGCAGAAGAAAGCTGAATCTTCCAGAATCCACCATCAGTGTCGTTCTTTACAAAGTTTAGAAATCAAGAAAAATTCTCGAAGTACGACACATTTTTATTTGGGTTCGCCGCCGCCATCTTGATTTTTGATAATTTGGCTATATTGACAATTGATTTCAGTAGACGATTTAGTCAGCGAGCTTTTGACATAAAGTTTGTGAAAATCGGCCAAGAAACTAAAAAGTTGGAGAAAAATTATAAAACTCGTTTTATTTTTTTTTTCACCCGGTATAACGTAAGTACTAAAAATCTGACAGCACCATTCGATCCGGAATTGTTTTTTGGGTAGATTAGTACTTTTATGTGAAAAAAATCGCAAAAACTCCAAGAAATATAAGCGAACTGAAGAATTGACCAGCCGCCAACTTTGATGCGATATTGCTGGAAAATGTACCAGAAATCGCGAAAGCACCCGAGTGATTATTTGTCCTGGGATGCTCCTCTAACGATTCCAAAAAAAAATTTCGATTACATCGTTTTTCCTACAGAAGTACTGCTAGGGACAGGACTAATAATACTGGTCCGCGTCTCTCCTACTATAAAATCAAAATATCGTAAGTTGGACGGCCCAGCAGTAATTTTTTTTTGGGCTCTCTTGGGCGTTCTAGAGTCATGTTGCTTCGCAACTACTAGGAAGAGAGTTCGAGGTCTCCATTCCTGCAAAAATTACGAGTGATATTCAGTGAGGACATAGAAAGAAATGCTCCTGGAAAAAAGGTACTGAAGAGGTCACCACTTCTTCGAAATAAAATACCATTACAAGAAAAATTTCTTCATAATTAGGTTTAGGGAATGCGATTTAGTTGGGAACGCAACAGAACATATGAATTTATCGTCTCCTTGCATAGAAGAAAAAATAAAAACAGTTTTTTTGACCTCTGCCAATGAATTTTTTTTTCAAGTGTGAAAAATGAGTCGGACACGACGACAATTGATGAAAACATTTTCAATAGACCCGTAAGCTTCAATTATGACATACATGACGATACTCAATGACCCCCATGTGAAAGTTCTCGCATCTTAAAAATTTGGAGGATTAAAAAAGGGACAAAATATCGAGTGCTGTGGGTCAAATCGCTTGTCTTGATATAAAGTATGCCCATACAAAATCTCGTTACTGCACTCCAAAGTGCAGTATCGATGTGTTTCTAGGTGTGTACCGCTTGCACTATCATAAATTGGATATCTCGGAAAACAATTTTCAGATGGAAGATGTCGAACATTTTCTGGATTTTGTTGTAGCTCAGACAGATTCGGTTAATAGGTGAATTGTAATTCAAGGTCGTCCTTGAGGTTTTTATATAAAACGAATGCAGCTCTCTGCGTCGCTCAAGGGCAGTGAAGCCAAACCGCTGCAACAGCAGCCCCTGGGAACAACCTCGATCAGGGTAGACACCATCCAACTTAATGAGATGAATTTCAAGAACTTTCTCTGGATGCCCTCTACCTGGCTTATGTACTTCGCGTAGTAAGGCGACCAAACGCAGGAAGCGTACTCCAGGCGGGACAGAACAGAACGAGGGATTTGTATAAGATGGTACATGTGTCAGTCTACCTGAAGTCTCTTGAGTTTCTCATGAGGAAGCCCAGGGCCCTGCTGGCCCCTCTGCACGCATTCTCGATGTGCTGGGAAAACTACCAAATCGAGTCAAGATGCACCCCTAAGTCCCGGATCAAATCAGGTCTGTCGAGAGTATGATTTCCAACGATATAGGTAGTTAAACCTGATAGGCTCTGTCAACCTGGTAAAAGTCTTGCAGACGCACTTGTCTATATTAAGTGTCAAGCCATTTTTTGAACACCATACCTGCAACCTGCAATCTGTCCAGGTCCTCCTGTAGGCCTAGGTAATCATCAATCGAATTAATTCTCGAAAAATGTTTTAGATCGTCGGCGAACAGAAGAAAAGCGTTTTTAAGTATCTTACCGATGTCGTTGATATAGATGTTAAAGAAAAGAGGTCCCAGATTGGTGCTTTGAAAAACCCCGGATGGGACATCAAAATATCCAGAGTCGTGACCGCCAACCCGAACAAATTGCTTACGTTTTTCGAGATATGACCTGAAAAGAGTTCCTAAAGAAGTTGAAAATCCAAAAGCGCTTAGTTTAGACAAAAGAATGTCGTGGTCAACACGCTCAAAAGTTTTAGAAAAGTCCGTGTGAATTATGTCGATCTGAAAGCGGTCATAAAGTGACTCGGAAATAGTTTGAGTTGTTTTCTATCAAACTAGTTACAGTAGATCTGCACTGCACAAAACCATGCTGCTGGTCCACTAATTTGGGCTGCACATACGTTACAAGGTATTCTATGCAGAGCTATCTCGAACATATGTATATAATGCCATTTTCTCAACTTCTTGAAAAAAATCTCGGGAGTTTTTTCAACTTTTGGAACACAACTTGGCTCAGTTTCAGTAACTTCAAAAAGAGTGATATTGTGATGAATTCATTAAGTAAAAAAAAAAGATAACATCCAGTGGAACCAATATTTTGTCTTAAATTTCCCGCTGCAATATTTTTCTTGAACACCAAACTTTCTCTGTCGTTGCTTTCCCAGAGCCCAGAGCCCGCCCCGGCTCTGACCCACATACCCCTGACCTCAGGCAAGCCACCCATGACTAACTGCTAACAACTAGGCGTAATAAATAAGTCACATATCTCGTACTGCTGTACTTATACCGGCAATTAATAATTATTTTATTATTACCTACTTGGATTCATGAAAAATGCCGTGTGCATAAATTATTTACGTAATTCAATCAGAAGTTCATTCATTCCATCAAAGTTGTTTATTAAGGTATTGTTATTATCAAAATGAAACAGGAAAACCTTACTTAAAACGTAATTTATTTATACCTAATACGAGCGACAATAAATTATAATACAGGGACGTGATTCGGAAATATCATTACAACAATTACTTGAAGGTATTACTGTTATCAGATCAATGGGATTTATTTCTTGTAATAGCTGGAGTATCCGGAGTAAGGCCTGTAGCCGCCTCCCAGGTAGTCTACGCCGCCGTAGCCTCCGTAGCCTCCATAACTGCTGCTGCCATAGCCGCTGCCGTAACTTCCGCTGCCGTAACTGCCGTAGCTTCCGTAGCCGGGCCGGTAGCCGCCGTAGTAGCCGGAGCCGAAGCTGCTGTAAGGTCTGTAGCCCCCGTAGCCGCTGCCGTATCCACCGCCGTAGCTGCTGTAGCCGCCCGGTCGGTAGTAACTGCTGCCGAACCCTCCGCCGTAGCCGGGGTAGCTACCCCCGTAGCTCCCGTAGCCGCCGCCGTAGCTGTAGGGTCTGTAGCCGCCGCCGCTGCTGCCGTAACCTGAACATGAAGACATATTTCAATTCTGCTTGAGTAAAGTTGGATTGCTGCTGTTGAGTTCAGAGCTTAAAAAAAGATCAATCTCAAAATCAGAAAACTTTCTCCAAAAACAAATAAAAACGTGCTCTTAAAAACGTGCTCTTTTTATTTGCTCGGAAATTCAACACGAGTTCCTGAAATTATAAACTCGAACTTAGCAACTAGACTGATACCTCTGTATGGTTACTATAATTTTATATAATCTCCATTTCCTCGGCCCCCTATATCGTATCCCTTTCAACATGGAAGGATTATTAATTATTATGCTGTGATCGTGCAAAATAAAAATTGGGGGAACACAATGGATACCTATATCCGTTTTGAGGTCATGAGGTTCTCTTAGGTGATTACATGTCTGTCTTTCTGCGAAATTCCATGATGATTTCTGAATCGTTGATTTGATTGAGTTGAAATTTGATCCGTGGGCATAGTTTCAGCCTTCACATTCAAGTGAAGCAACGTCCTGCGTGGTCCTTATATGGATGGTTGATCTAACAGTGTCAACAACTTGCGGAAGTAATGACTAGTCCGGAGGTCTTTTTGGTCAACGGAATTCAACCAGAATCTGGGGGTCGCTCCAGCCTGAAATTATGCTCCATATCAAATTTCAACTGAATCGCATCAACGGTTTAGCAGTTATCATGGAATATTTCAGAACGACAGACATACAGACCGATATGCAGTCAATATGCGACATCGGGGCGCAGGTTCACCTATTTTGACGCCTTCGCCAATCCCAACCCTAACCAGCCCGATCGATGAAGCGCTCCTGGTTAAACAGCCAATTCAAAGGGAACCGCCTATATGAGAAGGTCTATAGACCTGACAAGAGCAGAAAGTGCGCACTTTCTTTCCAAGTGAAAAAATGGACCTATTTTTCTTATTCTCAACAAATTTTCGTTGTTCAAAAACTTTTTCTGACTAAATCTTCCTATGTTTTGTGAATTCGAAGTCGAATTTCCAACATGTCAATTATATGTATACAGGGGTTTCAGAAAAAATACTTTTTTCAATGAAACATCCTGGATATTTCAACATGGATTGAAAGGTCTTTTCCAACTGAATTCAAAAATATACCACACTCATGTTTTCACTTCATGCACAGTTAACAGAGATGCAAGGTGCTTCAGTAGAAAAAAAAACGAGGTTTTTGTTTTCTTCCGTGTAAAAAACTAATACACTTCAATGTTTGGTTACATTTTGTGTCAATATTTTGACTCAAAAATGTATCGAGAAAAGGCAAAATTGATGTGAATTAGTTTTCCCATTCCCACAAAAGGAAACATAAACGGCGGTTTTTTTTCACTGAAGCGCGTTGCATCTTTATCAACTACCTACTGTAAAGTAAAATATGAGTGTGGTATATTTTTAAATTCAGTTGAAAAATCTTTCAATCTATTGTGGCGTACAGCTTGAAATCACAAAAGGGAATTGAATATTTAGGAACAAATTATTAGAATTACGGGCGATATTGGGAAGTGACGAAATTGCACACGGGATGATGGTAGAGTCAGGAAACGCATGCCGGCGCATCGGTTTCGTGAGTCAGGGGTGTACACACTTGGGACGGAGGGGTTGAGATAGGATAGGTCCGAGAATAGGGACGGGGGTGAAGAGATGAGCGTGATAGCATTCGACGACGACAGATGTGTGAGAAGAGAAAAGAATATTTATAAAGAAGAATAAATTAATAAGAGTGCCGAAAACACTGTGCATAATTGTAGTGCATCACTTACGGGAGACAAAATATTAAGGCAAGTCTGATTTCCATTGTAATCAAATGATAATTATTTGATGGGATGGGGTTGAAGTAATTGTTTCGTTTATAAAGTTGGTGGGTTTGGCTCTTGGTATTTCGAACAGCCATAGGAAGCGTCAAACCAATTCAATACCCTGAAATTGCTGTGAGCTTTCAAGTACCTTGTTCTCAGCTACCTCAAGACACCAGAAAAATGGTGAAAACCTCAGTAACCCTTCCGAAGTGATAGAGTATGATTTTGTAGACTCTATTAGCTTGAGACAAAGCACTAGCAGTACTTATGCAAATCAAATCTGGGCGACAATCTCACGTGTTATCTCACCCCATAGAATAAAAATTCAACCCTTTTCGCACGACAAGGAGTTTATGAGCATTTAGGTTGAGTTCCAGAAAGAGAACCCCTTTGAGCAATAGCAAGAAAATTCAGTGTCGCTTCGAAAACGCTCCAAGGCAGAAAGAAACAACATCATTTTGCAGGTCAACTAATTAGAAGCTCACCGCGATAAATTGTACACCTGATTGCAGATTTGCGTGAAGTTATCTAACCCAACGTAAAATAGAACTGCTGGATAAGTCTGTAAGTTCAAAACTACAGCACCAGTTGGATATAAATTTATTAAGTGTAAACTTAATTGTAAATTATTTGATCGATAATTAAAATCATGGCTATAATTCCGGAATACCAAGACAGCACTCAGTGAACAACCATCTCTCTCTAAGTATAATTGAATAATCGAGATTTCTATTCGTACAAGGAAGATGGGCTAGAAAGAAGGAAGGGTTGAAATTAAAACTCGACGAGGTATTAATTAATTAGGCAGGGAATCAAAACTCAGGTGCGTTAGGGAACGGGCTCACCAATAGTTTTGCAAATTAGGAAGAATGTGAAACGGACTTAAATTGGAAGGATTGAGTTAATTAGTCGCAGGGTTTCGCACGTGATTAGGGTGTACTTTTCTTTCAGGAACCGAATGTAAACTTGAATTAACTAATTCCAATCGTTAGCTGGTTTGAGCACGCCTGGAAATTATGCCATGAATTATTAAGCTAAACTTAATTGAATTGGCGATGATTGATTAACCCGTAATAAAGATTAGGTGTGGTGTTAAATGGCTTTGTTTATTTTTCAACATTTATTTCAATAATCCTCTTTCAAGGAACTGAGGTTACTCGCATGACAGGGGTACTAGGGCATACTGGGGGAGAATTAGGGAAGCTAGTGATTGATTTAAAAAATGACTTGGGTAAAGGTAATTGGAAATCTACGGCACAACAAAAGTGAAACACAACGTAGGGTCGATAAAGGTAAGCTAACTAATTAAATAATTTAGGCAAAGCGGTTTTCCCACACTATGTAGATAAATATACGAGCACAAAGTGACCCATTCAAAAAAAAGTTTTCCGAAATTCCTGGTGAAAAAATTGTATTATAGTTTATAGTTAGGAATTAGCTACACACAATATATCGCTCCAACTCGAGTTTATCGGGTTTGCTAGTTTAAACCGGGCTTTGCTGTGCACGTCACTTTATCTAAAACGAAATTGATACTATCTCGCGAGATATGAAACAATGCAAACATTCCAAGATAATCATGTAGGATTGTAGGACTTCACTGCCTACTTGGTTGCATAGTCCAACTGGCCAAAAGTGTAATTTTCATCTTCATGTCCCAAGACACTTGAAAAAAAAAACATATTTCGATGAAATGCTTCTGATTATCTTAGTGAGCTGAGTAATGAATGGAGAGAGTATTCATTCAACAAATCATTTTCTTAGATTGAAGAGGTGGAAGTTCGCTCCAAAAGAAGAGAGAAAAGGAACTTTCAAGAGTTTTGAAGAAGTGCAGAAAAACTTAGTTTTACACCTACTTGATTAAGTACTGAAGCTATTCGCGATTCAAAGAAATTTTCCCGTCCCAACATGTCTAGCTTGGTATAGCTTTTCAATACTATGACTTGCCTTTAGATGCGGCAGTATTCAGGATAACCTATACCTCAAAAATGACTTGAAACTCCTTTGAAAAACGATTTTATAAATAAATAAATAATTTATTTTACTCATTTGACCGAGACAACAGTGTGAGTAGAGAAAGTATTTTCGCCTTTGGCATCCATCTTATGGTCGGAAAATTAATTTGAATGGCGAATATGAAACCACAAAAAATACACCTAAAAATACTTGCAGAATTGGAATTGTACAATTGGAGATTCTATATAGCCGTACTAAAAGAAGAGAGATTTTTAAGTCCTCTAACAGAACCTGGTCAGTGGTCATCTAATCAAAGCAAATCAAAGGGAACTAATAATCAAGAGCTCTCACTACTATGAGACAGATCAATATACAATCTAAGACTAAAATACTTTCCAATAGAATGTTATAATGCTAAAGAGGCACATGATTGCCTGCTCTCAATGCAAAATTTTCTTCAAAATCATATTTTGTAAAGGTGGTTTCCGGAGTAAACCCATGTGACATCCGAAAAATCATGCCTTTTCATGAAAAATACGATTTTCTGGCCGAATCTCTTTTCGTAATGCTCATTTCCACGTGGAAATGAAAATCATCACTTAGTAGATTCTGTGTGAAAATTTTGATAACCTACGATATTCTAGTGAAAATGGAAATCCTGCCGTTAGCCATCACCATCCGCTGAAGAAAAAAAAGCAATGCTTCAACATTGAGCAACTTTTACAAAGTGAATCATGCGAATCCCGGAGAAAAGCATCCAAACGGACAGAAAAACCTTCCAGCGATTGATGATGACATATGAGTGTGATAAGGTATAAATTGATCTATGAACTATTCTGAAAAGCTGAACTATGACACAAACAGCTACTAGTGTCGCCATCTCGGTAAGGTAAATCACGAATAGTTCGTAAAGCTATAGAGTACTGGTGAGAAGCTCATGAGTCCTAACTATGTATTCTCCAACTACGCATTTCCAAACCTGATGATGAATAATAAGAACTTCCGTATTCAGACATTGCCGTAGTTGAATAAGAAGTTGTCGTACCTCCGTAACCACCACTACCCAAAATCCCGTAACCTCCGGCACTGACTGCGGACAAAATGGCAGCGCAGATGGCTAGGATGATCGTCTGAAACAAAAAACAGAAAAATATTTCAATGAGGATAATCTGAAGTGTGATCACGTACCTAGGTAGTACCTACCTACTCATGCAGGTATAGGTAAACATTATTGTTGTTTTCTTTTGGGGATATTTATGCGCTCATTTGGATTTTTATTGCTTGTTTATTTGGCCACACTGATAGTCTTGTGCATGTGCATATCCTATTGATTTGGAAAACCTCGAAATTTCTGTGGTTGGCTGGCAATTATTCTAATGTTACTTTGCCATTATTGTGTTCTAATGTTACTTAAAAATGAATTGTCTATTAATATTCATAGTTATATTCTCCACAATGAAACAAGAGGTAGGTACGAAGGTGGCACAACTGGCACACAAGATATTTAATATGTTATTTGATTTGACTCGCATAATGTCGGCAGAGTGCATATTCATTTATTAGTAAGATCAGTCATTGTTCAATATTTATTGCAATCAAGCTGGAGCTCGAAAGAAAACTTCTTTTAGAAAGAATAAATTTCGCGAGTCATATGTTTGTCTAGCTTTTCAAGGAAATTTCGAAGTCTCGTCTAAACAGAGTCTTACATCCAGTTCCACCAGCGAATTTAATCATTGCTAACTAATTGAGGCATTTTCTCTGATGGATTCTGAAACAGTGCTAGTTGAATGACCACGGAAAATGCATACAAGCTGTAGTGTTCTAAACATTTTCCCATAATATTTCGTGAAACTTGTGTTTTCAGTGGTCGCTGAGCCTATATTCACCAGAGAAAATCTCTCAATTAGCTAACAATGATTAGATATATTCGCTGGTGGAACTGGCTATCAGTAGTGTTTTTCGTTAATTAGGCAAGAGATTTGTCAGCTTGACACGCGAAAAAACAATCTCTTAATTCGGGTGTACAGCATATCAATGGCTTTTTTCTTGTGGAGTACCTACTAAGTTCCTGATGTAAGGGACGGACAGTCAGGCAGACAAAGTGCAGTCAAAAGCGCCAAAACTGAAAGCTCGTTAGATATACCTAGGTACTTACATCTTAGTCCTAGCGTGAGAACCCTATTCCAGCAATCAGTAAACGATTGCCCCTGCGTCCTATCACTTCTGTATGTAAGCGATATGGACAGAAGGAACTCACCAGGTAAGGTTTTTGGGAAGCACGTGGAGACTTACTCGAAAAACTAAAATTTTTATTTTAAAAAATCCCAGAGACTATGACACACCTGCCAAATTGAATCGTATAGAATCATACACAAGAAAATGCTGAGAAAAGTTGGCCTCAAGCTCCAGACCAGACAACTAACAACTTAGCTAATTATTTCTAGTTTAATATGGATCCTATCAACTTTCCGACGACTGATAAAGCAGATGTGGAGATAAAGAGACACGTTGTTTACTGCCCTCTGAAGGACGAGGCCATTGTTGAACTAAAATAAATAGTTTTAGATTTATAAGCCATTGGGCCTGAAAAGTGAAAATGTGTATGTAGGTATAGTCGTGTTGTAAGAAATTTTATTCATTGATGATTCTATACTGATAAGCATTTATTCCATTTATTCTTCTCAAACTGTTGTGAAAAGAATCAAAAGAGCTTTGAGTTGATATGCAACTCGACTCCCTATTCCCATCTGAAATTTTTGAACTTGTAAACCTGCCTAGTGGGGTTGAATGGCAAGATTGGAAATACGCTAGTTGTACAGTTGGGAGCGAAATGATTCTACGTCACCGCTAGGAACTCGGCTGGATTTCAGAAATGTTAGCTGGTTGGATCGTTCTTGAATGCCAGTTTTGATTACGATCAATCTCTAATCAAAACTGGCCATCAAGAACTATCCAAGCAGCTAACATTTCTGAAATCCAGCCGACTTCCTAGCGGTGCCGTATGAATCATTTCGCTCCCAACTGTACCTCGAAAATAATCAACTTGTTTCAGCTTTTTTCAGAAAAAAATTATACAGTAAGAATTTGGAGATGGCTCTAAAAAAAAACACCCCGTATAGAACAGTAGTAGGGTGCTGGAAAAAAGTGAAAAACACTAGCTCTTCCAATTTTTAAGTTATGGAGGGTCAAGGGATGGTCCTATTCCAAGAGATTTTAGTAAACCCCGTTTGTGACAAAGTAATGAGTACAAAATATCAACTCCCAAATGTGTACTAAATTTTTAGTCGCTATACAGGATGTGTCGTAAATGTTGAAAATCATTTTTACCCAAAAGTGCCTGCAAACAGTCCCGTTTGTCCTCGCGTTTGTCCTATGACCGATGTCGAGCACAGTAGAATACGCAATTCATTTCCATACATTTTTTTTGCGTGTGTTTTCCAGAAAAACAGCATTTTCATAGTTTATGGCTCAACCTGTATCCGGAACATAAATTCAATGCACATTCTTTGGTTGAGATTTTGAACCCATGATTCTGTCACCAACATTCGACTAATTATAAGATCTTCTCAAATAACAAAAACAGAAGGGTTCGAAGGACCAACCTTTGACCCTTTCATAATTTCTAAAATAGAGACCTGGAATTTTTTCAATATTTCTCCAGCATTCCATTACCTTTCTGTATAACGCATTTTTTTTCCACCATCAATTCTGGGACCCTGTACAGCTGGTGATTCAAAATGTTGAGTCATACCGTATCAAGGGAAAAACAGGAGTAAGAAAGTGACCCTTCAAATTTCAATATTTTCTCATAGCATTTTTTGGTTTTCGACTATTTATTTTCAAATTCAAAAGATAGCCACCATTAGTAGTTTTTTTTTTACCTTTAAAGTAAATAAAATGAAGAGAGCACCAAAATGTTCTTAAATAGACCTTTTTTTCTTTGCTCCAAAGAACCATAACTTCTAAATAATTGAGGACATTTTTTCCAATTTAAAAAAAATAATACACTAAATACCTCCGCCAATTTGATATCTTCTGGATTAATAATCCACGAGTGAAGAAATACTTTTACTTCCGTACTCACAATTTTCCTCGATACTGGGTTCAATTCTTCCGGCCTGATTATGAATCACCCTGTACATTTCCCCAGGTATTTCAATACAAAAAAAAATCCACTCCCTCAAACAGATTCTAGATCTAAAACATTGAATTTGATGCGAAAATGTTTTGTTTTTATAAACTTGGAAGAACTGTCAAAAAAAAAAATTGGTTATCCTGCAGGGCTGGGACCCACCCCTTGTTTTGAATGGTAGGTACATATTGAGCACTCGAGCATTGGCATAAAGTCCGATGATTTTGGATCTCGTTTTGGATATTCGATCTGCGATTTTTTGCTTAAACTTTTTTACCTGCCTGCTTCAATTTTATTTGTTTATGATGAGAAGAAATCCTCCTCACATTTTTTGTGTCTATAAATTTGGAAAAGACCCCACTTTATTCACAAAGTAAACTGTTTTCACTCAATGCAATTTCACTTTTTTCCACAACACAAAAATTGGTAGTACTCACAGAAAATCCCATGGCTTTTCACACTTTTTCTTTTTTCACAAAATCACAAGTTTTTCCTAAATAATTGTCTAACCCACTAATCCACTAATCTGATTGATCGACTAAACCCAAAAGCGCCCATGCCCACCCATCGCAGGGCGCTTATATACGCGCCCAACACACGAACTTAACCTTGGTCATTTTTCTCTCCCACTATATATCTTGTCAAGTTCACTTGCTTGACTTGGTCGATGACACTCGATAATAACAAAAATGAATCTCTTTTTTTCTCTCTGTAGTAAATAAAAAGGTCGCGACGCCGTAAACATAATATTTGATCTATTTCATAATTTTTTCTGTGTTTTTTTCTCGCACTGGCTAAAAAAATGTATAATACGTACTAGTATATATGTTTACGAGAGAAATATGTAATCATAAGTAATATTCCAATGTGGACAAACACGTGTTTGAAAAAAGAGTTTGTAATGTATGAGTGTTGTAAATATTTACATCCTCGTAAAAATGTTTCTGAAACTATACTGTATAAGTATGAATGCAATGTTTTTTTGGGGGCTAGGCGACCCGGCCCCAGTTTTTAAATGGCACACACGATTGATTTTGTGGCCAAAAAGAGGATATTATGTGTTGTTTATTTGACGCGCGATTGCAGAATTTCCTTCTTTGGTAACTTAATTTTTATGGAAACCATGCTTCAAACATATTTAGGTATTTTGTCAAGTGTATGAAAGCAGTCAGTAAATAAGTTTGGAGTATTTTTCATTATCGTACAAACAATGTTGTGCTATTTTCTTAACTTCAGTGCGAAATGTAGGGTAGAATCCTTATTTTTAGGCATCCAAATATAATCAGAAAACATTGTTTTTAGTAAGCATTTACTTACATGCTGAGTATTAATAGTACAAGAAAGATAGATTTCAACCTCGGAAAAAATATGGACGTTCTGAAAATTTGATATTTTGTCAGAATGAAGTGCTCTACAACATATCCAAAATCGCCAAAAATCGCACCCGGGGGTTTTGAGTTATTGGAGGGGGGGGGGTTAAAAAATGCAGGTAAAAATGGAGGGGATGGAACCCCTCAATCCATTGGATGCGAATACATTATAGTTCGACGTATCATATCCCATTGATAATATTTTGGCACAAGAAGTGTTCATCATTGTTGAAGGGAAGTAGTGGGGGGGGGGGCGAAGCACTGCTAGGTGGTCCATTTTGTTTTTCAGGCCATGTAGAACCGATCATGACCAGTTTGGTATATTTTCCGACTAAATTCAATCTCCTGAACTCATATTCGATGTGTAAATCCGGATGAAAACAAGTGTGAACAAGTTAACTTGAGAAATCTTGTTTTTTCTTTGACAATTTTGACGAATTTTCGTTTCACTGTTGGAGGCGTTCATTGTTAGAAAATTTTCAGGGACCATTAAATTGAAGTGTATTCTCCACAAAAATCATCCACTCGATGTATATTTTGTTTCTCGAGTTTAAAAAATCGATTTGAACTTGAGCCGGCGCCGGCGCGGCGCGTCGTCTACTACTGACCAGAACACTACAGCATGCACCTTTAAATAAAAATAGCTCGAACTATTGAAGAAATAACATCTCATCTTTGAGAATTCAAGGAACTGTGCAGAATTGAATTCCCTATAACAGGAACGGAATCGCCACGAATCACCTGCGGGGTTTTGAGTTATTTGGGGGGAGAGGTAACAGTTCATAGAGTATGAATCTCACCTCAAATTATTGCAGAAATAACAACTCATCTTCGAAAATTGGAGGTTCTGTGGAGAATTGAATTTCCTATAACATAAACAAAATCATCATAAATCGCACTGCAGGGTTTTGAGTTATTCAACAGTTCATAGAGCATGAATCCTGTCAAAGTGTTATCCTCCTCCTCGAATAACTCAAAATCCTGCATTGCGATTCACGGCGATTTTGTTCATATTATAGAGAATTCAGTTCTGCACAAATACTTCAATTTTCAAAGATGAGTTGTTATTTCTTCAATAGTTTAAGGTGTTTTCATTTAAAGGTGCATGCCCTAGTGTTCTGGTCAGTAGTAGACGACGCGCCGCGCCAGCTCAAGTTCAAATCGATTTTTTAAACTCGAGAAACAAAATTATACATCGGGTGGATGATTTTTGTGGGGAATACACTTTAATTTAATGGTACCTGAAAATTTTCTCAAGTTAACTTATTCAAACTTGTTTTCATCCAAATTTACACATCGGATACGAGTTCAGGAGATTGAATTTAGTCGGAAAAGATACCAAACTTGTCGTGATTGGTTCTACATGGCCAGAAAAACAAAATGGACCACCTAGCAGAGCTTCGCCCCCCCCACTACTCCTCTTCAACAATGATGGACACTTTTTGTGCCAAAATGGTATCAAGGGGATATGATATGTCGAACTATAATGTATTCGCATCCAATGGATTGACAAGTTCTATCCCCTCCATTTTTACCTGCAATTCTTTACCCCCCCCTTCAATAACTCAAAACCCCCGTGTGCGATTTCTGGCGATTTTGGATATGTTGTAGAGCACTCAATTCTGAACAGAATATCAAATTTTCATGACGTCCATATTTATTCCGAGGTTTTGCAGATTTTTTCACTATTTTTCCTGTAGATACTATAAGGGCCGGTATTTTCGTACCGAATAACCAGGGCCGGCTTTAAGGTGTGGCGAGCGAGGCGACCGCCTCGGGCGCCAAACTTTGGGGGGGGGGGGGGCGCCTGGGCGCCCTTCATCTCTCTATTATCTCGAAAAATTTTTGGTTGCGGTGCTTTTTTACTCGCAATTTGTTCAATTTTCAATTCTTATCAACATTACTGTTATAATAAAAAAAAAATCGCTTGAGATGCTATTTTTTCATTCATAAAAGGGCGCATTACAGAACTTTGCCTTGGGCGCCAAAAGCTGTAAGGCCGGCCTGCAAATAACTTCCGGAAATCCATAAACGGGAAGAAAAACACCCTGGAATAACAATTGTATATATTTAACTGCAGGCAAAGCTATCTGGAGATGAAAATACCGGTCCTGAGAAAAACGAGAAAAAATGATGTTTTGGAGCTGCGAAAAATTGTCTTCGGGAAACAATTGCCTGATACCTACCTATCTGAGCTTTTACAGTTAGTGTTAAGTAACATACCCATGCATAGGAGAGATTTGCCTAAAATGATAGGTATACTTGGGTAAAATGACATACCTAGGTGCTGACTTGATTTGATTTAGGCGCTTAGGATGGTTCTCAGTGCTGCTTGCTGATAATCATGTTAGAAGAACTACATTTCTACCAAACTCATTGTGATGTGAACGATTTTGCCGCAATAACATAACTTCAGAGTTTCAAGTACCTACCCGATATGATACGGGGTGTTTATAAGAAACTGTGATCGCGGCAGGCATGGGTCAGGCCGAAAAACGCAGTAACAGGCGCAATCATAGTGATAGAAAGCGGATTCCAAAGGCGATGCGATCACAATCATTTATAAACACCCGGTATTATCATTCTGATTGAGTCCAGATTCTATCGAGGATTCTATGAATGTGGAGAGCTCATTGAACCGCGATTATTGCTAATGGTAGTACATCATTTGATAGTTTTTTCTCTACAGATTTACGAGGACGAGGCCATCTCATATGCAAGCAACACAGGGTTATGTTAGTGAAATTTTGTTAGTTTGGGGCAAAATGACTCAGACACATTGTGAGTGCGCAGATGTGGTGTCAAAAACTGAAGAATTCATTTGTGCGGTTTGAGTTTGTAAATTCAATAACATCACTGTTTTTTTTTTTTTTTTCCTTTTTTTTTTCTCCCTTCCCTGCAGTGGGCGGGTATCCGTGTAGTCACTGGCAGTACCTCCTTAGCGCCGTCTTAGTAGGCTAAGAGCGACGCCGGGTGATTCCCACACCACTCACCATTTTATGGACGCATCAACAGCGAGGTTATTAGCACCCTTTTTTCGGTGTCCTTCTCGTTTCACAATTTTTTCCTTGACGTGACTGCACGGTGGTACACGCCAAGGTACTAAAGAGCGCATGAAAATTTTCACCTGGCCCAGGCCGGATTCGAACCCACGATCCCCGGAATCGCTTCCAAAGACGGAGTCCGCCGCGCTACCGGCCGGGTTAACATCACTGTTTTGTTTTGATCTGTTTTTGCTCAATTTCTGTTTAACTTTTGTGTTCCTATTTTTTCTATGTGTCCTTATGTATATTTAGTATTTTTTGAGCCCCGCTATTATTGTTCCTGTAAGTTTATATCTTGGTTTCATTAGTTTTATTGATATTGAATGAGTTGTCTGGGTTTCGGTCAAGTTTTTGTATATGTCATATGTCATTTTACCCACAATAAGTAAGCCTAGAATGACACGGTGGAGCTATTTTATAGAATTGTTTTCTTTTATGATTGAAATAGTAGGTAGGTACTCGATGGAATTTTTTCCTGTGGTAGTTATGTGTTGATCTTTAATCTGACAGTTGCGACCAAAAACTTGGCTGTATTTGGATTTCTAGGTTTTTTGTTAACGAAAATCCTTAGGGTATGTCATTTTAGGCAGATCTCCCCTAATGATAGCATTTTTAAAAGTTGATTATGAAGTTTCATCTAATATGAGGTACGTGAAACACTTTTCTCGGCCAGGATCCACGGATCATGATCCGGAAATTCGATCACTGTATTGGTTGGATTGGTTGCACGTAACACATCATGATGCCATTCGTATTACTAGGGACTTCGCGGATATAGCCACGATTCGTTTGCTGTGCTGCACGTTTGCCAGGTCTAAACTTGAGGACGCGGCCATTATTTGAAGTCTTTTATACAGGGCAATCAAATGCCCGGAACCAAATTCATAATTTTGTACCATATTTTATTCGGAGAAACGCCCAAACAGGTCGATTTTTAAAAAGGGCAAGCCGTTTTTCCATGACAGGTGTTATGATTTACCGTCAACCCCTTGATCCCTATCCACCCTTAGTATTTTTTTTTTAATGGCACCCTATGGCTTGATGGGGCTCGTTGGGAAGCTTGACAAAAAGTGTATTCAGGTCTACCATTGAAAATTAGATCCGTGCTTCACCATGAAGTTTTGAGGATCCCCAGGATTGTTCAAAAGTCCGGAACAAAATCAACAATTTCTTACCATATCTTAAAAAAAAAAAGCTCGAACAGGTCGATTTAAAAAAATGGTAAGTCGTTTTTCCAAGATACGTGTCATGATCTACCGTCAACCCTTCAACCCCCAGCCACCCTTGGTATTTTTTTTAATCGTACCCCATGGCTTGTGGGGGCTTGTTGGAAATCGTCCAACCATTTTCAATGGTAGATCTGAATACAGTTTTTGACAAGCTTTCCAACAAGCCCCCACAAGCCATAGGGTGCGATTAAAAAAATACAAAGGGTGGCTGGGGGTTAAGGGGTTGACGGTGGATCATGACACGTATCATGAAAAAACGACTTACCGTTTTTAAAAATCGACCCGTTCGAACATTTTTTTCGAAAGAAATATGGTAAGAAATCATGAATTTTGTTCCGGACTTGTGAATAACCTGTATAGGACTCACATTAACAGCCTTGGAAATGTACAGCGGAGTTTCTTGATATTCTTGGAAGTTCAAGTTTTTGTCTTTTCGGCTGGACACGTGTATCCACCAAGAGGTTTTCCCGAGGGTTTTCCTGTCAGGAAATTGCAGAGCAGATTTCGACCTTCAGAGTTTGAAGAACCGCAGAGGTCTACTCCGTTATCTTTCTGCATTAAATTCTTTGTTGCGAAGTTGACTGCGCTGAGAGAGCTTGATCGACTTTCGAGTACCCAGTGTCCATCTGAGTTCGAAGACTTTGTTTCTGCCGCCTGTCGCCTATTGCCACTATCACCAGAACAAACCTTTTAGCGTCTTCTCCTCTTAGCAGAATATACTTGACTTGAACCACGGTCTGATTGAGGAAGATACTGACATCCTGTTCTGCATTTCTGCTTTGATACACTCAGGTTTCTCTAAACTCGACTTATGATTGGCCTGAGGCCTGTTAGTCGTTCCAAACTTTTAATAATAATACCCATAATAATAAGCCTTATGGGCGTGAGGCTTAGTAGCACAGTAGCACACCTTCTCTAAGGTGAATTAGCTCGTGAATTAGTAGACGTGAACTACTACATAACATAAGTACTGTTACGAGCGGCGATTTTGGAGAACACGCGATCTTTCTAGACTCTTTCCACTGGGTCGCAGTGTACAAGTGCAGAGCTCTTGACATTTCCAGAATACATATACGCGATGGCTTGCCGATTGAAGTACATGGGGAGACTTCAACGATCGATCAGAAAACATCATTCGAATTGGCGGAAGTGCCGACATTCCAGAACACACGGGAAGCACGCAAAAGGTGTGTGATTTTTCTGGAGTCGACTAGAAACCGTGTGCCGGATCACTGTGAAATTTATGGAACATTCGAGATCAATAGTCGGAACTATACAGGGTCATTCAAAAAAGATGCCCACCCCCATTTTTCTCAAGATCCGTTGAAGCTAGCGAGTTGCGGTGAAGACCGTTGGATTCAGCTGGTTTTTGTGATCAAACTTGACATGCCAACAAAACTGCTCCACCAAAACTCTGAGTACGGGGGCACCTCAAAATTTTGACCAATTTGTTTTCACACTGCACAATATTGAGTGATATGTCATTGAAAAGGCCTAAGAAAGTTTCAATGGACAAGTGCGAAAAGTTTCCGAAAATTTCCAGCGGTTTCCATTTCATGATGGAACACAAAAACCGGGAAAAACACGTTTTTACGTATAAAATGACAATCAATGAGAATTTCCCAACTGCAAACTGCATTCAATAGAACTCATCAAAACAGTACAGCATGATGTGTAACTCAATATGCAATGACTATTTTGAAATTTTGAGATTTGTCTGAAATGAAGATTTTGATGGGTAAAATTGAATTGCCTCAAAATTTTAAAATAGCTCTTGCATATTGAGTGATACACCATACTGACCGTTAAGATGAGTTCTATTAAATGCAGTTTGCAGTTTGAGAAAATTCTCATTCATTCTAATTTTATACATAAAAACGTGTTTTTCCGGCTTTTTATTTTCTGTCATAAAATCAAAACCGCTGGAAATTTTTGGACACTTCTTGCACTTGTCCATTGAAACTTTTTAAGGGCTTTTCATTGACATCTCTCAATATTTTGCAGTGTAAAAAATGATAGCCCAAAATTTTGAGGTGCCCCCATACTCAGAGTTTTGGTGAAACAGCTTCATTGACATAGGTATCAAATCTGATCAGAAAACCCTATTGAATCCAACGGTCTTTACTGCAACTCGCTAGCTTCAACGAATCCTAAGAAAAATGGGGGTGGACATCTTTTTTGAATGACCCTGTATAAGGCATCGATTTTTGGTCCACGAGGAGTATTGAATGCTGTATGAATAAGGGGTAGCGAGCTGATAAAAGCGAATAGTACCTTCGATATTCCCAAGCGTGAATAATTGTTGGCGTGTATTTATTGTAGTATGCAGTGATAAACAATGTGCGTTTTAAAACGATCGTCTCAATTATGAACGAACCCGTACGCGAAATACGTAACAGTACTAACAACTTGTGGGTATATCCAGGGTTATCAAGGGGAACATGATGGTTTTCATCCCGTCTCTGTCGATTTGTTGAATTATACAGTTTTCCCTTCATTGCTTTTGAACTGGAGGTCATATCGAGTACTGTTCTTTTAAAAAATTTCAAAGTTTTATCTGAAAAACTGTCCAAGTATCTACAGGTGTCCCGAAAATATACCGACAACGTTCTAGGGCAGCTTCCTCTAATCAAAACAAAAAAAATTTGTCATAAAGATGGGTCCGGAAACGCTTCCGAAGGGAGCTACAGGGGAGGTGGGACCTTGAAGATGGTGTTTATTCAATATCTCCGAAACCGTTCCAGGAAAATCAATCACACTGGACACATTCACTAATTTTCTTATGCCAATCAAAATGAGACAAGATTACTTTCAAAATAATTTACCAGGGGTGAGACAAGCTGAGGTGTGGGGGTAAAAAGAACCCTAACTTTTTTAATGTGAATTTTTTTCCAAAATGTAACAGGAAATTATGAAATATTGGAGTTTTCTGCCAAAAAAAAAGTTGGTTCTGTTCAACCACCATTTACGAGATATTTGAGTTTGAATGTATGAAAACGTGGTCAGAAATGCTGATTTTGGGGTAATATTACTATGGAGATAATTACGATATTCAAGGCTATTCTGTGATTCAAGGTCCAAGAAAAACTATTTCAAAGCAACTTCATTTTTGTTAGGCATTCACATTTTGTAAGGCAGAATATTTTTACTTTGATTAATGACATTTAATGACATAAAATGACTGATAAAATATCCGGGACATATTTGATTTCTGAAATGAATCTATCAAACCATCATTCCAACAAAAAGGTTTTTTGAGATGTCATGCATCCTTGTAATCAGGATAACAATGTGCATCGATTGTTGATAAAATACGGGGTGTTTCGGGAAAATGCAAGAAAATATATAGCACGAAATGGAAAATTATACTTGAGATGTCCAGAAACTACGGAAATAATTGTCCCAGGAAAGTTTTTTCTTTTTTGAATTATCACCCATATTATCATGAAGGGAAAGTTTTGAACTTTGGATTTTGCATCACGCTATTCAAGAATGAAAATGGCATTATGATCTGATAAAAGATAAATCCTGTGAATTCAACTAATTTTTGAGCAATCCTTGATTGTCAACCTTCCTGCACTATGAAATTAAGTTGTTTTTTTTTCTCTTTTTTCCATGAATCCAAACAAGATCTAGGCGAGGATAAACAATTTCCGATTGCTATTAATAATAAAAGGACGACACTTGGAAGACGATTGAAATTTCTTCAACCAAAACATTTCAGGCGCCAATTTCACAGCAATTTAAACCATCTCAAGGCTCATGTTGTGCCACAGAATTGTTTTCTTCAGCTACCTACGTTTCTTAGCAAGCTCAATGATTATTAGATAGGTACTTATCGAGGTACTTATCTACCTCTGGTCTTAATATTTTTCCTCGCATCCCTTCATTTGGCACTTTTATTCAAAATCCCACACGTTGGGAATTTCCTTATTTTTTCTAGTTTAGTTAGTTGGGCAATAACTTCAATATTATTCAGATCTATTGAGACTAGGTTGGTAGGTAGATAGGCAGGGTACCTCAGCAGCTATTTTGTTTTGACCAATTTCGATTTTAATAAGTCTCCCATAAATTTTGACATTATCCAACAGGGTTACTCACACATTGCAATAATTATACGATTTATACGTCAATACCTTACATAATGGGACCATTTCGTGCCAATTTGGACAAAGAAGTGGGAAGTTGCAAGAGTCGCGAAGAAAATGCACACAATGCCGTGGGAAGATCTGGCCTACTTTGCGACGAAACGGCTCAAAAACACTTTTACTGCTTTTACTCGAGGATTATACCTACCTGCCATGCACGCCCAATGGGTTGAGTTTGTTCTTTTGTTTTAATGCTAAGTAGGTGCTTGGTAGGTATTTTTGCAACAACAAAAACAATTGCAAAGAAAAAAAGCAAAGAAATGAGAAACAGTGCCCATTACCTCCGTACTAAAAGGTACCAACCTACTGTGATGGTAAAATTCCAATTTTACGAAGATCAAGTTTAATTCTCGAGTATTGGGTAGAGAAAGAAATTACGTAATACACCTCTTCGTGTGATCTAATAATACTCTCACTTTTGCTGATGGTTTGCATATTTGTTGGTTCATTCTGAACCTTGCGTGAACTCGAGAAGACTAGTGAAGAATTATTTGTGCGCGAAATTGGGTGATGTCTTCGAAAATTCATGTGAGTCCAAACTTAATTTTATTTTCTTCATGAATGTCTGATTTGCTCGAAAGACTGCTTCCTGCTTCTATCTTTTCTAATATCAAAATATCATTACACTAACTTGTCCACCTGGTACCTGTTGCACCTAACTACAACAACTACCTACGGTAGGTAGTAGATAAGTACCTACGTATGACATCCATTTGATTTTATAAAATAGGCACCTACATATCGATGGCTTATTTGCAATAGGACGTAACCCTTAATTTTTCAGAAATTGCGTTTTTTGTTTTAATGGATGCCCAATATTATTTTGCATCATTTGAAACCAAGAAACGCAATTTCGAATTAATTGAGGGCTACGTCCTATTACAAATAATCCATCGATATGAAGGTAGGAAACGTAGGTAGGTACCTACTTAGTCTACTTGAAATAATGTTCAAATTTCCTTTGAAAATATTGAACATTTTATTTGCAGATACCTCGTCAAATACTTATTCCAGTCCAGTTAGTTATTGTTATTAGTTACTCGTCGTTACGAGTTATTATAGTTTACTCGTGTTAAGTCCTCTGTATACCTACAATGGAATTTTAATTTCGGTTATTCAAGAAACAGCCCAAGATTTACAGAAAATTAATTTTTTTCAAGCACACAACCGGAGACATTTTGCCTTAAATTAGTTAAATTACTGCTGTGATAGGTATCTTATCCGTGCAATAAATTGCCATTATGTTTTTATGCAGGTAAGTGCATAATTTTTTCTCATCGTTTTGTTGAATTATTTATTACCGTCTTATTTTCTCGACAGTTTCTATGAAATCGAATATGAATTTCCTTATTGTGCAAAAAATAAAGTCAATGTCATACAATTGGACCATAAACTATATGCCTACGTAGATAATTATTTTGATTGATCTTGATAGTGGCTTTATGAAATTACACCTTGGTAGGTACTAGAGTGCTTGTTCTTTTACTAACTGATACAGGATAAGCTGTAAAAGCCCAACCCTTCGGTGACCGGACAATCTTCGCGTGGACAATTCTTTGCGGACAATTCTTTGCCGAATAATTCTTCGCTGGACAATTCTTCGCGCGGACAATTCTTCGCCGGAAACTTTGGAGCTCTAATGAGGCCCAGTGTGAGTGTGATATTCAGAGCATCAGAGCCCTACCCCCCACTGGGTTTTTACGTAGCGTCTCAAGCCTTGCTGAGCCCCCTTGTCTCTACGAGTATCGTTTGGGATCTTGATGAATCCCCTTGGGTATCTTCAAATTTTCTGGAGATTTGCTTCGCCCTTATGCCTTGGACGGTTTCTCAGAACCCTATTGGGCCCCCTTGTCTTCATGTTGCATTTGTAGCCCTGCTGAGCTACTTTTTATCTTGCATTAGTTTTCAAAGCTCTATAGTTAGCTCCTGTGTGTCTTTTTGTGTTGGTCGAAATTCTACTGGCCCCCCTTGTGTCTCCAAGTGTCGTTTGGAGCCCTAGTGAGAAAAGTTTGGAACCCTTTTTGCGGCTTTCAGAGCTTTATCCTGCTTTAAGTCTACATTGAAGCATTTCAAGCCCTGTTAAGCCCACTTTGTATCTTCAAATATCGTTTGGAGTCCTAATGGGCCCCCTTGTATCGTCAATTGTTATCGTTTGCAGCCGAAGTTAACTTCTTTCTGATTTTTTTTTTTGATGATTCTGGAATCTTAGAAACCTCCTTTGTACCTTCTTAGGTTTCTGAGAGCCCTATGTGGCCCCCTGGTGTCTTTATGTTGCATTTGTGACCCTGCTGAGCCCTTTTTTACAATATGTTTCTAAGCTCTAGTTGACTCCTGTTAGTCTTAATGTGTTGGTCAAAGTTCTACGGGGCCTCCTCGTGTCTCCAAGTGTCATTTGGAGTCCCAGTGAGCCTCGCCAAGCCTTAGTCCGATTTTTAGAGGCCTCTCCTCTCTTGTGTCTACATTGAAGCGTTTCAAGCCTTACTGAGCCCCCTTGTATCTTCAAGTATCGTTTGGAGCCCTATTGAGCCCCCTTGTGTCTTAAATTATCGTTTGCAAACCAGGTGACCCCCTTCCAATTTCTCGAAGTTTCTGGAATCTTAGAAAGCTCATTTGTGCCTTATTAGGCTTCTCAGAGCCCTATGTGGCCCCCTGTGTCTTAATGTTTCATTTGTAGCCTTGCTGAGCCCTTTTTCACAATGCGTTGATTTTTGAAGCTCTATTTAGCTCCTGTTAGTCTTAATGTGTTGGTCAAAGTTCTACGGGGCCCCCTCGTGTCCCCAAGTGTCATTTGGAGCCCCAGTGAGCCCCGCCAGGTCTTCATCCGATTTTTAGAGGCTTCTCCTCTCTTGTGTCTACATTGAAGCGTTTCAAGCTCTATGACACCCCTTGTATCTTCAAGTATCGTTTGGAGCCCTATTGAGCCCCTTTGCGTCTTCAATTATCGTTTGCAGTCCATGTGACCCCCTTCCGATTTCTCGAAGTTTCTGGAATCATAGAAAGCTCCTTTGTGCCTTATTAGGCTTCTCAGAGCCCCATGTGCCCCCCCTGTGTCTTCCTGTTTCATTTGTAGCCCTGCTGAGCCCCTTTTTATATTGTGTTAGTTTTCGAAGCTCCAGTTAGCTCCTATGAAGAATCCTATCCTCCCTTATATCTACATTGAAGCGTTTCAAACCCTGCTGAGCCTTCTTGTATCTTCAAGTATCGTTTGGAGCCCTAATGAGCCCTCCTGTGTCTACAACCATCGTTTGGAGCCCCGGTGATCCTCTTCTGACCTCTCGATATTTCTAGCATCTTAGAAAGCTCCCTTGTGCCTTTCTAGGTTTCTCAGAGCCCTATCAGGCCCCTAGTGTCTTTATGTGTCATTTGTAGCCCTGTTGAGCCCCTTTTCAACCCATTTTTGTTTCAGAGCTCTAGTCAGCTCCTGTGTGTCTTCATGTGTTAATCGGAGCCCTATAGGCCCCCTTATGTCTTCAAGTGTCATTTGGAGCCCTAGTGAGCCCCATCAGTCCTTCTCGCGATACTCACAGCCCTATCCTCTCTTGGTCTACATTGTAGTGGTTTAGGCCTTGCTGAGCACCCTTGTGTCTTCTAATGTCGTTTGGGGCCTCATTGAGCCCTTCATGTGTCTGCATTGTGGCGATTTGAGCCCCGCTAGCCTCCTTGTGACTCAAAGGATCGTTGGGGGCCCTAGTCAGCCCTGCCAGGTGTTTTTGTGATATTCAGAGCCTATCCTCCCTTGTGTATACATTGTAGGATTCAAAGTCTTGCTGAGCCCCCTTGTGTCTTGAAGTGTCCTTTAGAGCCTCAATAAGCCCGGTCATGCGCGGGCGCAATGCTTGCGAAGAATTTTCCGGCGAAGAATTGTATGCGCGAAGAATTGTCCGCGCGAAGAATAATTGTCCCAGAACCCACCCTTCGACCCCTCAATATTTCGAAAAATAGAAACGCCCATCGACATTTCAAAACTACGTTACTCCGCGGTTGTTAATCTGAGCCCAAATCATCTTCTTTCCTTTCCAGATATTCTTCTTCCTTTTCCTTGCCATAGAGCTATCAAGAACTGCACCGCCAAACGACAAAGCCCTGTACGACCACGACTCCCCCGAAGAACGCGGGCCGAGACGAAGACGGCCCTGTCGAGGTCGCAGTAATGACTATCCAGATGCCCAGGGCAAGACTTTCTTGGATTGGTCCTTTCAACATATCGACGTAGACTATACCAATAACTACAACTACAACATAATGTGCGGCGTAGGCGGGGGAGGAGGAGGCGGAGGACACGGACACCACAATCGACCCCCTAGACCTCCAAGGCCACCCAGGCCGCCACACGGAGGCGGTGGACTCCTAGGTATAGTGAAACTTATCGTGTCAAAATTTTCACTAATTCCAAAATCAGTAATACCTACCTAATGTTTTTGATCATTCAATTTTCAGGAGGAAACGGACCGGGTCTTTTCGGCCAAGGCGGCGGCTCCTCCAGCCAGTCCCAGTCGCAGACGTCGACGCTGACCGGACAAGGTAGCTTTCCCCAACTCCCCCAGTTGCCCCAGATCGTCCAGGGTTTGGGGTCATGGTTGCCCCAGGCAGGGGGCATGATTTTCGGCGACCAAGGCATAGCCTCCCTGTTCCAAGGCGGTCTGTTCAACGGCCTGTTCGACAACATCGGCAGCGGCATCGGAAACATTTTCTCTTCGGCCACGTCGAGTGCGTCTTCTGGTGGTGGTGGAGGAGCCCCCGCGGCGTCGCCCCCTGCGGCCAATCCCGTGACCCCAACGCCCCTGGACCCTGTGGATCCCGACGATACGATTTATAACGACGATAAACCCGTTAATGAAGAACTCGATGACGTTGTTCCAGATCTGTACAGCAAGCCCGGTCAGTATTTCGTGGCGTCCAATCCGCACCTGGGTCAGTTCGTCGCCGAGATTCCCAGGTTGCAAGATATCAACTACGGTCAGGTGTACAGGCAGTTTAACAGGGAGTTCAGGCAGTTTGATAGGGGTTTGAATAGGCTGACGAGGCAGTGGTCGCATTTTTTCTAGAGAAGTATGCTGTTTTCGTTTATCTGTGAATCAGAGCATCTAAATGGCACGAAATGTTGACATGGCTGAATGGGAATGACAAAATAACTTTTTCCTGAATTCTCTGTATAAAGACTTTAGGACAGAGGGTTGGTATCGTTAGTGTTTTGGGGATTTTTATTTGCCTTTGGGGGTATTGGACTGGTAACCAGTCGTATCTATGTCAGTGAGTGAGATCTGGTCAGTTAAAGTTGATCGGAAGGACGTAAAAAATGTCTGCTGGTGCAAATGTTGCAATTGGAGGCCACGCGTGATGGTGTTCTTCATGTCTTTAGGAAAAATTAGGTTGGCACAAGTCATTCGATGAGGTCTGGTCGAGGTTCTGGTCAGTTAAAATTACCTACTTAGATCATAAAAAGTGAATGTCTGACGGTTGAAAAATTGTATCGACGTAATGTTTTTCAGCTGTTCCTTGCATTGGCCATTGAACTTGGTTTGGGGGTCTTGGGTCTTGTGGCATAAGTTGAATATAGAATTTGATATCGTCACTTCCAAGAAGGCAGGGTGGCAGCCGGAAGCCAATAAATTGAAGCGGCCATGTTATTATTGAAATTGAAGTTTATTTTGAGTCCTAGAATATTGCTGTAACGTGTGGGGTATCATTGCTTAAGTTTCTAGCTCTGACAACTGATTTTTGAAAGTCGCAATTTGAGTTGATCCTTTATTTTGTCGGTTGAAATCCATCTGAGAGAGCTGGAGCTGAGAGAGAGCATTTGTGTGAAGCTAGGAAGGTAGCAAGGATTAACATATTAATAAATACGAAATATCCGACTTGAATAATAATTACTTATTCATATATCTATTCCCTAGTTTTTATTTGAAAAATTACAAAAATTTGCTCGAAAATTTGCAACCGGCAACCGAAGTCTACAGGCTGTCCCGGAATTAGTGTTAAAAAAACTCACAGGGAGATAGAAAATAGAAAAATAAAGGGACTTTTGTTGATAAACATACCCTCCCAAACGTATAATAATGGAGATAGAGGCCTTCAAAGTTGTTTTTTGAAAACAGTTTTTTTTGCATAACTTTTGAACCGTTCAACCGATTTCAGTCAGATTTGAACTCAAGTTTACTGAAACAGGTTTCTATTGAACAATGATAACGCATTTCATCAAATATTTTTAGGGGCAAAGATAATAGGGGGTATCCTCCCCCTTTTCCCCCTATTTTTGACCTTTCCAGATATTTTCAAAAATTGTTTCAATTTTTGAATTTAACGTTCAATTTAAAGGAAAAAGTTACTCTTGCAAAATTTTGATTGAAGGCTTAGTTTTTGATATATTTGGGATTGAAACATTGCAAAACATCTCAAAATCGCCACTTTCCTGGGCCTAAAAATTAAAATTCAAGAAAACCCATGATTTGTCAACTGGAATGAGTTTTCTGGGTGTTTTAAGTTGAAAAGTCATGATTTTCGCTGATAAACATGGAGTTTTTCAGAAATTCAGAAAAAAAAACAATTTGAGCCCTGGAAATTGGCGATTTCGTGATGTTTTCTAATGTTTTAAACCCAAATATCTTGAAAATGAACTAATCAAAATTTTGCAAAGTAACTTTTTTCTTAAAATTGAACGCAGAATTCAAAAATTGAAACCGTTTTCAAAAATAATTGGGGGAGTTAAAAATAGGGGGAAAAGGGGGAGGGCACCCTTTATTATCTTCGCCCCTAAAAATGTGTCGAACTTTGGTTCGAATTTGAATGAAATCAGCTACACGGTTCAAAAAGTATGCAAAAAAAACTGTTTTTGAAAAATAACTTTGAAGGCCTGAATCTCCGTTATTATACGTTTGGGAGAGTATGTTTATTGACAAAAGTCCCCTTATTTTTTAATTTTTTATCGCCCTGTGAGTTTTGTAACACTAATTCCGGGACACCCTGTATACTGGAAGAGCTTTCTGGAACAAATTATCCTACTTCTAATTCGAAAGCGAAACTGATGAAGTGTAAATATTATATCTAGTTAAATAGGTTCACTATTATACATATACGTAAATCCCCAACATGTTTTCCGCGAAAACTGTGTTAAACTATTTAAAAATCGCGAATTATGGTTCTTCTTGCGAATATTTTATTGCATTGCAAACGGGAGCACACTGAATATTTTATACGATAGACTAAATAAGTAATTAACATTACAACTCGTTTTATTAGCAACAAAAATTTAATATCAAATGAGGAGTAACAAAGTTCTTCATCGTGCAACATTTAAATGTTGGTTTTTTGCTATCCTACCTACCTATGCATTAGGCAACTAGTAATTCTTTACAAACTTATATACCTCTCCAAGGTAGGATATCAAGACCATATCAGACTGTTATAATTCTGTTGCGAAATATTTATAAGGTGACCCGAGAGATGACCTTTTCGTACAAAAAAAAATACTTTTGTGTGTTTCGTGACACCGAACATAGCTCGAGCTAGACCATCACATTGCAGGATATTTATGGTGAGATTTTGTAAAATTGAAATTCCATACACACGCTGTTATGTTGAAAGCCCTGCCGGCCATTGGCTGTTGCCTAGGCATAGGCAATAACAGCATAGGTTACAGAGCCTTAATGAAATGTTATTTTTTAGAGAATCGCACAATTAGTCACCAAAACTGTGACGTATTTTGTTTACAAATTTCATAACAGAATTGTGACCGTCTAATATGGCCTTTGTAAAGGAGGGAACAAAACCGTTTTGAAATATTGATTTTGGTTCGTGTCTAAATGAAGAATTGGAAAATCTTTCCAGCTTTGGTTCTGGCTTCAAATTTACAAGCATAAGAACAAAAATTTGAAAAAATCTGCAAATAATTGATGGAATCAACGATAAAACTTCATAAGTCCGAATTACAGACAGGTAATATTGAAAAATTTGAAGAAACAGAACAGAAAACATGGTCCGATCAGAAATTTTCATGTGGTTCCTCTCGTGGTTTGGTACCGGCCTCTAGTCCCTCCGATCATTTTTCTTCCATGGAATCTCTATAATTCATAGGTCTGCAATTTTGTTTTTTTTTCAATAAATCGCAGAATTCAACATTCGGTAAAAAAAAAACAAATCACAAAAATCTGGGAATTTTTCTCGGAAATATATTTCTGCTGAGGATTGATAACCAATAAATACAATCTAGAATCCAAGCAAAAAAAAAGCCCGCATCGGAGAGGACTGACAGCAATTGTGCAGTTGTGCATTGCTTTGTTAAAATTTGACAATTCTCACATAAAAACTTTATTCAAAATATCAGAAAAAAGTCAAGGAAGATCCGTGAAGAAACTCTTATATGCCACTGTGGAGATTCCTTCTGAGACTACCTTTCAATTTTACTAAGCTCTCTTGAATTTTATCATCGGGATAAATTTCAACACGCGTTGGTATTGGCCAAATTCAAAATTCCACCCAATAGGAGCTTGAGTTGAAATAAATACATTATGATGATAAAATTTTAGGGACTTTGGTGTAACTGAGAGTAAATGGAATGGTTTTCACGTAAGTAGGTATCTAATTTGCCAATTTTTGTCATTCAAAGATCCCAGCCCAAAGTCTCCGACTCATCTGCGTGCCCTGCCCAGCCTTCTCCTCTGTATTCAAGTTAATGTTTGAATAATATGTCAAAATATTATCAAGCTCCTGGAATAAATGAATCCAGTAGAGGTATCATGACAGCCAGGTTGTCTTGGCTAAGATACCCCTCCACTGAGTCCATTTGTTTCACTGGTGATGATTTTCACCTATACTTACTTTCATCTTTGAATTTTTTTAGCTCCTCGACCAGGTCGACCTAATTACCACAACCAACCCCAAAGAGCTACAACAAGACGACCTTATCAAGGCTACCAACAACAAAATCGCCCATACAAACCCCAACAAAGTCGCCCGTACAATCCCCAGCAAAATCGCCCTTATCAGTACCAACAACAGTACCAGCAAAGGCCACAACCGCGTCCATCATACCAACCGAATCGACCAACAAACAAGCTACCATACACAACTAATTATCGCAACGCCGTTAGATTTGAAAATTGAATTTATTCATCATTTTATATTTAGTAATAAATAATTTTACAAAAAATAAATTATCTATATCTACTCAATTTTAACAGAGATCTCTCGAGAAACCTCGAACAAGTTTGAACTAATTTTCCATTACATCACCATCTATTACGATCGGGTCTTGTGAATCTTCATCCTCTCGTGGTTCTATTTCACCCATATCTCCATTGTAAGTGTTCAGAAACTCTTGTACGGCACTGGGATTTTGACCCATGAACGGCTTCATGACCGTAGAAGACAAAGCCATGATGTTTCCAACTTTTCCAGCTTCATCTTGATCATCTTCATGCCTTTGCTCATCTTCTTGCCGATGCTTCGTTTCCATGACCGGTGCTGAAGCATCGTTCTTTACATTTAAAGTTTCATTGTACATGCGTTCAAACATCATCGGATTGATGGCTCCCAGGACGTACTTCATTTTCTCATGGTCATCTCGTTTGGTCTTGCCTTCATCGCGGCTCTTCAGAAACTCGATAAAGGCCCCCACCGTTTCATTGTTGACGCTTTCAGGTGCAGGTTTATGGTGGCTTGACCTGTGGTGGTGCACCGTTCTGTGTCCGGAAGCCCGTCTGGGCTCAGCTTTGAATTCCCTCAGCTCGGTTTGAGTGGCACGGCCCATGAACGGCTGCCACAGTTCTCTGGGTAGCGGGAGACCTGCGCCAACAGTTTCGTTTTTGGAATCATCGAAAAGGGCTTCGACGAACTTATCAATCTCGTCGTCCTTTTGCTGCTTCCTGCTCTTGTGCTTGTGGTGAGCTGGAGCGGCGCGTGCTATGTTGTGGTTGAGGGCATTCCGCATTTTCCCCAAGAAATCGTGCAGGTTCTTGGCTCCAACTGAAACTTTGGCGTCTTCTAGAGCGCTGACTGCGTCGCCGACGGTGTCGAGAGTGTTGTCTTGGAACCTCGAGTAGAGCTGGACCAGTTTTTCGCTTGGCGGCTTCGGAGGTCGCTTGTAGTGCGGTTCAAACACGATCTTGTCCAGGGCTAGTTTGGATTCGCCAGGCTTTGAAATTCCGACAGCGTCCATGATGTGACCCAGCTTGACAAGTTTGCGGTCTTCCACAGGTTGGCTTTCTTGCGCTTGAGTCAAGTCTAGAATCCTCGGAGTAATCAGCATGGCTTTGTGCGGAGGATGGTGGATGGCAGGTATCTGAGAGTACGGCAGTATGAGCCTGGGAGCGGCATGCCTGACTGTGTGCAGCACATTTTTGACGTCTTGAGCAATTTCTCCGATGTGATTAGCAGTTTCGTGGCTAGACAGAATTGAGTTTCGGACAATATTTCCGACTTTCTTGAACGTTCTGGCGAAGCCCAACGGGTCGCGTTCGTCGTGGTATTCTTCGCTGGATACTTCTTCTGGATCTTTCTTCACGATTTCGTAATCGGATGGAATGATGATGTTCTGCGGAGGAATCTTCATGGCGGAGAGCATAGCGTTTCTTGACGCGCCCAAGAGGTGCTTTACGTGGTACATAGGCGCTTTCTCGTCTTCGAATACGTTTTTCGTCGCCGTTCCAAAATTTTCCATGGTTTTTGGAAGGTCCAGTTTGACTTTCGGATCGCTTATCATTCGCATTAGTGGAATTGAACGTTTCTTTTTGCCGTGTGCTAGCCTTTGTTTCAAAATTATTTGGTTCAGATCCAGTCTACTTCTTGGATCAATTCCAGGTTTCATATCTTTACTTTTAGCGGCAATTTTCTGGATTAAATTACGCCGTCTCTCGATATCCCCTAAAAGACGGTCGCCCAACTGGCCAATAAAGTTCAGATCTTCGTTTCGTGTCTTGTTATTGATGGAATCGACGAGATGACGTTCTCTTTCCAAAATCTGGTCTAGCATTGAGCGTTTCTTACGCTGCCAGTCTAAGTTCCTTGGGACAGTAAATAGATTCGGACTTGCTACTTCGTAGTTTTCTTCGTTTCCGTGCCGTTGAACATCTTCCACGACGTGTTCGTCCAAAGTTCCCTCAGAAATGCTTTCGTGTGGTTTATTCATGTGCATGGTTTCAGTGAAATCGCCA
The DNA here is from genome assembly GCA_949128115.1 of Anaspis maculata. Classification (NCBI taxonomy): domain Eukaryota; kingdom Metazoa; phylum Arthropoda; class Insecta; order Coleoptera; family Scraptiidae; genus Anaspis; species Anaspis maculata. The sequence goes on along the minus strand of OX421966.1, from coordinate 50,583,636 downwards.
CGACCTTGGTTTTGTCTCGCCAAATCGCTCATAAAGTTCGCAAAAGCGTCATCGGCAAACAAGTCGCTAGGGTCAAAAGCATCCCCAGCTTCTCCAGAAAATTCTTCAGCACCTCTGAGCTGAGGGTGCTCCAAGTTGGCAAGCATGTTGAATACTCGGTCACCGAAAATGTCTCTAGGATCAAAAGTTCTTGCTTCCCTAGGTTCCCCACCTGTAGCTTCAGCTTGTTTCAAAGGAACTTCTTCGTGTCCAGAAGGTGCTTCGGCATGCCTGGATGTTTGTTCAATATTCTTGAAGCCAGGGTGAGGCAAATCAAACTGGTGCCTGTCTAAAAAATCCATGGTCGTGTCTTTTTCGTGAAACGGATCGAATACTTGCGCAGACGTGTCGTCTTGACTGCTTCGGATTTCGTCAGGTCCAATTTCTTGAGGACCCGTTCTTTGACTGATCGTTTGGGATTGTATCAAGGTGTTAGGAGGGCTGGGACGCAAGCCTTGTTGAAAGCCCCGTCCTCCCAGACCGCTCTGTTGGAAGCCTTGCTGTTGGAAACCTTGCCCTCCTAGACCACTTTGTTGAAAGCCTTGTTGTTGAAAACCTTGTTGTTGAAGGCCTTGTTGGAAAGCTGATTGATGCCCTTGCTGGAAACCTGGCTGCAAGACGCCTTGCTGGAAACCTGGCTGCAGGACACCTTGCTGAAAACCTGGCTGCTGGAAGCCAGAATGGTGGAAACTAGTCTGTTGGAAAGTCGATTGGTGCCCCCCTTCGTGGATACCAGGAACTATTCCTTGATGGACAATGCCGTGTCCGAATCCTGGGACTACAACTTGAGCTTGATGGTGCAAGCCGCCATGGTTGTGGATTAGCGTGTGGTGATGAAGGTGAGCATCTCTTACTTGGGACTCTTGTGGTACAAACTGTTGATCGGAAGCTTCTTGTGAATTCAGTACTTGAACAGGAAGCTGCCTTAGATGTTGATCTTGATTGTCGTCCAGATCCGGTTCGATTGGATCTACGTCACGAAACTCCTCGAAAATATTTTCGTGTGGACTGGTCGCGTTTTTCTCAGATTGTCTGAATTTTTGATGTATCGGATGACTGAAATGTGCTCCATTATGATGAGGCAGATGATGATGGTGATTGTGGAATGCTTCTCTGGGTATGTCTCCACCATCAGCAACCCTCTCAAACTTTTCATCTTTTATACTTCCATCACTCCCTATCGTCACGTTCGGTTTAGATTTATCAACGAATTTATTCAGGCTATCAACTATACCTTTGATGTTCTGCAAGTCCCGGGAATGTTCAAGTCTGTGCGAGCTGTCTGGAACTTGTCCGAGCGTGCTTTGCTGGGCAAAGACTTCGTTTGGTCCAAATCTCACTTCATCATCAGCAACCCTCTCAAACTGTTCATCTTTTACATTTCCATCGCTCCCCATCGTTGCGTTTGGTTTAGATTTATCAGCGAATTTTTTCAGGCTGTCAACTATACCTTTGATGTTCTGCAAGTCCCGGGAATGTTCTGGTCTGTGCGAGCTCTCTGGAACTTGTCCGAGCATGCTTTGCTGGGCAAAGCCTTCGTTTGGTCTAAGTCTTACTTCTTCATCAGCAACCCTCTCAAACTGTTCATCTTTTACATTTCCATCGCTCCCCATCGTTGCATTTGGCTTAGATTTATCAGCGAATTTGTTCAGGCTGTCAACTATACCTTTGATGTTCTGCAAGTCCCGGGAATGTTCTGGTCTGTGCGAGCTCTCTGGAACTTGCCCGAGCGTGCTTTGCTGGTTAAAGCCATCGTTTGGCCCAAATCTCATTTCATCATCAGCAACCCTCTCAAACTGTTCATCTTTTACATTTCCATCGCTCCCCATCGTTGCATTTGGTTTAGATTTATCAGCGAATTTGTTCAGGCTGTCAACTATACCTTTAATGTTCTGCAAATCCCGGGAATGTTCTGGTCTGTGCGAGCTCTCTGGAGCTTGTTCGAGCATGCTTTGCTGGGCAAAGCCTTCATTTGGTCTAAATCTTACTTCATCATCAGCAACCCTCTCAAACTGTTCATCTTTTACATTTCCATCGCTCCCCATCGTTGCATTTGGTTTAGATTTATCAGCAAATTTGTTGAGGCTGTCAACTATACCTTTAATGTTCTGCAAATCCCGGGAATGTTCTGGTCTGTGCGAGCTCTCTGGAGCTTGTCCGAGCATGGTTTGCAGGGCAAAGCCTTCGTTTGGTCTAAATCTCACTTCATCATCAGCAACCCTCTCAAACTGTTCATCTTTCACATTTCCATCGCTCCCCATCGTTGTGTTTGGTTTAGATTTATCAGCAAATTTGTTCAGGCTGTCAACTATACCTTTGATGTTCTGCAAATCTCGGAAATGTTCTGGTCTGTGCGAGCTCTCTGGAGCTTGTCCGAGCATGCTTTGCTGGGCAAAGCCTTCGTTTGGTCTAAATCTTACTTCATCATCAGCAACCCTCTCATACTGTTCATCTTTCACATTTCCATCGCTCCCCATCGTTGCATTTGGTTTAGATTTATCAGCGAATTTGTTCAGGCTGTCAACTATACCTTTAATGTTCTGCAAATCCCGGGAATGTTCTGGTCTGTGCGAGCTCTCTGGAGCTTGTTCGAGCATGCTTTGCTGGGCAAAGCCTTCGTTTGGTCTAAATCTCACTTCATCATCAGCAACCCTCTCAAACTGTTCATCTTTCACATTTCCATCGCTCCCCATCGTTGTGTTTGGTTTAGATTTATCAGCAAATTTGTTGAGGCTGTCAACTATACCTTTAATGTTCTGCAAATCCCGGGAATGTTCTGGTCTGTGCGAGCTCTCTGGAGCTTGGCCGAGCATGCTTTGCTGGGCAAAGCCTTCGTTTGGTCTAAATCTCACTTCATCATCAGCAACCCTCTCAAACTGTTCATCTTTCACATTTCCATCGCTCCCCATCGTTGTGTTTGGTTTAGATTTATCAGCAAATTTGTTCAGGCTGTCAACTATACCTTTGATGTTCTGCAAATCTCGGGAATGTTCTGGTCTGTGCGAGCTCTCTGGAGCTTGTCCGAGCATGCTTTGCTGGGCAAAGCCTTCGTTTGGTCTAAATCTTACTTCATCATCAGCAACCCTCTCAAACTGTTCATCTTTCACATTTCCATCGCTCCCCATCGTTGCATTTGGTTTAGATTTATCAGCGAATTTGTTCAGGCTGTCAACTATACCTTTGATGTTCTGCAAGTCCCGGGAATGTTCTGGTCTGTGCGAGCTCACTGGAACTTGTCCCAACGTGCTTTGCTGCGCAAAGCCTTCCTTTGGTCTAGATCTCACTTCATCATCAGCAACCCTCTCAAACTGTTCATCTTTCACATTTCCATCGCTCCCTATCGTTATATTTGGTTTGGATTTATCAACGAATTTGTTCAGGCTATCAACTAGACCTTTGATATTCTGCAAGTCGCGTGAGTGTTCGGGCCTGCTTGAGCTCTTTTGAGCTTGCTCAAGCGGTCTTTGCAGGTCAAAGCCTTCATCCGTTCCAAATCGTTGGTTCTGGTCCTCAATAAAAATTGGTTGGAACTCCTCATCACCAAAGTTCCTGATTTGTTGATCTTGGTTGTCGTTGAAATCGGGTTCGATCGGATCTATATCACGGAACTCGTCAAAAACGCTAGCTTCGTCCAGATTAGTCGAGTTTTCGTCAGCTTGCCTGAATTGTTGATGATGAATCGGATGGCCAAAGCCATGATGTGCTTGATGGTGGCTATGGATGACTTTATGGTGAGGCTGATGGTGGTGGCTTAGTGTATGGTGTTGAGGCTGGTGAAAATGGGCATCTCTTTGGTTTTCAAATTCTTCTCCAGTAATTGGTTCTTCAGCTTGACGAAATCCCTGGTCTACCAAAAGTGGTTGACCAAAGCCTTCAGGCAAACCTCCGTGGTGATGAAATCCATGGGCATCCCTTCCGCCTGGAAACTCAACGTCCTGGAACTGTTCGAAATTGCTTGTGTCCAAAACGGGGACGATTCCCGGGACTCCGGGGACGCCGGGGCCATGAACCTCGAACTGCAAGTTTCCAGGATTGTGGAAAGCTGGGAAGTGAAGTTCTTGGGGAATTGCTTGTCTGACTACATCAACTCTATTGTCGACGTCTTGGTTCAGCTGTTCCAACTTCTTGCATAAACACGAAAATTGAGCAGTGTCATCAGTGGAGCTCAGTTCGGGATGGAAATGAGGCATCAAGTTATGCTCGGCATTGTCAGGCAGGACTTTCTTCTGCGACAGTCGGAATTGTGCGGTGGGTTCGAATTCTTCCTGGAATCCATCTTGGAAATCGATGTCAGGCACGAAAAAGTCTTGTCTTTTGCCGCGTTGCTTGGGAGGACTGGGAGTTGGCACCGAAAGTTGAGATTTGGCTTTGGCCACGTCGGCTTTGGCTTTGGCCCTTAGGGCAGTGGCCCGGAGCTTGGCTTCTTCGAAGCGCAGGGTCAGGGGGTTGACGGTCCAACCTGGGATGGCGAGGGCTCCTAGGAGGACCAGCGAGCACGTCAGAAGACGCTAAAATGTCAAATTTGTTATATAAAAAACTTGTTTTTTGCTGAGAAAAGTGAATCTTGACTTTTTCACAATTAAAGCAACAAGTAAAATTGATCGATAACGCAACTAGGTTCAACCTAATAAATGACTCAAAGTTAAGGCAATTGAAAATAGCAGTGATACGTATGCAACCAACAATGAGGCTCAGCTTGGCAATTTCATAAGCTTAGGTAGTGTATTTGAAAATAAATATAAATAATTTTCTATTCATCCGCTTAATAAGAATTGATTTTGATCTGATTCAGCAAATTTTGCAAACATAAATACAGGGTCTGACAAAAAGTAACGATCGCAGTTTATTTTTCTTATAGAAATGTATTTGACTTGAGCAAACAAAATTACAAAATACATTTTTATATAGTATGTAGGTATACTAAAAAGATGGCAAATTTATGCTGTATTAATAATAATTGCATCGTGTTCCGCTATCCTCAGGCAATAGTACATTCTTGAATCTGTCTGATACAAGTACATATTACAGTAGGTACTTGTAATTTGTGGCATGAGTATTTCCTCTGTAATATTCCTCTATCCTGTAATCCTGTATCCTCTATAATGATTCCCAGCTGGTCTAGATTTCTAGATTTATTGACAATTATGAACCTTTGAGGTATGTAACTACAGGCACAGGGAAAGAAATCTGGGGCTGTCGTAGAGAGATCTTGGAGGCCAAGTGAGGGTGCCATTTATTAAAATTAGGCCTATTCGGGAATTACTTCCTTAATTTCAAGTCGCACAACTCTTGAATAGAGCTACCTACCAATTTTATAAGTGTGAAATTTCAGGACGCGTCGAGTTCAAAACACGCTGACATTGCATGTGGCGAAATTTCTCAAGCCCTTTTTTTATAGGTACAGGATGATCATTTGAAAACTATTCACCCGTGATAACTTCCGATTCCTAGTGAATATTCCTTTAAACAAAAACAGGTCCATTTTTGTATCGAGAAAAACATCTAAAACCAAGTCGAAAACACATTGGCGAGTTTTTAACTATAATGCCTTCGCCACCACTCACCTTAATCTTCAATAATGAAATTTCAAATGACACCGACACACCACTCACTTTGTATTATAACAAATTGAAGAGAATAAAACTCCCATTCTGGAAAGAAAATCAAAATTTAGCCCCACCCCTTCTTCCTAAAAATCTCTGAGTGTCCAATTTGATACTTTTGACCCTTCAATTCTATTCAATGTAATCATCGTCATCCTGTAAAATATCGTAGAAGATAATTTTCAATGAGAAAAGTGCTCTCCAAATTCACCCCTTCACCCCCAATTTCAAAATTGAAAGTGGCGCCACCGACTTTGTGAAACATATAATTAAAAAGAAATAAATTATTTTTCTGAAAACATTATTTTAAAATTTTTGAACCCCTCCCTAATTAAATTTGACATTTGGAGAGTTGCAACTAGGGAAGGAAGGAGTTTGAAAATTTCAAAAATACCTTTTCAGAGAAAAAATTCAATTCCTTTCAGTTTGATATCACAAAGTAGGGAATGTCATTCCAAATTTCAAATATTGAGTGGGGGACCAAGAGGGTGAGTTTGCGTAGCATTTTTTTCACAGAAAATTCTTTCCTTTAACGCTATGCAGGATGATGTTGACTATATTGAAAAGAACTAAAGAGCCGAAAATATTAAATTGGACAGTCACAGAATTTTAGAGGGGATGAGGTTGAAAATTTTGAAAATATTTATTCAAAGAAGAGTATTTTGCTCTTTCCAATTTGATGTGTCATAAAGTAGATGGTGTTATAATTTTGAAGTTTCAAAGTCAAGGTGGGTGGAGGCGAAGAGGAAGTCGACCTGTTTTTGTTCAAAAAAGTATTCAGTAAAAGTCGGGAGGTACCTATTATGGATTATCGAATAGTTTTCAAACGATCAGCCCTCGGATCAGCCAGTATAGAAATAAATCGTGGTGACTATATTTCATTGGGCACTTCTACTTTCTTGTAAAGAAAAATAAAATGATCAGTATTTTTTGTCGGACTCTTTACACACGAATCAGTTGTTTTCAAAAGGCCATGAGTCATTTCTAATTTTTTTTTCCAAGATTTTGAGTTAACTTTGGCACGTTGCTTCTCGGTCTCGGTATAAGCATTTGCTTAATAATATGTACGGGGCGTTGATTTTCAAACTTTTCACCCCAGATTTCTCGACGTCACAATTCTTCCAGTGAAACGTCGAAACAGGTCAACTTTTATTCTAAAGAGTAGGTACATGTAGGACACGTATTACCAAATTTTTATCTTCAACGTTTTCGCCTCCACCTTACCCTACTTTAAAATTTCAAATAGTATTACCTAGGTATCTTGTCATACATGGTAAGAAGGTAAAAAATTCTCTTTCTGTCAAACATTAAAAAAAAATAAAAATTGTCCAACACGCACTTCTCAAAATTCTCTTATTACTAACTACATGAATGTCTTTTCCCTGTTAGCTCCTGGTTCTAGAAATATATTGAATTCTTGTAAAATAGATTTTCCAGCAAAAACAGGTCAATTTTAATTTTAAGGGGGGACATCTAAGACACGTATTATTGCCAAATTTCTATCTTCAATCCATTAGCTCCTCAATTGAGAGAATTTTCGAAAAAGGGTTAGGGGGTGGTTTAGAAACATCGTATTTTATTTTCAGAATTGGAAAAATATTTCGTGAAACACTGAAAACACTTCTGGCGAATGGAAACATTTCTGAAATAGTGGAAACATTTCCAGACATTTCCGTAATTTTAAATTGGCGGCGTCCATATTACACATTTGTGAAAATTGTCATTTTACTAGAAATGTTTCCCGGAAATGGAAATATTTCTTGTGTCACGGAAATATTTTCGGAAACAGGACATTCCCTTGCCAACGTTTCGTGTCGAAATTTTCCGTGTCATTTGTGTCATTTCCAAGAGTCGTTTTCCCACTCCCAATACTATAGTTAATGCCATTTGAAATTTTGAAATAGGGTACAAAGGGGACGGAGGGGTTGAAGATAAAAATTTGGCAATACGTGTCTTAGATGTCTCTTTTTAAACAAAAATCGGCCTGTTTATGCTGGAAAATTTATTTTACAAGAATCGGGAGTTAATTAGGGAGAAACTTTTCTGTAATAATTAGAAATAAAAGAATTCTGAGAAGAGTTGGAGGGTTGGCTTAAAAAAAATTAAAATGTGTTTGACAGAAAGAGAATTTTGTTACCGTTATTAATTATGGTTGGTGGTATTTGAATTTTAAGATACGGTTTTCCTGGGAAAGATTTTGAAGGCAAGAAATCTCAGGTGGGAAATTTGAAATTGAACACCTTGTATTAATTACGATACTATCCACGGGTTCAACAAAAAAATTTAAGAGCGGTTTAAGCTAAACTGAGATTAGACGGATTCTTTTCTGGTATATGCTGGTAGATTCATTATAGAAAATACGTTAAATCGCAAGTATAACACCCTTCCGTTAATTACCTAGCATATTTTACGGTAGGTATTTTACGTATTTCACCTATTTATTTTTTTACAAAAAGTAACTAATTCAGTGAATTTTTCATCAATTTGGGTGAATGGATTTGATGATAGTTTGAAACTTTCACCAAACTCAACTTGACTCTACAAACTCAAAAAAGAAAAATAATTTTTCGATATTTTTAAAAAATTTCGAGAAAAATTGTAACAGATTTTTTCACACGTGTTTTGTTAACTAACCTATTCAATACATATGAAGTATATTTTTATTCAGAATGAAAAGCAGAATCGACTTCTATACTGAAATAGGACAGGGTGTCCAATTTGAGAACATTTTTTGATGTTTCACCCTGTAGACGAATACCGCAGAAAATTTTAGTGGTCAGATTCAAAGCCTACGGAAAAATCATGTCGGTAGGTGAAGTTTTTTCTTTTTTTAAATTATATTAAAGGGGGGGGGGGACTCTCCGGTACCCTATAGTTTATACGTGAACATCCTGTACATTCTTGTATACTGTATTATTCCTATACATTACCTTGAAAATTGAGAAACAGTTGTTCAATAAGAACTTTTGACTCAGTAAACGTGGATTTCTACCGGGAACAAATTCGCCCAAAGCTGATTTTTAGTAAGCAAAAAAAAGTGTCGATCATTGTTGAAGAGGGGTCGTGGGGGGGGGGGGGAAGCTCGGCCTGGTTCTTTCTGTTTTCCCGGCCATATAGAACCGATCCCGACAAGTTTGGTATCTTTTCCAAATAAATTCAATCTCCTGAACTCGAATCCCAGTGGCGTATTTAGAGATTTGGGATGGGGAGGGGGCAAGGTGATTTTTTTTTTAAATAAAGATACGTGAGAAGGTTTTTGCGGCAGGGGAGGGGAGGGTGAACTAAAGGCAACAAAATGCCTCCATCCATCAATAAACAGCAAAGATTTGGACGAATAGTAATTATTGTGTAGAAGGGTAGAAGGTTATTACGTATTATACAGGATGGTCCATCCTAGCGTAATTATCCCATAGCGGTCTTACCGTCCAAGATAGAAAAAATCTGTTGTGGGGCGACACAAAACTTTCCCGGCGGTATCCAGAGACGTCAGTAATGATTTTGATCGAAGTGTCCCTTCGGGAGGGGGCGATTCGATTTGGAAATTGATGAAAAAATTCTATTTAGTCGAGCGTTTAGCGAGCATCCTGCATCCATTGTTGAGCGGACAGAAAAAATGACAGGTTAGGTCAGTCTTCCAAGGTGATGAAATGATCAAAAAGGTAGAACTAGGTAGCTAACTGCTGTGATATCTCAAAAATGCAATGCTGGTTCCTTATTGAAATTTTTGTTCCTACTTTAGATATGATGATGAAATTACAAAAACTTGATTGAAAACTTTCACTGCATCTGTGTGTCAAATTTCAATTCTATATTTTCAATTTAGAGCTTGGGCAGACAAACCCAGACCCAATGTGCCACCTGAGGGCTTTCGATCAAAATCATCCACCCAAAGTCTAATCAGAACACTCCAGGCTGAACTTAGGCCTCCGTACCTGATTTCGATTTGATCGGATCAATAATTCGGTAATTATCGTGACAGAACCGCTTAATTTGTACGATCGCATGAGTGGTTTTATATTTTCAGGAGGAAAATTTCCGGGAAATTGGAGAGAAATTATTGGAAAATGTTCAAGAACCAGTTATCTATTCTCTAAAAAAAACAATTCCGAGAAATCTGTTCACTGAATAAAAAGTTGGAAAATTTGCAGTTTTTCCAAAGAGGAAAACTCGGCAACTGTTGATCCGATTTCGAAAATTTTTCCTCCAAAAATTAGCTCAATCATTCGCAAAAAGTTATCGCCAGTGCGAACACGCTATTTTATGCGCTCCGCTGCGAAGTAATGAAAATTGGTAGCAAATAATACAGATGCGAATCCACATTACCACGAACGAAGAAATACCTCCACAGATAACGCCTAAGTGATATTTATTAGTGCACGTACTAATAATTGACACTGGGATTCGATTCGAGCTCCGTTGCGAGATAAACAACACACCGAGATTGGTACAGAAAACGAACAAAGAAGAAATAAATCCCTTGACAAGATTGAACCATAATCCAATTGGATATATACACAACAGCTCATTATAAAACATAAGTATTTTGTACTAATTATATCTTTTTAGACATTGGATACAACGAACAACAGGTGAAGCAGCCAGATGAGATAAGGTTATCGCTTTCGAGGGGACGACCCGGGCGGTTTTTCTTTGCGCTCAAATCGATGCTGCACGCAAAAAATTAAATTAGAATTCAGGTACAACAAATTGAACTTATTAAAAGGAAAAATAGACCTATAGCAAATGAAAACTGAAGAAAGCGAAGGATACTCAACGGATGAAAGTAAAAGAAAGAGAGAAGACGATATTGAAGAGGCTAAGTATAAGAAATATAAGAAAAGCGGAATAAAAACACCGCTCAAACAAGCAAAACATAATAAGGAAGAACAGGAAATGGAAGAAATGAAGGAAATGATGAAAGAGATGATGGGACAGATCAGGGAAATAAGGAAGGAGAATCAAACATTTAGAGAAGAAATAATGGAACTGCGACAGCAAAATAAAGAACTAAAGATAAAAGTCGAGATGATTGACCAGACAATGCAGAAACTAGTAGTAGTAGAGTCTAAGCTGGAACGAATGGAAAGAGATAAGAAGAAGAACAATATATGTATAAACGGATTAAAGATCAAAGGCACAACCAATGAACAAATCAGGAGTGAAGTAGAGGAATTCCTAAAAAGAAATGTAGTGGAAGAAGTGAAAATAAAAAAAGCTTATAAAATAAATGACCAAATATGTATTAGCGAGGTGGACAGCTTTGAAAAGAAGATAGAGATTATGAAAGAAAAAGCGAAATTACGTAATTTGAAAGATGTGAGAGTATATATAAATAACGATCTGACAAAACAAGAAATGGAGATACAAAAGGCACTTGAGCGAAAAGCACAAGAAGAAAAGTACATGGGACATACCGTCAAGATAGGATATCAAAAATTGATAATTGATGGGTCTAAATGGATTTGGAATAATAAAAAACATGAGATAGAGAAGGTAGAAGCAAAAAACGAATAACAAAACATATAAGCAATAACGACAAACATACGAAAACAATTAAGCAAGGAAAAGGATCACGTGAAAAAGGTAACAAGGAACAATGGAAATTAGCAAAATGGAATGTGAAAGGAATCAATGGAAAGGGAAATGAATTGAACCAAGAACTTACAAATGCAAACATAAGAAGCATAATAACTGAAAAATCAATACAAACTGGAGAAATAAAGCAAGAGAGAAATAAGCTCACGACTGGAGAGGAAACCGAAACAAAGAAACGTATTTTTAAGATTGGCACATGGAATGTTAGAAGTATATCGGGAAAAGAGAATGAATTATTGGAAGAGTTCGAAAAGGCACACTTAGACATTCTTGGTATAACTGAAACGAAAAAGAAAGAAAAAGGAGAAACTGAATTGCAAGGAGGGCACATCCTAATACATAGCGGAGTAGACCAAAAGAGCAGAGCTAAGGAAGGTGTAGGCTGTCTTATTGCACGCGAGAATGTAAAACACCTAAGGAAATGGACGGGTATCTCGGAAAGAATCCTAAAAGTAGAAATAGAACTAGACTCACAGACAGTCACAACGGTAATTGTGGCATATGGGCCAAACGAAGATGAGACAACAAAAAATAAGGACGACTTTTGGGAAAAATTAGCGGAATCAATAGAAGAAGCCAGGGGAAGACTAATCTTACTGGGAGATCTAAACGGAAGGGTGGGCAGGAGGGATGACGAGACCGGAAGAGCAATGGGAATGCATGGAGAAGCAGTTAGAAATAATAACGGAAAAAGATTAATTGATTTTTGCATCCTGAACAATCTGATCATTACGAATACGTTCTACACTCATAAAGACATACATAAGTACACCAGAGAAGTGAAGAGTAGAGACGAAAAATCGATAATAGACTACGTGATAATTAACCGAAGACACAGAAAAGAAGTAAAAGATACAAGAGTGAAGAGAGGCCCAGAAATATACTCAGACCATTTTTTGGTGGTATCCAAGATTGAGATAAAAATAGAAAAAAACAAAAACAACATCAAAATAGACCAAGGAAGAAAGAAAAACGAAAACAAAGAAGTAATTAGAACATATAAACTAAGAGAAATTGAAACAGCAAGAATATACGAAGAAAGAGTAGAGATAGAAATGGACAAGATTAAAGAAAAAACCCACGTTTATACTCTGGAAGAGCTATGGAAGAATATAAAGGAAATATTACTAAGAATTGCACAAGAAACTTGCGGAACCACAAAAATCAGCGGATACCAAAAACGAACCAGATGGTGGAATGAAGAGATCAAGACAGAAGTAAGAGACAAAAAACAAAAATGGAGACTATATCTGACGAACAGAACTGAAGGAAATTACAACAATTACAAGGAACAAAGAATGAGAGTGAAAGAAAGAGTGCAGCAGGCAAAACAAAGATCATGGGAGGAATTCGGAGAAAAGATGGAGCAAGACAGTCATGGAAACCAGAAGCTGTTCTATAAAGTACTCAAAAATTTACGGAAAGGAAAACAACAAAAGACTAGACACATAAAAGATAAAAACGGAAAAATATTGGAAGATGAAGATGACATCATGAAGAGGTGGCAAGAATATTTCGAAGAGATGCTAAATGCGGAGCAAATAGATGGAGAATGGGAAGAAGACGGTGAAACCTACTTGGAAAGTGACAAAGAAGAACCCGAAGAACAGGAAATAAAAATTGAAGAGGTAATAGAGGCAGTAAAAGCTTTAAAAAGAGGAAAATCAGCCGGACATGATGGAATAACACCAGAAATGGTGAAGATTTTGGGAAACAAAGGCATAGAAATACTAACCATACTTTTCAATAAAATTTGGCAAGAAAGAAAGATACCGAAAGACTGGGAATTGGGAATAGTGCTACCGATATACAAAAAAGGAGACAGAAGGGACTGTACAAATTACCGAGGAATAACGCTGCTATGCACAATCGCAAAGATATACGAACGGATACTGGAAAAAAGACTAAAAAAAATAATCGACCTACAACTGGAGGAGTCACAAAGCGGATTCAGGAAAGGAAGGGGAGTACAAGACCATATTTTCACAATAAAACAATTAATAGAGAAGAATATAAATGAAAACATATACGTAGCCTTTATTGATCTAGCAAAAGCGTTCGACAGTGTGCCAAGAAAGATAGTGTGGAGAAGCCTAGAGAGAAGAGGAGTGAGCAGAAGATTGCGACAAAATATAAAGAGTTGCTACGAAAACACAAGAAATTACATTAGAACAGGAAACATGCAATCGGAAGAGTTCATAACAAAAGAAGGACTAAAACAAGGCGGAGTACTAAGCCCAACGCTTTTTAATGTAGTGATGGATGAAGTTATAAAAGAAACGAGACAAAAAGTGAAGAGACTGAATGTGGGTTACAGAAACATGGAAATCGTGGAAATAACAGAATGTGCATTCGCCGATGACTTGGTTATCTACGCGAAAAATAAGCAAGATTTACAACACAACATAGAAATATGGAACACTGCTTTATCGGCTAGAAACCTTAAAATGAATGTAGACAAAAGCAAAGTAATGGTGATAGGTAGGGAAGAACAGAACATAACAATAAAAGTAAACGACAGAGAAATGGAACAAGTAGAAACATTTAAATACTTGGGAGTGAAAATACACAGGAACGGAAAAAACGATGCAGAATTGAATGACAGACTGGAGAATGCAGCCAAAGTATACTGTTCGATGTGTAATACATTTATCAGAAACAAGGAAATTTCAAGGAAAACAAAACTTACTGTATACAAGACTGTTTTTAAACCTATCTTGACGTACGGAAGCGAAAGCTGGGTCCTGACAAAACAAATGAAAAGTAAAATACAGGCCATGGAAATGAGATATCTGCGCAGCGTCAAGGGAATAACAAGAAGAGATAAAATCAGAAATGACATAGTAAGAGAAGAATTAGAAGTAGAACCTATAATAAAAGATATAGAACGTCAACAGCTGAAATGGTTTGGACATGTAATGAGGATGGATGATGCAAGACCGACGAAAAGGATATGGCAGGCAAAAATGCAACAACGAAGGACAAGAGGAAGGCCGAAAAAAACTTGGGATGAAGTGATGGTCGAAAACTTGAGAGAACGGGGAAAAACATGGAATGAAGGGAAAAAACTGGCGAGGAACAAAGAAGAATGGGCCGAATTTGTACATAATAAGGAATGAGCTACTTGAGATATTTAGTTTTTGTATTTTATTTTTTGCAATTTTTTGTAACCTTTACACCTACGGGTATTATTGTAAGGTTTTTTGATTATATATATATATATATATTAATTATGGTTGGTGGTATTTGAATTTTAAGATACGGTTTTCCTGGGAAAGATTTTGAAGGCAAGAAATCTCAGGTGGGAAATTTGAAATTGAACACCTTGTATTAATTACGATACTATCCACGGGTTCAACAAAAAAATTTAAGAGCGGTTTAAGCTAAACTGAGATTAGACGGATTCTTTTCTGGTATATGCTGGTAGATTCATTATAGAAAATACGTTAAATCGCAAGTATAACACCCTTCCGTTAATTACCTAGCATATTTTACGGTAGGTATTTTACGTATTTCACCTATTTATTTTTTTACAAAAAGTAACTAATTCAGTGAATTTTTCATCAATTTGGGTGAATGGATTTGATGATAGTTTGAAACTTTCACCAAACTCAACTTGACTCTACAAACTCAAAAAAGAAAAATAATTTTTCGATATTTTTAAAAAATTTCGAGAAAAATTGTAACAGATTTTTTCACACGTGTTTTGTTAACTAACCTATTCAATACATATGAAGTATATTTTTATTCAGAATGAAAAGCAGAATCGACTTCTATACTGAAATAGGACAGGGTGTCCAATTTGAGAACATTTTTTGATGTTTCACCCTGTAGACGAATACCGCAGAAAATTTTAGTGGTCAGATTCAAAGCCTACGGAAAAATCATGTCGGTAGGTGAAGTTTTTTCTTTTTTTAAATTATATTAAAGGGGGGGGGACTCTCCGGTACCCTATAGTTTATACGTGAACATCCTGTACATTCTTGTATACTGTATTATTCCTATACATTACCTTGAAAATTGAGAAACAGTTGTTCAATAAGAACTTTTGACTCAGTAAACGTGGATTTCTACCGGGAACAAATTCGCCCAAAGCTGATTTTTAGTAAGCAAAAAAAAGTGTCGATCATTGTTGAAGAGGGGTCGTGGGGGGGGGGGAAGCTCGGCCTGGTTCTTTCTGTTTTCCCGGCCATATAGAACCGATCCCGACAAGTTTGGTATCTTTTCCAAATAAATTCAATCTCCTGAACTCGAATCCCAGTGGCGTATTTAGAGATTTGGGATGGGGAGGGGGCAAGGTGATTTTTTTTTAAATAAAGATACGTGAGAAGGTTTTTGCGGCAGGGGAGGGGAGGGTGAACTAAAGGCAACAAAATGCCTCCATCCATCAATAAACAGCAAAGATTTGGACGAATAGTAATTATTGTGTAGAAGGGTAGAAGGTTATTACGTATTATACAGGATGGTCCATCCTAGCGTAATTATCCCATAGCGGTCTTACCGTCCAAGATAGAAAAAATCTGTTGTGGGGCGACACAAAACTTTCCCGGCGGTATCCAGAGACGTCAGTAATGATTTTGATCGAAGTGTCCCTTCGGGAGGGGGCGATTCGATTTGGAAATTGATGAAAAAATTCTATTTAGTCGAGCGTTTAGCGAGCATCCTGCATCCATTGTTGAGCGGACAGAAAAAATGACAGGTTAGGTCAGTCTTCCAAGGTGATGAAATGATCAAAAAGGTAGAACTAGGTAGCTAACTGCTGTGATATCTCAAAAATGCAATGCTGGTTCCTTATTGAAATTTTTGTTCCTACTTTAGATATGATGATGAAATTACAAAAACTTGATTGAAAACTTTCACTGCATCTGTGTGTCAAATTTCAATTCTATATTTTCAATTTAGAGCTTGGGCAGACAAACCCAGACCCAATGTGCCACCTGAGGGCTTTCGATCAAAATCATCCACCCAAAGTCTAATCAGAACACTCCAGGCTGAACTTAGGCCTCCGTACCTGATTTCGATTTGATCGGATCAATAATTCGGTAATTATCGTGACAGAACCGCTTAATTTGTACGATCGCATGAGTGGTTTTATATTTTCAGGAGGAAAATTTCCGGGAAATTGGAGAGAAATTATTGGAAAATGTTCAAGAACCAGTTATCTATTCTCTAAAAAAAACAATTCCGAGAAATCTGTTCACTGAATAAAAAGTTGGAAAATTTGCAGTTTTTCCAAAGAGGAAAACTCGGCAACTGTTGATCCGATTTCGAAAATTTTTCCTCCAAAAATTAGCTCAATCTTTTCTCTAACTTTTATTCACAGCATGTCTGCACCTAAAATTAATATTTCGTGGGGCCTACCGCATGTAGAAGTTTGCATTGCGTTTTTCTCAAATTCACGGAATGTGCAAATTTCATTTTGAAAAAATTACAGTCGGAAAACCGAAACCGTGTCAACTCTGAAAATAGACCTGCACGACGCTCAATACAATCTACTTTCGATATCAGTTGAAATTTCCAAAAAAAAGTCGATCCTCGAGCAGGAATAAATTTTTGAGTGGAGTCCTGCTACAAAAGCGAGTCGTGCTGGTCGAAACACCGGCGAGAGCCCCTCCTGAGTGGCAACGGCCAGGAGAAATTTCGAAAATTCATTACGCTCAACTGGAGAATGGTGGAAAACTGCAACTGCGGCCTCAATTTGACTCTTTTGTTGTGTTGCTTCCTGCCAAATCTGGTTCCAATCCATCAGATTTTGAATAATTAATTGGTAAAGTTTTGAACTTTAACATTTTTTATTATTTGACAGATGACAGATAGGGCAATGTTTCCAACTGTTCTGAATACAGTTTTCGAAGGGCTTTCAAATGACATATTGCAAGTTGAGTTCCGTGAGATATAGCTTCTGACATTTGATGATAGTGACAGTTGGGTTTGACAGATGACAGCCAAAAACTAATGGGCTCTTTTCAGGAAACAACCATGTTTGTATACCAAATATCAAGTCGATCCAGTCAACGTTACGGCAGTTATCGTGGAAGATCACAGACAGACACACATACACACACACATACACACACACATACACACACACAGACAGACATCATTCTGAAAATGGTCTTAATCGTCTTGGGGGACCTCAAAACGGATATATCCGGTGAAATCTCAGAACTTTTTTTCTGCACGATTACAATACTTTCCCTCCGTGTTCGTGGGTGGGCCGGGAAAGTAAAAAGATGTGGAGAAAAAGTTATATGGTTTGATGAGACCTATAACCTAAAATTATTTATAGCTATACAGGCTGTTCCATTTTGACGGGATTAACGAAACGTCAATTTTTTTGAATGGAACATCCTATATTTTTTTGCATTTTCATGTTCAACTTTTTCAACTGTCTTATGCCTGTATTTTTGTTTTTCAATTGTGTGGCAGTGCTACCAACTAAAAATTAAAAACTAAAAAAATCGCATTTTCACAGTTTTCTTAGAAAAATTGTAGCGGCCTTGCTTTTCAAAACTAAGAGATGAAACTTGACATGGTGATAGTCAAGTCAAAGACCAATATCCCAATGTCAAAAAATTGGGATTTCTTGATACAAAAAACCTCAAACTTAATCATTTTCAAAGTATCATAACTCATTTTTTTCAAATGGCATGCCCCTAATTTTATAACGTTATCTGATAGATTTTTTTCATCTTCTTTCATTTTTACTAGGGGTACCCTACCCTTAAACTTCATTTTTTTCGAGATAATCGGAAATTTTCACCAAATTTGCTGTTTTTCTTGTTTTTTTTCTTCAAAAATTGAGTTGGCCGTGATGAATGACAGACAAGCCAAATAGTACGCAACTCTCAGTTAGTCAGTCTGAATATTGTCGAACAAAGAAAAATGATTTTACGCGAGAGGAAATAATTGATATGATATTCTGGTAATAATCCAGATATCCAGGATCCCACTTTGTTTTCTTTTTGCGTTGAAGCCATTTTTTTTGTTCGACAGTATTTAAACTGACTAGCTGACAGCTGTATACTATTTGGCTTGTCTGTCATTCATCACGGTCAACTCAATTTTGGAAAAAAACCAAGAAAAATAGCAAATTTTGTGAAAATTTCCGATTATCTTGAAGAAAATGGAGTTTAACGGTAGGGTACTCCAAGTAAAAATGAAAAAGAATAAAAAAGCTATCAGATAACGTTATAAAATTAGGGGCATGCCATTTGAAAAAAATGAGTTATGATACTTTGAAAATGATGAAGTTTGATGGTTTTTTGTGACCAAGAAGTATCAAAAAATCCCATTTTTTTGACATTGAGATATTGGTCTTTGACTTGACTATCACCATGTCAAGTTTCATCTCTTAGTTTTGAAAAGCAAGGCCGCTACAATTTTGCTAAAAAAAACTGTGAAAATGCGATTTTTTTAGTTTTTAATTTTTAGTTGGTACTACTGCCACACAATTGAAAAACAAAAATACAGGCATGAGACAGTTGAAAAAGTTGAACATGTAAATGCAAAAAAAATATAGGGTGTTCTATTTAAAAAAATTGACGTTTCGTAATTCCCGTCAAAATGGAACACCCTGTATAGCTGAAAATAAACTTAGGTTATGGGTCTCATCAAACCATATAACTTTTCTCTTACATCTTTTTCTCTATCTTGACCACCCAGTACAACGAAATAAGGTATAGGTATATTTTTAAATTTTCAACATTATTGGAGCGCGCGTGTTCTTTTGCCGGTATACCTTCTTCTTGTTATTATTATAACAGATCGATAGGGGAAGGGGACATATGCCCCCCATGCCACCCCCATAAATACGCCACTGTCGAATCCGATGTGTATATTTGGATAAAAACAAATTCGAACAAGTTAACTTGAAAAAACTTGTTTTTTGTCTGACAGTTTCGACAATTTTTTTCTAGCTGTTGAAGGTGTTCATCTTTGGAAACGTTCCAGGGGCCATTCCATTATAGTGTATTCTTCACAAAAATCATTCACTCGATCAGTAATTTTGTTTCCCGAGAATGAAAAAAAATTTGAACCTGAGCCGGCCCTCCACTAACTGACCAGAACACTACAGCGTGCACCTTCAAATAAAAGTAGCTCAAATTATCAAAAAAATATCAATTCATCTTTGAAAGTTTGAAAATATGTGCAGAGTTGAACTCCCCACAACAGAAACAAAATCGCCATGAATCGCACTGCAGGGTTTTGAACTATTTGAGGAGGGGGATAACAGTAGTGTTTTGGTCACTAGTAAGCCGGACAAGTTCAAAACGATTTTTTAATTTAGAAAAAAAGTATACATCGAGTGAGTGATTTTCGAGAAGAACACACTTCAATATGATGGCCCCTAGAATATTTTCGAAGAGGAACAACATAAACAGCTGAAAAAAATTGTCAAAACTGTCAAAAAAAAACCAAGTTTTTCCAAGTTAACTTGTTCGTACTTGTTTTTATCCAAATTTACACATCGGATATTCGAGTTCAGGAGATTGGATTTATTCGGAAAAGATACCAAACTTGTCGGGATCGGCTCTATATGGCCAGGAAAACAAAAAGAACCACCTAGCCGAGCTTCGCCCCCCACGACCCTCCTTCGACAATGATCGACACTTTTTGCGCTAAAATGGTATCAGCGGGATATAATGCCTAGAATTACGACTTAATCGGATCATTTTTGCGGCCATGGTGCAAATTCCAGGCGGGTACTGCAATTTACAGCAACTCAAAACATCCGAAGACCTGGAAGACAATGAAGCACACGCGAGAAAGTCCGAGAAAATTGACTAGTGACTTCTCATGGTCTAAGGACTCACTGAATCAAAAATCAGCTTTGGGCGAATTTGTTTCCGGTATTTATGATATAAAGTCTAGATTGACTGGGCTATTTCGACTTTTAAAGCTGAAGCATTTTTGTTATGCTTGCAGCATTGTCATTGTCAGGCTTTTTTTTTAAACATTCCCAAACTGTCATTACCCGATTTACATCATTATTTTGTGCAACGCGTGATGACTATTTTCTGTATAAATAATTATCAAAATCTATCGGATGAAATATTTTTCTGGTTAAAGAGAACACTTACCATTTTTTTTTTGAATTTAGAACCCCACACTTGATAATTTGAACATAAACTAATAACTACTAATTTCGACCATCGACTACAAAAGACGCAGCCGAGCACAAACTCTTCAATTTGTGACCTACAATTTATGCACTACCTACAGTACAGACATTGGACATACCTTTTTAAAAGCTTACTAAACAATTTTCAATGCCTTGAGCAAAATGCACATGCAAAATAAACACCAATAATTTTCAATTCAAATACAATAGAACCTGCCACTGTGACTGCATTTCATTTCAGACACTTTTACTCTTGAACTCCACCTGTTTACATTGACCATCGTGTCACTTAATGAACCAGCTTCTATTGTAAGTTTATTTTAAAAATAAAGAGTGAGAGATATACAATACAACAAATACAATATTTTAACAACTAATAAGTTTTGTCAATTTTTCAAATAATAATACATAACAAATAATAATATACGTATATGTATAGTAAAGAATATTTTTATATACAACAAATATAGCAGTAGCACAACTCGCTAAAAATCTTCTTAATTTTTTCTTTCAATCAGAACAATCCTGGCGAAACTTGTAGTAAAATTAGTTTTGTAGGTATAGTAGAAAAAATGCGCAGTCAAGCGAAAAACTTCTGGATTTCCCAAATTACTCATCGTGATTTTTTTTTGTAGTAGTAGTAGGTAGTAGTAGAATCAGCTATTTTCGATTTCCTTTATTGAAATCACAAATCTGACTGGTCCGGACCTGTAAATAGCGAAAACATTTTAATTACAATCCCAAGTACAGGATTTTATTTGCATTTGAGTGAAAGGAACCATTTATTATAGATTGGTTATTTTTATTAGCGAGAGAGAGTATAGAACACATGCCAATAATAATTCAAAAAAATCAAAAAATGCATTAGTCGTCGTTAAGAGATCTCTATCAAGCAAACTACACCTTTTACGGTCGGTTTTTATTTTTAATCTTCATACTCAACAAAAAATTAAATTGTTACACAAAAAAGGAGTTTAACTGTGTATTTTTGTTAATTTTTAGTATGTTCATACGTAGTGTGTGACATGATGACTTTGACGTCAAATGCAAATAAAATCGTGGTTTGATAAGAAAAATATCAAGGTGGAGTTTACTCCATAGAGATTGACACTAGAGCTGAGCAGTAACTAGGATCTTAGCTTAGTAACTAGCTATCGGGTTACCGGTTTGTACTTTGAAATTATTAGATATTGTGACATTTTCATTTTCAAATAGTTCATTTTCAACATGGATGCAATCTTGTCAGTAATTTTCTTTCTCCAATTATCTTACTTCAAGACCGCAATTTCATTCTCAGCCAAAACTATACATTACGGAAATAATCACTATATTTATTCCATTTTAACATATAGCTCGACATACAGGGTGGGCCAACGTAAAGTTCCCACTCGAGTTCCCACTTCAGTTTTTGAGAGAACGGGCGATACAAAAATTAAAGTTGAAACGATCGATTTTATTTTCAAGGGTGACATTTGAATGTAAATTCAGGTGGGTAGGTACTTTAGGTAGGTACTCTAGGTGGATGGATTCAAATTTGACTTTCGTACCTTGTTGTGGCAAGTCTTGTGCACAACTTTTTTTTGTTCTAAAAAATAATGTGAGTTTTGATCTTGTTGAAAAAAGACCTCTTTTATGCTAGGAAACAAATTTTCACGGGGGTGAAACATCATTATCTACTGAGTTTATGATAGATATTCTGGTATTCAAATGTCCCCCTTAAAAATAAAATCAACCTGTCTCGGCTTTTTCTTTTTTTATCGCCCGTTCTTTCAAAAACTAGGGTGGGAACTTTTCGTTTGGCCATCCTGTTCCTGTATAAAAATCCTCAAAATGTTGGAAAACTAGGTAACGTTCAACACGACTGGAATGCGATGTATTAGCTAAAGTATAACAAACCATTTTTTTGGACATGATTTCTCGACCCAACATCTTCAACCAAATGCCGTTAAGCAGGAAATCAACAAATACACACAAGTTTTCAATTTTTCCGTTGCTCCTGTTTGCAACCTGAAGACGCGCTTCCACCGAACAGACATGGTGAAAACATTTTCTTTGGAGTACACGACATCCTTCGATAATAAAATCATGTTTTTCATTTTTTCATTTTTTTAGTGTAGGTTTACCGTGTGTTTTTCAAGAACCGCACCAGCCTTTAATTTTTTCCCATGGGATATATAGATTTGAAATTTTTATGGGGTATTTGGGACCACTTTTGCTATTTTTTAAGTTGATAATAAAGCTGCTCTCACTTCCGGAAGTGGTGACATCAACTTTTGATTTTCAAATGGAACAGCCTGTATATTTTTTGATATTTGGATAGAGTTTTTTTGTATTGACACAGTGGTGGTCTTGAAAATTCTCTATGATGAAAAATGACGATTTTATAAGGGATTGAATATAACTGAAATTCATCAAATTATTGGCACCAGAGGTGGCTGCGACCACAAATAAAAATCTGAAGTTGAAAGTTTGTTTATTGTTCATGTCAGGAAGCGTTGCCGGTTGAAATCTACATGGACAAAAAACAAACTTTCAACTTCAGATTTTTATTTGTGGCCGCAACCACCCCTGGTGCCAATAATTTGATTAATTTCAGTTCAATTCAATTCAGTTCAGCTCAATAAAATTGTCATTTTTCATCATAGAGAATTTTCAAGACCACCACTGTGTCTAAAAGAAAAAACTCCATCCAAATATTGAAAAATTTACAGGTGTTTCATTTGAAAATCAAAAGTTGATGTCACTTCCGGAAGTCAAATAGAAAAAGTAGTCCCAAATACCCCATAAAAATTTAAAATCTATATATCCCATAGGAAAAAAATTATAGGCTGGTGCGGTTTTCAAAAGACACACGGTATATAAATCCAATTTGAACTTATTTAACACTAACAACTTCAAAATAAATCATTCTCATTCTAAGTAGAGCTAGACCATTTGATTTCTTCCATTTGGGTTCTCTATTTTACGACGTTACACATTATATTATTTGAGGCACCTATCTACTTCAATTCTCAACCAGGCAGCTTCAGTCCAATTCTTGGCTTTTAATAAAAGCGTTATAGATATGTCATTTTTCATCGGCATTCACTTGGTTATTTTTCACTGTGTATGCAAATGTTCAACAATGTAAATCTCGAGGTGAATCTAAACTTCTCAACGCCGCATGTTGAATTTCAAGATGTTCAACACAAGTGAAAAATTCCTTTTCTCGATTAGAGATTTTCCATGAACAATGGAACAAAATATGTTGGTATGAGCATTGTATAACTATTACTAGTAGGTCAGCCTTGAATTTGGGATTTTGTCGCTAGATGTCGCCTAGAGCAATTAGCTCGCAAGAAATCATCAGCGCATATGAGAAAAATTGAAATTTCTGTACCAAACCATCAACATCTATCAGTAAGTTGGGCGCCACGTTGAAATTTAAAGAGAGCGTGATTTATAACTAATTTGAGCGACCAAACGACAAATGGTGAACACGCCACCTGTCCGTGCTTTCCGGAAATTGCACAATTTGAACGGCGGCTGGCCTACTAGGAGTAGTTATACAATGGTATGAGCCACATGCTGACATTCTTCACTTTTTGATAATTTTCATTTTATCACATCGCTTTTCAACACGACATTATCAACATATTTGGTTCAAGTTATTTTCCATGCTAATTGAGACAAATTCTACAGCTCGACATCGACACAATCTTATTGATCATCGCAAATTCTAATTTCAACGTGCTTTCTATATTGCATGTCCTGTTTTATGCAATGTTGAATTTTTGGCACGATGGTTTCTTACTTCTTATTTTCTAACCAGTACTGCCCAATTTTTATGAAATTACAAGAGGCTGAAATGCTCAACCCGACATTTTCAAAACTGAATCTTGACATTCCTTTACCTTCAGTGTTACAATTTACAATAGCAACCCAGCTAGTTACCGCGATAGTCTAGTAGCATGCCCAGCTCTTATTGACACAAATTTAACCATCGAAAAGTCGATGTGTCTTTAAAGCCTACCAAAAAAAATTAGAGAAAAATAAAGTAAAAATAGTGCGTTTTTCCAAAAAAATAAAAAAATAAAAAAGGCAACAAAATAAGTCCAATTCAATGGGGGTACCTCGAATGAACCGGGGTCCGACATTAAACAAATTCGTATTAATCCGCCTCCTCGTTTTGCGGATCAAGATGCACTCGACACCTCGCCAGGCGGTTTGTCCGGCGGGGAGTTGGGGGCATTGGGATTTTCCAAGGACTTTTTAAGGATTTTGGGACATTTCGCCAGGATGTGCTCTTGCAACATTTTCAACGCTTTCGATGGTAAAATGTCGTACTCTTCGTAGTCTTCCTGCGTGCCGAACGAATCGTAGTACTGTTTGTAGTCGTTGTAAAACTCTTGCGGAGTCTGTGCGGGAGTCGAGCTTTCCGTGCTGTTCCTCAGCGGCGATAGGAAGCTATCGGGAGTCGACAGTTGGTCGTCGAAATCTTCCAGTAATATTTTCTTGGCGGCGGCTTGGAGTTTTTCTTTGGGCAAATTCCGGAAGACTTGTCCTTTTTTCCGTTTCAACATGCTTTGCACGAGTTCAATCACTAGCTTTTCGTTAACCGGTGACGTTACCGGCGAAGAGAAATCTTCATTCGAGTGCGGTTTCAGAGCTAAACTCAGTTGGTCTCTTCGCACTGGGCTTTTGGGGCGCTGTTCTTCTTCGTCTTCTTCGCAGTCTTCTTGCAACAGTTTGAACAGTCTGGAGTGCGTCGCGGCGCGCTGGTATCTGGTCATTTTCTTCAGTTCTGGAAACTCTTCGTTGTCTGAAATGTGACGGCTCATGTCCGAGGTCACTCCAGAGTCGCCTTCTTCTTCGCTGAGGTCTTCGAACGACTTCACGCTGCTTTTCGTCGACGATTTGTTGTGTTGGTGTTGTACTTCGATGGCGCTGATTTTGTCTTTGACAGAGACTTTAACTTCTTCCTCGTCTCCTTGGTTGAACTTGCTGCGTTTCTGCTTGATCGCTTCTTTGAGGGCTTCGATTCGTTCTTTGATCGATTTAGGTGAGACTTCTCTGGAATCGTCGTCGTTGTTGTTATTGACGTCTTGTGGTGGTACAGCTTGTGGCTTTGCTGGTTTCGCCCTTTCAAGCGGCGGTAGCTCTTCTTCTGATGACTCCGTTTCTGATTCTGATGATTCAGATGAGTCGCTTTCTGAAGATTCGTCCTTTTCTGGTGCTTCACTCTCGCTGGAGCTGCTATCGCTAGAGCTAGCAGAGCTTGCGGTTTCTTCTGGTATTCTGCCAGAAGGTTTCAACAAGAACTGTTCTTCATCACGCTTTGAACTGTGTAATTGTTTTTCTTCAAGCGCTTGTTTATCGTCGTCATCATCATCATCTGTATCATCATCGTCATCTTCATCATCCACATCATAATCATGGACATCTTTACAAATGCCACGCTTTTCCAAGATTGTGTTTTCCAAAGCATCAGTTTGTTCACAAGTATCAACCCTTTCGTCTTCACTTTTAGCGATCTCTGGAATTCGAGTCTCTAACTCTTCAGAAATCACAGTTTCATTTACTTCATCAGTTTGAATGTTATCTTGAAGCGTTTTCTTGGCTTTCGACGGGAAAATTTGATCATCATCTTTATTCAATATTCCCCACCAGTCTTCTTCGCTTTCTTCACTTTCACGTTCTTCAGTTTTGAGTTCAGCAGTTACAGTTGGTGCTTCAACATCTGATTCCTCAACATCTATCACAGTCTTTTCTTCCACCTTTTGTTCTTCCGTCTCTCTGTTCAAGACAACCTTTTCAGTTGCTGCTTTATCAAATTGCTCGATTGTGGTAGCTTTAGCATCAACTTTTGCAACTTTACCTTTTGTAATCGCTTCTCTATCAACTTTTTCAGTTTTGCTTGCTGTATCTTCAACTTTTTTCAGTTGAACTTTCACAGCTTCAGCTTCGCGCTTTTCTTCCATCCTGTCCCGTTTAACTTCAACTTCTTGTTTCTCAATCACTACCTTGCCTTTGTCGCTAACAGTACTTTTCCTGGTAGTCACTACTTCTTCATCAGCACTGACGATTTGTTCAGCTCCAAGGAAGACTTTGTCTCTACCCAAAGCATATTTCTCTATTCGCTTCACGCATTCTTCTCTTTTCACAACTTCGATTTCTTCTTTTCTCAATTGAATACCGGCTCTGTCTTTCTTGCGTTTCTCTTCACAACCAGTCTCTTTCCGTGCTTGCTCATTTCCTTCTTTTTTGAAGCTGCCCATGGTATCTGTCACAAAGAACTCTTCTTTAGCATTCGATGTTGGATTTTGAACAGTGAACGAAGCGTAAAGCTCAGCTTTTTCATCTTCACAACACGACAATCTTCGTCTAGATTTCAAACAAGTTTCTTCGAGCTTGGAAACGGTGGTGATTTGATCGATTTCGCGTATAATACCCGAAGCTGATCTTAAAGCTTCGCCTTTCACATCTTCGTCGTTCACTTCTTCACACCGATAGCTGGTATTCTCAAATCTGGACGGCGGTCGTTCTTCCAACCTAGACGAAGCCCGTTCTATAAACCTAGACCTGGTTTCTTCAAATTTAGACTTTGCTTCTTCGAATCTAGATTTGGCTTCTTCGAATCTAGCTTCAGTTTCTTCAAACCTAGACGGTGGTCTTTCCAATCTGGGTGCTCTGTCTTCAAATTCAAGTGTCCCGTCTTCAAATTTAGATGCTTTGTCTTCAAATCTAGATGAAATTTCTTCGCACCTAGATGGCGCCCTGCGGACATCGACAGATGTTCCGAAAGTTCTAGTCGAAGACACGGAAACCATTTCATCTTCTCTCCGATTCCTACAAATTTCTTCGACTTCTTCATCACTGTTTTGGGTGTTTGGTCTTCCGCAAATGTCTTCAACTTCTTGGTCACTAGTTCGGGCCTCGCTTTGGCTCGGAAACTGGTACTGCAAAGTCAATGTACCTGTAATCGGTTCTTCTTCGTCTTCACTTTGAAGCGTGGTACAGTCGCTCACAATGCTAGATTCGCGTGTTTTTTCGCTTTCTTCGAAAATGATACTGAGTTGATGCGGTATCACTTCTTCGTCTACCAAATGGAAAGACGCTGAATCGTCATTGTCTTCTGTAGAAGTTTCATTAGTTTCCGTATCGTCTTCGTCTTCTTCTTCATTGTCGTAGACTGAAATGTCTTTGACGCTTTTGATTGTTTGAAGACCGTGATTTGGTGACGGCTCATCTTCTTCCTCAGCGTCACTTTCTTGAGTTTCTGGAGTCGGAGTCGTAGTGTCTTCTTCAGGCAGCGTAGGAGTGACTACTATTTTCGGCATTTTACCCCGTTGCGCTTTCTCATTGGCCAGTTTCTTGGCGTAATATGCCATTTCGTCTGTCGAAGAGTATCCTCCGATTTCTTCGCTGTCACTGTTCACTCCATACGGTGCCGGAGGATACATCGGATACATGGGTTGCGGGTAATAATAGTAATATGGGTCGTAGTATTCTTGTTCTTTGGTCGGTGTTGGAGTTGGTGGTGGGTAGTAAGGATAACCGTATCCCATACCCATCCCCCAATATGGCAGTGGTGTGTTTCTGGCAGTGTCTGGTTCGCTTTCAATATCTGGAGTTCGTAGTGGCGGATGCATGAAGGGGTACGGCGAAGGAGGAGGGTAGTACCCCCAGTAAGGCAAAGGAGTTTGTCTTAAATCCTTTTCAGGAGACTTTTCGTTTTCTTTGGGAATGGGAGTAGGGGCGCTGGGAGGAGGAGGGTAGTAGTAATAATAGTCTTGATAGTAGGAGTATGGGTCGTACCATTGAGGGGGGTACGAGGAGGGGTCGTAGTGTTCGTTTGCTTCATTGGCATTGGCTACAACACACAAGATTCGATTTTGTTGGTTTCGGTAGGCTCTCCACAAAAACTGCCTCAATGTTTCTTTTACTAAGGCTTTTTTATTTATAATGTCTTATGGAGTTAGTTGGTCATGCTCCATTTGTATGACGTTTTATGGGTGGGTATACATTGAACTTACCACAATTATCAGGCGCAGTCATGGCTTGCAGCATCTTGAAGGAACGCGATGGAATCGAGCTCCCGGTGTACTTCTTCGGTTCTGGAACGGTCTGTTCGCTTGGATGGACGTAGTTCTTTGGCGCTTCGTCACCTATCGACACCAACTTGTCAGATTTGTTACCAGTAAGTAATGAGGTTGTAACAGACTTACGCTCAATTTGGATCGGTATGGTTCGAACCTGTGGACCTTTGCTCGGAGGAGCCGCTGGGCGTGAAACTAGAAACACTGCAAGTTATTTCGAAGTTTGACACTGAGTGACGGTTAGTACGAAGAAAAAGGAAACAAAGCAGATTAGTACAAAGAAATGCACTCGTCAAGAACTATCACTCCCAAATCGTACCAGCAGTAGCTTGGGGAGAAGGAGTACCGTCGCTACTACTCCCGTCAGTCATCGATTGAAGCAACTTAAAAGCTTTGGAGGGGATGGCCGGACCGCGGTATCTCGGATCGACCTCGTTATGGAGGTAAGTTTCATCGTCTACACCTGGATGAGGATTCAAGCTTTAATAGAAACCAACCACCTGAAGCATTTGATGCTACAAGCTACAACCCTAAGGGTTGAAAGCTTCAACAATAATAAGAAAAACCTTAAAGGTTCTAAGAAGTAGGAGAAAGACTTGTAGAAAGATGATGCAGAAAGCACCCTCTAAAAGACCCATTTATGTGCAAAAATTGAATAATAAATACCGCTTTCGTCTAGAATTCTAAACACTCGTGACGGTATAACGCCCCCTCTATACCTCGGGTCTTCTTCATCTTCGGGACAAATTAATTGGTCAAATTAGGTCAGAGTTCGATGAACCTTGCTGCTTGCAGGCTTTGAAATGTGAGCAAAAACGTACCTTGTCTAAATCTATTCATCAGATCGCGGTCGCCCTCCGTGAGCTTCATTTTTCTCATTTGATCTGCCGGGATTTGCTGGTGCTGTTGGAACTGCTGTGGGTACCTCGGTCCGTGTTCCGTGATTGGCTGATTTTCTTCTTCTTCTTCTTCGTCGTCACCTTCGGTGTTGGTGATTTTCTGGATCAGCTTGAACGAGTTGGACTGGGTTGGGTTGTTGGTCCAGCTTTGCTGACGGTTGAATGAGCTGAAATCAGTGTATGGTTGAGCCTAGAGATTTTATTGCATGTGTCTAATGGAGCAAGCCAAGTCAACTGGTTGGGAAAAGTTTACTCCGGAGCAGGTTAACTAGAAGAGTAGAACAATAGTATATTACATACCGAGGTGGAAAGTGTCTCATTACAGCCAAGGGATTCAATATATTACCGAGGCGTCCCGAGGTGAGATAGAATCCCGTAGGCTGTAATGACGCTTTACTCCGTGGTATGTATAGGCCCACGGGCCGAAAGTGACATTATTTTGCAACCTGTAAGGAATCATTCACTTTCCAACTTTTTAAAAGTGAGGAATGTATCGATTGCTAACTCATTGTGAATAAAAGAAGTTGAGTACATTCAACCTTAGAAGATAATAGGGTGAAAAAAATCATTGGACAGGATGGAAGAAATTGAAAATGATAGGACAGACAACGAAAAGTGGTAGCAACAAGGAAAGTAAGTGGACTAAAGGATAACGTGAAAGAGAATAACTGGATATCCAGGAGACAAAATCTGCACTATTTTCTTTCCAATGACCACATCTCCATATTATTATACAGGGTGTCCCACGAAGTAACCGATATAGTTCAAGGGTAGATGTACTTTCTTGAGACAAATCAGAATCTGCCTTCGAAATTTTCCTGACGTCCCCCGTTTCCGATATACAGGGTGATTTATGTGTTCAACCGAAAAGTTTGATTGGCCATATCTCAAGAATACATCAATAGAATCTATTGAAATATTGCAGGTATATTCTAGAATGAAGAGCCTTTGTAGCGCCCTATTCACTTATAAAATTAATACAGGACCGTACCCAAAATTTTATTTTTCGAGTTTCTGTTGAAAAAGTTATCCTGTATAGATTGGTTTTCAAAATCTGATGTCATATTCCAAGACTACATGAAAAATGCTACAAAATGCGATTCCTAAATTGTTTGGCACTAATTTAGCTGATCCGAAAAAAAATTTCTGGTATCAACTTTTTTTTGGATCAGCTAAATTAGTGTCAAACAATTCAGAAGTCGCATTTTGTAGCATTTTTATGTAGTTTCCGAATATGACATCAGATTTTGAAAAAATATATATACAGGATGACTTTTTTAACAGAAACTCGAAAAACAGAATTTTGGATACGGTCCTGTATTAATTTTATAAGTGAATAAGGCGCTACAAAGACTCTTGGTTCAAAAATATACCTGCATAATTTCAATAGATTCTATTGATGTATTCCTGAGATATGGCCAATCAAACTTTTCGGTTGAACACATAAATCCCTGTATATCGGAAACGGGGGACGTCAGGGAAATTTTGAAGGCAGATTATGATTCGCCTCAAGAAAGTACATCTACCCTTGAACTATGTCGGTTACTTCGTGGGACACCCTGTATAAATCTAGTCCAGAAATTTCAGCTGAAATATCACTTCAACCTCAAAAAAACAAATACTGTAGTCGTGAAAATCGCAAGTTTTGCTTTGAATTTTGTGCTCTTTCCAAATTTTTGGTTTTCCAGAAAAATCCCAGCAAAGGCTTTTTTTTAGAGCTGTCAAAAATCTGAAAACTAATAATTCCGAACTTCTTCAAATGAGGCTCAATTTTTATTCGAGATTTCAAGTATTCACAGTTATTTGGAGACTGCAAATGTTGAGAATGAACATAAAAGTATGGACGTCCTGAAAATTTGATATTCTGTTCAGACTTGGATGCCCTACTACGTTCCCAAAATCGCCAGAAATCCCACTCTGGGGTTTTGAGTTATTGGAGGGGGGGGGGGGGTAATCAATTGTAATTCAAAATGGAGGCGATGAAACCCGTTAATCCATTGGATGCAAATACGCCCCAATTCGACGCATCATATCTCGTTGATATCATTTTGGCAACAAAAGTGTCGATCATTGTCTTGGGGGGGTTGTGGGGGAGGGCGAAGCTCGGCTAGGCGGTTTTTTTGTTTTCCTGGTCATATACTTATCGTGTGATCAATTGAATTCTTGATTTAGGCAGGCTGTGGTCTGGTCGAAATCAGACGTGCGAAGCTGTATTTGATTAGGGCACAACCTGCCCAAATAAGGAATTCAGATGATCACACGATAGAACCGATCACGACAAGTTTGGTATTTTTCCCGACTAATTTCAAGCCCCTGACCTCGAATCCGAAGTGTAAATTTGAATAAAAACCAGTTAGAACAAGTTAACTTGAAAAAACTTGTTCTTCTTCGAAAATTTCTACAGTTTTTTTCTACAGTAGGTCTGTAGTGTAGTGGTCTGGTCATTAGTGACACCGCGCCGGGCCGACTCACAGGTTCAAATCGATTTTTCAGTATCGAAAAACAAAATAATACATCGAGTGGATGATTTTCGTAAAAAAGACATTTTAATCGAATGGCCCCTGAAATATTTTCAAGGATTTCAGACGTCTAACAGTGGAATAAAATTGTCGAAGAAAAAAAACAAGTTTTTCCAAGTGATTTTTGTTCAAATTTGTTTTTATTCTTTACACATCGGATTCGAAGTCAGGAGTTGAAATTTAGTCGGAAAAGATACCAAACTTGTCGTGATCGGTTCTTTATGACCAGGAAAACAATAATATGATTAATGTCGTCCAGTCAAGGTAAAATTTTCTCTGGTGAATTCTAGGTCAATGCCGGTTGATTGATCACAAAAAATGCATATACAAGCTGTTCGAAAATGGACTTTCTTTTCAAAGTCTTTCGTGAAACTGCGTTTTTCATTGGTCAGTGCTCTAAAATTTGCCAGACAAGAAGCATACCGTGGATCGTTTCCAGGAGTCACGGGCGTAGCTGGTGAGGCTCTGTTGTTCCTGTTGTTCGTTCCTTCCATCTGTATCGGTATGACTCTGGCTCCCTGGGCGTCAACTCTCGGTTGAGCTTGTTGCTGACGTTGCTGCTGTTGTTGCGGCTGCCCCGATCTGGGCCCCGGGTGTTGCAACACCAGCGGCTGAGTCACGTAAACTGCATTCGGATGTTGTTGATCTTGCTGTGGCTGTTGAGGCTGCGATTGGTATTGCTGAGCGGGCTGGTATTGTTGGGCGGGCTGATATTGCTGGGGTCGTCCTTGCGGCTGAACCCTGTTGTTCTGGATCGGCGGGGATGATTGCTGTTGGATTACGATCTGAAACCGGATGCAGATCAATTTGAGCACACGGATACTTTCGAGCAATAGAGGTATCTACCTGTTCCGAAGGCGCTGGCTCCCGTTTGGCCCACGGAGGCAGCTCTTGCGACTCTTTCTGTTTCTGCCAGGGCTTGGGTGCTTCTTTCAACGTCGGCGTTCCGGGTGACTTAGGCGATTGCGGGTCGCGCTGTGGAGGCGTCGGAGGCGTTTGCGGGTTATTCCACTGAGGCTGCACCTGCTTCTGCTGCTGGTTCAACGGCGGTATGTAGAGCGAACCTATGTGCGCTGTACTGGTTTTCGTTTCGGGCTGAGCTTGCGGTTGAGCTTGAGGCTGCTGCCGTTCGATTATGTTCGGTTGATAGCGCTGAGGCTGCGGCTGCGGAGTCGGCGGAGACCATTGCTGCTGAGGCGGTTGCCGCTCAATAACGTTCGGTTGATACCTTTGCGGTGACTGTGGCGGTGACGGCTGCTTAGCTTGGATAGGCGGCGAGTACTGCGGTTGAGCTTGCAGCGGCGGTGAGTATTGAGCTTGCGCCGGCGGCGGCGGGGAGTACTGCTGTTGAGGCGGAGCCGCGTACTGCGGCCTCTGCGGTTGCCTCTGCTGAGGCGCGTTGCTGTACATCTCGTCGACGAAGCCGGCTCTCGGTTTGGGGCCGCCGGTTTTCCGCAGCATCGCCATCGGGTTGTCGGGTATGATTTTCGTCATGTCGGGTCGTTCGACCACTTGGTTTTCGCTCGTTATCACTTTTTGCGTGGGCAGGGGGATCAAGGGAGGTGGCGGGGGGATGTTGGCTGGCGGCGGAGGAGGAGGCGGAGGGGGAGCGGCGCCTCTGCTGCCGTGCGGCGGCGGAGGGGCGCCGCTGGGAAAGACTTGGACCTGGAGCTGTGGCTGCATCGCGGCCAGGGCAGAGGGTGGCAAGGGGCCGTGGTTCTGGGGGATTTGGGGGGAGCGCGGGGCTTCGGGGGCGCCGGTGTAGGCGGCGTTGCGTTCTATCCGTCTGGCCATGCGGGGCGATTTGATTTCGCTCAGGTCTATGCCGCCGGGGGTGTAGGTGAAGGGTTTCTTGTCTTGCTTCATCATCGCGTTTTGGACGCACGGTGGGGGTTCCATTGTTCTGTTTGGTATCTGGAATACAATAAAAAAATTAATTTTGAATTACTTATCCTTGTGATTTTTAGTCCAGGAGCTTATGTAATCCCGTGGGGATTTTGAATGAGGGAGCATTGCGACTATGTGGAATACATTCCTTAGATGGCCAACAATCACACCTTGGGTGTTTTACTTGAATTTCTTGCAGGGGATTTATCTCGGGATTTATACAGGGTAAAACAGAAAAAATAAATAAATTTTCTCCTTCCACCTTCCACCTTTTTTCGGTATCCATCTCGTTTCACCCTTTTCCCCTTGACGTGACCACGCGGTGGTACACGCCAAGGTACTAGAGAGCGCATGAAAATTTTCACCTGCTCCAGGCCGGATTCGAACCTACTAACTTTGGAATTGCTTCTAAAGACGGAGTCCCCCGCGCTACCGGCCGGGTTTGTTGTTGTGTTGATTCCTACCAAATTTTGTCCCAATCCATATAGTGCTAGCGGTACGCAAAGAAAGTGGCATTTGATGATACAAGCGAGCCACTTCGCATATTTGTTGTCTAAACCCATTAGAAAAATTTGACCCGTAGTTCCTGAAAATTCATCCCTTAGGACCCGAGATTTGGGGAGGGGGAGAGAATACTTAAAAAAAATACCAAACTTTTTCATCCAAACCTGCTGATGCGTGTTTGGTGTCAAAACTTTATAACTCAGACCTCCTCGATACAATGACAATGTCAAAACTCTCGTGCGGTCACCGGAAGTCGAGTTAAGTCGTCATCTTTGAAAATTAGAGCTGAAGGTCAAAATTACAAAGTGAGCGTCAGTTACTCATATGCTGGGTATCGATTCTTAAGTTTTCGTGGTCGCTGAAGACGTATAAAATGAAACAAAAACCATTGGGTACACCGTTCGCCCATATGGTCTACCCATGGGCCCAGAAGTCAGACAAGCGAGAAAAATCCTACAAATTTTCAGAAGTAGAAGTGAAATAATAATGTGAAATAGCTCCAGTCTGTACTTGGTGATGATGCTGTATCAGCTGTTCTATGTGAGATTCATGATGTTCACCTGTGAGCTGTCAAAAATCCAAAATGGCGTTCATTTAAAACACTCACGGGAATAATTTATCGTGATTTTCTTTAGAAAGCTCCTACGTGTCACTAGCTAAGCACATGCTGTTCATCAGTGAACAACGACTAAGAAAGTTCCTCACACTATTGGTGGTATCTTGCATCGTTGAAAAGATATCCGCCGCGAAACTGTTTCGGAACCGTTTTTGAACAATAGATTGAATACTTGAATAGCAAGAAAAACTATGCATGTAGAATTGAAATAACCGACCTAGAGATATTTATTTTGTTATATGTAGTCATGTTTTATAGTTTAGATTGCATGATCTGTCATTCCTGGTCTATGTATGGAGGGTCATAAATCCAAGATGTCCGCCTCTGTAAGTTTAAAAATTTCATACCAACTTTATTGTTGGATTTCGATAAATAATAATTATCTACCGCACCTGTATATTACTTATAT
Organism: Anaspis maculata; assembly: GCA_949128115.1. Lineage (NCBI taxonomy): Eukaryota > Metazoa > Arthropoda > Insecta > Coleoptera > Scraptiidae > Anaspis > Anaspis maculata. The sequence continues at coordinate 50,548,363 of OX421966.1, read as the reverse complement.
ATTTCTAAAGAGTTCCTCACATTTTTATTTCTTCAATAATTTGAGAGATATACCAACTACCTACCTATCTAAAGTAAAAATGTACTTACGTGAAATTTTAATTGAAAAATGACACCTAAATGATAAAAACTAATGAAAAAATCTTTTGCTCTGCCACCGTTTTATTCAATGATGTTGCACTGTTGCAGAAAACAAGAGGAAATAGAGTGGCGGAAAAAAGATCCAATTACAAAAAATCTAAGAAAATATCTAATGCGTTTGATCCAAAACGCGAAATATTTAAAATACAAAAGGTTACAGTACCTAAGATACAAATCTAGTATGTCTAATATACAGTAGGTCCAAAATATAAATACAAACCACCGAAAATAGAAAGGGTCACAAGTTTCCTCCTTCTTTTTAGATCCACTGGATCAGGAAATGCTTCTTGACTTGAGTTTCCTCCATTTGTGTTCCTCCATAGTCCACCAGATAAGAAGCTGCTTTTTGACTCGAGTTTACTCTTTTTGTTCAAACTTACTAAGCAAGACTTAGTCGACGACTCTAGAGTCTAGACATATCTAGAGGGTCTGAAAAGATAAAGGAAACCTGAATCATTGAGCACTTTTTATCTGGTGGGTCTGGAAAGGAGGAATCTGAGTCACAAACCAACTCCTTTTGATAGGTTTAGAGAGGAGGCAACTTGAGTCAAAAGCCAGCTCCTCAACTGGTGAGTCAAAAAAGCAACTTTCTCATTGGTGGATTTGAAGAAAAGGGAGTACCTAAACTCAAAACCATTTATATTTTTGAAATTTTCTACATTGTACGAATTGTGCTATAGATCTTTCTCATTTCAGCTCTTTTGTACTGTCGATTTTTGTACTTTGAATCTTTTGTACTTAATTTAGATATTTTGCGTTTTGGATCTTTTGTATTTTCGATATTTTGCACTTTGGATCAAATGCATCAACCTATTGTTTGTAGACCTTCCATGTTTGAGTTTCTCCGCCCCCCCTCCGCTTTTGGACACAGTTAGCATAAAATTTTCTGAATAACCCTACAGCGGCGGACATCTTGGATTTATGACCCTCCATATACCAGGAATGACAGATCACGCAACCTAAACCATAAAACATGACTACATGAAACAAAGCAAATATCTTTAGGTCGGTTATTTCAATTCTACATGCAAAGTTTTTCCTTCTATTCAAGTATTCAATCTATTGTCCAAAAACGGTTCCGAAACAGTTTCGCGGCGGATATCTTTTAAACGATGCAAGATACCACCAATAGTGTAAGGACCTTTCTTAGTCGTTGTTCACTGATGAACAACATGTGCTTAGCTAGTGACACGTAGGAGCTTTCTAAAGAAAATCACGATAAATTATTCCCCTGAGTGTTTTGAATGGGCGCCATTTTGGATTTTTGACAGCTCACAGGTGAACATCATGAGTCTCACATAGGACAGCTGATACAGCATCATCACCAAGTACAGACTGGAGCTATTTCACATTATTATTTCACTTCTATTTTCGAAAATTTGTAGGATTTTTCTCGCTTGCCTGACTTCTGGGCCCATGGGTAGACCATATGGGCGAACGGTGTACCCAATGGTTTCCGTTTCATTTCATACGTCTTCAGCGACCCCGAAAACCTAAGAATCGATACCCAACATATGGGTAATTGACGCTCACTTTGTAATTTTGACCTTCAGCTCTAATTTTCAAAGATGACGACTCAACTCGACTTCCGGTGACCGCACGAGAGTTTTGACATTGTCATTGTATCGAGAAGGTTTGAGTTACATAGTTTTGACACCAAACACGCATCAGCAGGTTTAGATGAAAAAGTTTGGTATTTTATTGAAGTATTCCCTCCCCCTCCCCTAATCTCGGGTCCTAAGGGATGAATTTTTAGGAACTGCGGGTCAAATTTTTCTAATGGGTTTAGACAACAAATATGCGAAGTGGCTTGCTTGTATCATCAAATGCCACTTTTTTTTGATGATCCTGGTGTACCGCTTGCACTAATAGGGTGAATTTTGAATAATCAAATAACAAAGCTTTGAACTTTGACATTTTAATATTTGACATATTGCATGCAAAGAAATACTTTCAACAGTTTTGAATGCACTTTTTCAAGGACTTTCAAATGACATTTTGCAGGTCAAGTTTCGTGACATATACCGTGGAAGATTACAGACTAACCTCGGGTTCCACCAGACTTTCATCAACGCGATAACATTATCACTCTCATAGTAACTAAGCAACTGGCCATTGTAGATTGTAGATTAGAGGTGGTCGTTTGGTCTCGAAGAATCCTTTCTGCACTGCGACCTAAAAGATCTTTTGTGCGTGACCATGCTTCTATTTAATGTCCCCGGAAATCCACCTCCTCACCGAATCGGATGGTTTCCTTGGGAGACTTACCTCTGATGTCTGCGGGTGTCAGTTTCACACCTCCCAGCAGCGTAAGTCTTTTCTGTGCCAGTGCTTCGCACTCGCAGAGTAAGTGCACGGTGGTAAGCAACTGGCCATCCTATTGGCTGGTGCGTAGCAACTATCAGCGTGATAAGATTCAATCTGCTCTTAAAATTTTGGTGGAACCCGAGGACAGACACACACAGTTCCGTAATCTTTCCTGAAAAACTTTGCCATTTAATTATTCAATCTCTATCCGGTGGATTGGAACCAAATTTGGTAGGAAGCAACAAAACAAAAGAATCAAATTAAGCCCACTGTTGCACTGCTCTGCTAAGCCAAACCCCCGTAATAGCCTAAACCACTGAAACGAGATACTGTGGGTTTAAGTTTGGAGTTTAGTATATTACATACCGAGACGGGAAATAGGTACATCATTACTGCTGAGGGCACAGAGGCTCTAGCCCGAAGCTGGAATGATGTATTTACCGTCGAGAGTATGTATACTATTTTACTCACAACCATGTACCTACTCAGCTTGCAGGATTACAGGCGTTCAAAAGTTGAAATTTGAAAATAACTATTTGTCATCATAACTTCCAGATAGGCCGACTAATTTTGCTGAAACGTGGTTCAGGAAATACTGGTTAACACACTTATTGTTTGGTTGGATGCATATTTTGAAATTTCCCTTCTAAAGCTACCATTTCTTCACTTTCTCGGGAGGTCGGCAATGGGTCACTTCCCGACCTCCTACTAGGTATGTAATGAATAAATTACCATAGTGGTTGTGAGTAAACTATTTTCCAGATGCTAAGCAAGAACACGGCAGATCACGCGCGGCATGCTTTTATTACGGCGTTTTTGGATGGCATAGACGTTTTACTGCATTTTTGTTTAGTATTACCCCTTATATTGGTGAATACGGGGAACTGAATATACAAGCTAAACACCATTTCAATTTATTTTAGCGGGTTTTTGCTTGTTTTTGAATAGATGGAGTTTGATGCCAGCTAAATTCAACGTAACCCCTTATTTCGAGCCCACTGGTCAGATTTGTTTGGCTTTTCATTCTTTTTTTTTTGGCACAAGGAGATTTTTTTACGGTGCAAATAAAACACGTGTGAGATTTAGAACCAATTCAACCATCATCAGTGGAGTTGGGGGTTGGGGTCGGTTAACCACCAGAAGAAAATTATTCGACACGTTCCTGGTTTTCCCACTTTTACTCGTGAACGGTGCATCCTACAAGAAAAATGCAAGGGACATAAAAGTTTAGTCTTGAACAAGTCTATCCAAGTGTGCAAAGAAAAAATACAAACGGATTGCAGACATTTTTTTTTCTGACAGTTCAACCTACCCCAACCCCCTCCAACTTCGCCGCCACTGGCTAGATTTGTTTAAAATTTCGCATGTACATTTGCATTGTTAAGGAACTTTCCTACACCAAATTTTAAGTTGTTCCTCTGGACGGTTCTTGAGCAAATGATTGAAAACTCTGTTTCACTTCGTACCTTTGAGGAGCTGTAACTTCCTTAGGAAGCAATTTAGGAAAAAATGTTACTTCTACTTTTCACCTTATATTTTTGAGATGAATCACCTCCCGAAATTTTATGCAATGTCACTGAAACACCCTGTATCCTGGTGTCCCGAAATTAATGCAACAAAATTTACAGGGAGGTAGACAATTGAAAAATAAGGGGGCTTCCTCAATGAAAATACTTTCACAAACGTGATAACGGAGATACAGGCCTTCAAAGTTGGTTTTTCAAAACAGTTTTTTCTGCATAACTCCTGAACCGTTGAGCCGATTTTATTCAGATTTGAACCAAAGTTTACTAAAATAGGTCTCTATCGAACAATGATAACGCATTTTATCAAACATTTTCAGGGGCGAAGATAATAGGGGGTACCTTCCCCCTTTTTCCATTATTTTTCACCCCCTTGAATATTTTTGAAATTGTTTGAATTTTACGTTCAATTTAGTAAAAAAGTTACTCTTGCAAAATTTTGATTAAAGGCTTCATTTTTGAGATATATGGGTTTGAAACTTCGGAGAACATCTCGAACACACCACTTTCAAGGCCTTAAAAATTAAAATTGGAGAAAACTCAAGATTCCTCAACTGAAATAAGTTTTCTAGGTGTTTCAAGTTGACAAACTACCATTTTTGCCAAAACATAAAGCTTTTCAGAAAAAAAAAATTGGGCCCTGTAAAGTGGCGATTTTGAGATGTTCTCCGAAGTTTTATACCCAAATATCTCAAAAATGAAGCCTTTAATCAAAATTTTGCAAGAGTAACTTTTTCCTCTAAATTGAACATAGAATTCAAAAATTGCAACAATTTTCAAAATAATTCAAGAGGTTGAAAAATAGGGGAAAGGGGGAAGGTACCCCCCATTATCTTCGCCCCTGAAAATGTTTGATGAAATGCGTTATCATTGTTCGATAGAGACCTATTTTAGTAAACTTTGGTTCAAATTTGAATAAAATCGGCTCAACGGTTCAGGAGTTATGCAAAAAAAACTGTTTTGAAAAGCCAACTTTGAAGGCCTGTATCTCCGTTATTACGTTTGCGAGAGTATTTTCGTTGAGGAAGTCCCCTTATTTCTCAATTGTCTACCTCCCTGTAAATTTTGTTGCAATAATTTCGGGACACCTGTACAGTAGGTAGTGTAGTACAGCTTCTAATAGCTACCTTTTTTAAATTAATCAAGGCCCCGTTCTATGTAACCGGATCAAAGCATTGAGATCTACATACAATCACAGACAGCTTCGTATTAATAAAATCGTAATAAATTTGGATTATTCTAGTAAACACGGTTGAAGAAGCATACCCAAGTGTGAATTCAGGTGCATGTTTTCATAATCATTAAAACCATGTAGCTTTTAAGTTAAATAACAGTATAATAATAATAATAATTACCCACGTACCTACACCTGAATAGAATGGTTCGTAGGTATCTTTCTCGTGGGTATATCGTGATTAATCAAAGAAAAACGAATGTTCCTTCTAATTAGATATAGGTAAGTAAGTAAAGTATCTAAGATGGGTATATACTACCTATACCTAGTTGTAATTATGACAATTTATGTAAATTGAAAACAGTTTTTTGTTAAAACTCAAATAATAATTTCTATATCTTTTCACTTTTCTCTCGACTTTTCTAATCGAATTTCTTGATGGTTATTGAAATCATAATTAAAAATCTTCGCAATAACTCATATTCTTTTCCTCAGTAGGTAAATTGTGCTTGAGTTATAATTTTCAGGAAGTTAAGGATTTATTGAAGAACTTGAACAACTCTGGAGTACCTACCATACTGCTCCAACAGGACATTATCACTCCTTGATCTCGAGCCCATTCATTAGCCAGCCATAAAAATTTGCATAAGAAAATTAAAACGGGTCCATCTTCTTCCCTCGCGGTGGGTTTATGAGAAACCTAGCAGCCCAGAATACTGGTTTACTTCAAAAAAGTTATACAACGAGAGTTCAAATTAATTCAATGGAGACCTTTGAGTTTCGGATAACTTTTCTTGAAAAAAAAAGGAACAAAAAATGGAATCGATCAACTACTGCAGTACCTACGTTCAACCCCAGTGTGATTCTGAATAGTTGGATGGGAGTCCCGCCAAGCGACACCTTTGGAAAAGAGAAATTCGGGAAATTATGTCACTCGAATCACACTAGGGTTGAACGTGCTACAGTTACAAGACTGACAAGTTTCAATATGGCGACCAAAAAGGCCGGCGTAACCGTGAAATCAAGTTTATTCAAGTTTGAACATATAAGAATATCTACAGCAACATTAGATTCTAAGTTTCATGAAAATTGTTCAGCCGGTAAGAGATTTGGTATCGTGGCCAATATGACAGAGGAGTTAATGGCTAATTCATAAGATCGGTCATAAGGTAGTATGATTGGAAATAGGATTTGCTTTTATTTCGATTTTAGAGGAGTTGGAATAGAGGTTGCCAAGATGCCAAGCAAATTTTTCTTAGAAAATCTCAGTGAGAGATGGAGTAGAAGCAAATGAGATTTTTCTTCAGGTCTACTGTCTATAATGTTCCGAAGAATGTTCTGTTTTTTCTCATGAAACTGCAATGAGGCTGATTTGCATGAGCCTCTTTGCACTCTTCAGACTACGGTACCTGCTGTTTTAGTATCAAAGTTTTATTGTTGTGCTCATTTTTTCCCTAGAGCGATGAGTGCTTTCTTGTTTTGAAGAACATAAAATGAAATTATTATTATCGAAGTTATTGTTATTGGAGAATGCATTTTTATTTCTGTTCCTGTCATTGTCAACGGTTGCGGCTGTGGGATGCAAGAGAATTCTCTCGATCATCATATAACATTCATCGCAGCGTCATTTCTTCTTTATTGAAGACCGTAACTTGAAAAATTACTTTCGATAATAATTTCGATGTCAGCGAAATTTAATTGAAAAATGAGCTAAGCACCTGCTGGAATAGAGGGATTTGACCTAGTGCAGAATGGAATAGCATTATGGTTGGCCTGACCCTATGTCAAAGTAGCACCTTTTTGAGTGCCACTAGGCACGTGTGCTTACAGGGGTGGTCCATCCTAGCGTAATTATCCCATAGCGGTATTACCGTTCAAGATATAGAGAAAAATATGCAGGAAAAAAGTTATACGGTTTGAGGGGACCTATGACCTGAAATTATTTCCAGCTATACAGGTGTCCCATTATGACGGAAAACTGAGCGTCAATTTTTTTAAATAGAACACCTATATTTTTTACATGTTCCGGTTCAGCTTTTTTAATTGTTTTATGCCTATATTTTTGATTTTCAATTGTTTGGTTGTGCTACCGACCAAAAATTAAAAACCGAAAAAACCGCATTTTCAGTTTGCTTGAGAAATTTATAGCGGTCTTGTTTTTAAAAACTAACCTCGGGTTCCACCAAAATTTCAAGAGCAGATTGAATCTATCACGCTGATAGTTGTTATGCACCAGCCAATAGGATGGCCAGTTGCTTAGTTACTATCAGAGTGATAAAGTTATCGCGTTGATAAAAGTTTGGTGGAACCCGAGGTATGTGATGAAACTTGACATGGTGATGGTAAGTCAAAGACCAATATTCCAATGTCAAAAAGTTGCTATTTCATGTTATAGGGCGTTCACAAAAAAGTATCAACAATTTTTTTTCAAATGGCATGCCCCCAATTTTATTACTCTATCCGATAGCTTTTTTTTTATTATCTTCTATTTTTGCAAGGGGTACCCTACCCTTAAACTTCATATTTTTCGAGATAATGTGATGGACGACAGACAAGCCAAATATTTAGTAGGTATGCAGCTGTCAGTTGGTCAGTCTGAAATTCTGAATATTGTCGAACAAAGAAAAATGGCTCGAATGCAAAAAGAAATCAAAATGAAATCCTGGATACTGGACATCTGGATTCATACCAGAATATCATTTAATCATTTCCTCTCGCGTAAAGCCATTTTTCTGTGTTGGACAATTTTCAGACTGACTAACTGACAGCTGCGTACTTTTTCCCGGCTTCATTCATCACGGCCGACTTAGTTTTTGAAAAAAGTCAAAAAAATATCAAATTTTGAGAAAACTACCGATTATCTTAAAAAATATGAAGTTTACGGATAGGTAACCCTAAAATGCAGGGTGGTTTCGCCTAGCGTCCGGACTATAACAGGGACCCTAGCAACTATACTGCTAACAACTGCCATTCTCTTCCAGTTTCGCAACGTCCTTGAAAAAATCGCGAATAGGTTCTGACAAGCATGATAAAAAAGCAGAAAAAATCAAAAAACCTCTCACCTGTGTTTTTAGTCTAACGCCGGGTATGTGCCCTGTTACTAGGGGTGGTGCAGGTGCTGCCGCGTAAACGCCTCCGTTAGATAATTCCGAGCCCGGGCCTGCTCCAGGGAGCCTCGACTGCTGCCTGAAATAAAAAAAATCATCTATCAACATCCTGAACTGTCTACAGGCCTGAAATATTTTTTCACAAATTTCCACAACTTTTCCTCAACAATTGAGACATTATCAGGCTCAATGCAAGCAGGAAATACTCCGAAATCCTCATTGCTCTTGAACACAACACAAAATAATTGCAAGCACCAAGAACACGATTTTTTCTCGCCTTCGACAATAATTGTTATAACATACTCTCACATCCTACTTGATGATCCAAGCAAACGATCACCATCCATTAACCGTATTAATTGCTCATTAATAGAAACCTCTTAAATTATTCATTAAGGGGGCGCTATAGCCATCCGCGGCGCGATTTCTTCTCTCTGCCATCATGCACACACAATATCGAAGATCGCATGTCCTGGCCCATCAACCGTGAGTTCCTCCACTTCTTAGTATATAAACTCGAGCAATGGAAAAAGCACACCATTCTCAGCTTGGTTTGCTTCTTTCAAGAGTAGCAACATGGGAGCGAGGGTAAGTCCGATATATATTTTTTATTTGAAAGTGATGAGTTTTTCTTTTAAAGGTGCGACTTGCGAGTGTGTTACTACTGGGACTGGCCGCGGTCATCGATGGCATCCCAGTGCAACAACAGGTTCTGGTCCCTATGGAACAACAAATCCGGGTCGCTGGGGAACAACAAGTCCGGATACCTAGGAGAAGCGATCCAGAAGGGTCACCCAGCGGTGGCCTGGCTTACGTCAGCAAAGCCATGGTCACGTCTCAACACAGCGCAGCCTTACCCTCACCCTTGGCCGACAAGAAGTTGCTAACCTCCCCATCAACCAACTACCAAGCATTCCCCGCTCAAGACTACCACTACGCAGGTTACGGCTCATCACCCTCACGTCTGGACTACTCTTTAGATAGTTACTCGCCCGGTTACAGCCCCGGTCCTGAATCCTACGCCGAAGAACAAGCCGTCTCCGCTGAAGAAGCCAGCAGTGGTGAAGAAATCAACACAAAACAGTTCCTGGGCGGCCTGAACGGTTTCACTCAATACAAAGCAAGCAACAGTTTCAATTTCGAAGGCCCGAGCCAACTGGAAGCGATCAATACCAGAAGCTATCACAGAGAATCTGAACCGTTCGATACCGCCGGCTACTCGCATGATCACGAAGACCACCACGCCCATGGACACGAAGAAGAACACGCCGAGGTCCACTATCATCAGCACAAACACGTGCACAAGCACGACCACAAACAGGATCACAAGCATCACCACCAGCAGGATCACAAACACCACCACGGTCACAAGCACGATCACCATCAGCATCACGATCACAAGCACCACGAGGAGCACAAGCACGATCAGCATCACAAGCATGAGCACAAACACGAGCACGGGCACAAGCATGGTCACCATCATGGACACAAGCACGACCATCACCAGGAGCACAAGCACGATCATCATCACAAGAACGAACACAAGCACGATCACCACCACGGACACGAGCATAAGCATCTCCAGGAGCACAAACACGATCATCACCACGGCCATAAGCATGATCATCACCACGGGCACAAGCACGATCATCATCAGCATCACAAGCACGATCATCATGAGCATCACAAGCATGGTCACAAGCACGAGCATGGGCACAAGCACCATCAGGAACACAAGCATGGACACCACCACCAACACCATGCACACCACAAAGGCTGAGCGCCGGGGTTGTAATTTGCGACTCTTGCACCACTGTTCCAGTTTTAGAGAACAACTTGTTGTTACTTGTTATTTGAGAATAAAGAATGTTTTATTACCTAAACAAGTGTATGATGTTTTAGTAGGTACTTACTTGGAAACTGAAAATTGAAGATACGCATATTTATATTCTCACAGCGACTCGTAACAAGACGAAAGACTTGTAGACTCACAAGGTATTTTGAACTTCTGACTGCAGAGTTTTCCCAATTACCTATTACAGATTCTTATAATAGAAACCTGGCTGATTATCCAAAAAAATGGACAACCAAGGAACAGCTTCAAACCCTTATTGTTTAGTGAACTAAAACTGGAACGGGCTGCCCTCTGCAATCTCCTAAGAATCATGAAGGATTCTATTTAATGATGATTAATTTTCTTGATGTTACAACATGAGCAAAACTAGACGAATCCCAGAAGGCTGGGCATCCAAAAACGTAGGGCTTGAACCGATAGAAATGGCCCAAATATGACACGTCAAACTGACAAATGTGGAGACAGGAGTGATCAGATGCCCAATGCCCAGCTTCCTTCGATTCGTTTTTGGTTCTCGCTGTATTATGGCAAAATAGTGATTATTCTTAGGCAGATAGGTACTAAGGTACTTAACAAAGATGCAATGTATTTTCCACCAGGAAAAACGAATGTTCCAAGTTTCACTTTCTTTCTTGCCAACTAATTAGATACAGTTATCACGCGAAGATGAATTTCTAGGAAAATAGATCGTTATACATAATACAGTCTGAGCAGCAAATCGGCGGAATTCGAGTAGCAGTAGACCATGGGAATGTGAAATGCGAGGTGAAATGTGAGGACATATGGGGGTAGACTGATCGACAATAACCCAAACATGATAGAAGAATGACAAATGATATACCTAAGTTAATTTTATTAGGGTTTTGCAAAAAATAGATACGTGTCCACACTATAGCCCTTCCAGCGGCACCGCGATTCAAGTGACTTGTAGGCTTGCCTCCTTTTCTGGTGTGAAACTGGCTGGTCCAAAAGTTGTGTTTCCTGTCAAACATTTGAATGTTGTAATTTTGAGAAATTGACGTCATGCGTGGAAATGCATCTTGGGGGCCGCATAGACGTGTTACCGTCGTTCAAATACGGACCCCCTTCAAGATTCACAGTATTCGGGATTTTATCGGGCAGGCAGCACCAACACAAATTCGTCTCGCGCGGGCTCCAAGATTAGGGCAAATGGCAAATTCAACGTGTAATCATATTGATTTCGGTCCAATATGCAACTTACTACGTAAGTATTACTAGTTACTATTGTTACTCAGGTCAGATCGAGGTACTGATTCATAGGTAGCATCGTCTATGGTAGCATCAAGGTTGCAGGGTACTTTTGAAACTGAGAGACGAACGTTTAACCCCATACTGTTTATTACTGCGTACTACTATACTGGGTGTCGCTAAATTAGCCTGCCATACTTCATAGGCAGATTCTACGATCAAAAATAAGAAAAAAAAGTCCCTATAAACTTGGGTCGAAAAACGCTTCATAAGGGACCTACAGCCCCCTAAAGGTGGGTCCCTGAAGATGGTTTTTATTCAACATCTCCGAAACTTGTTTGAACAAAATTATGAAATTTGGCACATACTAAGCAGTTTCTTTGCTCAACAGGATGGGGTGAAAGTCATTCCAAAAATTTGTCCGGAAGTGGGGTAACTTGTTAGGGGGTGGGGTAAAAATAACCCCAACTTTTTGTGTCGGTTTTTTTTCAAGACTTCATGCAAAATTATGAAATTTCAGGTTGTTTTACGAGAAGAAAGTGGTGCTCTTGTTGAATTTTGATAGATGGCCCCATTTTCGAGTCAAATCGTTTTGACTTTTTTGCATGCTGCAGAATCTAAGTTGTGGATGAATTGTTCTCTGGTTCCAAAATCAGCCCTGAGTATTTCATAAACGTACTCTACGACCAAAATGAAGAAAATAGTTTCCATGAACATAAGCCGAAAAATGCTTTATAAGGGGGCTACAACCCCCTAAATATGTGTTCCTGCCTGAAGATGGTTATTTTTTATTACGTCCGAAATTAGTTAGGACAAAATGTCGAAATTTAGCACATGCACTACAATTTTTATGCTTCATAATATGGGGGTGAAAATCAATTAAAAAAATTACCCGGGGATGAGAAACCTCGGGAAGAAGCGGGGTAAAAATTACCCCTAAGTTTTTGTGTTCAACTTTTCAAAGGTTTGACGAGACCTAGTTTTTTCTGGTTCTAACTCTACCCTGCTTCCCGGGTTCTACTCAGCCCTGAGCATCCCATAAGCGTATCATACGCGGCTGAAGCCATGAAGAAAATTCCTCTTGATCGTAGGTCAAAAATACTTCACAAGGGAGCTACAGCCCCTGAACCCCCGAACAGGGGCTGTAGCTTCCTTGTGAAGTATTTTTGTGGTCTCGTTATGAAGCATTTTTCGCCCTATGTTCATGGGAACTTTTTTGAAGTCGATCGCCCACAATTTGAATTCTTCAGCCTTCAAACAATTTCAAAACAATTTTACTCAAAAACGGGCCAAGCTATTGAAGTTCAACAGGAGCGACTTTTTCTCGTGAAATACTGAAATTTCACAATTTTGCACGAACTCCTGGAAAAACACACAACAAAGTTTTACAGGTAACTTTTACCCTGCTTCTTGTCGAGTTATCTCACCTCCGGGTAAGTTTTTTTGATTGATTTGTACCCCATCTTACTGAGCATCAAAATTTTAGTGCATGGGCTGAATGTCGTCATTTTGCCCTAGACAGTTTTGGAGGTAATAAATAACAAGCGAATATGCCTCATGGGTATGAGGCTCAGTTAGTAGCGCACTTCCTTTTTGAAGGGTTAGTGAACGCAAGATGTTAATTAGGGTTCTACCGTTATTTGGGCAGAAATTTCAATATGGCGGCCAAACTAGCGTCAGAATCATGAAATTAGGCTTAATCAAAATGATTATACTATAGACAAGGGTAAGCTCCAAGTTTCATGAAAATCGTTCCACTAATAAGAGATTTCAACATGGCGGCCAAGATGGTGGCAGAAGTTGGAATTTGGCTGGAGAATAAGAATGATCATATGAAACAAAGGTAAGTTCCAAGCTCCATGAAAATCGTTACGTGATGAGAAATTTCAATATGGCGGCCAAGATGGCGGCAGAGCATCATTTGTCCAAAATCGGATGTATTTTGATGAAGTTCACATCGCCTGTGAATTTCACTCAAATCGGACCACTTTCAGAGAAATTGAAAATGGCGGATCAAAGACGGCGGCCAAGTGACAAAAATCATTGGTCAACTTTATATGGTGGACGCGTCCGCATTTCATTGGCGTTTGCATCACATCGATATCTCTTTTCGTTGAGGCATAATTCTCCTAGTTCTATCACTTTGAAACATGTTCAATATTGAGAATACAAGATGGCGGCGGGGCATCAATTGTCAAAAATTGGATGTATCTGATTGAAATTCACATCGCCTGCGAATTGCACTCGAATCAGACAACTTTCAGAGAAATTCAAAATGGCGGATCAAGATGGCAGCCAAATGACAAAAATCATTGGTCAACTTTATATGATGGACACGAAGGTACGCATTTCATTGGCGTTTGCACCACATCGATATCTCTTTTCGTTACGTTGAGGCATAATTCTCATAGTTCTATCACTTTGAAACATGTTCAATATGGAAAATACAAGATGGCGGCGGGGCATCAATTGTATGTATCTAATTGAAGTTCACATCGCCTGCAAAGTTCACTCGAATCAGACCACTTTCAGAGAAATTTTAAATGGCGGATCAAAGATGGCGGCCAAGTGACAAAAATCTTTGGCCAACTTTATATGGTAGTCACGTACGCATTCGATTGGCGTTTGCACCACATCGATATCTCTTTTCGTTGAGGCATAATTCTCCTAGTTCTGTCACTTTGAAACATGTTCAATGTGGAGAATACAAGATGGCGGCGGGATATCACTTGTCGAAAATTGGATAGATCTTGATGTGGTTTACATTGCCTGCAAATTTTATTTCAATCGGATCACTTTTAGAGAAATTCAAAATGGCGGATCAAAGATGGCGGCAGAATAACAAAAAACTAAAAATCAACTTGACATCCTGGACTCAAGATGGCCTGGTTGCGGCCTTTTTAAAGTGGACGACAGTTGACAGATTTTTTAGGATTTTGGCTTGAACGTCGCATGACAGCAAGCCAACTCGTTGACATTGTCGTCCACTTTATTATGGCCGCAATCGTACTATTGATCAGCGTTTACACCACATCGATATCTTTCTTCCCCGAGGAGTTATCCCGGGTACGGACGGACGGATAGACGGACGGACGGACAAAGTGAAGCTAAAAGCGCCTTTTTCCCATTTTTTGGGAAAGTGCGCTGAAAACCATCTTCAGAGACCCACCTTTAGAGTGCTGTAGCTTCCTTATGAAGCATTTTTCGACCCAAATTTATAGGAACTTTTTGCTGAAGTATGGCGGACCCATTTCGGGAGACCCTGTATACACGTCAATTATTATTCCACACTTGGATATTTGCTAGCTCAACTTCGCCGATCACTTGCTCGTTTTCGCTGTGGATTTAAATCTGGTGTCGTCCGGCCTCAAAAGATTCCACGGGCTCTCTGGGACATTCCGCATTGATCGTTGCCATCAGTAGATTTGAGGCGGCTCTCGAAACGTCCATCAGATTCGCGGGTATACCGGCATGCTGTGGAAAGTCTGCGCCTCCGCCATTTGTGCAGATGTGTCCTACTCGCCTATTGAGATCTCTAGCTTGTGCAAACGAATCGCGTATGCTCTCGAAAGTACTGAAATCGCACTAGAGCCTCTTAACTCGTGACACTATGGATCTGTGCTTATAGATTGACTAGCGATATTATGTTGATCCTTATCACTAAATTCTGAAAATATTCTACCCTTTTGAATTCTAGATTCATTGGTTGTCTTTGGTTGAATAGAGATATTTTATTTAGTTTATTTCAATACCTCGGCAAGCCTCGTTTCGTAAAACTACACGCCCACGCGAAATGCAACACTTCCGACGCTTGCGACGTAATATATTATTTCTTCATTAAACTTTACGAAAAAATGTTCTGCGCTATGACTGACGACCAAAATTTTAACACCCATCTCGTCTTATAAATAATTCAAGAAGCGCCGTCCCACGTCCAAACCCAAAACCCGTACCGAAACTAAAAACCATTTTGCGGTCTTTGATTCGTATCGGGCTATGTCAATGCAAAGACTCGCACCACAATGTAAACATGCAAATTCTTATAAACTACAACTTTATTCAATGCGAAAATTGAATACTTAATACCTTCCTTGGATGTAGATAGGTATACAAAATTCGCATACTATGTATCAACAACCCACTCATAGAACGTGACATTACTCATCAAATTGGTCATGAAATCATACACACTTACGCGACAATAATAATTGAAGCTAATTAATTTGCATAATTGGCAGTTTCGTGTTCCGTAATTATAAACGCATTTTTGTTCTTCTTTCGTGTTGCATTTCATCTGGTATTTTGTTACCTTTACGTGTTTATTATAAGTACCCTACACCTACTTAGGTACAGATTCCAGAATTATTTGATGACTGGGAAGCGAAACGTTCGACATTTATCATAAATTTATTTATACAACGTATGCGCTTGTGTAGGTACATGTCCAATAATTATATTGCAAGAAAGCAAAACGACAAGAAAGATTTGGCACTAGTTTATATAGGACGCCGGTTAGACGAGGTACCCTACCTAATGGCGAAAATATTGGCTGAAGCGCCGATAAATTTAGAATTTAGGAATCGGGATTAGATAAACAAACAAAGATTTTTCTATTATTATTTTTCCATATTGAGTAAGTTCCTACTGGTCGACCTTTTTTTTTGGCTGGGTTTCCATATTTTCAGTCGAGTTTTTAGTAAGAAATTTGCGCAGTGCTTTACCTTCTTGTCGCTTTTGGCTCTTTAGACCGCCGCGTTCTATTTAGTTAATCTTTCGGAAGTAAGAAATTTACATTTTTTCTTGGAAAAACTGCTCAAAATAAATCATTTCAAATGTATAAAATTAAGGCAATAGGTACCCATATACCTCGCTACCTACAAGCAAAAATGTCGTTCTTTCTCGAGAAGAAGGCCAGCGTAATGACTGTTTAATGGATTTTTCTACCGAAATGCAGCTTAAAATAAATCTCTATTGCCTACTTATTTAAAACTCTACAACTAAGTCTTCATGCCTCAACATATTGGCCATTTTTCATGCTAATTAGTAACTATAGCCAAAAAACCAATCCGTTGGTATATTGTGTGGGTAGGCATGAATTAACTGGCAAACGACTGATTGGCAATAAAGGCTTGATTTACATTAAAAATAATTAATTAGATCGATTGGCAAGGCATTCATTCAACCATACAAATCTTCAATGTAATTAAAATTAAACATCTCCAGAGATGCATAGTATTTATTATAAAAAAGGTTTTTCTTAACCGTGACGTTTTTATGCAAATCTGCAAAACATACCAGGTAGGTAGGTCATAAAAACGCTATACCTGATCAAGATTTTTTCCTCTGAAATTTTTGTCTCTTAAACAATTTGAACGAACTTTTTATCGATGGATAATCAGTTGAAATCGCACGCACCACCAACTTCAAATTTCAAAATGGCCGACTGATCGTATAATTTAAGATGGCGGACGCAATTGAAAATAGGTACGTCTTCCTTTACACTCTTCAATGATACTTTTCTATTGAAAAATATCTGAACTTCAGAAACCGTTATGGATTTTGGAGAACCAAACCAAACTTCACTTGATAATTTGACATTATACAACGAATCAAATCAATTTATTTTCGTACAAGATGTTGAGAACTAAAGCGAGGCCTACTTTTAATTTTTTTTCTTCCCGATAACTCCGGTATCTTGCCTGCCAGCTGCCAATTTCTCAGTTATTTTCCAACCAATTTTGATGAAACCAATATCAGTAGCCAGTAAATTGGATAGGCTGTCATTAACTCATCAGGTACTGGACTACTGAATGTCGAAATGGTCAAATTTTGAAAGTCCAAAGTGACGAGTATCATTTTATTATTTTATTATTTTTTGCTTTTGCACTGGTGCCTTCTTATTGAACATTGCTTAAACATCAGAAATAATGAAGATTTAGAAGGAACAGACCTTTTTTAACAATTCAAGACCTCAACGAGCTAAATCGATTTCTCCGCTGAGAAGATATTATGAGTTGAAAAGAGGCTTGTAGTTCCCATTGTTTATTCAGGAATAATTCCTTCAAATTTCGTCTACTGATGGTCATCCAAGAACTGATGCGTAAGTCAAATTGGCTGATCCACTGACGGAATATCACAAGTTTGAAAGAAAAACAAGTTTTTTAAATTTTGTCCGCCATTTTCAATTTTCAAATTTTGACCATTTTGATAGTGAGCAGCCACCTACATGTCTACATGTAGCCTATTGAATGGGCTAGCCATTACAATCAAAATCACCATTGTCTGGGGAATAAAGAAAAGGCGACCATTTCTTCGTTATCTATCGTTATTCTTGAATCTTGACCTTGCAACATAAAAAAAGAGAGGAGCGAAAAGGCAGGTTTGTAATCATTGACGTTCGCCATTTTGATGTTTCAAAATTTGACAATGCCGCGATATTTGGTTTCGGAAATTGAAGAAATTGCTAGATAAGAATTAAAAACATGCTTCATTATAGTGTCGAATTGTCAACAGTAATATCACAAGTGCTCAGATTTTCACGATAATTTTGGCCAGGCGATCACGAGTGCTGGTTGTAGCGATAAATACCCGATTCCGTAGGAGAAAGGCATTTTTATCTAGGGACAACCAGCCCGAGGAAAACGCTTGGCCAAGATTATCTGGGAAAATCTCGAGCACGAGTGATATTTTGATGATTATTAAAAAGACACTCGGACAAAAAAAAAAGTCCGAAGTGACAGCTGTCAGATTTTGTTGTTTACATCTATTTTATTCTGTTGCTATTGACACTGCGATTTAGATAAGTGAATATTGTCCTTGTCTATAAATCAAGGGCGTTGTATGTAATAATCAATAGTAATATCACAAGTGCTTGGATTTTCACGATAATTTTGGCCAGGCGATCGCGAGTGCTGGTTGTAGGAGGAGGGGATCTAGGGGACAACCAACCCGAGGGAAACGCTTGGCCAAAATTATCTGAGGAAATCTCGAGCACGGGTGATATTTTGATGATTATTACAAAAAAATGTCCGAGGCGACAGCTGTCAGATTTTGTTGTTTACATCAATTTTATTCCGTTTCCATTGACAGTGGGATTTAGATAAGTGAATTTTATCCTTGTAGGTCTAATAATCAAGCGCGTTGTGTGTTGTGTGTAGTGATCAAGAAAAAATAACAACGTGATATTTTAGTTGAATCGCCACCGATAATTTTTTGACGTTTCCGTTTCAGTGCAATTATCACTCATTAATTCTGGACATTTCCATGAGAACTATCGCGTTTTTGACGTATGAGGGCACTATTCAAGGAGAGTTTGATAATTCAAAATTCATTGCGGTTTCTGAGGCTGTTCTTATAGGTAACTTTCAATGGAAAGTGATGAGTGTAGTGAAAGACCTATTTTCAGCTGCGTTCGCCATCTTGAACACCGAGCAGTGGACCATTATGAAATTTTGAGTTGGCGGCCTATACACTTGGCTATCCACTGGTACAAAGTTTGTCAAAATCGATTGGGAAACAACATTTGAGGAGGAAAAATCACGAGTACGGCTTTTTATAGCCCACCCGGTACATTCCTCTCTGGCTAGAGTTTAGTGTTATTGTTTGGAATTCGAGACTGAGGGCTGCTCGAAGTTTGACAAGAAAAAATATCGATAATTATTCATTTACTTATAAGATATCAATAATTTACAAACTATGAAATATTGATGATCACAAAATATCAAATATTGATCATTATCGAAATATCGAAAACTTATCGATGAATTATCAAAGTATCAAAATCGATGATTGTCTGTAGGTACTGTAAATTGCAATGCCGGGCTCATACACCAAATTTGACGCTTAAAAATTGGGAAGTATGGAAAACCTAGAAAACAGGTCAACCCGCCTGGTTTTTAGGCGTAAGTCTTAGATCATTGAGAGTTAACTTTGATGTATGAACCCAGCATAAGTGGTGGCCCATCGTAAACCTACCTAAGTAGGTACATTTGGCAGCAAAAATAATGCCCACGCTCACTTGATTTATGACGAAGACGACTATTTGGTTGGCCTGCTCTACCGTAGTAGGTAGTAGAAGTACTCAAGATGATTAAAGCAATACTGTCCCTGTTATCATTATATTGCCTTCCAATAAACCATTCAAACGTTCAATAATGGTGAGTGCCGACAGGACTGGACTCACCATTTTGCATCACTATAATTGAACTTGGAACTGTTGCCAAATTTCAATTTTTCAGTAACTGGAGCATATACAGCGTGTTCAACAATGATTGTCCTTGCCGACTTTTTGAAATTTGGCCCGCATTAGACATGCCCCGCTTCAATGAAATCATTTTGGAATACCATAGTAACGAAATTGATAGACGTCACGTCACACTGACTCACTGACTGATGAGAAATCTGAGGTTAACAGTGACGGCATTGACGGCTGATCCATTCCCGTTCCGTCAGGTTGCTTGTTCACTATTTACCAGCAGTCAGAGCCGTCACTGTTAATTTAAAATTTGATATCAGTCAGTGTGACGTGACATCTATCAACTTCGTTACTACAGTATTTCAAAATGATTTCATTGAAGCGGCGCATGTCTAATCCGGGCCATATTTCGAGAAGGCGGCAAGGACAAACATTGTTGAACACGCTGTACGTTGCAACCTGAACACAAAGTATTTGAATACCGTTTTATTGTGGTGGTAGAAAAAGCAGAAAACTGCTTTATTCATCTTGAGGATAAAGCTACCTACTACGGTACAGCAGGCCAAACAAATAGTGGTCTTGGTTACAAATCAGGTGGGCGCTATTTTTGCTGACGAGTGTACCTGAATCCCGATTCTTTAGAATTTGTCTCCAAATTTATTGATCTACTTTGACTAAGATTGAACAAATTTGACTTGATCTCAGATGTGAATAATGAGACAATTTTATCTGCACAAGCTTCTGGTATAGTGACGAGGGTAGTGATAAGATTCTGGTTTCCATAGTGAATCTACAAGGTGTCTTCGAACTACTCCTCATAATTTACAGAGTACAGTCTTGAATTGATATTATGTTATGATTCTCTATGAAGTTTTTCTCGAAACTCGACTTCTTACGACCTCTCAGACTCGCCCAACTACGGAACCATTAGTTGAATAAACAATGGTTGAATTTTAGTAAAATTATACTAAAAAGTAACGGCTCGATATCAAGTTAGGGCTGAGACCGCCGTAGGTGCGGTTACCATAGCAACGGCGGATACCAACCAATCAAACCGCTGTATTTGGCGAGTTACGCCGTCCCAAACTTTGCGCCTGCAACTTGGTATCGAGCCCTAAGTCACCAAGTGTTGAAAACAAGTCGTTAATGGATTGATTATTCATGAAAAACCAATAGAAAAGTCGAACTTTGAAAAACTGTACCTCAGTTGGTGTTGAGCTCTGGGTTCTGGGGATGAAGAAATTTCGGATAAATATTTCTCGGTTTGTCTTGAGATATCTACCATGAAGATTATGCGAACTTTTTCTAAGACACCTTATACAGGGTCTTTTTTTATGGATGTCATCATTTGAATGGCTTCTGACAGGCGAAGTAAGAAACTTATCAACAGGGGCATGGCAGCATCTTGTAACTTATAGTTTCAAACTTTGTTTGACACTACAACCACAGTTATCAGCCATCAACTTTGTCTGCACGGTGCGACAGAACAAAATGTTGTGCTTGGCCATAGAAGGAAACAGTTTAAAAAAGTCGCTTTGTTTTTTCTTTGTAGGCATTCTCAAAGACCAGGTATTCACAGACATGATCAGGGACATTCGTTATCTTGAGAAGAGAATAAAAAATATCTTCACTGAAGTTACGTCTCGAGATACTGTGACACCCACCGAGCACTGCATTTCTGATCAAAGACTTTTTTGGGAAACGGCGGCCATCACTTTGAAGTTGCACGAGGACAACTTTCACCATATCAAAATTCAAATTCTAGGTTTCAATTTGTTACAAGTTTCAAGTGAATTGGTACAGAAATGGAGGAGAATTTTGAATTTCAAATTGAAGAAACAAAAAATTTGCAACTTTAAGGCTCTTGGCACCGTGTACACGAAGTTGATGACTGCCAACCATGGTTGTAGTGTCAAACAAAACTTGAAACTGTAAACTACAAGATGCTGCCATACTCTTGTCAAAAAGTTGCGTACTTTGTTCACCAGAAGCTTCCGGAATAGTGACATTGCTAAAAAAATGCGCTAAAAAGACCCTGTATAACCAACATCAACAATGAATTCGTTGACATGAAAACTCACTGCACTTCATAAGTAGGAAGACCTACACACATTTATCTAAATAGATAGATAGATGTTCATCGAGTTTTCCGCGGAGTTTCCATGGAAAACCGATTTTTTGAAGCTCTGTTGAAGATCAAGCATTGGAAATGTGTAGAGGTTGCGG
This sequence comes from Anaspis maculata, assembly GCA_949128115.1. Taxonomy (NCBI): domain Eukaryota; kingdom Metazoa; phylum Arthropoda; class Insecta; order Coleoptera; family Scraptiidae; genus Anaspis; species Anaspis maculata. Next base: position 50,526,628 of record OX421966.1, on the reverse strand, counting down.
TAGGTACATACCGCACAAACATGTGAACATTGTTTTCCGAATATGACTAATCATATTAATTTGTCCAAGCTCCAAAGCTACCTACGTAGGTTTTAGAATTTTGCTAGCTTTTCTATCGATTGATTTTTACGTAAAAGCTTGCACGAACACTCACTCCAACCCAGTGAATTTCAGTCATAACAAAAATAAAGAAACTATTCAATCCCATAAACAAATAACCGTAAACAAATTTACATACGTATATTAAAATTTCCTGATTTCCAACAGTATAATCCAAATTTCTCTTCATCGTGCAAAAAAAAGGAAACAATATAGATATGCACCGTACGAGGAATTCCGCACTTGCGACCTTGAACCCGCTTTTCACGCTTCTATTTCCTCTAAATACATACACCGCACGATGAGCATCTTCACTTTTACTCCACATAGAGTCACGCCACCACTTACAATGCTTAATTATAATTATTAATAATAATAATTTTCATGGAGTTCCTGAAAACGTGTTGGATCTAAACGGTTATTAACCAACAAATGTGATGTAGAGTAATTAACAAGGGGATTCTTTATTGCCGTGTGCATCCGATGAGGAATCGGCCGGGATTCAGACAATTCGTGCGTGAAGTAAAACTTTATTAGCACTAAAAGTGTGGAGAGAAGAGGTAGGTGCACCCAATTGGAAATTGCCGAAGAGATGGCAAGCTTGGTATAAAATATGTGATGGGGCTGGAACGTAAGTCACTCTCAGCTTGGGTTGCTAATGATTGTAGCACCATGGGAGCGATGGTAAGTTTTCTTGTTTCAGTAAATTCATAAGCGAGATTGTAAAAGCGGTGTTTGTTTCAGACACGAGCGAGTGTGTTCCTCTGCCTAAAGCTTTTGCTTTTCACCACCATAAGCAACGCCATTGAAGTGGTAGACGACGACGGCCCTAGCGAACCTTCCTATGCACCGTCGAAGAACTACATCAACCATGCAGGCGGAGGACGCAGCCAAAGTTTAATCCAGTACTACCATGATCCACCCACGAAGACTTTGATCGATCATTCGGCCTTGGATACTTCATCTTCGAGCTATCCCAAACCTAGACCTTTGTTTTCATTCAACTCGGGCTTCAGGCCGATTGTACCATCGACTTTGAGAAATTTGAACGAAGACCAACCACCGGTCACTAACTACGGAGCGGATTTAGTCAGATACGATGTCGATCAAAACAACAAATTTAGCAACCCAATCCACGTGCCCGACGAAGAAAGCACCGAACAGCATTATGCCTCGAGAGATACATCCTCAAGAGACACATCTTCATCAGCCGAATCCCATGTTTACGAGGACGAACCCACTGAGACCTACACCGAAGGCAACAGCTTGTCCAAAAGGTACTCCAGCCCTGCCCCAAGCCAGAAACAGATCCAACCGAGGTATTCCATGTACGACGAAGCACCCGAAGCGTCCCATTACGGCCACCACCACAAGAAAAAAGAAGTCCATTACCACAAACACAAACACATCCACGAGCACAAGCACAAGCAAGACCACCACCACAAGCATAAACAAGACCACAACCATGATCACCACCACGATAACAAGCACGATCACCACCACGGCCATCATCACGATCACGGACACAAGCACGGGCATCATCACCATCACGGACACAAGCACCACCAGATGCACAAGCACGAGCATCACGAGGACCACAAGCACGGACACGAGCACAAGCACAAGAACGATCATCATCACGCGCACAAGCACGGACACAAGCACCACGAGGACCACAAGCATGGGCACAAGCAGGCGCACAAGCACGACCATCACGAGGACCACAAGCACGAGAACAAGCACGAGCATAAGAACGACCATCATCACCATCACGGGCACAAGCATGAGCACAAGCACGGCCATAAGCATGATCATCATAACAAGCATGAGCACAAGCATGGGCACAAGCATGAGCACAAGCACGAGCACAAGGAAAAGCACAAGAAGCATCATCACAAGAAGCATCACCACCACCACTGGTGATAACTCCTCCAGACATAAGGCTGTATTTGTTTTTAACGTTTTGACTGTTTTATTGTTAGATAAAGTTGTTTGCTTTATTTTTGTTTTGTTTTGAACGTTTACCCTATGAAAGGAACCATACAAGGGTATATTTACAATAAGGTTCAAATAGGGTGATCAAGCTTTGATCGGACCAGGTACTTTCATCAACTTCAAGTAAAACTCGCCGTTACCGAGAGCTAGAGCAATTGAGGCCCATGCCTATAGACAAGGAACGGCATAAAGACTTTTCACCTAGAATCAAGTTTATCTCATTCAGAGCTTTATTATCACAAGTGGGTGCGAGAAGATAGATGTACTTATAAGTTCTCAATACGTACTTAAAATGAGGAGTTGAACTTCCTGATCACAAATATGGCACACACCCACACACAAAAACCCAAAAAAATATTCTTGTAAATCGACAACGCCTTTCTCCTCCTTGTCCAATAGAGGGTCCTCATCTCAAAAATGACAGAACTGTGATTCCCAAGTTTTCTGCGGTTACACAACGATGGTTATGGTTTCTTAAAAATAATTAATCAAAACCCAAAAAAAGTTCAACATTTTTCTGACACATTTGAAGCATTCCCATGAACTGCCTTAGACTGTAGATCGCGGTTCTGGGACACCTGTATGTCAAAGTGATTGTGACGAAAGGAAGAAAAAAGTATGTTACCATACGGAGAACAATACCTCAATTTTATTGCCGTCAATACAAAATCCAGTTTGTAACTTGAAACAAAATTGGTCATTTATCCAAAACGACAGATTGTAAGAAGAATTTGTTTCACCAGCAAATCGTAGTAAGTAGTCAAAATCGCTAAACCCTTTGAATAAACTTCTGAAAAAGGCACAGCGAATAACGTGGAGGTCGAGATGGAAGTGATTCATTCCTCTCTGGGGCAGGGTGCAGACAAATTTCCAGTTACAGGGTGTAACTGGAAATTTGTCTTGTATATAAATGCTACGATTAAAACTCTAGGCTTCTGAATGAAACTCGACTTTTCTGGAGAGATAAATCCCCCCCGGTACCTACAAAGCAACCAATCTGTCATCAGTGTTTACTCAAGGAAATCTTGAAGGACGGATACAAGTGAAGTGAGGTCGAAGGCCAAGCAGAACGATTCTTAAGGAAAGACCCCGAATGGGCCTGGACGAGAGCTTTTGACAGAGCTTTTTCCACATAGCGAAACTTCAGAGATCAACTTTGAATCAAAATCATTTTAAACAGAAGTCATCGATTTGCGGTTGAGTACCTACCTGTAAAGATTTATGAATCATTTTTACCATCACCTGGCATGCATATCACCACTTGAATGACGAAGCTTAAAGTGAAGGAAAATTCAAATTTTCCGAAACACAATTTTCAATTTTCTGCAAATTGATTTCAACCTATCTCTTTAACTCCAACTTTTCACCCGAAAGGACGTTTCGAAGAAAATTTTCCATAGGTTCACTTTAAGCTTAATCATTTCCGGGAAATTCCCGGGAAATTGGGAAAAAAACTTGTTGGAAAATGTTCAAGAACCAGTTACCGTTTGTTTGAAAAAATGGTAGAAATCTATTCACGGGATGGAAAGTTGGAAAATATGCAGGTTTTTCCTTAGAGGAAAACTCAAAAAAAATGTATGTCCGATTTCGAAAAAAATCTTTCCAAAAATTAATTCAACCTTTTCTCCAGCTTTTATTTCCAGCATGTTTGCACCTAAAATGAATATTTCGTAGGGCTCACTGCATGTTGAAGTTTGCACTGCAGTTTTTTTAAATTTACGGAATGTGCAAATTTCAATAAAAAAATCACGGTCGGAAAATCAAAGCTGCCGATTTTGCAAATGGGTCTACACGACGCCCCATCCAATCTACTTTTGATATCAGTTGGAATTATTCAAAATAAGTCGATGAGTAGAAATGAATTTTTGAGTGGAGTCCTGCATCAATAGAGAGTCGTTATGGTTAAAACCCGGGTTAGAGGCTCTCTCGGGTGGAAACGGCTAAGGGAAATTTTGAAAATTCACAACGCCCGATTGGAAAATAGAGGAAAACTGCAACTGCAGACCTAATCTGAGTCTTTTGTTGTGTTGCTTCCTGCCAAATGTGGTTACAATCCATCGGATAGATTTTGAATACGGGTCGAGTACACTTGACGACTACATTTTAAAATTTTTCCACAACCACGAAACAAACTCTATTGCCTTCTACTCACAATGATGAGTCCACACCGACGGGGAAATTATCATCACACTCACAGTTTCTTTGCAGTTAAAATGTTTACGTCGTACTACTCTTCTTTGCGGTGCCCATTTGAGGCCCACGCTCAACAATGCGCAACATTGTTTTGTTGGTAGAGGTCAAGATAGTCGCTGTGGCGTACATGCTTTAATTTTCCACTGAAGTGATGTAGGCGACCAACAATACAACAACATCCAGAAACAAACTGTTCTTTTAACGCGTTGTTCCTTCTTTATTTTGTTGCAAAAACTGGATAATCCGCAAATTTTATTTCAGATTATAATTTCACACGCCATTCTGAGTGATACAGCCTTCAAGTAGAGTTGACGGCACACCACAGGGACCTGTGGGCGGGGCTGAACAGGAAAACAAAAATCGTTTTGAATGAGTCCAAGAGTTGAAATAGGGGATGTAACACCGTCAGCTGGAGTGGTGAACCATCACCAAGTCACAGGTGAACCTAAGATCCCACTGCAAAACTAGGTGCACCACTAGATGAACTCAGCTCGCGCAGTTCAGATATTATGCAATATTTATTAACTATGTAGCTAAACGTGAAATTGATGAACACTTCCAAGGCTTCCAAGCGTCTTATTTGATTGATTAATTATAGTTATTCATCTTTTGAGTTTTGACAGCTGTTTCTGCGCATGACTGGGTCAAAAATATGACATTCGTAACACAAGCGTACAAAACGTCTTCCATTTATGTCCCTGGCAAGAGTCGACTTGTATTGACACAAACCGACACGAAGTGTTTTCACTGATGAAAAGAGCCCACTGTAACTGATTTTAGACAATAGGTGCTATCCTTTTAAAACCTGAACTAGGTATTCTGACCTAAGTTGTTGGTGGTATCTCACTTTCGCGCATGCGATTTCTCGCTTTTTCTCTCTTTAACTTAGATCAGATCAGTGAGTTTTGTGGTAAAATAAAGAAAGCACCTATTCTTGTTCATTGTGACAGTCTATGGGTGCTTTCCCGCACCTAGCCCCAAGTTTGGTACACCTGCCATTTACGCATGTGCGAGTGCCAAATGGTGCTTTCCATCTACGTGTTCTTACCCGGTTCTGTGTCGTTCATTGGATCACCTAAATTTTGTGCCAAACTATGGAACATGTGCCGACTGGTGGTATTTGTACCGTCTAGGTGGAAATCGCCCTGTAAGTACCTGCATAACGCATTAAGTAAAAGTAAAGTCGACTTCAACAGCAATAATACCCATTAGTGTGGAATTTTCCGCAAGATTTTGTACAAAACCTGGAGGGTATAGACCTTCTCATATAGGCGGTTCCCTTTACTCGCAGTTCGTGCGCAGGTCTTCCCATAGACTAAACTCACTGGTTCAGTTGGCTGTTTAACTAGGAGCTGGCTAGGGTTGGGGTTGGCGACGGCGCCAATATAGGTGAACCTGCGCCCCGAGGACCCCAGGTGAATGAGAATGGCTATTGAAAGCTTAAAAAATCACCTAGGTATAGAGTGCTCACGATAAAATTCACCCCCCTCCAGTAGATACCCCTTCAAGATATTTCGAAGAACTAAAAACTTTTTCTTCGCGATTTTTCCCAGGGACCTTGAATCGATCCTCTAAAAGTTTCTAATTGCTACCGTAGACTGGGTGTGATATGTAACTTTTTTATTTTAATTGCAACACCCTATTTTCTATTCCGTTATTTGGTGGAGCCTTTTTTTTTATTACAAATATATATGACACTTATGATTTATTTTGACTAGTAAGTTGTCGGAAAAATGATAAGATAGGTAGTCAAATAATTTTGTTTCGCGGCAAGATGGCTTTGGTTTCTACAGTTTACTTGAAAAAAGTTATTCTTGCAGCATTTTGTCTACAGAATTCATCTCTGCATGGATAAATGGTCTAATTCGTTCCTAATACAGGGTGTCGCATAATTTTCAATTTTTAATTCATTTGACTACCTATTTTATTATTTTTTTGACGGCTTCCTTGTCAAAATAAATCATAAATGTTAGGCAAAAGGCTATAAAAGAAAGGCTTCATCAAATGACGTGATAAAATATAGAGTCTTGCATTTGAAATAAAAAAGTTACATGTCACACCCTGTATACGGTATCAATTGAAAACTTTCCGACGATCGATTCAAAATCCCTGGGAACTATCGTTGAGAGAAAGTTTTTAGTTTTCCAAAATATCTCAAAGGGGAATCTCCTAGAGGGGGGGGGGGGTGAATTTTATCGTGAACATCCTGTACAGCCCGAGGTACAGCCCCTCACCACGGCTAGATGCTTGTAGGTAGATAAAGCTTTCAAAGAATGTATTATAGTAAAGTGTACATATTTATAATATAATTTATAGGTAGATAGTTGCAAATAATGGGCTACTTGCCCAAATTTTTTTTATTGGCTCAATCGAAAGTATGGGCAAAAATATTGTACCCGTATTTTTTCTTTTTCCTAAATTCCCAAAATTGCGGCCGTAGTGTCTGTTTGAAAAATATATTTGTGACGTCACAAATATACTAAAAACTAAACAAACAGCACTGTTGGGTTGAAAACTCAAAAAACAGTTAGAGTGGCTTGACAATATTTGAAAAATACAGACAGAAAAATTCCACTAAAGATTCCCGACTTTTACCAACCTTTTGAAAAAAAAAATCGAAAAAAAAATCTTTTTAATCAATGGATATATTTTCCGGAAATTTTCAGAAAATACTATTTATCACTCTTGTTGATGATTGAAAGTGTTTCCAGTCAAATCTGTTTCATTGGCAAGTACCCCATTCTTAGGCTGTGGAAATCACAGGTGGCTGTACCTACAAATTTTTGCAGTCAATAACAGTTGGCAACTTGTTATCTCGGAATGGGCATGGACAGTTTTCACTTATAATGTACCTCATACACACAAAAGATTTCTACATTCAAGATTTGTTGATTATTTGGAAAAAAAATCCAAAATCAGGTCACGTGACTCAAAACTGCGTCGGGAACATTACCAACGTCGACAGATAACCATTTTTGGAGAACCCGCGTTGGTACCCAGTGCACCACGTAAATCTAATTAAACGCTTGTGACTAAGAATAACAATACCTGTAAACACATTGTTCCTTCAAGAAGCAGGCTTTGGGACAGCTGTCATGCGTCCGGAATATATCAAAGTCGTCGTCTGAGTTTCTGTTTTGTTGGTGTACCTATACAGAGTGTTCAGGTCAGACTTTATTTCATTCAGCCCACGCACGTTCTGCTTTAGAATATAACTACTATTCGGATTTAGAATAGGCTAACGTGCGATTTGAACACAACACCGTGAAATTTGATAAAAATTTATTGCTTCTGTCCGGGCGCGGTTTTCGAAAAACAGGGATGGCTTCAGCCTAAGAGTGTTTAGCCCATGTATTAGAGAAATAAGTACAGTATACTAACTTTGGTCGAATTCCAATGCAGTAGAAATGTTTCAGCATATTTTGGCTGTTTTGTCCGGGTTTGCACTCGATTATTTCACTAAAGCACCAAAAAAAGAACTCTCATGACCGACTTGGCGGTGCTCATCGGAAGTCCTCAGCGATGAGACATCAGACCAGAGACGGGCTATTTTTGGCGCCAAAAATTCAAGCAATCCGAAATATTTACCCAAAAATCTAGACCATCTGTTGCATTTCTTTTCTCGCAAAGCACACGCACCTGAGCACACTATGCCATTATTAAAACTGGTAACTGATGGTGATGTTTTGAGTAGGCTCCTCTAACAGAATAATTCGAAGGTTCTTCTGTGCTACCTACCCAATTATTTAGAAATTGTTCTGCACTGTTCACTGGATTGGATGGTAAATACACTACAATCAGACGTGATGTTGGCACTTTAATGGTGGAGCGCAGAAATGAAAACATGCGTTGAACCTTGGTGTGCACGCTGGAAGATGTTAATGGTTTGCCCTTATTTGGAGAAAATCTCAATGTCGAGTCTTGCAAGTATCGGTATGGCAGGAGATGAGCGAAAGTTTTTCTTGGCGCGCGATCAACGATCGATCACTTTTACATTTTTCTGCACTTTTTCTAGATTTAGCTTATAGAGATGCAATAAAATTTTATTGAATCGTTGTGAAAGTTCTTGCATTTTGAATTTTTGTTTGTGTCGTCTTGCAATGTCAAAGTCAGATAAATTATCATTTTACTTGCGAATAATTTGCTATAACTACTTCTTGTACTTATGCTAAAGGAGAGGCATTCAGCGTAAATGTGATTCGAGTGACCTGATCAAATTTTCTAGTTTAGCACTGCAGGCCTAGCCTAGGCTTGCCGCCTTCTGAAATGGTGTTAAACGGGCTTGTGCAAAACTTAAGTTATGTTGCCTGTCAAATTGGGCATCAAAATGCTGAAACTTTGGAAAATTTCCCTTATCTTGAGTGGAAATGCGGCTCAGAGACGTGTTACCGTCGTTTAGACACCCAAATCGCACGTTTCGCCTTCACATTTGATAGCATTCGGGTTTTGCCCGCCAGAGGCAGCGCCGCCCCAAACTCGTTTCGCACGGGCCCCAAACGGGGGCAAGTGACAAATCGAAGGTAATCATAACAATTTCGGTCCAATACGCAACTTTCAGCGGCCGAGTTCTTCGAAATTTGGACTATCAAACTCTTATTGACACGTCCTATCCTACTTCCAAATCCTACTGCCCATGGCAGACCGACAGGGCGTTCCTTGTTTTGCCAATAATTCTTCCGGACTTGGCGCGTCTTTTGGCTGGAGCAGGCTAAAGAGTCGGTGCTTTTACTATGACACCTTTTCCAGAGAGTCGGCTTTGAATTTTTCAGTTTTGAACGTGGAAAAATCGAGCTCATTTCAAGAGATGAGAAATATTCTCTTCACTGTCATATGTCACAGATTGGTTTGATTTGCTTAGTACTCACGGCGAATATTAAAAAGGTCGAAAAGTTACCTCAATATCCAATAAAATGAAAAAAAAAGCATCAGACATCACGATCCGGCAAAAATCCATCCATTTGTAGCGAAAATATGCAAAAAATACGTTTCAAAAGTGGCCCGGACGATATTGTAACTTGAAGAGCTAAGGCTTACTTGACATTACTTTCAGTGTCATACCAACAAAAATTTCACATTAAGCGCGCCAAGGAGAGCGTTTTTAGTGATTCTTAGTGGTGGGCGACGTTTTGACAGACGCTACTGTCAGCCATGACCAATGAAATGCTGTTCCTAGAATAATTTGCTATTCATTGCCACCCAGAACTGTCCCGGTTTTTATTCGTGCCCGAGTTCGTGTCTCTTGGCGGTTTTAAGGGCAGGACCAGATGTGACTGCGGGACTGTCGCGCAACTTTGAACGCGATTAACAGCTAAACAGAAGTGATCAGATGTAAGACAGCGGTGTAAGATTTTCCATGTTATATCTGTTGATTAAGTTTTCCAGGATGATCTCGTAGTGAAGTCTTGTAAATATAGTTGCAAAAATCTTATCTTTCCACTTTTGAATATTTATTCCACTCGACGCTTTTCGAAGTTTTACAAATCATAATAGCTTTATTCTCAACTGCAATGTTATGAATCGATATGAAATATAAAAAGTCAAAACGTCAAAATTAAAAAATCGTTTCTATTTGTAGCTTGTAGCCGATCGAGCAAAATAAATATTCATAAGTGGGGAGACACGATATTTACCACTTTATTTTCCATGTTGTTCAATTATTTTCCATGGTTTCCGGCACGGTCCAAAATGTAACTTTGGTTCTTCTAATTCTCTATATTCTCGTTTTTTTTCGAGTTCATAATTCATTTCAAGAAAAATCCCTATTTTATGTGGGTACAGGGTGATCCACTGAAAATTCTCCTTCTGTTGGAATTTTCCCCGTAGGCATAAATTGACAGAGAAAAAATTTCGTAACATTTTTTCCCTCAGAATTAAAATTTGGACCTCAAAGTCTTCTATATCTGGCAGTATACAAGATGTTTGAAAAAATATTTTTTTGACGCCCTGTTTTTAATTGAGAGTGATGCGGTTCTTTCCTTTGAGTCCGAATAACACAATTTGATGTGATTTTGATCGTATACAGGGTGTTCATTTTCAAACTTTCCACCTCAGTTTTTTGCAACTCAATTTTTCTTCAGGAAAACGCCGAAAGAGGTCGATTTTTGAAACTCTTCGCCCCCACCCTACCCTACTTTTAAATTTCGAACAGCATCACCCATCTTGTGATAGGTACATCAAACTGTAAGTAATAAGATTCTTTTTCTGCCAAACATATTTTTAAAAGTTTCAAACCCATTTCCTAATTCCTTTCAAGTAGGGTAGACTGGGAACAAAGGGGTTGGAGATGAAAATGTGGCAATACGTATTTCAGATGTCCTTTTCGAAATAAAAAACGACCTGCTTTTCTGAAAAATCGATTCTCAAGAATTGGGAGTTATTGAGGGGAGAACTTTCCTTTAATTAGCAATGAGAGAATTTTAAAGCTTCTGGGAGTGGTCTAAAAAAACATTAAAATATGCTTGTCAGAATGAGAATTTTAATACCTTCAATTTAATGTATCACAAGAGAGGTATTGTTTTTTGGAATTTTGAAGTAGGGTGAGCTGGGAGCGAAGGGGTTAAAGATTAAAATTTGGCAATAAGTGTCTTAGATAGCCCACTTGAAATAAAAATCGACCTGTTTTGGCGTTTTCTGTAAATGATTCTAATCAAATATCAAATCATATTATTCGGACTCAAAAGAACAAGCCGCATTATTCCCAATATTGAAATACAAAGTGTCAAGAAAATTTGAAAGTTTTTTTAAAACACTCTGTATACCTACTGCAAGATATAGAGAATTTCAGTGTCCAAATTTAAGTTCTATGAGAAAAATTGTTGCAAAAATTGTTCTTCACTGCCAATTTGTTCCAACGGGGAAAATTAATAAAGGGGAAAACTCTCGGTGGATCACCCTGTACTTTATTTAACAATTGACAATTTTCGATACTGAAATCGGTGTCGTGTCGAAATGATTGAGAAGCATTTTGTTAAACAGCTTTTTAACCAATAGAAAAAATGCAGTGCTACTAGAAAGTAGGCGAACGTCATTCACGAACCGCCACTTGTCAAACATTCCTATTTTTAGCAGCTGGAATTTCCAATTTCTCGCATTCATCAGGGTAAATTAGATTAAATAATATATATTACTCGCGTTGAATAAGACATATTATGAAACTCGTGCAATAATAAATTATAATCAAACTATTATGCTTCGCGCGTGACGTCATGCGCGAGCTGGACGTATCCTGGCCGCCTCAGTAGCGTACCGGTGTGTATCGTGCTTTATAGAATAAACTCGGGCATTCAGCCAATTCAGTCTCCAATTCTCGATTGTTTTGTTTCCAGAGAGATTCAACTCTGAATCAAAATTTGTTTCACCAAACGTCAGTTGTTCCGTATGTTGTGCTGATGAGCTCGATAATGCGAAACCAACACAACTATCAATCACACGGAAGTGCAATAAACGAACAAATAATCAATGATTATACTTGAAGTTTTTTTGAAGGGTTTAAGGACTAATAATAGAGTCGTTTTTTTGTCACTTAGGTACTGCGTTATGGATACTAACACTCTAACAATTACAAGAGAAAAAAGAAATTTCCCGGAAAATGGCCGATGCATTGAAAATAGACACGCGTGGAATATTTATAACGGGCGATAACGATTGAGGAGATCGACCTTGGTCGAGTGCTATTTTCGAAGACGGCTTGTGTGGGCTAATTTTCAGTGTTAGTGGAAAGTGGTAGACGGAAAAATTCAAATTGTTTGAAATTTTTAATAATAGAAGAGACGGCCGGAGTGCACTAAAATCATGCCGATGCTCTAATGATGGAAGTTTTGCGGGTGTGAAAAACACAAAAATTGAGTGAATGAGGGCTCTGATGACCTTAAGGAATTTAATTTTAAAAGTAGAGGATAATTTATGTAAAACAGGTGCTTTCTTTTGCTATTATATGGACACTGTAGGACAACTGAGAGAAGAAGTTCTTGGATCACTGGAATATTTTTCAGTTCTCCTAACAGATCCAGGCACCTATAAATTTGAGCTTTGATTTCGCAACCAATTGTTAACTTTATGTCTTGATCACCTAGAATCTCGAACCACGTTCAAAGTCATCCACAATCCAGTTCAAGAAGTGGTTCTATGAAGATGTAGAGAGAAAAAACTGAGTAAGAAACACCAAAGTTATATTTTACACCATATCCAAGGCAACATGAGAAAAAAATTGCGAATTAAAAAAATGGGAATTTTCCCTGTAAGCTTTCTCAATCAATTCTGGAATAAACGTGAATATTTTCAAAACCTTCGCTGACAGACCTGTATAGAATGGAATGATCTACAGAAAAGCCTCGGACTTTATATTTTATATATCAGTCTTACTTAGCCGCGCTAATTCAGCCGCGAAATGCTGTTGGGCGACATGTCTCGTGAGGCGCCAATAATGTGGTCAGACCGGCACGACACGACGCGACATTCCGATGATTGATTGTCGCCCAACTTTGACAGCGCTTTTGCGGCTAAACCAGAAGAGATGGATGATCTCCCGGTCTTTTTTGTAGGTCATATCATTCTCTACAGATTTGTCGGCAAAGGTGTCCAAAAATGTTTCAGATTCATTTCGGCATTAACCGAGAAAGCTTACAATGAAAATGTCCATTGTCTTTTCTCATGTTATCCTCGATGGTGTGAAATGTTACTTTTGTTTTTTATTATCCAGTTTTCTATTCTCTACATTGCCATATTTTTGTCATCGAGTCTCCAACTGGTTCCAAGTGAAATCTTTATTTTACTGGACTACGAGTTTAGCATTAGAAGTATTGTTGGTATAACAACGAATGTCACTGGTGTCATTTTTCGCTAACCAGATTAACTAAAAACATCATTTTTGACTAAACACTTGCATGATGAACCGTTGAATGATGAAACCTACTCCTACATGTTTTTGGATTACGAATCCTTAATGCGTCAACCGAGGCATCAGCGCTTTTCTAGATCGACACATTTTATCGTCGTGAATAGAATGGCGTCGATTGATATAGTAGCTATTATAGACGGAGGGTTTTGGACCGCAGATTTGGAACATGGGTCTGGCCAAATGGAGTTGTTGTCTGATGCTATGGAAACTGGCTGGGATCGCGACAGTCGTGTTCCAAAACCGCGATCCGACCGTGATCCAAAACCATTCGTGTGACGTACTTAGTAAAAAATGTTCCAATCTCGGTTCCAATCGATCTGTAAAATCTGTAGAAAATAATTTAGAAAGCCAGAAATGTACCTTAACCGCATGATTTCTGAACAAACAATATAATTTATAAGGAATTATTGAGGAATGTGCAGAATCAGATCAGGTCTAAGAAAATATTCCCGAGCTGGCGCATAACATTTTGTCTAGTAGTCTAGTGTACACAATCATCACTGAAGATTTTGTTTGGAATCTTGAAATAAATCATGCACATTGCATTGCACGCCATCATCATAAAATTTCTGTTTTTAGAAATATCGCAACTAAAATTAATTTTAGTGAACATGCACGAAAACTCGTTTCCACAGGGATCTATTTTCATGATGATGCTTTTGTAGTTTTGAAAACTTTTAGGGACCTTTTTCTTCCATTTCACAGGCGAATTTTAGTTTTCATTGCGCAGTTCTATATATTTAGAATGCCGCTGACACAATTTTTGTCCAGATTGTCCTCATTTTCAACGCAATACTATTCGTTTATAATATTAGAACTATTACTATAGAAAACGAAGAGAAGAAATTTAAGGGGGCGAGGTTTTAAGGGTGTTTGCGCCTACTCCGCTGTCACTCAACACCACAAGATGTCTCTGTCGCAATTACACATCTCAGTTTCACATAACATAATTTTCAAAGAATTCTTCACAAGAAAGAAAGGAGTCTTTCTGTGCCATTTACTCTCCCTAATTGACTTCCTGTTATCTTTACAGCACGCAATAAAAAATACCGATTAGTGGGTAAGTGAACGTATTCTTAGCAACTGCAAATTGCAGCTTTTCGGCTCTATTTCGAGCCGCTTGACTTCTCTGATGGAATATCAAGCTGAATAACCAACTATATTTACAATCAAAATAACGAGAAAAGCACGTTTTGTGTTAGCTTTTATACAAAACCAAAAAACCATTAAGTATCTCATTTGCGTTTAAACATACAACAATCAAAAAAAAAAACCGTACTCACACTCAAATTATGCCAATGCCAACAAAATCTCTAAAACTAAAGTGCGTTTCGTTCTTTGCTTCTCAAAATAGTCGCATTTCGCTTGTAAAAACTGACATTTGGCCGCGGCGTCGATTCGTGTGATTCACGTCGGGCCGTCGCGATGGCCGAGCGGGTCCGAGCGGCTCGGCGCGTGGCTAAAAATGGAAACAGTGCATGGACGTCGGACGCGCCCGGCGTCACCGTGACGTCACGGCGTCCATTTCGACTGTTTTTGGGCGAAATTCCGATGTGTGGTCGCAGCCGGCGCTGGATGCGCGCTTAAGGTCGGCGGCGCCCACGCTGCGGGTGACGCGACGCGCGTTCGGAGACGAGGGACACGTGGCGCCATCTGTTGCACTTTTGGGCGGTCGTGTGCAGGATTTGTCTGCCGGTTGATTTATTTTCGTTTCGTCTGGTGGAAATCACCATTTTGCTTGACCGTAAAACATGCGATTTTCGTACTGAGTCGCTAAAGTCAAGACGTTGTGGTAAAACAAAAGATGCTTGTTGCTCGTTTTGTCTGAAATTCTCAATTTCTGTGATCACCGAAGACCTACCTAAATAAACATATATGAAAATCCGTTGAGAATTCAGATTCAAAATCAATGGAGATTATAGGCATTGCCTTCTCCATAAATAAAAAATCTGTAATTCCTTAAATTTGTTTCTAGGATTTAGGGATATACAGGTGTCCCAGAGATGAGTACACAAAAATATATCACATATTCCTGACAACAAAATAAGCTAAAATAAACCACAAATGCCGAAATACTAATATTTCGTGGCTAAAGAATAAAGATCTCAGATCAAGGCCCAAAAAAAAACACACACACACAGACCTATTTTAGCAAACTTTGGATCAAATTTGAATGAAATCGGTTGAACGGTTCAAAAGTTATGCAAAAAAACTGTTAAAAAAAAACAACTTTGAAGGCCTGTATCTCCGTTATTACTGTTATGTATTTCGCGTACAAATTTGATTATAATTGAGAATAACTGCGTACTACAATAAATTTACACGCCAACAATTATTTACGCTTGGAAATATCGCAGGTACTTCGCTTTTATCCGCTCGCTATCACTTTGCATTCCAATTCAATACTGCTCGTGAGGCGACGATTGATGCATGAGACCTGTATAAGACAGGTCCGACTAATTCATCTCGAATGTTCTATGCATTCTGCAGCAGTTTCCATAGTGACCGCAATGGTTTCTAGACGACTCCCGAATAATCACACACCTTTCGCGTGCTTCTCGTGTGTTCTGGTGTGTGGCACCTCCGCCAAAATGAACAGATGTAGCTTGACCCACTGCTGAAGTCTTCATACAGTTGTACGGGAAAAACCTACACGCGCGCTCTGGAACACACCAGAACGCTCCGCACTTGTACACTGCGATCTAACGAGAAGACGGTTAACCGTTATCCAGAGTCGCCGCTCGTAACATTACGTTTGCGAGAGTATTTTCAATAGGGGACTTTTTCGAGAAACATATACCCTCGCAAACGTATAATAACGAAGATACAGGTCTTCAAAGTTGTTTTTTTTACAGTTTTTCTTGCATAACTCCTGAACCGTTCAACCGATTTCATTCAAATTCGAACCAAAGTTTACCAAAACAGGTCTCTATTGAACAATAATAACGCATCTTATCAAACATTCTTAGGGGCGAAGACAATAGGGTTTTATCTCTCCTAATATTTTTGGAAATGGTTTCAATTTTTGAATTCTATGTTCAATTTAGACCTCGATTTAGACAAAAAGTAACTAATGCAAAATTTTGATTGGAGGTTTTATCTTTGAGATATTTGGGCTTAAAACTTTGGAAAACATCTCGAAATCGCCACTTTCCAGAGCCCAAATGTCTTTTTTTTCAGGGAAAACTTCATGTTTCTAAGCAAAAATGGTGGTTAATTCACTTGAAACACCTGAAAGACGTATTTTAATTGAGGAATCATGAGTTTTCTTGAATTTTAGTTCCTAAGGCCTTTGAAAGTATTGTTTTTGAGATGTTACCCAAAGTTTCAAACCCAAAAATCTCGAAAATGAAGATGATCAGAATCTCGCAAGAGTAACGATTTTCTCTAAATTGAACGTAGAATTCAAAGATTGAAACAATTTCCAAAAATATTCAGGGGGGTAAAAAATAGGGAGAAAACGGGGAGGGTACCCCCTATTGTCTTCGCCTCTAATAATGTTTGATGGGATGCGTTATTATTGTTCAACAGAGATTTGTTTCAGTAAACTTTAGTTCAAATTTGAATGAAATCGGTTCAACGGTTCAGAAGTTATACAAAAAAACAACTGTTTTTAAAAAGTAACTTTGAGGTCTGTATCTCCGTTATCCTACGTTTGCGAGGGTATGTTTATGGGGAAAGTCCCCTTGTTTTTCAATTTCCTATCTCCCTGTGAATTTGGCTGCATTAATTTCGGGACACCTGTATACAGGATGTTTCGCAATTTTTACGGTTACAAACTTCTAGGGAAGATTCCCCATCAACATGTACAAATAAATAATTACAAATCAAAAATGGATCAGGAAAAAATATAACTTCGATGTCCTAATGGACAGGGAGCTGGTGCCTCAAAACTTACGTCATAAAGTACATGATTTTAACCCTGTGGGTTTATATGCGTTGATAAGGTTGTTAAATATTGCTTCCTCTTACATGTCAGACCGGGGGCTTTAAGCTGGTATGAGCCTGTCATTTTTCGAAAAAATGGCCAAAAGTTTACGTCATAAGGTACATGCATGAAACCAACTAGATTTTGTGTGGGAACATCGCCTTGTTCGCAAATCTGGTCGAAAGAAATAAATTTGGTGGCTTTCGGTCCATAAGACAAGTTTGAAATTTTCAAAAGAGGACCAAAATTTATCAATTTTTTCACAGGCGTTTTGTTCACTAACACACTAAGTGTGATATATATTTATAATCAGGATGAAAAACGGAATCGATTTCTATGTTAAAATACAGGGTGTACGATATGATGAAACATTTTCGATGTTGCACTCTGTAAGCGATGTACCATTAAAACTTTTTGTGGGCAGATTCGAAACCTGCGTAAAAAATCATGTGAGAATCGTTTTTCATTCCTGAGATTATGCCAAATAGAAGTCTCCAGGATGAGGTAAATTTTGTCCTTTTTTTTTAAATTTCAAACTAGTCTTATGGACTGAGAGCCCTTAAAAATTTTGTCTTATGACTTGATTTTTGATTAAGAGAATGTTCCCACACAAAACCCCGTTTGTTTCATTCATGTACCTCATGACATAAATTTTTGACATTTTTCGAAAATTGACAAGCCTATACCAGCCTAAAGCCCTCGGTCAGACATGTAAGACAAAGAAATTTTCAACAGCCTTATCAACGCACATTAGACCTACAGGGTTAAAATTATGTACCTTATGACGTAAGTTTTGAGGCACCAGCTCCCTGTCCATAAGATGCTCTGTTGAATAGTTGCAGGTGTTGCAGCTGACTTCTTGAAATTGATTTTTTTGACTCAAGTTTTGAACCGCTTAACCGATTTTGTTTCAATTTGGAACAAAGTTAACTGAAATAGGTCTCTATCGAATAATAGCAATGTATTAAAAAAAAAATCCAGAGGCGTAGATAATGGAGGATGTCTTCATATTTCCACCCCTGTTTTCTACACCCCTAGCTATTTTTCCAATTTTTTTTAATTAGAGGCTTCGTTTTTGAGATATTTGAGTTTGAAAAACTTTGGAGAACATCTCGAAAGTGCCACTTTCAAAGACCTAAAAATTAGAATTCAAAAAATGATTTCTCAGCAGAAATAGGTTCTCCAAAATAGAATTTCCAAGTTGATAAACCACCATTTTTCCTGAGAAATAAAAAGTTTTCAGGGAAAAAAATGTGGGCTCATTGAAAGTGGCGATTTCAAGATGTTCTTCAAAATTCAAAACCAAATAATTTTCACAAAAACGAAACCTCTGGTCAAAATTTTGCAGGATTAACTTTTTTCTAAATTAAACGTGGAATCCAAAAATAAGAACGCTTTTGAATTTGCTATAATTAATTTTTAGACAGTTTTTACTAGTCAATGATGATTGTTTGCGATGGTTATTTCACAGTAATCACCAGGACAGGTACAATTACACTTGGGTCCGTATTTTCGAAACCAGCGAGATAAACTCACATGGGGTTGCTATGACATTCGCCTGTTTTCGCTCCTGCGATTGGCTGATGCCATAGCAACCGCGCCATTTTCACATAGGAAATGAATTCACAGGTTTCAAAAATACAAGCCTAGGTCACAAATTTTATTGCCCTGAAAAGTTCACAAATCATTATTTGATCGATTTTGTTGCTCCAAGTTGATTCCTAGGTATTCTAACGGGTTTATTAATTTGTAGCATGCGAAAGACACGTCACACGAGAGTTACGAGACCAAATACGAGTATACGCAGAAACAATGTTTCGATATACAATATGGAGACTCCGTATCATAAGCCATAAACTCTTGCAATTGACGGAGGAGCCGTTCGAAATTTCTTCGGATTTCTCACATTGTGATTGGTTTTTCTCAAGTTATTGGGACGTGGTTGCCATGTCTCTTTTGCTTCTTTTGGAAAATGTCAGCTTTCTTTCAAGTGAAAGAGAGCTGAAGAAAAGAAACAAACAATCTGTCGGTTCAATTTCAGGCACCCTTCAGATGATATGCGGGTAAGTATTTTTACGAAACTTGCTGGAGATCACGACGTGCGAACAAGACATACACTTACACAATTGACGGCGGAGCCGTGCTTCGAGCGCTCGCCGGTATAATCGCAAAGCCGATGAACTTTTCTGGAGGTCTCGCGATGGGCTGCGACCAAATCCAGGAATTTACTATAAACTACAATAGAAGCCACGAGAGCCTGCGAGGGCGAGGCCTTTCCTGAAGAACCTGGAATGTTTTGAACAATTTATTTGACGCGTGTAATTCACCAATAGTGTTCGCAGTTATAAATAGCTTAACAAACGTGTTATTTTCTCGATTACCAAAGTGATGAAATATGAAGCACTAAAATATCTTGGCTAAGTTACGTGAAATTAAATTTTGTTTGAACTTATTTGAAAAAATTGCAAAAAACCGTGACACTGTATAACTGGTTGCCTGCTCACTGGTGAGAGTTTTCAGTACACCGCGATTTGAACTGGCCATAGCCCCAGTGTGTCGTTTTTGCAGTTTTGTCTTCCGTTGGCAGTGTTACCATGATACCTATTTATTCTGGCCAGCATACTCAATTATTTTAGGCTCTAATGGAACATGATAAATGTTTCAACTGAATACGTTGGCCAATATCATTCTGACTAATTATTATTAGGAATCTTGCCGGTAAAAGTAACAATTCCGTGGACTAATTTAATTTTTGTACACGACCCAAGTGAGGGTACTATACGTTTCAGATTTACATTCATCGAGATTGAAAGCGAAGGTAGATTATTTATAAAACAATCGTTTTAACGTGTGCATATGTGTATATACCATTACTCGGTTTAATGACATCTGAAAAATTTGCACATGTGCTCGTGAGTGCAAGTTCATGATTCCTTTTTAATGATGAATAAACCGCTCTAATTACCTACGCCAATGAATGCAATCATGCGATACATCGCTAAATGCAAGTAAATACACTATATGAATAATAAATAAAACCGCCCAGCAATTTACGTAATTTAGCACAATAATGACGGAAGGTATCGAGGTACACTGCATAATAAATTTGTAGGACCATTATCGCTTATCATATTTTATTGATATTATGTATACAGGACTATGGATACCTACCTATCAGACTAGAAAACAATATAAATGCAATTATTATTGTTACGAAACTTGATTTATTCCCTGTCAAAATGGAATGCCAGGCGCCCCGCGGAACTAAATGGAAATGGAGTTTTTCAACTACACGAACGTAAATAATAACAGTCTAAGCGACATACACTTAATATCGGTACTATAGTAGGTATTACTCATAATATGGGTATATACGTACAAAGTTTAACCGATTAAAGATACGTATAAGTGATGCTATTTATATAAAGGAAAAAAACATTGCACATGTAAATCGGTTCGTCAAGGCAAAATCTGCGATGAATCAACACAAGGCATCAGAGGTTACCTCTGCCAATCACGTCATGGTGTCATTTACCATACAGTACCAACAAATGATGTGTCATGAGTCTAACATATCCATTATACGGTTTTGCAGTACTTATGCAACTAGAACTCTAGAAGTACCATATTCATTGTGTAGGTATTAGCGGAAATTCACTTGAAATGCGTTTCTCGTGAGTTCAGATGCAGGCTAAAAAGATGAATAATTGCGGTTTGGCAACATGACCAACGACCGCGATAATGGACAAACATTTGTTATGTTACGGTGTCGGGAACACCCATGTCGGGATTCAGGAATCGAATAATAAAACTAGGTAAATCTTGAATAATACCTTGAGAAGTTGAAACAAAATTTTTGGACGAGCCGAAAAATCAAGTTTCTTGATTCAGTTGGGATGGGTTGAATGCAGGGGCGCGTCCTGCAGCTTACCCTCGAGTCGTTATCAGCCAGTAAATATACAATAGTGGGGGTTTCTGTAAAGCAGCAGGTTTGTTTTACCCGGTGAAGGCTTTATTCGGTCAAATGATAAATGAAATTTGATTGTGTTTTTGAGTTCGAGTTTTGAGGGCATGCTCTGGAAAGTCTGCACTTCCGTCATTTGTGCGGATGTGTCCTAGTCACTTATTGAGGTCTCCAGCTTAATCGAACATCCAGAAGCACCGCGTTGGCTCTCGAATGTACTGGAATCGCACGAAAGCGCCGCTCAAACACCTAACAATATCTAGGGTGAATCCTTGGGTTTTATCGGGATGTACGGACACAAAAAAGTGCTGCATCTTATGTACTCCGTTCTTATGTTTTCTTCACTCCAAAATCCCTGCTGTGTTTGTCTGACGGCTAAAACGGCGAAGCTAGACTGAAGTCTGATGTCTAAAGACACCAATCACCTAGCAGCCCTCAACAGAGGCCCAAGCAACCATTTCAATCCGCCATTCTGTTGACGTCTCGCAGCGCCCCCCACCAGTAGTTGAAACCGCGAAGAACAAATCACATAACTATACAGGTGTCCCGAAATTAGACCGCAATATTTGACCAGCTTATTCTACGTGAGAAAATACGAAGAAAAATTTCCATAAACATGGGTCGAATAATGCCCCCAAAGGGAGCTAGAGCCCCTTGAAAGGGGAAACCTGATGATGGTTTTTTCCAAATTTCTCCAAAACTTAACTTGCCAAGATAAAATGACGAAATTTGGTGTGATCACTACATGTTATGAGCCTGAAGTAATGCTGTGAAGAAGACTTCAACATTTCATCAGGGACGTCCAACAAACGGGGGAGGTGGGATGAATTCCGCTCCATTTTTTTTATTCATGACTTTTCCTGAATTTTGATAAGAAAATCTGGTAAATTAAAGATTTTTCTTGTCCTATTTCGATTCGACGCACCGTTTTTCCGAGATAAACCACTTCTAAGATAACTTTACCTGAGATTCTCCTGAAAAATGTCCAAATCCCGAGTACAGAAATCAGAACAATAACACCAACTGTGTTTTCTTAGACAAAAACAAGAAGAAATGTTCCAATGAAAATGGGTTGGAAATGCTCCCTAGAAGACCTAGAGCCCCTAGAGCGCGGTTGATTTTATCTCGGTAAGTTACCCTTCCAAGGAGCTCTGCGTTCCTTAAGAAGCATTTTCAACCCACCTTTATTGAAACTTTTCTCCCTGTTTTTTGTCCAAGAAAACACAGTTGATGTTATTGCTGTGATTTTTGTAATTGGGATTTGGAAATTTCAGAATGTCAGGTGAAGTTTTCTTTTCGTTCCCCCTTTGTTGGACGTCCCTGATGAAATATGAAAATCTTTCTCACAGCATTGCCTCAGGCTTATAACATGTAGAGGTCAAACCAAATTTCATTTTATCTTGGCAAGTTTTGGAGAAATTTGCAAAAAAAACACCATCAGGTTTCCCCCTTTAAGGGGCTCTAGCTCCGTTAGGGGGCATTATTCGATCCATGTTTATCGGAACCTTTCGTCCTATTTTTTGACGTAGAATAAGCTGGTCAAATATTGCGGTCTAATTTCGGGACACCTGTACAACAATGTTTACATACACTTGGAGCTATAGTAGGTTCACTTGTACCGTGATTCTAGTAGGCTGGGCAAATTTCACAGTTTGGCATTGTAGACTTCACGTCCAACTGCCTAGTGTGCGCCTGAGCGTCTGGCTTCGAAAGATAGGTTATGTTGGTGTGATGGTGTGTTGACTGTTGCTGTCAAAAATGAAAAATTTACCGAAATCAACTTTGCAAATTGCAAATATGGAGTGGATGTACTTCACCTTTCACAAGTTCCGCAAATTTCTTGTTCCAGTACGATGTTCTGAGCAGTGAAATCAAGTATTAACGCCGATGAATCCCATCCCCACAAAAATTAGGAGGGTTCAGCTTCCCATCGTTTCCAGCCTTCCAGAGTGCGGGTACTTCTTTTAAAAACCAGGAATAGTTCACAATGCTTCCATATTATGTGGTTTTTGAAAATAGATTCACGTCTTCTCCGCAAAGCTGAACGTTATAGGGTACATGCCCAGCACCTATACTCCGCCAATTTTCTCCCAGAAGCGAGTTCTTGATGGCACCCTCGAGGGCTTCAAAATAGGCACTGGACGTTATTGTTCAATACACAAGCTGAGGCGCAAACACAGTTTTCACAGTAATGGGCATAATTTCACCACAATTTTCGTGAAACTCGTGATTTTCAGTCTATTTGACACTCGATTTGACAAACGGTGGAGTTGTTGATCTTGTCGTCAAGCTTAAACTTTCAAATATCAATGCAACCAACTGCCAAGTTCTAGGGAGTTTTCAAATATCAGATTTGAAAACTTAGAAACAAAATCTCACAGCCAACTAGAATCACGGTACAAGTGAACCTACTATATAGTAGTTCCAGTACTATATATAGTAGGTTCACTTGTACCGTGATTCTAGTTGGCTGTTAGATTTTGTTTCTAAGTTTCCAAATCTGATATTTGAAAACTCCCTAGAACTTGTCAGTTGGTTGCGTTGATGTTTGAAAGCTTTAGCTTTAGCTTAAAAATCACAAGTTTCACGGAAATTGTGGTGGAATTATGCCCATTACTGTGAAAACTGTGTTTGCGCCTCAGCTTGTGTCTTGAACAATAACGTCCAGTGCCCATTTTGAAGCCCTCGAGGGTGCCATCAAGAACTCGCTTCTGGGAGAAAATTGGCGGAGTATAGGTGCTAGGCATGTACCCCATAACGTTCAGCTTTGCGGAGAAGACGTGAATTCATTCTCAAAAAACACATAATATGGAAGCATTGTAAACTATTCCTGGTTTTTAAAAGAAGTACCCAGGCTCTGGAAGACTGGGAACTCTGGGAAGCTACCTACACTCTTTTAATTTTTGTGTGGATGATTTGTGTGTGATTACTTGATTTCACTGCTCAGGACATCATACTGGAACAAGAAATTTGCGGAACTTGTGAAAGGTGAACTACATCTACTCCATACTTGCAATTTGCGAAGTTAATTTGGTAGTTTTTTCATTCTTGACAGAGGAACAGCCGACACATCAACATATCCTATCTTGACAAAAACGCACCAACATAACCTATCTTTCGAAGCCAGACGCTCAGGCGCACACTAGGCAGTTGGACGTGAAGTCTACAATGCCAAACTGTGAAATTTGCCCAGCCTACTAGAATCACGGTACAAGTGAACCTACTTTATGACACTGGAGCTTCATAGGTCAGTGTTTTTTCCCAATGCAAAATGTGAAGGGCAATTTTCCAACAATTATGACCGAAACGCTTTCGTAAGTTTCGACAAATTGCACCCAAGAAATTCCAACAGCTATGGGTACTAAACGCCACACCTCCTCTTCAGACTCTCGTCATTGTTTTATTTCTTCGGGATCGTTATTTCACACCAACCTCTCACGTCGCACGTCTAGACTAGACCACTCCAAGACTTCTTCTGATATAATATTGCATTACTGGTCTCTGAAGATTATGCAGAGGGCAATTTGCGTAATCCATCAAGTACTAAATTGGCCTCTTACCCTCCCAGCGTCTTGATGTGTACCTACGCAAGTATTTCAAGAATTATCTAGTCTTATTCATATATCTAAGTCTATCAAGTCTGATGAGAAAATAGCAGGAAAAAAACTTGTTTTTCCCAGATCCATCCAGGCACGACAGACACGTCTTCAAATCATCATCTTCATTTTTATAAATCGTTTCCCATAAAAACACAATACCTAATAAATTATTAATACCATTTTTGTTTAATGAGCCGGATTCTTATTTCTTATGTGTGCTTATCTAAGTAGCTACCTATGCGTTCATGCAGAGTCGATAATTCAAGGTATGCCAGTCGGTAGTAATTTATAATTGAATTTCAAGTCCACATTATGGCATGGTCTCTTTGTCGGTAGCTGTGGTACGTGAAAGTAATAAGTTCCATAAATGGTGCAGGTCAATGTAAAAGTTTCGAACCATCACGGCCACTTCCGGTAGCTATTATTGTCGTTGCGGACACTATGAGGAAGGAGTCTGCAAATTGTGTTCTCAAGGTTCCGGAGGCTATTTTAGACTGGCATTGTTTTGAAAATCGTTGACGCTAATATTGATATTTTGATTTTATATCGCGTTAAAATTAGCAAAAGCGGTTTCAGTCGGAACTTTGGCTTTAGACTCGGCTTTAGATTGATATCGAACAGCTGTACATCAGATCGTAACAGTAAAATATTGCGATTTTCGTGTTTTCCTTATAGTTGTGTAATGGGTTAGTTCCAGAAAGTTTATCAAAAATCCATGCGTACCTTTGTAAAAGTATAGTAATTACTAGGTCGAGTGTACGCACCTTTATCACCATAACCTTAATTAGTATTAGGAAAGAAAACATATCTGTGATTATTATACATTGTCAACTTTCCATTACTTACCGATTCATAAAATAGCCAATAATGTTTCTAAGGGATTAGCTGTAGTCTGACCACATTCTCGCAATTTGAAATTAAAGGTATGTATAAAGGAAGGAGGAGTATTGCCAGGTTTATATACTAAATTTAACGCTAAAAACCAGGCCAGTTGAACAAGCAGTTAAAGCTTCCACACAGTCGCTCCTTACACTTATCTTAAAAAAAAAACTTGTGATTTTGCAATAATTCAACCAGGGACGGCATGGTCAAAAGGTTCATAACATGCTTACAAAACAATGAGCTAGGAACTACAAGGATGTCTATAAAACCCAATCTCCAGTCCTTTATTTAAAATAAGGATCACAAAAATCCACCAGAATCAAAACCATAAGAGTTGAAGTTGGTCAGTTGAAAAAAGACCAGTAGTTTTACATTCATAAATCATTTTATTTTGCGTAAAATAACAGAGTTAGTACTTACTATCTATTTTATGAGTAATTACAGTCTTACAATAAAATTTTTAGTGTCTACTAGATCGCGTGAGCAAGCAGTTTTTCGGGTAGTCATCGCATGCTCACATTTCAAAATATTTACAATAATTCCAGGAACTCCCATGTCTGTCAAATTCTCTTTAATATAAAAAGAAAAGGGGTCGAAAAGGAGTTATTTCCAAAAGCACCACAGGACAAAAAGTATCAAAATATTATTGTTGCTATAGCTAGAACAATAATAGTTCTGTACAAAGACTGAAAATAAAAATACGAGGGAAGTTATCCAAATCAGTTTTGGTCGGCATCTACTTTGGGATTCGCCCTTCCTTTTATTTTGTCCAAACCACCGTTAGACCTACAAGAAAAAGCATGCGTTAGAATGGAATATTCTCAAATTTATTTTATTTGTCAACTATATTAAGTATCGAAAAGTGGAGCTTGACCCCAGCTGGTTTCGTTATTTGGAATCTTTGGAACATATAAGAGGAAAATTGTTGAACTTCGTGGTACGATTTGAATTTTTATATGTAAAACAAGGTAGGTATATTTATTTATCTATCAATTTTTTCAGGTAATAAATCCTAAAAATCAAATTTTCACCAAAAACATTCGAAGACTTTGTCTCGGTATGATTCATGTTATCTTCGGCTCTACAGTGACCTATGAACCTCTGGCTTATTTTGTAGATGCTTCTGGGAAAAGGAGGATTTTAGGGGTTTATGGTTCACCCCGTTGGTATAGTGAATAAATATTTCAAATAAATAGATAAGAAATTATTCTGGTGCAAAATAAATCAAGATTTTAACGTTCCACTGTCGTAAGTAGCTCAAGCCCTTATGGCAAGGGAAAATAATAAATACTCGTATTATTTGAAATCAAATTTCGTTTGAATTCAGAAAATTTCTGAAAGTGACGAGCACCATTGAAATATTGAATTGAAAAAAAACAAGCATTTCCTTCTTTTTTCATTATCAAAAATTGTTCTTTGTACTCTCTCTGAAAAAGGTATTTTTGAATAACGAAAATAGGGAAGCTCGTAGTCTCACACTTATAAATTATTTTCATAGTTTCCCGGCATTTTCAAAGCACTTCCAAATATTTTTCTGGGTTTCGAAGACGCGAACTTGATGCAACACCCTGTATAATTGGGTTTCACTGGAGCGTAAATCGCCGGAGACCTCTTTTGTACAAGTTAGAAGAGTACATCAAAGAGAATTAAATCTTCTAAAGGAACTCGAAGAACTCCGGAAAAATCCAGTCGAGCCCCCGGGAAATGCAAGCAGGGGAAAGGCGGAGAGATCACTCGGCAAAGGTTATTTTTATTATTAGAGGAACTCTGGGGAACTCTGAAGAGAACCAAGAAACCCCAGCAGCAGCAGAGGAACTTTGAAAAATTAAGTGGTAAAAGTGACCTCGATCCTTTGTACAAATTAGAGAACCTTATACAATTCCAGAAAAACTCTAAGGAATCACGAAAAATTTTGGAAAAAAAAACCAGTGGAGTTCTGGAGGAGCTTAGCAGAGGAACTGCGGAAAATTTGGTCGCAAAAGTGGTTACTCTTGTATGAGTCAGCGGACATTCAAGAAAACTAAATAATGAGTAGTATTGAAAAAAGAATCAGCTCAAGCATCTGCTTGGGTTTTGGAGGAGTTGCTGAGCAAATTTCCCCTAGCAACTCCTCCAAAATGTCAAATGTAAGCAAATGCTCAAGGACGGAGTCAAATTGGTGAAATGAGGCGTTGAGGCGTGAAATCAATCCGTCTGAGTTTATTTCTTGACAGACATCTATCATCTGGGTCTTTTTGGAAAGCTACAAGGATCTACTTTGGTTTGAGTCTATAGATATTTTCAGAATCAAAAAAAAATCAAGTTTTGAAAAAAAAAATTCTGGATTTCAAAAATGTCTATAGGCTCAAACCAAAGTACATCCTTGTAGCTTTCCAAAAAGACCTGGATGATAGATTTCGGTCAAGGAATAAACACAGCCGGATTGATTCCGCAACGCCGTATTTCACAAATATGACTCTGTCCTTAAGCTAATTTTTTATTGATAGTACCAATAAACTAGGGAAACTGTAAAGAATTCCAAGGAATTCTGGAAAGGTTCAAAGTGCAAACTATCTCCAAAGAACAAGGAATTACGTGGAATTCAGTCGTAAAAAACATAATTTCCCAGAGTAAGAGGATTTTAATTTGTATATCATCAAGGGGAACTGAATAGGGGACTTTTGGTGAACTTTATCAAAATTTGGAGAAAGCCAGCAGAAAAATTTCTGGAAACTTAGTCACAAAAGTGAATTCTCCTGTACAGGTTCAAGAGGATCAAGTGAAAATAAATATTCTGGGCATCTCTGGAGAACTCGGAGGAATTCTGAGGAATTTAAACCCCAAACCCAAAAAAACTCTGGAGGAGTTCAGCAGGTGAAAAGCGAAGAGTTATAAGTCGCAAAAGTAACCTCTTTTGTACAAGCTGAAGAACCCCAAGGTGAACTGAAAGAAATATTCTATGAAAACCTTGAGAAACCTTGAAAAAATTGTGGAAAAAAAAACCAGATGAGGTCCAGTGAATTCAGTCACAGAAGCAACTTTTTGTGTAGTTTGAGGATTGACTGAATATTCTAGAAAAAATCTCCGAAGAATCCTGGTGAAACCAAGAGAAACTCTGGTCTGGAGAAGGAGTAGAGAAACTTCGAGAAATTCAGCCGCAAATATGATCTCTTTAATATGGGCTGCAGAACTTTGAGAAACTGAATTTTCCCAAGGAAACTCTGGAGAAAGTCCAAAGAATATCGGAAAAACACCAGAAAAACTCTAAGAAGCTTGGCAGGGGAGCTCCACAGAGCTGAGCCGCAAAAAGAACCTTTTTGTACAAGTTGAACAACATCAATTGGAAATATATAATCTGGAGGACCTCTGAGGAAACCAGATGAAGAACTCAGAGGCACTTTGAAGGAGCTAAGCAAAGAAATTCCTAGGAATTCGAATTCGGTCACAAAAATGATCTCCTATGCACGGTTCAAAGAGCTTAGAAAGAGCTATCTATTTCAAGGAAAAGTCTGCCGAACTATAAAGAATTCCGAAAGAAACTAGAAAAGCTCTGAAGGAACTGCGGAAAATTCAGTCGTTTTGCGGAAGTCAAAGGCCAAAGGCAAAATACATGACCTAGAGAAATCTAAAAAAAACTGGAAAAACCCAGGGGAACTCTATAGAAACCCAGCAGGGAAACTCCGGGGATTCGAGGAACTCAGTCGTGGACTTCTTCCGTACAATTCTTTTTTGCTATTTACCCCTTGGATGTAGCATATACATAATAATGTAGAAGCTTCATGGGACTTGTTAGCTTCTTCTATGTTGAATCTTTTAATATTAATAATTCAAATTTTAGATGAGTTAGATAATAATTATTATTAGAGAAACTAGATCAAGTGTCGTTATACAATACAGGACGGTTTTGTATTTAACAATCTTTCCAATAAAGATTTCGCATTTACTTTGATGAAAAAAAAAATTGGGGCCTACAAGAACAACTCTGCCAAATATTCTCTTTACTTTCAAAACATTACAGTTGTAACAAAAGTCACCTGGTCAAATTAAGGTCGGTATTACATCGAAGTATTTAAAGCTCGTCTCAATTTATAAATCAAATCAAGTACCATGATTACTGACTGAAAGGAGTGGAGGGATATCATTAATTTTCCATTTCTTACCCTCCTTCAACCCGTTCAACTCTTATCCTCCCATGTATACAAATTCAACTTAACCCCCTCTCCAGATTTGACATCTAATTACTTTCAGATACACAATTTTATTTCTTCCTTTATTCTTCAGTTCTTTGTATTCCAACGTTGACTGAAATCACGTACGAAATGAACTTCATTTCCACCATACTAGAATTAAACCTCCAAAATTCTTATTTACCAATGTCTAAAGAGAGTCCAATTCAACGAAATATGGAAAATTAAAAAAAAAATAGAAATAACTCAATAAAAAAACAATGGAAAAGAAAGAAACTTACGCTATAGCTTCAATGATGTTCTGTATGTTGTTATCCTTCTTCACCCGGTCCCTGGGTAACGTGGCCACGATCCCATTAGCTTTTTGATGTTGCGCCCCATACATCCCCCTCAGAGTCCCATACACCATCTTCTTCACCATCGGGTCGTTCATATCGATTCCATTTTTGTTGAAATTCGGGCCATTACCCGTGCCGGTACCGTTCGTGGAAGACGCAGCACCATTTTTTTGCTGGCCATGCATCGAGCCATTTTTCTGATGGCCATTTATAACGCTTAAGCCATTTTTCTGGTCATTCACAGAGCTCGCACCGTTGTTATGACTGATGCCTTTCGCCGAATTCGAGACAATTTTCTGCGTATGAGTTCCAGCGAATTGTGGCGGCGGTGGAATGACGAAGCCGGACATGGGCGGCGGTGGCGGTGGGGGCGGCGACATTGGAGGTGGGAGCGGCGACATCGGCGGTGGTGGCGGTGGAGTTGGCGACATTGGCGGTGGAGGCGGCGACATTGGCTTTTCCGCAATTCTAGGTTTTTGTTCTAGTTGCCTTTCGAACATCGCAGGTGGCGGCGGTAACGGTGACGAAACCATAGGTGGCGGCGAATGCACCCGCGTTCCGTAACTATTGGAAAATTCCAGTGGCGGCGGCGGATGCCCGTCTCCCTCGGAAAATTCCAGTGGCGGAGGAACCAGCAAAGCCGGCGGCGATTTTAGTGCCCTCGCCTTTTGTTTTTCCTCGGCCGGCTTCTCGAACATGTTGATTTTGTTTCCCAGCTTGCCCGAAACCGGCGCCTTTCTCGAATTCTTGGAGTTTTCCAGACGGATATTTTTTTCGAACATTTTAGAAACTTCACTGACTTTCTTCGCGTGCTGCAGCTCTTCGTTGTCGTTCTTGATCTCGATGAAAATTTCGCTTTTCTTCACTTGCTTCTTCTTTCCTGTGGGCAAGTCGTCCAAATTGGGCCGGACGGGGGTGAATTTTTTATTTTTGGAATTCTCCCGGAAGTGTTCGTAGGATTTGGCGAAATCGGTCACGTCGGCGGCGCCGTTGCTCAGCGACGACGAAGACGTCGTGTTGGAAAGTGGAAAACCGCTGTCGACCGAGATCTGGTCGTCTTTCCTGGTGCTGGCTGCGGCGCCTCCACCATTTCTGTAGCTGTCCAAGAAGCTGACGTAGTCTTTGTATTCGGGCTTCGAGTTCGATTTGGTCCTGGTGAGAGTCGTTGCCATTTTCTCCAGATGCTCTCTGCTTGTCCGTGTGTCGTCGAAGAAAGTGAAAAATATCGGTACGAAAGCGAAAACAAAAGCCGGCAGGTCGGCTAGTGTGTTTAACGGTCACGGCACGCTGAGGAACTGGTGGTGGCCGAGGTTCGAGTTTAACGGATTGGATTGGAATTCGTAGAGATGATATCACCTCTGTGTGGTGACTGAACATGGAGCCGGTGGGTGGGGATGGAGTGCTTTGTGGTTATTGTTGTTGTAAAATACAGGTTATCAATGGATTTTTACTCTGAATTATGATGCGTGCGTTTAGCGGGCGTTGTTCGGCAGAAATTCGGTAAAAATCTTTCAAACGACTCTATGATGAATACTCACAGGGGTTCACTTTGTTACAAATAAAAAGATAAAAATGAAACTTCTGACTTTTCTTGTAGAAATTAGAGTTGATTCAGTAAAATTATAAATATTACCTATTCAACAAAAGTCTGCAATCGATTGATAGCATGATTCAATAAAAAGCTGAGGTCTAAGGTTATAAAGGGTAGAATGACAGCTTCATTATTAATTTTGGAGGGTGCACTGGTGCTAAATTATTCTACAGGTTGTTCCAATGGAAACGAGCCACCCGTCTGAATAAATTTTTGCCAGGTGAAATTCACAAAATTTCCCGAGACCCGTCGATTTTTTGTTTCAAGGGGGACATCTAAGGCATACATTAGCAAATTTCTATCTTCAACCCCCTCGTCTCCACCCACCCCAACTTCGAAATTTCAAATGACGTTACCTACTTTGCAATACATCAAATTAAAGAGAATTCAAATCTCTTTCTAAAAAAATATTTTTAAATTTTTCAACTCCACCCCCCTACTTCCTAAAATTCTCTGAATGTCCAATTTAATATTCTTGACCTCTCATCTCTCTTCAATTCAGTCAACGTCATCTTGCCAGCATAAGAGGAAAACATTTTCTGTGGAAAAAATGTCACCCAAATTCACCCCTTGGCTTCCCCCACCCCAACTCCAAAATCTTAAATGACACTACCTACTTTTCGATAATATCAAATTGAAGAGAATTGGATTCTCATTCCGAATAAATTTTTCAAAATTTTCAAAAACCCTCTTTTCTCCTAAAATACTTCCAATGCCCAACTTAATGGGGAAAGGGGTTGAAAATTGAAAAAAGGGTTTCAGAGTGAGATTTGAATTCTTTTTGATCCGATGTATCACAAGGTAGGTGATGTCTTGGTAAATTTTGAAGTAGGGGTGGGGGGAGAGCAAAGGGGTAAATTCTGGTAGGTAGCACTTTTTCCACCAAAAAATTCTCTTCTTCGATGCTATTTAGGATGAAACTGACCAAATTGAAGAGAATTTAGGAGTCGAGAATATTAAATTGGATCCTCAAGAGAATTTCAGGGAAAAGAGGAGTGGTGGGGTCAAAAATGTTGAAAATATTTTTTTCAGAAAGAAAATTCAATTTTCTATAATTTGATGTATCGCAAGGTAGGTGCTGTCCATTTGAAATTTCGATGGTTGAGGTGGGTGGGGAAGAGGAGGTTTAAGATAGAAATTTGCCAATGTATGCTTTACATGTCCCCCTCGAAACAAAAATCGACGGGTCTCGGGAAGTTTCCTGAATTTCACCAGGCAGAAATGTATTCAGGGTGGCTCGTTTCCATTGAACACCCTGTATATACATTTTGACGGATATGATATACGTTATGGACACTTAATATAAAATCTATATGGCCTTATGATTGCAATGCCGCAAAGAATGCTCATTTCAATCGCAAAATACTGAAAAAGGAACTTGACTGTATCGAAAATTTTGCCTTTTTTCAAAATGATATCACTTTGGACTATCACAACCGATTCAGATTTTGTCTTCACGGTTCATTAGATACATCTTTTGGCAATCCACCCCATTGGCAATGTTTTCACCGAAGTTACACAAACATCACTCCAAAAATGTTCTTAATCGTCTTGGGGGACCTCAAAATGGATATATCCGTCTTCATATCGATTTTTTTTTATATGGGTAATTAGGTATGTCTTTTAAAGCTCCGCGTTTGCATAACTATGACGATAAAAGGATATGAATGGCAAAAGAGTGGATGGTAAAGAAAGGTGGCCGCCATAGTTTAGATTCGATTGGCGAAAAAAGAGCTCATTAACACGTTGACTGCCATGGTGTTTTTGCCTATATTTCCCACCACGCCAAGGTGTTTTGAGCCGAATTTTCCCCTGGGGCCATTTGGTGCCAATGATAGACCTCTATGAATGAAGTTGAGAGAATAGTTCATTTTTCAAAAATTTTCAAAAATGGCGTAATGAAACATGAAAATATGACTCGGTCTTATAGACCGAGCTGGCGGGATTGAAAGCCGACGTTCATTCACCGCCGCCGCGGTCTACTTCTCGGTCTCGATAGTGCATGCGCAATACTGGAACGCCGCACGCCCGAGAGACACCTGTTCAATTCAGTTCCTCGAAATATTGTGTTTCAACCGTCAAAATGTCTAAAAAAAATATTTGCGCTCTCTCACAGATGAGGAATCGGCTAGTTTCTTGGAAGACATTTCAGACTAAAACTGGGCCGTGCCAAAGGTTCCCTGTGGCCGACTCGGTCTAAATGCATGAGTATGTCCGTATGAAAACACGTCCGTGGCACTGTGGGATCGACTTTGTGACACGGTCTTATAGACCGAGACGGCGCCAGCGACTCACCACATCCTCGGTCTCATAGACCGTGATGGCGTGGTAGGAGATACGATTCTCGGTCTTATAGACCGAGATGGCAGTCAACGTGTTAATGTTGAGCCACGCACCTGGAGACTCTGACTGAGAACAAGCCACAAACCCGCACAATTGGCGGAGGAGCCGTTCGAGAGCTTGTCGGATCCATCATCAACAATGCTGACAGACTTTTTTGAAGCTCTCCCAAATAAGACGAAACTTGCAGATATACGTACGTATTGTTACGTATTTCGCGTACGGGTTTATTTATAATTGAGACAATCGTTTTAAAGCACACACTGTTTATTACTGCGTACTACAATAAATATACGCCAACAATAGTAATTGTACTTGTACTTGTACTTGTACTTGGGAATATCGCTGGTTACAAGTCGCTTTCTATCCGCTCTCTACCACTTCGCATCATTCGCAATATTGGTCAGTAGGACGTGGATCGGTGCCTTATGTTATATCCGACTATTGATCCCGAATCTTCCATGGGTCTTTTAGCAAATTTCACAGTTCACACACATCACGAACAAGCAAAAAATGTAAAGCACCGCAAGACATCAAATGTATCACAACAGAACATCACAAGACATGAATTCATCTAATGTATGAAATGCATTTACAATAAGAAAATTTTTAATTTCGGTCTTGAACTTTTCACGATTATGCGTCCGGATATCAATCGCAAAATCATAAGACAGGTGTTTTATCACT
This sequence comes from Anaspis maculata, assembly GCA_949128115.1. NCBI lineage: Eukaryota > Metazoa > Arthropoda > Insecta > Coleoptera > Scraptiidae > Anaspis > Anaspis maculata. Next base: position 50,491,950 of record OX421966.1, on the reverse strand, counting down.
CAGAGAAAAATACACGCAGTTTCTTCAAAATCATGCTGTTTATGTTCGATTGTTCGTACTGATTGCACTTACCTAAGAACAGTCCAGGGTTTTCCCCCATAGCATAGGTATCCACCTTGGGAATCCACCTCCTAATCTTGTATTGTTGAACAGTACTTGAGATTTTCTTTTTATCAAATTAAAAAAACTAGATCACGCATCCTGTAGAGTGAAATGTGACGTGAATTGTGGATTAGATTTCTCGACAAAGCGCACTTGAAAACAAAACTTGAGAAGTCAAGTGTGAGTGGAGCGAAATAAAATTAGGTAGGTACTCACTGGATACCCAACAGCAGTTATGTTAGTTATACGTACAGGGACTACAGGGTGGCTCAGAACTGATTGTGTGAGAAAACGGGCCGTAAATACCCCAGTTCATGTCGTGACCACCTGTAAAGTTGGTTTCAGTACAATTGGCTCCATAAAAAAGATACAGCTCTTCAAAGTTGGCATTTTTATTGTTTTTTTTGTGAATGATTCATAAGCTGTTCAAGGACGGCGTCACCCTGTGAGATAGACTCGTACAAAAAGTGGTGGAGTGAAAGAGATGGAAACGTACACTTTGACTCACTGAGTGGGCTTATTTGTACGCCAAGGAATGTACAAAAAAAATTAAAGACTCTCGCAATGTGACTGGCTAGTGAGTAATGTCATTTTTCTTTAAAAGTATTGCAAAAATTCTATTTTTATTCTCTAGCATCTAAAGAAATTCAAAATCTCACACGTAGCATACAGTCACATTATGGTATTTTCGAAATCTATGACTGTTGTCATTGGATGAGTACAAAGTTGTCGCTGATTAGTAGGTTAGGAAACAACAACCTTAAGGTAGGTATTCGGCTGTGATTTGACAAAAAAATCTTTCTCAAGAGTGGTGAAGTAAGTCGAATTTAAAAAACTATACTTCATAGGGAGTCATAAAATCGCTTAGGATGAAGTCTCTAGGGCTACTTTTGCCACCATCCTATAAAGACCTGTACAGAACCTGTAGGTTCTGTAGGTAGGTTGAGAGGGTTCGAGCTAGGGGTTAGGTAGGTACCTGGACATGGCCGTATACATGGTATACAGGACAGAGCACAGGCTCAGGCTTACTTAATTTGAATCAAATAAATAAGTACGAAAATCATCTCTTGTAATTTAGCTGTCAACGTCGTACTAAACCGTACCACATGGCACGGTGAATGAAATCGTAAAGCTTTTAGCAGCTCTTTTTGTGTTTTCAAATACGCTTTTAGCATTTCTAAGCTTATTTAACTTGACGAAACGATAATTGCGTTTCCTCTTCCTTTTGCTTTCATCTCACAACACACAAGATAACAGGACAAAAACACAAGTCAAGTGATAGCGAGTGTAGGATCCTGCTAATCTCTCCATTAGCGAAAAATCCAATGCCAAGGTGAAAGTAAGCGGCTGCAGATTATTCAAACAAACAAATATTAGATATAACCAAATAATGACATCACACTATCTTGATGGGTACCTATTAGTAATAAGCCACTGATTTAATTCAAAGTAAAATTCTAACCGGTTTTCCCTTTTCCTCTTCTTGAACACATCCCGCGATTTATTACCCAATATCCGATCGACTTTTCCTGAAGCGTGCGTGACTCAGCGATGGTCATGTATCGGAAATGCGTTAATCGAGTTATTAATAAAAAAAGCAATGCAGACAAAATATGATGAATCACAGCCGCCCCAGACCCAGATGAGTCGTCTCGAAATATGGAAAGAAGAATGAGAAACCAGACGACCAGACGTCCACTGGAGACTTGAGTAGGTGCCTATTTTTAAAGTTATAATAAATGTTATAATTTCAGACAAGTGATGGATTGGGCAGACCGGTGCCTTCAACCTTTACTTGCCTTCCTGTTTGCTACCTGGGCGCGCGTGTCACTTCTGTTCTCTCGAAATTTTTTGAATGTTTCATTCCTATCATGATCACAACGGTGTTTCAATCATTAAGTTTATATAATTGATTCCATTTTTTGTAAAAAACTGAACAAAACAAAAGAAGTTCAAAGGTAAGGTCTCGGGTTAGGTGTATTCGGAAGTTGTCCTCGCGGTTCTGTTAGTCACCACAATTTATTTGCAATGGTTGTTTCCGTTGTTGTCGAGTCTTTTTTTACGGCTTTCAATAATTTCAAATGATATGTACTCATGGGTGTTTTGTCAATACTTTATGTGGAAAAACTATAAAAATTTTCAATGAACTCGAGTCAAGGGTGGTCATCATTCATCAACAGTAGTGCCTTCTGCACCCATCAAGCTCTTGGCAATGCAAGGTTAACGTGAAACAACAATGCAAGATTTTTTGAATGTGTTGATGACTCATGATGTCTCAAACAAAATATTGACATTCTCACTTTATTTTATTATTGGGCAAGAATTTTCTCTTTTTTTTTAAATTTTAAATTACAAGTATTAATAACTTCGAGGATGACAGGTACCTAGGTGTATTTTCACTTGTTTTCTATCTAGTGCTTTATTAGGTTAAGGTATCTAAACTGGCCGTCACAAAATTGACCTAACTACACCTTTAATAATTGTTTGACTTTGATGGCTCACCTGATGACTTGTAACTTTGGGAATCCTAATAATTATATCTACTTAGAAACTTGTGTCGATAAACGTCTTCCTGGTCAAATAAGAGCTAGTGATCTGTTTTAGGGTACCATCCAGTTTTTCCACACTCTTCGATACCTTAAGATGATACCTTTACCTGATTTCCATACTCTTCGATACTCTGAAGTTGGAACAAAACTGCAAGTCTGAAAATTGTCTGGAAGTACCTGCTTTATCGAGTGGAACATTATTAAGAACGGAGTTATATTGTTAAAATAAGGCGTTGCGAAATCAATCCCTGTGAGTTTATTCCTTATTCCTTGACAAAATTGTACCATTTAGGTCTCTTTCGAAAGCTACAAGGATGTACTCTGGTTTGAGTGCATTGGCAATATTGGCATTTTAAAAATCGAGAAATATATTTTTTGATTTCTGGATTTTGGAAATGCCAATGGGCCCAAACCAAAGTACATCCTTGTAGCTTTCGAAAGAGACTCAAGTGGTGAGATTTTGTCAAGGAATAAACCCACAGGGATTGCGGATTGATTCCCCAACGCTTATTTTGGTAATTCAACTCCGTCACTAAATTAATATTCGAAAATTTGCCTGGAAGATTCGAGTACCTTATAAGTTCCTGAGATTAGGCCTCAATGATAAGTATTGGAAGTTGAGAGAATTGGCAAATCGCGGCATATAGAGTTGATCTAGTAGTGCTTTTATCTTCTGAAAGCTTCTCAACTTTCATTGCCAATTTACGAAAATAAAATACAATAAAAAATTCGTCGCCCGCTCTTGACCCGTAGGCTTCAACTTATCATTTGCTTGCTTTCTATATTATCGAACTTCAATGTCAATTTTTTTCTCGTCAACGCATGTTAATATTTGAACTTATTTCGAGTCTGCAGCAGTGGGCGGCCCTGCAGACATCGAACTGCAAAAAGAAAGATGAGTTCTAGAAGTTATTTTAATAAATTTATGGGATTTATTTTTGAAATCAATCTCAAGGTTCGCTACACACATTATATGGGAGACAAAACCCACACGCATTTATAGAAAATCTAACGACTTGTACTAACACACGACGATGGACTCTAAACATAGTTGCTTTATCTACGCACGTCGATTTTTTGTTGGAAATGTTGCAAATTTCTAAATCCGAGAGACCAAGTCGAGGAGAAATCCTTGAAGAACTGCATGTTACAATGTGACTCGCAATGTAGGTACATTGATGATAGCTTTGCTGCGCTTTTAGACTCCCTGTTAATTGCTGCGACGTTTTTTGGGCAAGCTGGTAAAATTCTAAATTAGAATGTCATTTTGGGACTTGGAAGACAACCTTGAAAATCTAAAATGAGGTGAAAAAATGAAGATATTTCAACTTAGAACTTCATCTGATGAAATCTGGTGAAAATTTCATTCATCTGTCAAATCTGATATTCTAACAATGGGAGTGACAGTTTTCTATTGTTGTTTGAACCAATCAGATTCGAATTGGGCGATAATTTGCACAAGTGCATTTTGCGATTTTTTTTTGTGTTTCTATACTAAGACCAACAGCAGACATAAAATCAAATACATATGTACTACAGTAGTGCTATCGTGCACCTCAGGACCTCCTCCACTCTTCTTGAGAAGCACTAATTGCGAATATTATGTCGCCGATATAATTCCTTGGGCCACAAAAAGGAGTCCTGTGCTGCAACGGCTTGGCAAAGTAGGCCAATTTGTCCACAAATTCGTCTGTATAGTCAGGGCTGGGCGGTATTTCAAATACAAGTATTTGAAATACGTAATTGAAATACATTTAAGTATTTTGTATTTTGTATTTAAATACATTTGATTGAGAAGTATTTGTATTTTGTATTTTGGAATAGTTCAGGCAGCTAGTATTTCGTATTCTGTATTTTAAATACATTTTTCGGGAAAGTATTTTGATTTTCAAAATACAAAATACAAAATACATTTGTTTCCCATGCTCTTTAGTCTGTTTGGGCCGAAATTGTTCTGGTAATACTATATTCACCCCATTGGACATTTCTTGCTTTTGAACACTATCTGGGATCGATAATGAGTTCGATTGCATCTTTTACGTTTTACATTTTACTGATAAGTGCATCCTATCCTACTGTCAGCCACGAGAGGTTCCATGTCGGATGTCGGACAATATTTTCGAAAAGTTGGTTTTCCCCAGAGGAAATCAACATTTGTTATTTTGAAGAATTGATGAATGAAGTGAGGAATAGGTTTGAATATGAAGTTTTCTCCACTTTATGTTTATTTTATTTGTCTTGTCATAGTTCATAATAATTTACTTATTGTTGCGACTGAATGAATGAAGTGTTTCCCATTGAAATACTTGCATTTTACGGTTTTTCCAATAAAATGGTTGAAATACGCAATAAGAATGTATTTTGTATTTTGTATTTGGAATACTCTAGGTTGTATTTTGTATTTCGGAATTTCTTAGCTTTCCAAAATACGTATTTTGTATTTTGTATTTCAAAGACATTTCAAGAAGTAGTTTGTATTTTGTATTTCGACTATCTTGGATCGTGTATTTTGTATTTTGTATTTAAATACATTTTTAGAAGTATTTTGCCCAGCCCTGTGTATAGTAGGTGCATCACCCAAGGAACCTTGCGACTCCGTGTGAAATCTTTGGTCGTAGGTAGTCATTCCCTGACGACAATGACTAGAGTGACTAATTGACAATGTCAGAGGCGTGAAAGATTTTTTGAGTCATGAAATTTTCTGATAAAATATAACTCGTGCAATGAAAATGCATCTATAGTTTTTGACAAATCTTCACTCATGCAAGTTAAACTGAAAAAAACCAACTAAACTTGCATTCGTGCACATTTTCCAAAAATTATCGATAATTTATCGATAATTATCCAGTGTGGTCTACGCAGTGCCGGATTAACATATTTGCCCCTCCTAGACCTGTTTTAAAATTTGCAGCCGCCTCCCCCCCCCCTTCTTAACGAGCAAACCATATTTACCAACGCATGTTTACCGGTCACAACGAACGCTTTTTTCAAAGAGAGTTTTATCCCAATAATTCCACAGATGTATCACAAAGATCAATATTAAAAATATGAAAACTTTGGAAAGCTTCAAAAAGAGCTCAAAAACCACAGTTATTCATGATTTTTTTTTTAGTTGGACCATCTGGTAAGTTATGATGGATTTAGGAAGTCGCAAGATGATTTTAATCAAATTTGTCAAAATGATGTTTTCTATGCTGGATTGCCCGTTTTAATTCAATTGTTAAAGTCAGATTTTTACACTGGCACATTATTTTAATTCTTTTTGTCTTCAAATTGCCCTTAGCACGTTTCTTTTGACAGTGAAAACTGCTGAAAGGTGCAACAATGACAGAAATATAAGCACAAGATGTGATAGCCAGCAATACAGTTTAAAAATGACCAAGGATCGAAGATCCATTTTTAACGCCGGAGTGTGATTTCGTCGCAAGTGATCTCGTTTATGAGATCATAACCCCCCTTATCATCAACCGAGAGGCGCTGTCAGGTAGGCTCGTGGGTGTATCAACTCAAAATTACAGATTTTTATGCAAGGAAGTCATTATTCACCCCGCTCCGCGCCGGCTAGAGCAAGGGGCCTCGTTGGCGTCGCATAAATGCTAGGTTATTAATTGAGCAATCAAGTCAAAAATTCACTTTAATTCACTCTGTGTGTTCCAGTATGATGGTTTGTGATCCCGGCCGAAAGAACTCAGCAGCTCAGCTATCAGACCAGTAAGCAAATCGACGCGTGGTCACCAGAATGACAATTTGACAACACAGCGTAGTTCAGATGAAAGTTTGATGTCATAAAGACACAAATTCCAACGGAACCTCCCGTTAGGTGTCAAGATGAGATGACATTAAACTCAAACATAAAAAATTAGGGACACTAACAAAACTTGAATTTTTCATGGCAAGTTGTGTTTTATTTCAACTTGGAATGGATTCTAGGTTATGCTTGCAAGCAGTGTCAATATAACCGCTGATTATTTCTGTTGCTGAACACTACGCCGCTCCGCTAATCTGCTAGATGTCGCACTCGGCTTAAAAGTAATCCTGCACTGACAACGTAAAAAGAAAATTTCAGCAGCAGTCACGGTTTTCCACCATTTTCTGGTCGGGCGCTACGAATTTTCAAAGTTGCGAAAAAGCATTTCCTGGCCGAAAGCACTGGGAACGCCGAACGCTAATTCATTTGCTACATACCTACAAACAACTACATGGCTACGTAACAATCTCTGCCTACATTTGTACATTGTTGTTAATCTGAATTTGTTCAGATTAACTCCTTTGTCAAGGTTTATTATGGTGGTTAATGTTTGAGGACGACCCTCAACCAGACTGTGTTGAGTCCAAAAAAAAGAAATTTCACGAGAGAGTGGCTCGAATGTTTGGTATTTTGTCTCTTCAGCTTCTCCGCGACTAATATGAAATAAAGTTTCTAGTTCTTTTTTGTAGGCAGTTCAGATTTGGAAAATAATTTTGTAACAGAAACTGTTGATATATTTCTTCAAAAAAAAAACAAAACAAAAAAACAGAAACTGTAGATATTGAGAGGTGTATGGAACATATTTTTGGAAAATGGACCTCATTCTTGAGAAATTTGAAAAGGTAATCGGCCGTTGTGAAGGTGGATAAAGGGTGGCTTTTGAGAGGAATGACAGATGAAACCAGATTTCCTTGAGGTTAGGATTCGGTTCTGTAGCCCTCCGAGGCTTCTTCAGCCACAGTGCTTTTTAATGTGGTTTATGTGCAAACTCTTCCAGGATGTTCGCTCAACCAGGTAGGTGCGACACACTGTTACAGATTTGCATTATACTCACTATTATACTACTAGAAAATTGAGGGACGAACGTTCAATACACAATATTTATAATTGCGTACTACCACATATACGTTAAATGAACATTTTCACTTAAATATCGCTTTGCTCAACTTCGCTGTATGTTCATTTCCGCTGCGAATCCAAATCTAGCTCACCCTGGCCGTTCCCGCACCTTATACTCTGGACATACTTACTAGAAAGCTGATGATGATCATCAATGATCCATTGATGATCATTGACAGAGGATCATTAAGATTTCTAGTGTGTTCAGGGTATTATATACTCGCGTGTTAGATTCGAGAATATTCCAGGCGTCTTCTGATGAATTCCAGCATTGACCATGACCACCATCGGGTCCGCGTATGTTCTGACACGCTCACGATGCACGGCATCGGCACCTCCGCGATAATTCCGCAGATGTATCTTACTCGCGCGTTGTATTCTCCAGCGAATTTGGTTACAATACATATGAGAAATCAAAAAAATAAATATAGGTAGGTACCTATACCTCAGGAATCACTTTGTGGAATATTTCACAATTATTTTAGAAGTAACCTATAATGTATAGATGCCCCAGAAACATATGAAAGAAAAATAACACAATTTAGGTACCTCAATTCGTGTCATGACTCTCTGTCAAAATGGTTTAAGAAAATCGTCTCCACAAAGGATCGAGACTCAGCTCTCCAAAGGTTGACTTTTTCGTTGTTTTTATTTGATAATAATTATTATGAACGAGTTGACTTATTCGTTACTTATAATTTGCGACATATTTGTTTGAATGACTACCTACATATTAAAAAAATACTTGTGTCGAATTTCACTCAAATACAACCAGTTTTTACAAAATTAGGGGGTAGAGGATTTGTATAAACAAATCCGATTTCTAAAAATCAGCTAACAGGATTTAAAAATGTCGGACCACCTTGAAGAAGCGTAATATGGAGGTGTAGTAGAATGCTGAAAATTTGTAAAGAAAATTCTATGTCTTCTAATTTTGAAGTTGAGGAGGGACAAAAGTTGGTCCTTAGATTGCTTCTATTTCCGTTGTTTCAAAAGATTTCAGCAAACTGTTAATGGAAAAATAATTAGTCCAAAAATCAACCTCTGAATCTGTATTTAATTTTTGTTTTCTTCACAGGGTGAGTCATAAATCACAAAAATTCAGTTTTCTTCAACAAAAACACAAGCAAAAGAATTCTATTTGAATGAATTGTGTCTAATTGTGCTCTACATAGGTTATGGGACCATTGTGACTGTTTGCAGGCACTTTTTGATAGAATTAACTTTCAAGATTCGTGACTCACCCTATATACAAAACAGAAATTCATTACAAATCCAGAGGTTGGTTTTTTGTACTCATTGTTTTTCCATAAACAGTTTACTTACATTCTTTTGACACAACGAAAATAGAAGCGATCGAAGAACCAACTTTAGTCCCTCCATAACGTCAAAATTAAAAACATAGAATTTTTTTAACAACTTTCCAGCACTCTACTACGTCTCCATATTACGCACCTTCAAGATGGTCCGACTCTTTTGAATCAGCCTGTATAAAGGGATAGCAGGTATCCGGCCTAGGTACAGACTTGTTCAAGAACTGGAAGTTCTTTTTTTCTTTTACCGACGTTTTGAACTGGTTGCAGTTTTTTGGGGTAAAGGAAAATTACAAGAAAAGTGGGAAACATATGAATTTTGAAAGATAGAGTGCTATCTCTTTACTATATTATCCAGCGGATGTGAAGAGAACCTTTATTATTAGTATGAAGGAGTCGTTACCGTATCTGGAAGGAAGGGTGAAATCCAGTGAAATTCGAATCATATACCTGATGGAGAATATTGGTATGTCTCCTGGAGCGGAAAGAAAATGGACTTCTTCAGTTTTTGGTCTTAAAAATATCCCGCAAAATGATGCTGCATGGGGGTTAGAAGTTTGTAAATGATCGCACTGTATTGTGAAAATGATATGGGTGTAGGCTAAAAAAATGTTTCAAAAAGCGTTACAAATGTTCAAATACCTACGATCAAAGTTCAACGGTCGAAATGTTCAAAGAGCATAAAATTATCACCAGCCAGCTCCGATTCTCCTTCGAGTTTATGTGAATTTTCCCTGTCAAATCAAAATCAAGTAAGACTTTTAGGCTGTCCAGAGTGTCCAGTGTCCATGTTCAATGAGGATTTAACAAAGATTTTTTCATATAGATAGGTACTTGATGAAACCAAAAATGGGCAAAATACGAGTAAAAGTTGAAAATTTATACCGTAATATTTCAGCTTGGAAAAATCGATTCTTTGTGAGTTTTCAGCTTCCAAAAAATAAAAGAAACCGAACATACCTCCAAAAGGCTTCAGTCATATCACTCTCCCGGAACCACTGAAAATCCTTGTATTCAGAAAAAACTTCTAGTTTTTTTTTTATTAGGGCCCGGAAATGCACTCAAAATTGTCTCGCACAAATTTTCGAAAAACTCGAAAAAAAAACCTCGACGCCGAAACCGACGCCTAGATCACGATCTACTGCCGACGTCGCAAGGAGAACTGTTGTCGACAACGAGGCCGTTGCCTCGTTTTGATGTAATCCTGGCACAAATCCAAAATCCGCCTCTAGTGCCGGCGTATCCCCCAGGACCAGAAAAGAAAATCCTTAAGGACTAGCCTTGAATTTCCCATCTACACCGACATTCAACTCATACTTATTGCCACTAAGTGACTGCTGCTCTCAAAGAAAAAATGATTATTCGAAATGTGTGTCGCAGCTTTGAAACAACAAAAAATTAAAAATAACAAAAAAGTACAAAACAATTAGTGTCAAGGTGGGGGCACGACTTATCCCACTTTTCTTCTAGCAGCAATACAATAAGAACCGTCTAGCTGATGATGTGCGAGTGGCGAGCATGGACCGGGGGGCGCTAATTTTAGCGCCAACTCGGGTGAACCAGGAAGGCGCGAGCGGATAGCTTTTGTTTTTAAGTCGCCGCCTCCGCATCGGGGGCGGTTAGCAACAGACTGCTAGATTGTAGCGAAAATTCTTAGTCATTCAAGTTTGTTGAAAAGGAAGTATAAACACAAAATCTAAAAATTTCTTCGCTGAATCTACATTATGCCACTGGTGCGTGTGTTATGACTGTTTGATATAAACAAAATTTGTAAAAATAACGGTTGCTTGGTTGGTACCTACGGTGATGGGGTAAAAATAATCGCGGCTATATGGTGTTTGTTTTTTGGGCGTTGCCAATAAAATAGAGAAAATACGGAAAAACAGTGTAAATTTTTTCAAATAATATCAAACTTCAACCAATTCGAATTTATCTTATTTATAGTAGGTATAACTACTTACCTATAATTGAAAAAAATCGGCCCAGGATAGAAATGCAAATTTTGGTCTAACCTAGAATAAATTGGAGAAAAGCTGAATATTTCAGGATCTCTTCAGAATTCGATGGATAACAACATAATAAAATTCCCATTCTTCCCGAGGCTTGGCATTTTTTCTGTAGGAGGTCGAAAGTCCAAGAAACTATACCTACCACTTTTCAAATTGTTGCTGTTTTGTACTTTTTACATGGGAATATACAGGATGTCCCAGCTAAAACAACCCAGCGCGATTTTCTCAGAAAATATCAAGGCAACAATTTTTTCTCTAATTGGAAGGAATCCTGGCCTTTTAGCTTTTTTTTGAGGGGGCGCCGATGCTTGTATATAGGTGCTCTAATTTGCAAGAAAATGCAATTTTAATCAGGCGAGTCACAAGAATTCGAAAATTCATGACCGACAAAACAAAATACTTCAAATGAAAAAAGAATCCTCTTTCTCTGGGCTTTCCATTGTTGTGTCGCTGATGTCTGTATCTGGTCCAGTAAGCCAGATATTCTGTCTTGTAGTCCAGCAAACACAATAATCGGAATTCATGACGTCACCGATCACACACTTGTTGATTTTAACATCAGCCAGTATTGATTGCTATGGTGAGTCCAGGTATGGTAAGTGAAAAAGTTCTAGCGTTGAACACGGCTAGTGTTGAAATCAACAAGTGTGTGATCGGTGACGTCATGGATTCCGATTATTGCGTTTGCTGGGCTGTAAGACAAAATCTCTGACTTACTGAGCCAGGTACAGACATCAGCGACACATCAATCGAAAGCCCAGAGAAAGAGATTTTTTTTTTCAAAATTAGTATAACATTTATTATGTACAATTTTACAATATTAACAAATAATTTTACATTTTTACAATAAACTCAACTAAACAAGCCAAAAATTTCATCTAAATATCCACTAAAATTAACCGTGCCCAATACCGAACTAGCATTACCACGTTGAATTTTTTTTTCATCTGAAATAAATGTTTTGTGAATTTTTGAATTCTTGCGACTCTCCCAATTGAAACTGCACTTTCTTGGAAACTAGAGCACCTACGTATCGGCCCCTCCTCAAAAGAAAGTAAAAAGGCCAGGCTTCCCCCCAATTGATTTTTTTTTGTTGCCTTGATATTTTCTGAGAAAATCGCGCTGGGTTGTTTTAGCTGGGACACCCTGTATTATATTTTTGTAGTCGAGAAACACAATGCAATTATTTTCTAGAAATTGCAATGCATCAGTGGCGTACCATACGGCTGAGACATGTAGCCGACGTGCGATGTCTCGCAAAGTCTTATAAACTGCTCGTCAAACGTTAAGCATAGACCAAAATTTGCTTCAATTTCAAGCAAGGATTTCTTCGAGAAAAAATATCTGATTTTAAAAAAGTTCAAAGTGCCTGGCAGAACTTTTCTTCAGCTACAAGACGCTTTGTCGATATACGTCACCATCCACTTTGTCCTTGATATACAGGATGCCAAAGGAACGGGTGTCAAAAGTGTTGATTTTTGAAGGCGTGGAACTTTTTTAGGAGAAACTTCGGTTTTTTTTCTCTCCAGTTTTAGAAAGCGGATATATCATTAACTCGAAACGGTTTTTGACTCTCGATCGTATTTTGTTTTTTCGAAGAGTTCTTGATTTTGATGTGAAATTTGGTTCTTTTTATACAGAATTTGCTAGATCTACTGCTTTTTCTTGAAAATTCACGGAAACGTACACAATTGCTGGATGAATCATACCATTAGAAAATTTGACCTCATCGGCCCCCAGAAGAAGTTATCCTTTGGATCTCTTCAGGGGGAGATGCCCAATGAAGCATGCGACATCATATTGACACTTACTGAGCCCAGCATGGCATTTCTGACCAAACTGCACATTCTGATTCCAAAATTTTTTGATTTGATGGAAGATGCCATTCACAGGAAAAATTATGCTGAGATCAGAATGTAGGTTGAATTTGGTAGGTACTTTATTTATCTCAATGCATGAGAATAGTCTTCTCTATCAAACAAAACAAAAAAAAAATAAAATCGGAACCGTATTTTAGTCATGACATCATTTTTCTTCCAACAATGCGAACTTTTGAAATCAAATTTCTACTTGATGCACCTTTTGGAACAAAACTACCGTGTGACTTCGTAACAGCGATAGTAACTTCATGGGAGTTTGTCAACAGCAAAAAAGGGCAGGGTGAGATACCTGGTGTAACATTTGGTGAAAATCGCGAATATTCAGGGCAACCAGGAAATCGGGGATGGTTTTGCCGCGATATAATAAAAAGCAACACAACAAGAAGAATTTTACAAGACACAAAGAATCAAATTATGTCTGCAAATGAAGTTTTCCACTATTTCCCAGTCGGGCGTTACGAATTTTCAAATTTTTTCCTGGCCTTCATTACCCGAGAGGGCTGCTTACCCAGGTTTTGACCAGGACGACCCGCGTTAGGTGCAGGAAGGTGCAACCCCATAAATCAATGTCTATCTGAAGAAGTTGACTCAACCCCACTGAGGACCACTGGGCAGCAGCGTTGAGTAGCAGGCATTTTTATTCCATTTGCTTCAGTGCTGTCGCCCTTCAGCATCATTTTCTTGTGTAGTCGCCACTAGCCGTGACTGTAACAGCATTAGCAAAGAACCACGAATCAGTAGAAACAATCGACCGCAGCAAATTTTCTCGGAAAAGAAACTCACGTTCCCCTTTTTCAGCTACGTAATCTTGAAAATGTTCATTTAAAATTTATTCACGTTGTGATGACAGTGACAACAGTTACATTACACATAGCACATCCAGAAAACTAACTGTCAAGATGTTGGAATCAAGCTAGCATCGTATCATTCGTACCAACACCATACATTTTACCCACAAAGAACAAGTAATTGAGGGTGGGTTCAGTCAGCTTATTTAGCGGCAAGTTTTAATTTTAGTCGCAAGCGCAGCGACGCCCATTTAGTGCCCGTGGTTCGCATAAAGATACCGCATTTAATGATTAAAGCAAGCCATCTGGTACAGTTGTTCTCAAGACCTATTTAAACGATTTGGCCCGTAGTTCCTAAAAAAATTTTGATGCGGGCCCAAATTTGGGGGGGGGGGAGAAGTAAAAATAAGGAAAAATCTTTGAAATAATTCCTTGACCTACAAATACGTTTTTGAGGTCGATACGGAGCTACGTGCCTCTAATTAGTATGACCTGAGTACCCACCTCACGATGCCGCCACCGGAAGTCGGAAAATAGGCGCCATTTTGGGAAAAAATAAGTCAAATTCAGAAACCAAGAAAAGGTCTTGTGTGGGGTGTCTTTTCCAACGTTTTCTGGGTTGCTGAGTACGATTATGATATGTAAAATACGATTTATGCTACGGGGTTGAAGAAACTAAAACTACCTATGATCATTTGCCCTTAACGAGTGACTATAAATTTGGCATTTTTATTAATTAATATTTTATTGGTATTTATCAACATTTTGTCTTGATTTAACCTTATATTCATCTCAATTTGTCTTAACCAAAACTCTTGTTATAAAAATTATATATTTTTAGAAACCATGAATTGAATTAAACTGAATTGAATAGGTAAAATACGAGGTAAAATACGATCTGAGTAACAAGTCTGAAGTAACTATAACTACCCCATGAGGATAGGGTACCCTAGTTCTTGAGGGTAGAAATAGCAAACAGCAATGATACGTAAACGTATTCAGCAGTCTTGGAAAAATGTATCAACATTGCACAAGATCACAATATTTTTTCATTCGTTTATTGACCGTCGGATTTAACGAAGACTAACACCGACGCTGGTGAATGGTGTCCTCCAGTATACCGGAAATTTTGCCGAACCCCTGTGTGTTCCAACACCAGGGTAGGGATTTTTAACGACCATCAACATCGCATGGGGTCGGCACCATCGTTCGTATTTTACGTGCTATGCGACACACAGTCTTGCATTTAGCAAGCATTCCAACCGAGATTCCAACTGAACCAAGAAGCTTGTTTTCGAGGCGAAAATCCGCGAAAATCAAACCCGCGACCTCTGGAGTGGTAGTCAAATGCGAATACTACCACACCACAAGCTCCTCATATCACAATTAACTATTGTGCTCCATAAAATGAGAAAAGATATAACTTGCAATAAAAAAATTAACAATGTCCATCTTGAACTTGAACGTTACTCTCTTCTAAATCACAAATCTTCTAAGATGTGCTTCCATCAACTGCCCTGTCCCATATTCGGCTGGCCTGGTAAGCGGCTCTTTTCATGTGCTGTATCAACGCGCGACGAGTAGGTGGGATGGCATGGCACTGATGACTTTTTCTTTAGACGCAAAAAGATTTTTCCACGTTTCATTCACACAAGAGCACATATTTGGTTGTCGATGCCATACAACCGAACCGTGAACATTTCCAAGGCTTGAATAATGTTACATATCATCCAACTCGTCATTGGACACACAAGTTTCTTGAATGCTTCGGTAGCCTCTTCGCTCTGCCAAGAAGTCCTTGTTGACCTTATCTTTGGTACTGAAAAATGAGGTTGTACCTAAATGGAATCCCTGAGAGCGATTGATTTGTTTTGACTTAGAGATTCAGCAATGCTATGTGAGCCCCACGAAATATTCATTTTAGGTGCAGACATGCTGCGAATGAAAGTTGGAGAAAAGTTTGAATTATTTTTTGGAGGAAAAATTTCCAAAATTGGACGCATGGTGTTCGAGTTTTTCTCTCTGGAATAACTGCAAATTTTCCAACTTTTTATTCCGTGAACACATTTCCACCATTCGTTTTTGAAGAACAGATAACTGTTTCTTGAACATTTTCCACAACTTTTCTCTAATTTCCCGGAAAATGTTCCTGCTGGAAATATAAAGCCGGCCTCGGTTATCGAGACCGGACTTAGATGATGGAGCTTTAAGTGAAGCTCCTCTCTCCCACCGACTGAGGGGGCAGCTAAGCAGCATTCCTTCAGAACCTATCACCAGGTCCAGCAGTTATTAGGAAACGAGCTGTCCTCTGAGCTATGGGGTCGGGAACGCAAGCCAGGCAACCATCTGGCTCCTGTACGAACCATAGACCCTGTCGCACCAGATGAAATTCTGAAAATGATTTTCTGCCGATGCACCAAAGACTGCAGCAGTGGCAAATGTGGGTGCAGGAAAGCATCAGTGCTCCTCCATTTGTCAAAACTGCCAAGGGAATTGTCTCAATGGCATCCCCGTCTTAGAAAACGAGGATGACGATGCCAAAGAAGTGGGGCCCTTTCTCACATCACATGAAGAAATGGAAGACAAGATGGAAGCGAACGTAGACGACGAAGACGAGGAATACGAGCCACCACCTCAGCTGAGCCCAGGACCCTCCCGCCCCAAAAGATCCAGAATGATGTGATTTATATACCTATCCTACTATTTTTAGTTAGTCATTTCAAGTACTGAAATGCGTGCCTTCATTTCCATTGATTTTTTTAAATACAATGACATCAAGATAATATATTAAATAATATACTCATTTTAAAAGAAATTTAATGCTCTACCACTTCCTCTGGAACCACTTTCTTCTCAAATGAGCGGTAAAGAAGTTACGAGGCAAAATTTACAAAAAAACGTGTTCCAAAACACAGTTTTTCGAAAATTTGCGATTTTCAAGAGCGTATTGCTCGAAAACTATAACATATATGAAAAAAATTAATGGATCATCCTTGTAGGAAATTTTGTCAGCTTCAATTTTTACACGACCACTTTTTGACCAAGGCCAACTGTTTTCGAGATATAGGCGAAAAACAAAAAAACGATACCTTCTTCGTGCCCCCCTGTACCCCCTTCACCCCCTAGGTCCAGGGACTTTTGGTATGTTTACCTCCTAACAAGTCCAAACACAGCCCTGAAGCCAAAAACTGGGATCTCGGCATTTCCTTCTAGACCCCCTTTTTGAGCGTTCATTGCCAGGACTAATATAGCGCCGGCTTATCCCTGCGCAAAAAGGAGCCAGAATTTTTCCAAACCTTGTTTTTTCCAACTGATGAAAGAAGATACAGCCAGCACAAAAATATTGGTGTCACTACTTCAAATCAGAACTTTTTTGGCACCGTGCAAAACCATATCCTGGACGTCAAGAAAAATTTGGCCGTCTGCCTCCTCCATTGCACCAAATTGAACACCATTTAGCTCACTCAATCCTGTATCAGAGGACACGATCTCTTTGGGAACGTTCGTCACAATGTGAGTGTTCAGAAAAAAAAACAGGGGCCGTTTCAGTTGATCGAGGGCTGTGTGAAATCATCTCTGGCAGAAGTTAACAAGAGAGGGAAAGTCTCGAGTGTAGACGTAGGAAAGGGAGCAAACGATTTGGCTCGTAGATTCTGAAAAAATTACATGCGGGCTCAAAATTTCAGAGGAGAAGTGAGAACTAGGAAAAACTCTTTGAAAGAATTCCTTGCCCTACAAGTTCGTCTTTGAGATCGATATACAGCAACTTGCCTCTAATTAGTATGATTCAAGTACCCACCTCAAGATCCGGCCGCCGGAAATCAAAAAATAAGCGTCATTTTGAAAAAAGGATCAGTCAAATTCAGAAAGCAACAAAAGGTCTTCGGTGGGGTATATTTTCCAATGTTTTGTCGGTCGCTAAGTACGATTATGATAGGTAAAATACGATTAGTCCAGTCAAATTAAGAAAAACTTGGCCAACTTGGATTTTTTTTTGACCAATCAAAGAGCGTTATTATCTTTGAAGATTTCTGGTTCACTCTGAATAACTTGTAAACTGGTTAGAAGAACCGGAAATATTCAAGGATGACGCCCAAAAAAATTCCAAGCCTTGAAATTTTCGGGAATTGTAGTATGCTATTCTACATTAAATTCTCCATCGATCACAAAATTTCATCAACTTCCAACTTTACTTCGGATTTTGGCCGATTGTTGCTTAATTTGATTGAACCAATCGTATTTTACCTATGATAATCTCACTCAGCGACCCACAAAACGTTGAAAAAGATACCCCACACAAGACCTTTTGTTGCTTTTGAATTTGACTAGTTTTTTTTCCAAAATGGCGCTTATTTTTCGACTTCCGGTGGTCGGATCAAGATGGACATGTTTAATTTTCTCACTGGAAATGACACAATAATTTTTATATTGTGCAATGTTGATTGGCATACATTTTTTGAAGACTGAATACCTTTACGTATTATTGCTGTTTGCTATTTCTACCCCCAACAAGTACCTTATCCATGGGATTGTTTTAGTAACTTCAACCCCGTAACTCAAATCGTATTTTACTTATCATAATCGTGCTCAGCGATCCAGAAAACGTTGGAAAGGATACCCCACAGAAGATCTTTTGTTGCTTTCTCATTTGACTTAATTTTTTTCCAAAATGGCGCTTAGTTTTGACTTCCGGTGCCCGGTTCATGAGGTGGGTACTGAGATCATACTAGTTAGAGGTAGATTGCTCTATATAGGCCTCAAAAACACGTTTTTAGTGTGGAAGGAATTATTTTGAAGATTTTTTATAATTTTTCACTCCCCCCCCCCAAATTTTGAGACCGCATGAAATTTTTTTTGGGAACTACGGGCCAAATCGTTCAAATAGGTCTCAAGGGCAACTGTACCAAATGGCTTGCTTTAATCATTAAATGCGGTATACCATTCGATTTTTAATCGAACCACGGGCACTAATTGGCTCTTATGAACCCGCCTCCTCAAAACAGCCAAAAAGCGATGCAGCGCTTACGGCTAAAATTGAAACTTGCGGCTAAATAAGCTGACTGAACGCACCTTAATAGATACATTTTTTGTTGTCGAAATGTTTTCTATTTTCTTGCAGCCTCCTCTCGCAGCTTGGGCGGGGTTGATTCCCATTTCAATTTCGGAATCGGACATACTAGGCCAGGCAGTAGGTCATTCTGGATGGAAAAAATTCCGACCAAAGCTTTTATGGTGTCAAACTCTTCGTAAGGTCAGTAGGTATCTACCACTGAGTTTCCGCCCAAAAACGAGTTGTGCTAATTCCTCCACATCTGCCCAAAGGTAAAAGATGTCTTGAAGGTGCAAAAAGACCTGTTAAACCCCAGTAGGTACTTTTTCATTTTATTTGCCTCAATGCAAACGTACAACTCTAACGCAAACATTGGAAGCATTTGTCATCATCTCTGTGCCAGTCTTACTGTTGAAAAAAAAGATTTCTTTGTGCGGGTCAGATAAATCACATTTAATTGTTTTTCCACACAAGAAAACGATGGAGCAACATGTATTTTGGATATTTCCTAATAACTTGTACTCACTGAGCCCATTTATGGCGTTGAAAATTCAGTAACAGCATTTTGGAAGATGTTGCCCGCTAAGAAGAGAATAATTTTTACCCGTCTGTTCAGCAGGAGTTTTTTCAATTTCACCAAACACCGTTCTCAAAAATTTTATAGGAAATGACAAGCTGGAACTGTTTTCTAATGATATTATATCTGGCTTAACCGCGGCACGCTTTTTGGGAGTGTAGGAAACTGATTTCTTTCGAGCGGTTCTATTTTACCCGCGTGCGGCCATGCCTACTTGACATAGACCGGACTGATTACACAAGCTTGGAAATGTACTCTCTTCCAGCTTTGAAACACGACCATTAATGATAAAATAATGTATGATTTCTTCATAAATCAATGTACAAAGTCGCAATAATAATGGTCGCGTTTTAAAGCTGGAAAAGAGTACATTTCCAAGCTCGTGTAATCAGTCCGGTCTATGTCAAGTAGGCACGGCCGCACACGGGTGAAACAGGACTTCTCGAAAAGAAAATAGTTTTTTTAGACTTTCAAGTGCGTGCCGCGGTTAAGCCAGGCACGATATCGTTAGAGAAG